>JAAGEH010002528.1:47027004-47175667 GCA_011751065.1 Lasiurus cinereus | reverse complement strand
AGAGAGAGAGAGAGAGAGAGAGAGAGAGAGAGAGAGAGAGAGAGAGACTGGCTCAGCCTTCTCTTCTGACCCTCTGTCAGACCTGCCATTCTGGCTCCCTGTGCTCAGAGATGTGGTGAGGATTTCCCAGTTAGTGACAGAATCTGAGTGATTTGTAGGCATTTTTGTGCTGATTGTCTTGCCCTCTAGGCATGAGCTGTGTTGTATCAGGAGGGCAAGAGAGTACCAAATAGATTTAATATTCCTTGTATGAGCTTCAACCATCTGCCCGCCAGCTTTCCGTGTGAGCATAATATATATTTGCAGAATCAAACACAAAGAGCCTGGCTTTTTTTCTCTTTCTTTTTCCTTTCTCTTCAAAGCTTTTTAGTTTGGATCATTTGTGTTTTCCTTTTTTTTTTTTTTTTTTGGGGGGGGGTGGTGGGGGGAGAGTAGGTTACCAGGGTCACCCTCTTTACAATTATATTTGCTTTCATTTTATTTTTGGATGCCTATGGCATATTTAAATAATTGGTTTCCCTTTTCTAATCCCCAGTTACCCTCCAACAGAACTATGTGCTTGAAATGAATAAATGTCTATGAGATCTTGTGATATACCCATGAGGGGCTTGGGATTAAACTGCAGGCATCCCCAAGGGGTGCAGATTAGACCCTGGACATCTGACAGTTCTTCCCAGGAAGAACCTGAAGGCTGTTTTTCTGACTGATGAAATTTTAACTTATTTCTTCCTTCCAGGGAAATCCTGTGACTATTGATGGGCTTGTCCTACTAGCTACAACTCATTGTAGGACTGAAGTTATTTGGTTGTCTTTGACCTGGAACCCTGTGTCTTTTAAGGCAATTGAAATTTGAGGATCTTAAGCTCTGAAAGTGGTGAAAATAAATTAAGCCAATTTAATGGCGTTCTTAACTTAAAATCTCACTTATGCTAGAGAAAGTTGGCAGCAGATTTTTTTTAAATTTACATGACAATTGAGTGCAAACACTATTGGATCACTCCCAGCATTACTCAGCAATCAAGTGTTGGGCAAGAGGTGCCTCATGAAAGGTGAGCTTGGAGTATTCTTGTGCAGGCCTGAGGGCACAGGGGTCAGGATCCTCCAGTTCTGCTCATTTGTGTGTGTGTTTTGTTTGTTTTTTTAAAAAAATGTATTTTTTATTGATTTCAGGGAGGAAGGGAGAAGGAGAGAGAGATAGAAACATCAATGATGAGAGACAATCATTGATTGGCTACCTCCTGAACGTCCCCCACTGGGGATGGAGCCCGCAACCCAGGCATGTGCCCTTGGCCAGGATTGAACCTGGGACCTTTGTCTGCAGGCAGACACTCTATCCACTGAGCCAAGCTGGCCAGGGCCAGTTCTGCTCATTTGTATTTAGTCAGAACACTGTGCATTGTTTTGCATTGGACAATATATATTTAAAAACTGCTTCCTCTTTAAATCCATGTCAGATTTATTCTTGCTAGGGGAGGGGAAAGGAGCTGAAAGAGCCCAATTCCTTCCTGTGCTTCTAGTCTATGATGGAGTGGGCCAGGGGTAGGGTGTGAGTTCTGGAGGAAGGCCTAGATACCTGCCAGGCTTCATCTCTCTATCACTACTAGGCCTTGGGAAGGCCACAAGCATCTCTGTGCTAAATTTTCTTCAATAGCAAAGTAGGGATTATGAGAGTGTTACCCAAAAGAGATGATAAAATGATCAAACATCCACACTAATAAAAGAGAAACATGCAAATTAACCATCAATTTGCTATGCCAAGCCATGCCCATCAGCCAATCAGGAGTGAGTATGCAAATTAATCCAAACAAGATGGCAGCCAGTCATGGAGATGGAGCAAGCAGGAGGCTTGGGTTGCCCCTAGTGATGAAAGAAGCCAAACTTCCCGCCTGCCCCAGCCTGCCGTGGCCTCTGTTCAAGGCTACAAAGTTTCACTTATAGAAGATAAATAAATCCCAATATCTGCTTCCAACCAGCCCTGGCCTCTGCTCAAGGAGGCATTAAAAAAAAAAAAAGAGAAAGAGAAAAAGGAGGGACTGGGACCTTGGGTCTCTGGGGGGTGATCAGGTCAGCAGAGGCTGTTGTGGGTAAGCAGACCAGCAGGGGATCAATTGGAAGTGATCAGGACAGGGTGGAGTGGGGGGGGCAGTTTAGAGTGAGCAGGCCAATGGGGAGGTAAGGTGAGGGCGAGCAGGCCAGCAGGGAGGGAAGTTGTGGGTGATCAAGCTGGCAGGGGGACATTTGGGGGTGAGCAGGATAGCAGTAGGGGGCAGTTGGGGTGAGCAGGCTGGCAAGCAGAGTGGTTAAGGGAAATCAGGCAGATGAACAGGTGAGTGGCTGGAGCCAGCAGTCCCAATTGTGAGAGGGATTGTCCAACTGCCGGTTTAGGCCCAATTCCTGTAAACCAGCATACAATATACTTCGAGGGGTCCCAGATTGGAGAGAGAGTGCAGGCTGGGCTGAGGAACTCCTCCCCTCCCTCCCCCCCCCAAGCAGGAATTTCATCCTTTGGGCCACTAGTAATCTAATAAGGAGGGAATATGCTAATTGACTGCCCTGCCCTCAAAGATGGTGTTGCCCACAGCCACAAGATGTGGACACTGAGTCCCTTCAGTCCTGTTGGAGCAACAGGCATGTGGCAAGGCCAGGCCCGTCACCAGGCAGACCAAGCTATTCCGAATGCCTGCTTCCGGAGTCCCCCAGTCCCCTCAGCCCCCCAGCTGCCCAGGACCAGCCCAAGGCACAGGCAAGCCTCAGATGGTGGCTGCCCAGCTGCCCAGGGTTGCCTGAGGCTCAGTTAACCAGGGCCAGCTGAAGCTTGTGCTGTCGGCAATGGCAGCAGCAGAGGTATGATGGGGCATCACTCTCCCCTGATCCCTGGGTCGCCTCCCACCCCTGAGGGCTCCTGGACTGTGAGAGGGGGGCAGGCTAGGCTGAGGGACCACCCTCCAGTGCATGAATTTTCATGCACCAGGCCTCTAGTAATGTATAATAGTGTATGCAAAGTGCTTAGCACAGTACCTCCACCATACTACCATGCTGGCTACTGTTCCTGTCATTACAGAATGGAAGTGAAGGATGGAGAGAAAGGGAGTGTGGATTCCACATCGTGACTTGTGCTGTGTGGCTGTGGAAGAGGTTTCTGAAACACACCTCTGCCTGTGGATAACTGATAGGGGAAGGAACAAAGGAAATACAAATAGTGCATATATTGCTTTGACTTAAATATATGGCTGCTATAGAACTCATGGAGCTGTGTGGCTGGATGAGAACCATCCCTTCTGTTCAGGGAGGTGCAGGACTAACCTTGCCCTCTCCTCCCCCCAGTGCCCAGGTGTTTGGATTTGGTCTGATTTTGAATCATCTTTGAACTGTATTTGTTATGAAACTGATGGAGCCCTAGGGGTGACCTGTCTAGAACTTTCCCATCTCACTGAATACCTAATGCAGAGCAGACCTGGGCCTCTATGAATAGTTAGACCTGAGTCAGCCTTTGGGAAATGGCATACTTCCGGCCAGAGCCAAGAGCCTGTCCATTCACCATCCCAGCTGTCTTTCATGGGAGCTGTCACAGATGTAGGCCACACTAACTGAGATGGCAGACAGAGCAGGCGTGTGAAGCAATGAAATGCAAACAGAAATGGTATTTGCCTCAAGCACCTTCCGGGATGTCCTTCAGATCTTTAGCTTCCTGGTGCCCTGTTTTCCACAAGGATCCAGGCTGTCCTTGGATCTACATGCTGCTGCCCATCGGTGCACTTGGCTCCATGGGCTCCATATTGATGTCCCACTTCTTTCCCAGGTGACTTTGGCCAACTTGAGCTGATGTTCCTAGGATTATGGCACAACTTTGATGCCACTGTGAGCTGTGTTGTTATGTAGCATCCATCTTCTCATTGTCATTGTCATTGACTTGGGCACTCCCACTTTCACCCTGATGAATCAGGTCCTTTCCCCACGGCATAATGACTCTTACAGTCAGCCCCAAACAGGGGAAGGTATAGCTTATTCTCAGTTTCCTATCACATTTATAATATTACAACTGTCCATTTATGGATTCAATTTATCCAAGCTGCACCTCTTGTGGGTTACAATACAAGTTTCCTCCTGCACTGAGGTGGAATATTGATATTATAATGAAATGACTTACCTCTTAAAGAGCCATCATGTGCTGACCATTAGTCAGTTATATTGGCCCAAACCTTGAATCCTTCCCATCGTTGACAGCCAGGGCAGGGCTTGGAGGGTCAGATGTATCTGTTTATTCATTGAAGATTCTATGGCCATCAGCTTCAAATATCCTAAAATATTCTGCCAGGGTGTCCTAGTACAGCTTTTCAAATAAGTAAACCTTGGCAGGGCACTGTGGCAGGATTGAAAGCCAACATTCCTGGCTGTGATGTGGGAATGGTATCTCAAGGATATGAGACTGGGGATTGGGATCTCTCTCTCTCTCTCTCTCTCTCTCTCTCTCTCTCTCTCTCTCTCACCTTCCTTCTTCCATTTTTCACCTAAGTGAAAGAAAAGTACTGTTTCCAGGGGAAAATTTCAGACCTGGCATGAATTAGAGAAGATGTGGGGTTTTACACAATGGGCATGACTCAATGGAAAGAGTGTGGGCCATCAGGAGACTTAGAATCAGGCCCACTCTGCCAATATGATTTGTAAACTTGGGCAAAACCTTAACCTTTCTGTGCTTCTGATTCTGAAAAGCAGGGATGGGGTTGAGGAAAGGATGGACTGGACTAAATTCTTAAAAACAGTCTTCTTTTTGATGGACTTAGGCTTTTAGCAACTAGTGATGGAAAAGGCCTGGCATTGGTTAGGCGTTCCTACCCACCTTCTTGGTAAGGCAGAATTGGGTCCAAACATGCTCCCTTTTTGTACCAAGAAAGAAGTAAAGCAAATACTAAGTTTCAATCAATAGCACTCCTTGAACACAGAAGATGAAACTATTTTCCCCCAAATTGTTTTGATTGCTGCCAGTAATTGCTATTTGGTACAAAATCCATTCAGATCATCAAAAGCCAAAGGAACATACAGAGCATGAAAAGATATTGTAATTGGCACCATTGTAACTATACGCTGTGTGATCTTAGCTGGGAGGCGGGAGGTTGTAGGTAACTTGTAATCCAGTTTTCTTTGTTATGAAACAGAATGTTACCATTGTATTTCTTTGGGATAATAATTATAACATTTCAGACAAATAGAGCGCCTTTCTCAGGAGGTGCTTAAAGAGCTCAGGAGACACCCAGTCAGCCTTGTAAACACAGTAAAACCTAGCTCGGTTACACTTCTCTCAACTGAAAATTTCTATTAACCAGCGTTTCCCTCATCCGTCCTATCGCGATACATGATTTTTATTCTGGCGAATCTGACAACCTCAGAGACAAGGAAGTTCTTTCTGAATCATCAAAGAATTATGAAACCTTCAGTAGGCTTTCAGTGTTAATTGCAACTTAAGACAGCCTAATTTTTTGAAAAGTGGTAATTCATGTGTTGTAGAGACTATAATTAGTGGAAATAGTTTATAATCAGACTGCTCTGTTTTCTGACCATACTGTACAGTCTTTAGTAAATTCTTTACAGTAACTGCAGCACAAGCTCTCCCTGAGAGCCACAAAGGAAGCAAAGTAAATGAAGGTAGGATTCTTAATAAATTGGCATGGAAAAAATAGTACTCATTCTGATCATTTCCTCTCTTCTTCAACTTCTACATTAGCTTCTAAACTAAATGAAAAGAGAAAATGGTAAGTTTAAAAAATAGATAGAATTTGCTTTTTTTATGACTTTGCCATTCCCAAGATTATGGCTAATGTTAAAAACAGATAGTCAGCTCTTATAGCAAAGATGAGAGTCTTTAAAATCAAATTTTGGATGATATTTACTAGAGCTGCTTCACAAACAGATTTTTTTTTTTTAAGGAGAGTATCAGTACAGTAGATTAGTTGTGTTAACTGACCTATTTTAGATATTTTATTAAAGGATTAAGATATTAAGTCAGTTAAGATTAACTTGATAAGATTTTTAAATGTCCAAGTTCTTAATGATGGGATCTTTAGCTAAAATTGGTGTTTTGCTCATGTTCACTGCAAAGAATAGAAAATGCAGGAATGTGTAAACAAGAAAATGAAAAGAATCCATTATTCTATCACCCAAAGAGAACTATTATTGCCTTTTCATATATTTCCTTTCATTTGCCTCTTATGTATGCATGTGAACATTTTACAAAGTTAGCTCATACTACATGTATTATATGCTGCTCCCCACCAACATTACATAAAGGAGATTTCCTAGGTCAATAAACAGTCTTTTAGAACTAAAAGACTGTCTATATTTATGAACCATAATATATTAAAATTATCTCCTGTTGTTGAATTTTACATCATTTAAAATTTGGGCATATAATGCTGCAACAAGTCTCTTTGCTTATTTATCTGTCTATTTATTTATTTAATCATTTTTATTGAGTACTGTGTGCCAGGCTCTAGATCAGGAGTTGAGTATGTATCATCTTATCTAATAATCCTATCTAATAAAGAGGGAATATGCTAATTGACCATCACTCTGTCACAAAGATGGCTGCACCCACAGCTGAGGCCAAGTTCCCATTAGGAGCCTTAATGAGCAATCAGCAGGGATCTGAGGCTATTCCCTCCCCTACCCCCATGGGACCTTACAGGGGACCTCTGGCTGATCCCCCTGCCCCAGTGCCAGGCTGGTGGACCTCAAGTCAAGCCCCCCACTAGGTGGGGCTTGACAGGGGACCTCAGACTATGCCCCCTGCCCCAGCACTGGGCCAGGGACCTGAGGCTGTGTCACTCCTCTGCCTGGCTGGGCTTGACAGGTGATGTAGGCTGTGTACCCCATCCAGCGGGGCTTGACAGGGGATCTCAAAGTGCACCCCCAGTGCTGGGTTGGGGGAACTCAGACTGCGCCCCTTGCTCAGTGGGGCTTGGCGTGGGACCTAGGGCTACGCCTCCCCCTGCTGGTGGGGCTTCATAGGGGATCTAAGGCTGAGCCCCCCCCCTCAGCTGGTGAGACTTGATGGGGGACCTCAGGACATGCCCCTCACCCAGCAGGGCTTGACAGGGGATCTCAGGCCATATCCTCCATCTGGCGGGACTTGACGGGGGAACTCAAGGCATGCCTCCCACCCTGATTTGGGCTTGGGGACCTCAGGCCATGCCATCCGTCCTGTTGCCAGGCCAGGGGACCTGAGGCTATGCCCCATGCCTGGCAGGGCTTGACACGGGTGAGACTGGCTGGGTCTGGATCTAGCCCAATGTGGGGGAGGTGGGGTGGCCGGGTCTGTGTCTCATGCGATTTTGAGGTGCATGTGGTGGGTGGGAACTTGACTCAGGGTCCCGAGGTGAGCCCCAGACTCTAACAGAAGGAAGGTTTTCATATACATTTTACTAATTTTTTTTTTTATCTCTGACACTTCTATTATAGAGAAAGGGCAAATAGCAATATTAAATTATTACCTCTAATTAATCCCCTTTTAATGTGCACAAGTTTTGTATGCCAGGTCACTAGTTAATAATAACCCTTCTAATACTTAACATTTATTATGGTTATTTATTACAGTTACTACAGATCAGGCACTTTATTCATATTAGTATATTAACTATATTAATATAATAATCATTCTAATAAGTTAGTATAATATAATAGTATTAACTAATTACATTCTTATGAGGTATAGGTTTTTTATTATTTCTATTTTCCAGATTAGGAAATGGAGGCTTAGAGAATTGAAATGACTTGTCCACAATCACCCAATTGATATGTGGCAGAACCAGAATTCAAACCCAGAGATGAGTGGATAAAAAAGCTGTGGTACATTTACACAATGGAATACTGTGCAGCTGTAAAAAAGAAGGATCTCTTACCTTTTGAGACAGCAAAGAGAGACCGGGAGAGTATTATACTAAGTGAAATAAGCCAACCAGAGAAAGACAAATATTACATGATCTCACTGATATGTGGAATCTAATGAACAAAATAAACTGATGAACAAAATAGATCCAAAGACATAGAAGTATGGAACCGACTAATGAATCTTAGAGGAAAGGTGGGAGTTGGGGTGGGGGTGGGAAAAGATTAACCAAAGAACTTACATGCATAGATGCATAAACCATGAACATAGACAATAGTGTGGTGGAGGCCTGGAAGAGGAGTTGGGTGGATATGGGGTGGAGGGGGTCAATGAGGAAAAAAGGGAGACATCTGTAATACCTTCAACAATAAAGATAAATTTAAAAAAAGAAAAACTCACAAAAAAACAAAAAAAACAAAAAAACAAAACAGGCAGCTTGACTCTAGTCCTCTTCTTTTAACCACAGTGGTTTATGTTTCAGTCAAAAAAACACTCACTTGCCCCTATGGGCATGAAACAATTTAAATGTGATAAGCTTTCAGTGATTCTCTGATTATTTTATAAGGGTGAATTCTAAAAATAGGAATACTAAGTCAAAGAGTATGAATAATCCTCCTAGTGAATAATAGTATGGTCAAGGTCCTAAGTGGAGGAGAATCAGAGATGATGAGATTACTTATTTGTTTGCTTTGCTTTTTTTTTTCAGGGTGAGGGCTGCAAGGGAGGGGGGGGGGTGGGGGGGGGGTGGGAAGGTCAAGGATGGGGCTGTACCTCTGTCCTTGCTCTATCAGAAGGTAGAGAAGGTAATAGACATAATAGTGGCAGACCTTGGAGAAGGTCTGGGCAATGTTTTTCCTCTCAAGGCTGGGTCAGTGTGTGCCTGCCCTTCAGAAATATTTATTTCCTTTTGACAGTGAAAGACTCAAGATGGCAGAGGGGAGGAGGCATAGAGAGGAAGAGCTCATCAAAGGAATAAGTCTAGATTGCAAGTGAATGTGTAGCCTCCTGAGACAAGTATCATCCCAAGAAAATGCCTCTGCTCACCAACAACCCCCCAGTTCAGTTAGACTTTCTCATTTCAGGTAGTATTTAAGAGAGCCTTTTCTACACCTAAACCACTAACTACTTACATATGGCAAGTGATTATCTGTGAACGTGCCTTGTTCCCTAAGTAAGCGTTACCTGTCTTTGGCCACCTTTTCACCATACAGTATCATATCATAGCAATAGACTTGGTTGGCAGCTGTGCTAGGTTCGATTCCTGGCTCTGCCACTAACTTGCTATGTTATGTTGGACAATCTTTTTTATTCTTAGTTTCCCACCTTGAAAGTAATACAGAGTAAGTGCTGGAGCGGGTGGCAGTAACGGCGGCTCAGGGTGAGAGGTTGCTGTGGTGCAGCCTCCCGGCTTTTTTCGTTCTCTCTTAGGCCCGCTCCTTCCCTGCGCTGCACAGATGCAAAGCAGAAGAGCAGTGGCCAGAACTTGGAAGAGGACGTGGGCATGACTGACCCGAAGATGGACACTCCCTGTGCGGAGAAGATGCTCATGGAGGAGAAGGCCAAGTGAGAGGAGCAGCTGAAGTACACTACCGAAACAGATAAGCGAGCTCTGGCAGACACTGAGAACTTGGGGCAGAGGACCCAAAAATTGGTGGAGGAGGCAAAATTACATGGCATCCAGGGCTTCTGCAAGGACTTGTTAGAGGTCGCAGATGGCCTGGAGAAGGCAACACAGTGTTCCCAAAGAGGAGGTTACAGAGGACAACTCGCACCTGAAGAACCTCTATGGGGGAACTCAAGGCATGCTCCTCACCCCGATCTGACCGAGGTCCAGATACAGAAGGTGCTCACGAAGCACAGCCTGCTCAGGCTGGACCCTGTGGGTGCCCAGTTCCACCCCCACGAGCACGAGGCCTTGTTCCACACGTGGAAGGGAAGGCGCCTGGCAGGTGGCGCTGGTGAACAAAGTGGGTTACTAGCTGCAGGGGCCACCTGGTGGGGGTGGCTTCTCTCAGGCTCAGTGGATTGTGGGTAATCACTGGCTGTAACTCTTAAAGGGCTGGTTGCTCTGTGAATACTCCAAACCTTGTTGGAAAGCTTTAGTAGTCAGCAGCTACACAGGAAATTGGGCCCATTGCTCAGTTGTTACTGGACTCTAATTTGGGAGTCTGTTTATTGATTTTCAATACACGTTTAATAGTTCACATGCTTACAGAGCAGGACACCACTGGGCCCCTGAGTATCGTGAATAATGCTACATCTGCTCAAAGTCTGATAACACCAAAGTATTTAAAATGAATAAAAGGTCTCTGAAAAAAAAATAATACAGAGTTGTAGTGACAAATTAGGTGAAACGAGTAGGAAAAAACCTGCAGCTGGAGGAGAAACCAAGATGGCAGCATAGGTAAACACCTAAACTGCTGTCTCACACAACAATTTCAAAACTGCAATTAAAAGACAAAACAGGCATCATCCAGAACCACAGGAAGGCTGGCTGAGTGGAAATTCTACAACTAGAGGGAAAGAGAAAAGAACACTGAGACTCAGAGGAGCTACAGGAGGCAGAGCTACTGAGATGCGCATGTGTGGATAGGACTGTGCAGCTGGCTTTCTCAAGTGGGAGGGAGACAAAAGCCCCTGCCTGCGCTGAACTCCAGTCCCAGGCGAGACTCTGGGGATCCAGACTCATTTGGGGTGAAACTGGACAGTCAGGAAAGATAAAAGCAGACTGAGACTCAGAAGAACTGCAAAAGGCAGAGGTACTGAGGAGCATGCATGGAGAGGGCAGGCAACTGAGTACGTGGCTGGCTTTCTCAACCGGGAGGGAAACAAGATCTCAAACAATGGCTCTGAACTCATTCGGGGAGAAACTGAACTGTCTGGCAGCAGGTGAGATTTGAGGGCGGCTTTCTCTCAGAGGTGCTTGCAGTGATTACCATGGGACACTGAGACACAGGAGCCTATTAGGGCAGTGCTGATGGAAAACCAATGCTGTCTGCTCCATCCTAAGACTCCACACCATCCAAGCTGAGCACAGAGGCTTTTGCAAGTCTTGTCTCATAAGGGTGTCTCCAGCACAGAAGTTCTCCCAGTATAGACACAGCTGATCCTCACAGCCAGTTGGCCTAGAGGTCAATTTCTCCCAGTGATACCAACAACAATTAAGGCTTAACTACAACAAGACTGTGCAAACAGCCCACAATGGGGTGCACCAAGAGTGTCCACCTCAGGTAACTGGGGAGGCTGAGCCACTGGGCCCTATAGGATACCTAGCACACAAAGCCATTCTATGAACTCAGGGAAGCAGTCAAAATGCAGAGGCAAAGAAACAGATCACAAATGAAAGAAATGTAGGAAAGCAAATGACTGGAAATAGAGTTCAAAACCACGTTATAAGGTTTTTCAAGAATTTTCTAGAAAAGGCTGATAAATTTAGCGAGAGCCTGGAGGATATGAAAAAGGACCAACTAGAAATCAAGCATACACTGACTGAAATAAAGAATAATATTCAGAAATCCAACAACAAACTAGAAGATCTCAAGAAACAAGTCAGAGATTTGAACTACAAAGAAGCAAAGACACCCAACTGGAAAAACAAAAAGAAAAAGGATTCCAAAAATATGAAGATAGTGTAAGGAGCCTATGGAACAACTTCAAGCATACCAACATCCAAATTAGGGGGGTGCCAGAAGAAGAGATACTGATAACCTATTTGAAGAAATAATAACCAAAAACTTTCCCCACCTGTGAAAGAAATAAACTTATAAGTCCAAGAATTGCAGAAAACCCTAAACAAAAGAAATCCAAAGAGGACCACACCAAGACATATCATAATTAAAATACCAAGAGCAAAAGACAAAGAGAGAATATTAAAAGCAGCAAGAGAAAAACAGTTAGTTACCTACAATGGAGCACCCATACGATTGTCAGTTGATTTTTCAACAGAAACTATACAGGCCAGAAAGGAGTAGCAAAAAATATTCAAAGTGATGAATAGCAAAAACCTACAACCAAGATTACTCTACCCAGCAAAGCTATCATTCAGAATTGAAGGTCAGATAAAGAGCTTCACAGATAAGAAAAAGCTTAAAGGAGTTCATCACCACCAAACCAGTATTATATGAAATGCTGAAGGGTACTCTTTAAGAAGAAGAAGAAGAAAAAGGTAAAGATAAAAATTATGAACAACAAATACATATCTATCAACAAGTGAATTTAAAAATCAAGTGAATAAAAATATCTGATGAACAGAATAAAGTGGCAAATATAATAGAAACAGGGGAATAGAAAGGGAGTGGATTATTCTCAGGGGAAAAGAGACTGGACAAAAATCGTACATCTACGGATGAGGACAGTGGCGCGGGGCGGGCTAAGGGCAGAGGATGGGGTGGGAACCGGGTAGAAGGGAGCTATGGGGGGTAAAAAGAGGAACAATTGTAACAATCTGAACAATAAAGATTTATTACATTTTAAAAAAAGATAAAAAAAGAAAAAACCTGTAGCTAACCTTTAATGAATGATTAATATAAATATCACAAAACAAAACACTATTCCAAGTTATTTATTCCTCATAACAATCATGGTAACCTAGAGTTTAGATAACTCTCATGGTTTTCACCCCTGAGGTTACTTCTGTGATTATGTTATACTAGAGGCTTGATGCCCAAAATTCATGCAAGGGACTCACCCCTCGCAGCCTCAGCTTTGTCCAGACAGTGGTCTGGAAGAACTGCTAGTCTAATTAGCATATTATGCTTTTATTATTATAGATTATGGGGCCAAACTTTGAAGATGTAATTAAAGTGACTAATCAGTTGACCTTAAACTAGGCAGATTATTCAGCTGGGCCTAGATATTATCCTATCTAATAAAGAGGGAATATGCTAATTGACCCTTATGCCATTGCAAAGGTGATGGCACCCGTAGACAATAAGGAGGGAATATACTAATTGACTGCACCACCCTCAAAGATGCCGGTGCCCACAGCCACAAGAAGGTGGCACCCAGTTCCCTCAGCCCCGTTGGGGTGGCAGGCATGCAGCAAAGCTGTGCCCACCCCCAGGCAGGCCCAGCCGTTCCAAGTGCCTGCCTCTGGAGTCCCCCAGTCCCCTCAGACCCCCAGCCACCCAGGGCTGGCCCCAGATGCAGGCAAGCCTCGGATGGTGGCTGCCCAGATCACCTTCTGCCCCTGAGGGCTCCTGGACTGTGAGAGAGAGCAGCAGGCCGAGCTGAGGGACCCCCCCATCCAGTGCATGAATTTTCATGCATCAGGCTTCTAGTAATCATGTAGTCCTTAAAAGCAAGAACTTTTCTTTGGCTTTTGGCAAAAGAGGAGGCTGGAGAGATTTGAGGCATGAGAAGGACTCAGTGTAATTGCTGCTTTGAAGATGGAGTGGTTCACAGGAGAAAGAGCCTGGGCAAGCTCTAGGAGCAGAGGGACAGCCCTGATGACAACCAATAAGGAAACAAGCACTTCAGGCCTACAGCTCCAAGGCATTGGATTCTGCCAACAACCTGGATGACAAGAAGCTGAGTGAGTTTGGAAGGGCATTCTTCCCAGAGGCTCCAGATGAGGGCCCAGCAGGTTGGCATCTCGGCTTCTTCCACCTTGTGAGTTGTTAAGGAGATAATCCACTTGAGCCAGCCCAGACTTTTAACCCACAGAACTGCAAGATAATAAAAGGGTGTTGCTTTAAGAGGCTAAGTTATGACAGCAGTAGAAAATTAATACAAACCACATATCATAGTGGTTTATTATACCCACTTTATTACTATGCCCTCTTTGCAAATGAGAAAACCGAAGCACAGAGAAGTAGAGCCATCTAACTGAAGTCTCGCAGCTATTAAATGTCAGAACTGGGATTTAAATCCAGGTAGTCTTTCCCCATAGCCTATTCTCTAACCTATCGACACAGCCCTGAGACAACAACTGCAGATACTCCTTGAATATTAGTTAGTTTCCCTTCCATTTTCTTTCTAAGGTAGCTGGTGGGCACCCAGCTAGCACATTGCTTGATTTTGATATTATATTAAAACTTTTTAAACACATTTCCTGCCTATTTTAACCCCCCCAATCCTCCAAATTCAGAGTGAGTTTGCTGTACCAGCCAGAATTCTGGAATGAGAATTAGGAAATCTGGTCCCAGCTATTCATCACCATCTATCCAACCATCCATCTCCCGTTTGGTCAGCACGCATTGATAGAAGCGCCTATACGCCTGGAGCCTAATACCATGTGACTTGATGAAGTATTAGGAACTTTCCTAGTTCTGTTTTCCTTGCACATGAGTTAGGGGATTTGACAAAACTTGTTCTAAGGTCTATGCCACCAGTCTAATGCTTTTATAGTCCTTGTACGTGCTGACCTATGGATTCGACAAGGAAGGGCAATGTTTCTCAGAGCCCAGCCTAAGTACCACCTTCATCAGAATCTCCTGGGTGCCTAATAAAAAAGCAGAACCGGTTTGTTTGTTTTTGTTTATTTATTTAGAATATATTTTTATTGATTTCAGAGAGGAAGGGAGAGGGAGAGAGAGATGGAAACATCTATGAGAGAATCATGGGTAGGTTGCCTCCTACACGCTCCCTACTGGAAAGAGAGCCAGCAGCCCAGAATCTAACTATGATCTCCTGGTTCATAGGTCAATGCTCAACCTCTGAGCCACGCCGGCCCGGCCAGATCTGGTTTTCATAAGCTCTGCAGGTTATGCTTATGCACCCAGAAGTGTGAGATGTACAGCTCTAGGGATGCTACTGCTCGTCCTCGCCCCTTCAGACCCCACTCCAGCCAAGGACAGGGAGGCCAGCGGTGACGGTGATGATGGAGCTGCTCTAGCCCCCTCTCTGCGCCTGTCCCGTGCAATAACAGGGGTTAACAGGAGGAGTTAGTTCCCCCCCTCCAGGCGTCAGGAGCCTTTTCCCTTCCGAAAGGGAGGGTGGGGCTGGGGCTGGCGCTGGCCGGTGAGGGGGGCGGGGAGCTGGGGCAGCTGGCGCCTCGCAGCTGTACCTCGCCGGGGTCCGGCGGCAGCCGGAGCAGCGCCTTTCCACCTGCCTTGGCACGGGGGCGGGGAAACTGGGGAAGTGGGTCAGCCCGAGGGCTCGCCGGGGCAGACCCTGCCCCGCCTGCGCCTCCGGCTCTCCCGCTCTCCGGCCGCGCGTCAGGCCTGGGCTCCAGCCGAGCGGTTTCGCTGGAGTGTCCGCGCCCAGGGTGTCCGCGCCCAGGGCTGGGCCGCCCGGTGCCCGCGCCGCGGCGCTCCGCTCGCCGTCGCCCTGCGGCGCGTTGGCCCTCCCGCCACCCCCTCGGCGGGCCCGCCCTCACGGCGGTGAGAGCGACATTCTGCGGGAAAGGCTAGCGGACCTCGGCGCCCGACCCCGCGGCGCGGAGGCTGGGTGGGCGGGCGGGACTGCTGCGCGCCCCTCGCACCCGGGACTGCGACGGCGGACGGGAAGCCGGCGCGCTCGGTCCCGGCCCCGGTCCGCGGCCGCTGCGGGGCAGCCCCCGCCCCAGCCTGCGGGCAAGACCTCGCCCCTCGGGCTCCTACGGGGGGAAAGGACGGACCCAGCGCTGCGGAGGGACCTGCCTGACTACTCGTATATGGCAAAGTTTCTCGCCGAGCTCCTGGGCTGCACGTTGCCGAGCAAGGGCGCCTCTCCCATGCTGGAGGTAGGTGGCGGAGGGTGTGTCCCGCAGCCACGCCTGTCTGCGGTGGCGGCGGCCCCCCGACCGCGCCCTGGGGTCCCCAGGAGTTGGCCAGTGCAGTCTCACTTTGTCTGCTTTCCACCTGGATGTCTGGGGCGGGGCAGGGACCGGATGGCGAGGTGAAGCCTGAAGTTGCGCCTCCCTGGACCTCAGTTGAACCCCCCCCCCTGGTTTTTTTTCTTCTTCCCTAGTTGACAGGCAAGCACATTTTTCTGTTAGTCTGGATAAGTGTGTAGAGTTGGTCTTTACCTAAAATAGCAGGAATGCTTGAAAATGAGCAGTGTCCCACAGTCCCTCTCAGCTGCCCATTTGGTTTCCTCCCTTTTCCTTTTAATTTGAAAACACAATAGTAAGATCGTTAGGTCAGAAGGTTCCTACGGCCCTCCCCCAACCTCCAGCACACACACACACACACACACACACACACACTCAAAAAGTGAACTCATGTCTTCTGTGAGTGCGATCCAGTGGGGATGAGAAGGGTTAAAAGAGGATTTGCCGAACCAGGTGAGCAGATCCGGACTCTGAAGGAAGGTACATCTCATTGCCCCCACCTGCCCGAGATGGCAATGCCGCTGCTGTAAGCATCTCAGCAAGAAGTTGTTTATGAGAAGGCTGGCTTGCTTGTCCTCCTGGGATGCATCCCCTTCCTTACTTCTGTAGTGCCACAGGGTCCTTTGTCTCTATCCAGCCGCCCTCCCAAAAGGCTGCCTGATAACCAGGCCGGGACCAAGGGCCCTAGCTGTGGTCCTGGCCAGGTGGACCAGTGGGCCGTGTGTGCTTGCCCGGCACTGCTAACTCAACCCCAGGGTCCGCATGCAACTCTCCCAGCCAGCCTCAGGGCTTCTCCAGGAGCTGCCTCAGTCCTGTCTGTCTGCAGTTCCCTGACTGGCCAGAGAGGGCAGCACTTTGTCTCTTCTCAGCAGTTTGTCCTTCAGCAAGAAGAGACTCTTAGTCTCTTCCCTGACGGCTTGTTCGTCTTCTCACCTTTGGCAATTGTCGGTGTTCTTACCTTCTGAGCTCCTCTGGTCATATTCCTTTGATTTTGGAGGTCAGATCGCCCATCCGCACTTTCGGCTGTGATTTTAAGCCGGGAGATCCCCATGGAGCTGAGAAACAAGAGCAGGCGGGCAGAAACCAGACTGAAATGCCTGGACACTTGGTAGCCTGGAATCTCAGAAAGAATGAAGAGCCTGAAAAAGGAAAGTTTTCCAGGCCTGCAGCTAAGATGAGCCGTCTCCTTTAATGGGCAACATCTCTGCCTCTTTGCTTCTCTGTGATGTAAATGTTAGGCAGCATTTGGAAACTCTTCCACGCGCCTGAGATACTCCTTTAAAATTGCTTTTCTCTTCGACTTTCTCTTCATTTGTATTTGGATTTTTGTTCCTAAATTAACAAAACTCATGCCACACTGGGGATTGAGTCTGCAACCTAGACATGAATAAAAATATATTAAAACACACACACACACACACACACACACACACACACACACAGGCGTCACAACAAAACCCCCATACCAAGCAATTTTGGTTATAGTTAACTGTGTTTTGGTTGTAGATAAGCCTGTTTTATTCTTCAATCAATGGACACCCCACCTTGATTTCTTAAGAAAGTTGGCTCTCAATCATTGATGGTTGGAGAAGGCCTTAAAAACTAAGTCAGAGACATAGTTGGACAATTAAGAAAATGAGTAGGTGTTCTGTCTTTGGAAAAGTCCAGGGAAAGGGAATCCCCTGTCTTTGAAAACTCCTTAAACCTTGCTTTGTGTATTTTCTACCCATCTAAAAGCGAGCTACTGTAGCATCTGCTCTCTCCTTTCTACAAATGCTTGACTCAGTGTTGGTGGAATCCACTAAAACACTCCATCCATATATTACTTTTGTCAGGGTTGTTGGAGGAATTAAGTGACTGCCCCTTTTCTACCTGTGGGGAAAATCTGTGCCCAAAGAGATGAATAACTGAGCCAGGAATGTGTTTTGAGGATGCTTTCTTCTCAGGCAATAACCCCTTCAACACACTCTTACTCTTAAATGAAGAGACAGTTGTTGAGTTCTCTACATCTGGTAGGGAGAGAAATGTATAAGGAAGATATCCCTAAACCTTTAAAAATATTCATTTCCTAAAAGCGAAAGTGCTAGGATAGGAGAAAATTGTATGCAGTTTTTCACTTCCCCCAAATGATCTAATTTTAGCTTTGGAGGTAACTTTAGTTTCAGGGAGGTCAAGAGAAGAGATGGATATTTTCATAACAATGGCCTTTGGTTTTATTTTGGTTAGGAGATGGCCAAGAATGTAGTTTCTTCCTACACAGGCCAATTAGGAGCTTGTGCCTGAAAGAGGACCAAATCCCGGCAGGACCTCCTCTGTGTTTGCAGCTGTCTGGCAAGGAAGGATGGGTTACAGGTTATGGGGAACATGGGCAGAAAGTCACTGTGGCTGAAAAACAACTCCAGTGCATTCCCTACTGCATCATCCTCAGAGGCTAAGGACAGATGGTGTGCATTTGAAACAGAGTAGGTTTCGTGATCATTTTGTTAACCTTTCCTTTTTCTTAGTACAGTATTTAAGTTCACAAACCAAGTCTTTGAGAAACAATATTAAAATTTCAAAAGGAGAGCAAAGTGGGTAAACTTATTTACTCCAATCATGGCAGGGCCCTGAACACTGGGCTAGACTTTAGAATAATGATTGTGCCTCACCAAGACAGAGCTCCTGCAGAAAGAGTGAGCTTGCTATGGATTCTGATGTCTAGGAAGGTAGGACATTCTAAGCCAGTGGTTTTCAACCTTCCCATGTGTTGGTGACCCCCAACCATAAAATTATTTCCGTTGCTACTTCATAACTGTAATTTTGCTACTGTTATGAACTGTAATGTAAATATCTGATATGCAGGATGTATTTTCATTGTTACAAATTGAACATAATTAAAGCATAGTGATTAATCACAAAAACAATATGTAATTATTATATATTGTGAAATATTTATTTCTAATTACAAATAAATGAAATTTTGTCTTGAATCGTGGTGTAGCATGGGTAACAGTCTTAATATGACAACAGTAAACTACATTGCTACATTTTGCTACACCGAGGAGCAGTATGTTGGTTCCTAAGACCATGGGAAATAGGTGTTTTCCAATAGTCTTAGGTGACCCCTGTGAAAGGGTCATTCGACCCCAAAGGGGTCGCGACCCACAGGTTGAAAACCGCTGTTCTAAGCACACAGATTGCTGGTTTCAGACCAAGCTGGTCCTATTTATGTCTTATAAGCTTGGCTGGCTGGCTGGCTTGTCCTGGCATCCATTCCTTCCTCTTTAAGCTCTGACATATTATGAACTTGACCTGTGTCCTCCAGCCTCAATGTTGCTTTGCACTGTGCATTAGTGATAGTCAGTAATGGAGTCCAAGGACAGGAAGTGGCAGGAGAATGATATAGACAAAGGCAAGCTTTTTCTCCTTCCAGGCCTCTCATCCTTAGTTTACAAACCTGCATTTTGAATCCTACCATCCTTCATCATCTAACCTGGTGGGCACCTTTCAGGAGCCACATCTTTTGGGCAGAACACATCTGACTTTACAGAAAAGGGAGGACGTTCAATCCCATGCCACTGTTCATAGATGTGGTCTCTAAAATTGTCACACCTCATTACTACTATACTCATTTCCCCATTCTGTTTTCTGTCTCGACCAGTATTGCTGCCTGTGACAATAGCTTTATTTTAATTTATGCATCATGCATAATAACTAATTTGTTGCCTACTCTAGACCAGTCATTGTTCTAAGGGCATAGTATGGAAGTGAGGAGGTAGGAGGAGGGGAGAGGGAATGCAAAAGTAGGTATACAGCTGATCTTGTGGAAAATAATACAATAATTAATAAATAATCAAGAATGAACTATTTTACATACTCACAAATGTAAACCTATTGTGCCCATCTTGTATACATGATTCAGCTATTCTTCCAATAGCTTCAAGATGTAGATGTTAACAACTATGTTTCACAGATAAGAAAATTAAGGTTTAGAGAAAAGTAGGACATTATAAGCGCACCAGTTGGTGGTTTCAGACCAACCTTAATTTGCTGAAAGTCTCTCTAGTAATGTGTGCTAGAGAGAGGATCTCAAAGTTCACCTCTCTCCCTCAACAATGGTTACTTGGTATTTAGGATTAGAGCTGAAGCAGAAAACAAAAAATATGACAAAATGGAAAACTAAATGCCTCAAGCTGTTTCTCTACCTGGAATATTCTTCCCCTAATATTCTCCCATTGCAGTTTCCACTTTTTTCAAGGTTCAACTCAAATCTCACCTCCAGATCCACCTCCCTGGACAACATCCGGCCCTCTACCACAGTCCTACTGAATATTATCTGTGTTTCTTTCTATGTAAAACTGTGGCCAACTCTTTCTTATAATTTCTCTATGCTAAGTTTCCTGTCTTCACAGGGAAGAATAGCAGGGCTAAATGCAGAACAGTTAATGTCTGGAAAGAACTTAGAATAGTGCCCAATATTGTCATTTTGAAGGTCCTTTCCTGTGTGTCTCTGACCTCTTCAGCTTCAAGAATAAATATTTTTCTGTCCACACCATCTAGCAGAGTGTTTTGCATCACATAAATGTCTGACTTAATTGATATTCTAAACATGCAGGTTTATACTTTGCTCTGATCTTAAATTATGTGTTATCTGAAATTCAAATTGAACCAGTCCTCTATATTTTTTATTTGATAAATCTAGCAATCCTATCTTATCTTCCTCTTCCTCCCTCAGAAGTAGCTTTATAGAGTTCAGCTCCACTCAGCAATGGAAGCCCTATCCCCATCCTTCCCTTTTTATAGCTCCCACTGTGTCAGAGAGCCTGTCCCAGGCCACAGGAGGCACCTATAGGGAACTGCAGCTGGACAACAGTCTGTCCTCATTACCTCACTAGCATGGAAATTCTGAAGTGAGCAACCATTCCACTGCAAGTGTCCAAGGTTGTGACTGAGAGGGGCTATTACTGGCATCCTATTTCTTCATTCTTCATGTGTTCACCAGTTCATTCATTTATTCATTCATTTAACAACTGTTATTAAGCACTGGATTTGTGCTAGGCACCCCATAGAAGCCTTGCTAAAAAAACATTCAAACTGTTTTGACTGATCTACAGTAAGAAATGTATTTTATATTGAAATCCTGAATTCACATAGCTATTTTTAGGCCCGATATACAAAAATTTGTGTAAGAGTATGCCTTCCTTCTCTTGGCTGCCGGCGCCAGCTTCCCTCCAGCATCCGGACCCTGTCTGGATTCCCTTAGGCTACCTGCAGACATCCAGGACTCAGGCTGATTTCCCTCCAGCCTTGGCTTGTCAGGAAGGATGTCTGGAATGACATCCAGAAGATGTCCAGTCTAATTAACCTATTACCCTTTTATTATTATAGATAATACTGGAATAAAGTTTCAAGAATAATATTTTTCCTTATGACAGGGGACTTTTGCAATTCTATTCTTTTCCTTCCATTCCATCTCTGCCATTCTTAGTAAGAATTAAATGGGGGGAAAGACCCACTAAATTGATATGAATTGTGACTCATAATTTAAAAAGTAGTGCAGTATAAGATGGTAAGATTCTATTTTTACAGACCAGTTTGTATCACCTCATTTCCCCAGTACTATACTTATACCTTCTTACACCATATATCAGGAGATTTCTGTGATCTATCTTGGGAAGACAATTAACATACATAATATTATTATTTTTGGTAAAAAATACTTTTAAGGTTTCAAACAACTAACTTACCAAATAACTTTTGATAAATATCCTGCCTAAAATTGGGTAAAACATTTGGCATGCTATCTGAGCATGTTTTATGACATGGGTTTTTATATTTTGAACACTGTACTCAAATTTCAATTTATTTTCTCTTTGCATCCACTAACAACAAATGTGCCCCACTGGTTAGATTGATTCCCCAGGCTACACTTTATAAATCTTACCAGTATTATATTTTAATTGGCCTATCCCTTCTCTGGTGAAGGAAGTTATACTTTCAAGCAGATTTTACTTCTCATTTACCTGTTAAAGATGTTGATTTTTACCCATTTTAATGAACTCTTTTTGTCTTTACAGGAATCTTATGTACTTTCATCGACCTGGTCATTTTGATTGGCTTTTAATATCTAAAGAATGAATCATGTGGTCAGTCTATTTGAAAGCAAATAACTTGCTTGTATATGGCTTTAACTTTAGTGATTAGATGTTGGTGGATGATCATAACACAGAAGTTGACTTTGAAACTATTGCCACAGCTGGGCCATTTGAGTTTTAAGCTAATGGATGCTGAGTTTGTCTGGTAAATTCACAATTCAGTTTGTTTGAGGGCCAATTGGAATTGCTCTATCACATCTGAACCATTGTATACACCCAGGCAACTCTACTTACTTTTTGTGTTAGCTGCTTTTGAACTGTGCATGTGGTCCTAAATGTATGCAATTCATTTATAGGAATATTTGGTCTCATTATGATTACATCTGTCTAATGGCTTCTTGCTGAAGCCAGCAAGAATATGATTTTTGCTTTTTTGTATTTATTTTATTAAATCTTTATTATTCAGATTATTACATTTGTTTCTCTTTTTTCCCCTCCATAGCATCCCTCCACCCAGCTCCCACCCCTCCTTCTGCCCTTAGCTCCCTCCCATTAATCTCATCCATAGGTGTATGATTTTTGTCCAGTCTCTCCCTGTACACCCCTCACCCCTTCCCCACTGAGAATTATCAGTCCACTCCCTTTCTGTGCTCCTGATTCTATTATATTCACCAGTTTAATCTGTTGATCAAATTTTTAATTCACTTAATTTTTAGATTCACTTGTTGATAGATATGTATTTGTTGTTCATAATTTTTTGGCTTTTACCTTTTTCTTCTTCCTCTTTTAAAAGAGTACCTTTCAGCATTTCATATAATTCTGGTTTGGAGTTGATGAACTCCTTTAGCTTTTTCTTATCTGTGAAGCTCTTTATCTGCCCTTCAATTCTGAATGTTAGCTTTGCTGGATAGATTATTCTTGGTTGTAGGTTCTTGCTATTCATCACGTTGAATATTTCTTGCTACTCCCGTCTGGCCTGCATCGTTTCTGTTGAGAAATCAGCTGACAGTCGTATGGGTGCTCCCTTGTAGGTAATAAACTGTTTTTCTCTTGCTGCTTTTAATATTCCCTCTTTGTCTTTTGCTCTTGGTATTTTAATTATGATGTGTCTTGGTGTGGTCCTCTTTGGATTCCTTTTATATGGGGTTCTGTGTGCTTCCTGGACTTGTAAGTCTATTTCTTTTACCAGATGTGGGAAGTTTTCAGTCATTATTTCTTTAAATAGGTTTTCAGTATCTTGCTCTCTCTCTTCTTCTGGCACCCCCACAATTCTGATGTTGGTACGCTTAAAGCTGTCTCAGAGTCTCCTTACATTATGTTCACATTTTTGGATTCTTTTTTCTTCTTGCTTTTCCAGTTGAATGTTGTCTGCTTCTTTATATTTCAAATTTTTGACTTGATTCTTGCCTTTCTCTAGTCTGCTGTTAGGACTCTGTATAATATTTTTTATTTCAGCCAGTGTATGTTTAATTTCTATTTGGTCCTTTTTCATCTCCTCTTGGGTCTCACTAAATTTATCCATCTTTTCTAGCATATTCTTGAAAAACCTTATAAGTGTGGTTTTGAACTCTATATCCAGTCGTTTTTTTCCCTCCATTTCTTTTGTTTGTGATCCCTTCCCTTGTCTCGGCATTTTCCCTATGCTGGGGAAACTTCTGTGTTGGATTCAGCCTTATGATAGCAGATGCAAAGCCGCAGAAGCCTCTGTTGAGCTTGGGAGGTATGGAGTCTCAGGGCTTAAGGGACCGCCTTGCCTTCCAGTCGGCCCTGCCCTCCACGGCCCCTGAGTCTCACGTGACTGGGTAATGGCTGGAGCGGTGCCTCTAACCGCTGCCTTTCCAGCTCCCCTGCGCACCAGGACCACACGAGTCTAGGTCCTCAGGGTTTTGCCCAAAACAGGGGCCCAGTGGACTCAGAAGTGGCACAGTTGGGAGGGTCTGTCTCCCGCCCAGTCGCGAAAGCCAGGTGCACAATCAGCAATCAGTCCTGTGCGCAGCACCGTCTGCGTGCGAGACCGGACCTGATCTTCTGCGACTCCCCTAAATTGCCGTGCACCTCTCCCTTTTCACAGTCCAAACTCCCCCCGTATGAGTTTCGGCTGGATCTGGGGTTTAGTGTCGTAGGATAAGGGGTTCAATGCTGTTGGGAGTCTCCGTTTCCCTCCCGCCAGAGAAAGCCAGCCAGGTACTCCAGCACCCGCTCTCTCAGCGCGCGGCTCCATACCTCAGCTTTTTGCAGTTCCTCTGGGTCTCTGTGAGCCCCCCTCTTTCCTTCTAGTTGTAGAACTTCCACTCAGCCAGCTTTCCTGTGGTTCTGGATGATGTCCGTTCTGTCTTTTAGTTGTAGTTTTGAAATTGTTGTGCGAGGCAGCAGTGTAGGTGTTTACCTATGCCGCCATCTTGGATTCTCTCGCTTTTTTGTATTTTTTTAAGGAAAGGCTGGTATTTCATATCTGCCCAATGGCCAGTGCTGGGTGCATGTTGTAGGGAGCAAGGATAGGAGCTTAATGCTTTGATTTGTTTCTGTTTGCTTAGTTCTTTTCAATTTGCAGATGTTCTTGTGTGTTTTGAATTTCTCTACTTTGCAAATCTTTGATGAAATACAATAGGTCCAGAGTGACATTTATATTAGGGAAGTGCTACTTACTTAGAGTTACCTATTGAAGTGGCCCATTAATATAATGACAACTTTTATTTATCTGAATTCTGTGATGAGTAAAGACTGTGCTTTCTACCTTAAATTTATTCTAGGCTTATTTTCTCCAAATATTTCTAAGATATGAACAATAATCCATGTACCTTTCAAACCTCTACCTTTGCAAACCAAAATGGAGGATTCATCACTCTCCCTGCAACCAGCTAAAACCCATGTCTCCTTCTCAACTCTAGCATCAGCCAAAGCATCACAGTCTTCTTCTTACCTAGAGTAGTACTGAGGTGACATCTGTGTTTTCTTTCTTTTTTAAACAATGTTTTTTATTGATTTTAGAAAGAGAAAAAGGGAGAGGGAGAGAGAGAAATATCGATTGACTGCTTCCTGCACACCCCCTACTGGGGATCAAGCCCACAATGACCAGGGATCAAACCTACAATCTCTTGATGCATGGAACTATGCTCAACCAGCTGAGCCCCACTGGTCAGGGCTTTCTTTTCTTTTTCCTTCATGAACAGCCTGCCAGTGACTCCTGTAGATTCTTTATTTGGTTTGTATCTTCCTTTTTATCCCTCCTAGTCTTCATCCACTGATCTGACAAAGATCTATTGAGTATGTCCTATGACCAAGGGTCTGTAGGAGATTTCACAATATACCGCTAATTGGTTTGCTTCCAGGAAGTCTCCCTCCTCTCCACTATTCCTGAATTTGCAGCTAGAATATCACAATGGCTTTTCATTGTCACTTTCTTACATAATAGCTAACTGACTTTCTATTTCCAAAGACTCAAGTCTCTAAATTCTGCCTAGGCTATTTCTAAGGTATTCCCTAAAGTGTCTCCCTCTGCCTAGCTAACTTAACTTCCTGCCATTTATTTTCTTCCATTGATCCTCACACGTCAAATACAGATTCTTGCCCCTGTGCCTTTGTTGCTTATGCTGCTTGTCTATCCTTTAATATGATGACCTACCCTATTCTTCTCATTCTTCCTAACTCCTTAACCTTCAAGGTTATAGTCAAGACCCTGCCTTTTATGAAACCTTCCCCAAAACCACAGCAAATAGGCCAGGAGTACACAGGCTGGAAAATCAGGTACTTGGTTTCCAATTTTGGCTCTTCCACATTTTAGCTATGTGATCTTAAATAAATTACTTCTCTGTGCCTCACTTTTATTTTCTGTAAACTTGGAATAATAATAGTAGCTATTTCATTGAGTTGTTATGAATTTCATTGAGTTGTTATGTCACCTACTATGCTAATACTTTATTAGAAGTCTAATAAAGTATTAGCATAGTAGGTGACATATAGCAATTGACAAATAATATGTAATAATGATGATTATTGTTATTATTATTTGCTTTCACCTTGATTCTAATAACCCTGTTTTGTCTATCTTTGACTATCTTAGAAACACCTTGCATATTTCTGAATTCTTCACAGTGCTGAGCACAACATAGGTACTCAATCAATACTTATTATTAATTTTGAACACATGCCATATGCTGTTTTAGCAAAATCTGGGAACCAATTTATTTCTGGATATATTTAATTGTATTTCATGGAAATGTGACATCCACTGTCCTTTAGTGACTTGGCCCTAATCTATGAGATGTATATTGATGCTAACTTAGGCTGCAGTTACACAAGTGATGATAATGTACTTTTACATGCAATTCTGGCAGAAGCAGTACTTGAAAAATGTGCCAATTATAAATGCCACTTAAATAAAATTCAACCGTAAATTGTAATGTAATTAAACACAGAATATTTTTTAAATGATTTGCAAACATGTATCCTAAAGTAAGTCAACTGAAGAAAATTCATGTTGTAAGTCACGATTTTATTCATCAGACCTTTATATTCCATGCTGTTGATAGGGAATTCTTGCTGAAAGTCAAGCTAGATTATTCCAAAATTAATTTACTTCCAAAGAACATTTTACCCAGGGAGCTTCCTTATTGAATTTCCAGTGAGAAAGTGGGGGTAATGATGCCCTGCTTCCCTGGAAACTCTGTTGGATGACCTGAAAGTGAGGGGATTTATTTTCATGGGGGTTATTTGAACTCAGCTGAAGTCCAGCAAGGGTACCTACAGAGAAACACATGGGGCTGCATTACAAATTGCAAAGAACCTGCACCAGGAATCTTAAGATCTGAATTCTGAGCATGACTCATCTCACTGGCTGAATGCTACTGGGGGAAATCTCCTTACCTCTCAGAGTGTCAATTTTCATAGCTCTAAAATGAAAGTATCACAATTCGATTTGCTTCACTCACAGAATTGATGTGAGGCTCTGGTGTGGTAACGTGAATGTCCTTTATAAAATGTCAAACATTTTATAAATGTGAGTTGCCATCGCTGATACTGTAATGAAGAGGATAGGAATGTAAGGTGCATACTTGGCATCCTGGCTGTGCAGGAGCCTGCTGGACTGTGAGGGATGGTATGAATGCTAAAGAATAAAAATGCTTCTATTTGAAAGGTTGAGGAAGAAATATGAAGCAGTTATATTTTACAACCAGAGGCCCAGTGGAATTTATGCACTGGCAGGGGTGTCCCTCAGCTCAGCCTCCACCCTCTCTAATCTGGGATCCCTCGGGGATGTCTGACTGCCGGTTGGGATTGGGCCTACACCAGCAGTCAGACATCCCTCTCACAATTCAGGACTGCTGGCTCCCAACCACTCGCCTGCCTGCCTGCCTGATTGCCCCTCACCATTTCTGCCTGCCAGCCTGACTACTCCCCTGCCAGTCTGATTGACATCTAACTGCTCCCCTGCCGGCCCGATTGCCCACCAACTGCCCTCCCCTGCAGGCCATCTTGTGGCATCCCTCTTGTGACCACATGGGAGTGGCCATCTTGAGCGATGGCATGATGATAAATTTGCATATTACACCTTTATTATAGGATGAGAGCTTTAGCCCCTGTACAGTAACCCCTGGAATCTATTTGCATTCAGAGATTTAATTAGGGAATAAAGCTATTAAAAAGTAAACTTGAACTAGGTTTATGAATTAAATCCATCCACATTAGGAGGAGGGGTTGTAAAGGGGATGGGGATAGAAGGGTAGAGTAGGGATGAAGTAGGGGATAAGAGTGGGGGGTGCGTGTGCAGATATATGTAACAGAAGGCAAGTTGCAAGGAGTTGATGCTGGCCAGACTCAGAAAGAGGATATGAGAGGCTAGGATTGTATTGCAAAAACATATAGTTCCTGTTGTGTGAATTCCCTCCCCTTTTCCTTTGTCCCCTGAGTCTAGCTACCCTGAGCCAGAAAAAAAAGACCTCGACATATGGATGACCCAAGCAACTGGGCTATTGGGCCATTTCAGAGAGCAGAACTCAGAGGAGGGAGCCTTTTCAAAGCATGAGAGCACAGACGTCCAGGGCAGAGCAGAAACGGGCTGTTTGCTGCAGGAGCAGTTACAGGCACACAGATGGCCTGGAGCCAGGTTGGTCCTAAGGCTGGTTTAAGAGCTCACAGGATGTAATTTTCCCCAGAGGGCACCAACTAATACCAAAGGAAGAAAGGATTCTTGAAAAAGAATCTGATGTCTCAGAGTGTGGGTGAAATTCTGTAGCTAGCAAATTTTGGGTGGAAGTGATAAGATGACTTCACTTGTAACTACATTTAGGTACATAAAATTTGTTCATATACTAGTAATCTTGTCAGTTTTCTCCTTTCTTATTTCATTCTTGAATCAGTGTGAAATCTAAAACTCTAACCCACCAAGGATTTTTTTTTTTGGTCCAACAAGCTTGTTCTTGATGCTCATTTTAAACCAAATTTCATACACATTAAAATGTCTGGTGTGTCTATTAGAAGAAAGTGGGGATGGTGTGGCAGAGATCAGATGCACATATAGATAGACATACAGACAAACAGAATTTGCTCCTGGAATGGCTATGATGATCATATCACATCATAATCAGTGGTTAAAATGAATCTAGAGATCTCTCTGATTTTTATTTTTTAACTTTGCTCTCAAACCTTGAATGTGCTTGTAGAAGTGAAGCCAAGCATATGGGATACTTCTCAGGGGTTAACAAATTGAACTTTCTTCCTTTTGAGATTCTCTTTTGTCTCTTGCTCCCCTCTAGCCTAGGGAGGCCCTTTCTAAGGGTCAATGACATAGCTGTGTGTGATTTTCAGTTTTTCCATCTCACTCTGCAAATAGAAACTGATTTCATTTTTTCTCATGTGTAAAGAAATAGCGCATCTGATTGCACAGGCCAGAAATAAATATTGGAAAGCATCCAGTCAGGCTCTGGGGAAGCCCCTAAAATTATCCTCTACCTTATGGACTGTCCAGATTGTATGTGTGGCTAGGGAAGACAAAGGAAGGAAAGCAGGATTTGAGAAATAAAATTTTCTCGGGCCCAGATGCTATGAGTGAGTCAGATGACTGTGATTTTTAGGAGTCTACTTGCACGGTGCCAGGCATGAATGTCCATGCAGCTGGGCGGACCCTTTGGGGTTCCTAGTTAATGCAGCTTTCTGTCTCTACACATTGTGTGAACTTGCCTTGTGCATGAGTACTGTCTAAATAGAGGGACTTCTCTTGGCTTGCCTTGTGTAATGTTTGATTTGGAGTTGCTGTGGGTTAGAATGACTAAGGCATATATATACCCCTACTTAGCAGAGTTGATAGATAATAAACAATAATATCATTTCTTCAGAATTTACCCAAATATCTTACACACATAATTTTACTAGAAATGAAAAAGCAGCAGGGGGTTATTTTACTCTATTTACAATGAAAAAAAAAAACCTAAGGAATGAGAATTAAATTATTATCTACTAGAAAATAGTTTGGCTCTAAAATTGTCCAACAGCCTTGCAGATAATAAAAATAATTTATCACCTTTTTTAAATATATGTCTTCCTTCTTAATAGAATTAAGAAGATAGCACTATAAAGATACCATCAATTGAAATCAGCAATATGAAATGCTTTGAAAATCATAAAGTGATATAAAAAAGGGGTATCTTACCTCAAATACAGTTTGGAACAATAATGCAGGGTATACCTAAATACCATAAAATGGTGTTATTATTTAAAGTAAACATTCTGTCCTTAGTAAAGATACTTCTCATTTCTGGCATTTCAGATGCTCTGGTTTCAAAGGCATTTCTGAAGCCCTTCTTTGTCCACAAAAATTAGCATAAATCCCACCTGATATCTCTAACCATCCCATCTCTTCCTTTAAGTTCCTTATATCACTGGATGAAGAGCTCCCAAGCTGTGAACTATAGAGAACAAATAAATTTTCTTTATACTCAAACCATTCTCTTTTTTAAAAAAATCGTTATTAAATGGAAAAAGGACTTAAACATAAGACAGGAAACCATAAAAATACTAGAGGAATCCACAGGCAGCAAAATCTCAGACATATGCTGAAGCAAATATTCACTGATACTGTTCCTAGGGCAATAGAAACTAAAAAGAAAATAAACAAATGGGACTACATCAAAATAAAAAGCTTTTTCACAACAAAATCACAAGAAAACCCACTGCATGAAAGAACATATTTACCAATGTTATCATCGATAAGGGCTTAATTTCCAACATTTACAAGGAACTCATACAACTTAACAAAAGGAAGATAACCCAATCAAAAAATGAGCAATGGATCTAAATAGATACTTTTCGAAAGAGGGCAGAAAAAAGCCAAGAGGCATATAAAAACATGCTCAAAGTCACTAATTATTCAAGAGATGCAAATCAAAACGACAATGAGATACCATCTTACACCTATAGAATACCTATCATCAACAAGTGTTGGTGAGGATGCGGAGAAAAAGGAACCCTCATGCACTGCTGGTGGGAATACAGACTGGTGCAGCCACCGTGGAAAACAGTATGGAGTTTTCTCAAAAAACTAAAAATGGAATTCCCATTTGACCCACTTCTAGGAATATATCCCAAGAAACTAGAAACACCAATTAGAAAGGATATTTGCATTCCTATATTCATTGCAGCACAATTTACAATAGCTAAGATTAGGAAACAGCCTAAGTGCCCATCAGCAGATGAGTGGGTTAAAAACTGTGGTACATCTACCCAATGGAATACTATGCAGCAGTAAAAAAAAGGAATTCTTACCCTTTGCAACAGCATGAATGGAACTAGAGAACATTTTGCTAAGTGAAATAAGCCAGTATAGAAAGATAAATATCACATGATCTCACTCACTTATGGAATAAAATGAACAACATAAACTATGAGCAAAAATAGATTCAGAGTCAAAGAAATATTGATCAGACCATCAAACCTCAGAGGGAAGGTAGGGGAGGGTGGGTGTAAGGGGGAGAAATCAATCAAAGGACTTGTATGCATGCATATAACCCTAACCAATGGACAACAGGGGATGAGGGCATGAGTGGGGGGATAGGACGGGTGATGGGGGAATAAGGACACATATATAACATCTTAATAAAAAAAGCATTATTGTTGAAAGTATTACAAATCCCCCCTTCCGTCCCTCATTGACCTCTTCTAGCCTGCCCCCAATCCAGGGCCCAGGCCTTCACCAAACTATTGTCTGTGTCCATGGGTTATGCATACATGGACACCAGGTTCAAGTTCTTCCCACCCACCCTCTCCCTCCTTCCCTTTGAGATTCAACAGTCTGTTCCATGCTTCTATGTCTCTGAATCTATTCAGAAATTTATTTTGTTCATTAGATTACACATATAGTATACACAAACCATTCTTAAAATGTGTAGCACACTGGGATGACTGCCCAGGATTTCATGTTATGCTGGTGGTTGAGTGTGCTATTAGTTGAAGAGAAAAATTGACAAATTCTGTGGCACAGTGCTTTGTATATTTTGAAGCACTTCAACTGAATCTTCTTAAACAGCTTTGGAAGTATTATGATCCCCATCTGACAAATTTAGAAGCTGAGGTACAGAGAGATTAAGTGAAGATCGCAGGATAACCAGAGCTGGGAACTAATGGAGCTAGGACTTCAGCTCTGGGCCTTCTGTTTCCAAGTTCCCCCACTCTTTCCATGGGAAGCTAGGTTTTCACTGAGATGCTACCAGCAGTGTAAGGAAAAAGTCTCATATTCTTAGTCTTCTCCATAATGATTCCACTATCACCAAGGCAAAGGAGTGGCACTTACTACTCCTTGTGTCTTTTTGATATTAAAGGCTGCCATTTACAATTAACTTCTAGAGTTTAAGTTAAATCTCTTCTTTGTCACTTTTTAGTTATTATTTGTGTGACCATAGGCAAGTTACTTAACTTTTAAGCTTCAGTGTCTTCATCTCTAAAATGAAGTCAATGATTACTGTGAGGATTAAATGAGAAAATATATGTAAAGTATTAAGTAATCCACCTGGCACATAATTAACATTAGATGTTGCCTTTCTTCTTATTACTAAGTTTTCTTTCATTTTCCACTTCATAGTTGGACTTGATTTACATTTCAGCCTGTTTCTTCCTGTATTAATTTTTTGGAATGAGGTGGATATTAAGTGGACATGTGATGGGAGTATAAGAGAAGGCAGCTACTATATACTTTATCACTGGCCCACACATAAATGAAATTAGATGTGTTAGCAATAGTGGTGATAAAATATTGGCTTATTTTTTTATGGTAAATCAGTGTTTACTCTACTTTCTGAAGTCTTTTACCCATTATGTACTACTAAAGGCTTGGTGCATGAAATTTATGCATGTGAGGGGATGTCCCTCAGCCTAACCTGCACCTTCTCCAATCTGGGACCCCCCAAGGGATGTCCAACTGCCCGTTTAGGATCGATCCTGGTAAGATTGGGCCTAAATGGGCAGTTGGACATCCCTCTCACAATCCAGGACTGCTGCTCCCATCTGCTCACCTGCCTGCCTTCCTGATTGCCCCTAACCTCTTTGGCCTGCCAGCCTGATCAACCCCTAACTGCTCCCCTGCCAGTCTGATTGCCCCTAACTGCCCTCTCCTGCAGGCCTCGTCATCCCCAAACTGACCTTCCCTGCAGGCCCGGTTGCCCCCAACTTCCCTTCTCTGCTGGCTTGGTCACCCCTAACTGCCCTTCCCTGCAGGCTTGATCGCTTTCAACTGCCTTTCCTTGCAGGCCTGGTCTTTCCCAATTGCCCTCCCCTGCTGACCACCTAGTGGTGGCCATCTTGTGTCTACAGGGGGGCAGCCATCTTTGACCACATGGGGGCAGCCATCTTGTGTGTTGGAGTGATGGCCAATTTGTATATTACTCTTACACTCTTAGATAGGGTAGAGGCCTGGTACATAGGTGGTGGCCAGTTGATTTGCCCTGAAGGGTATCCTGGAACAGGGTCGGGGTTCCCTTGGGGCATGTGGCAGCCTGGGTGAGGGGCCTGTGGTGCTTTGTAGGCTGGCCAGGCCCTCTGGCGACCCAAGCAGAGGCCCTGGTATCTGGGATTTATTTATCTTCTACAATTGAAACTTTGTAGCCTTAAGTGGAGCCAAGACTCCTGTTTGCTCTATGGCCACAGCCATTTTTGTTGGGATTTATTTATCTTCTATAATTGAAATTTTGTAGCCTTGAGTGGAGGCCTGGCTTCCAGGATGTGCAGAAAGCTTGGCTTCCTCCATTGCCAGGGAAACCCAAGCCTCCTTCTTGCTCCGTGGCCACAGCCATCTTGGTTGGGTTAATTTGCATACTTGCTCCTGATTGGCTGGTGGGTGTGGCTGGTGGATGTGGCTGGTGGATGTAGCAGAATGATGGTTAATTTGCATATTACTCTTTTATTAGATAGGATGCTATGCTGACTACTCATTGAATACTATTTATTTAATCCCAATTATGTGTGTTGTTCATGTGCTTGGTGCTGTGAGGATTACAATAGAGGACTATTCTGAGCTGTGGTCTGGTAGGAAACCACTATGGCTATTCTAGGAAAAAGATTTCTTGGGTTAACTCTTTCTCGAGAATGCTTCCAAATGCTGTATTTCAAATATTTTCCAAAAGGAGTAGATTTCAGAAGAAATTCTGTTTTCCCAGATTGTTGCTATAAATTGGCAGAATAAGTTCTTAATTGTTTCTTATCATTTTCCAAGACACAGCAATGATTGGAAATGGTGCAATGGTGGGATTATGAATGAGATCACATCAGACATAAAATGTTTTGAAAACTATGCCTCTTTACTGGATTTTCTGATTTTGTTTTGTTTAGACAAGTTACTTCCTCACATGTAAAGTGCTCTAAACAAAAATATCTTATTGGGCTGTCATGCAGATTATATGAAATATGATGTGAAAGTATTTAGCAGAATGCCTGTCATATGATAGCAATGATCCAATTAGCAATGTTTTTTTTTTCTATATCAATGAATATGCTCCTTGGCTTTTTTAGACCACAGGTTTGAATTAAATCCTCATTTGAAGCCCCTCCTCCTGTTATCTACTTTTATTCTGCTATCCCTTGCAGCATTTTTGTGTTTCTGCAGCTCTGCGTGGCTTTACTTGCATAACCCATCAAAGAGTTAATAGCGCTGTGCTCCAACCTTTCAGGTTTTCTGGAGCTGCCTTATCAGAAAAGTCATTGTGGTTCCTTTTGTGCAGCTCATTGATGTCCAACACAACTAATTAGAGAGAGAGAGTATAGAAAATCAATCCTTACTAACATTGACATTTCTTTCAATTTAAGCAATTGGTTTGCTTACATTCTTTGTGAAAACCTGTTGAGATCTAAAATTATCCTAGATAACTACATTAGAGGATCCTAATATATTTTTGGTGTTAGAATAAAGACTATTTGAACATTAAATACATAGTCAGAGTTTTGAAGGGATCTAGCACATCTCATGAACACCCTAGACAAGTAGTTTGTACTCATGACAGCATTACAAAAGCTTCAGGCTCAGTGTAACTGTTTAAGAATCTCGCTTACCTAGAGGGAAGAGGATTGTGTTAGGTATTTCCCTTTGCTCCTCCAGTTCTGGACCTTTTTCCACTCTGTGCTCCAGGAAGCCCACCTGTAGGAAACATATCCACAGGGTTCCCTTGGCCTCAGCTTCTAAATGTGTTTGGCCAGTGAGGAGCATTGGTCAGAGGGAATGGAGAATGTAAGGGCAAGACAGTTATCACTCCATCCCCCTCATGGCAAGGTCACCTTGAGCTGGTTGTGTCTGTCTGACTAAGATCACAGCTCTTATAAGTTGGTCCTCTCCACATAGCCTGTTTGTCCCTTGCTACTTTAGTAGGGGTAATTGAGCATGTTACTAGCCTCAAGATATTGTACCATACCTTGTGGTTTTTCTTACACCCTTCTTGCACCTTAGTAAATAGTCAAATTTTGTTGAATTTTCTTTACATTACCCAATTTAAATATGTTATCTGTTTTCTAACGTCCTCTAGAAAGATCCAAGTGACCATCTGAATTACTGATTTGTAAAAAATTCAGCCTATTCATAAAAATGCTATGGTGCCTCATTGCATATTTAGGCAAAAGTGCATGAATTCACAAGAATGATCTGTAATGTAGCTGGTGTTGGATATGATTTGAGGTGAAATGGAATGTCATTTGGATCAAATGAGAATATTATTAGAACTTCAGGAAATGCCAGTGTCTTAAAAGAGTAGAGTGGGTAGAGATGGAATGGGATGCTGAATGAGTTGCACCTCAAAGTTTTGATTTGCAGATGAGGAATTTGAATCACCAAGACATTAGATGAGTTACCCAAAGTCAGACAATTGGTATGTGGCAAAGCTGGGTATTGAACCTCAACAAATGATTCTAAAGCTAGTGGTTGTTTTAGTACTCTAAATTGTGGAAAAACAGCTCAATTTAGTTTCTAGAAAGCAAAATATATGGATTTGACTTTAATTGATCAGCTTGCAATGAACAAAAAATGTGCTTGAGAATGGTATTGTGTATTTTAATTTTTTTTAAATTAAGTGTAAGAGAGGAATTTCAGTTTAAAATTTTTAATCTGTCACATCAGGTTGGCCAAATAGAACAATTTTATAAAGATGGTAACTGTTTTAGAATTTGTTTATTCATCAAGGGACTTTATTTCCTGTATAGAACTTTTAGTTTTAGGAAATACGATTTATATTTGTGCTGAGTGATGAATTATAAAATTGCTCAGAAAACTCCTGACCTCTGAATATATTTCATTATTAAAAGAGTTCTCAGGGAACTGGTTTTTCCTTATTGTTTCATACCAGACAAATATTTGATTTTCTATTGCATATATGGTATATACCCTGAGAACTGGAATAGTTGTTACATGGAAGGTGTTAATGTTTCTATCCTTAAGATAATGATGACCAAATGAGATGCAAGGGATATGGTATAAAGATTATATCCAAATTGGAAAATAAACGGTATCTAATTTTCTGCTTATGTCAACTGTTAAGAGAGCCTATGTTGATAATTCCTTCAATTAAAGTGTAAGTCCCTGAAGTCAAGAATGAAAACTTACTTTTATTTTTTTTTACAGTTTTTTCTACCTCTTTACATGGTGGGCAGGAAAAATGCCAATTATTTAGTAAACATTTGATTAATAAATAAATGAAAATCATAGTAGGTCTTATAGTATTTCAGGAATAAGAAAAGGAATTTGATCTAATCTGATTTATCCAGTTCATAGTTGCTAGGCTAGATGACTCACTTGGGAATATTACTTTGCTATACATTGTGTGTGACTCCTTTTTTCCTATTTAGGTTTGCATATAATAAAATTAGATTGTCAATTCAATGTTATATTCTTAATAAATTAAAAAATGAAACTTTAGGTAAATAAATCAATATCAGGATGATTTAAATCAATTTTACTATGAATAAACAGCATTGATTTTCTTGTATATAAAACCTTAAAGATTAGTAAATATAAGCTTTTTATTTGCTTCAGTTTTTGTGCTTTGATACTTTAAAAAAGTGACTCACACTTGCTATATGTGTTAGTTTTCCTTATACTTTTGCAAAGTACTAAGATGCTCTTTGCTCTAACCCAGTTTTCCTGGATAATGCTGCATATTACTATATTACACGCATATTTTAGAATTTTGAACTATCAGTTTTTCCAAATATATGTCATTTCCTTTAAAATGTCATGAATGGACCTTTGTTTGTTAAATGTCATGATTGGCTTCATTATCTTTTGAATAGTGGAGTTTTAAGAAAAACAGACCTGATGAAAAGATTATGGTCTACTATATGCTTACCCAGATGTAAAGATGTATTTTGATAATGACATTTTCTCCAAATAGAAATTTACAGCATGGTCCTCTAGCATGAGTACTCAATGCTCCTTTATTACCCAGCCAATCAAATTAGTTCTCTTCCTCATTGGACTCCAAGAGGAGGAATACAAATCTGACAGGTTGCAGCACTCAGTTTGGGCCATGTCTGTGAGTGTGTGGTCTCTTATATGCATATATCTGTCTCTCTTTTCTTCTTCCTTCTAAAATGGTAGGACAGCCCTGGCCAGTGTGACTCAGTTGGTTGGGCACCTGTGCACCAAAAAGTTACTGGTTTGATGCCTGGGTTGTAGATTTGATCCCTGGTAGGGGGCATGCAGGAAGCAGCCTATCGATGTTTTGTTTTCATATAGATGTTTTTCTCTCCCTCTCCCTCTCCTTTCTTCTCTCACTAAAAATGAATAAAAAATGTAAAAATAAAATAAAATGGTGGGACAAAGGAAAATTTCCACTTATGAAAATGCACAGCTTATCTCTTTTTATTGTTTTTTTTTTCTCTATTTTCCTTCTATATTGTAAGAGTAGATAGCTGTTCTTCAGAAGAGATTCTGCAAGCTTTCTTGGTATCTCTAGATTTACTCTTCATTCCACATTGAAACAAATGTGGAGTTTCTCTCCTAGCAAGAAGCTTAATCTTAGACAATGAAAAGAACTATGTTTATTTCTTCACTGTTACATCCCCAGCACATAGCAGTGTCTCCCCAATAGCATGCTTGTAGAATTAGGACATGAATGAATAAAGGCATAAAATCTCATCATACCTTTTCACAGACTTTTCTCTTCCCCTATCCCCAAGGGAATTACAATGTCATTCTACTCCATGTCTGTATATACTTATGGATATAAGATATTTTTGATGGACTTCTTTTACTTTTCTCTTTGGCCTTGAAGGCTTGCAGATTTGACTTTCATATTACATAACTTCATTTGCTTTTAATTATTGAGAATGGACAAGAAGAAATGGTAGCATCACCTGATATGATTTTTCCCTTCTTTGAGGAAGGCACTGAACTGTAAAATATTTTAGGATGACACTGATTGTGAATTCTAGAATATATTATGATAGCACCTTTAATGTTTTAATTGACTAAAAATATTTTTGTGTGTCTGACAGTTTTAGTTGATACAGTTGAAAATATTCATTCTTTTCAAGTTACTGGTATGATTCAGTTGAAGAGCCACAAAACATAAATTTTATAAAAGTACTTTTACTTTATTAATTTTGGTAATTTTTGTGTGTGTTCATTTGCATTTTGACACATAGTTTATATAAATCTTTAATCAATATTAACAGAAAATTTAGATAATAAATACAGAAATTTTCTTAACAAGGCAAATTATTTCTGTTATATTCCAAGATGTTCATGTTGAAAGGTGGTTACAAAAAATGAAAATGGAAGATTTTCTTATCATAGACATAACATTAACTTGAAATAGTAAAAGTATTCATGGATTTTTCTACAATGGCTTTTTTGTAAATTTTATTTTATTGTTGACAGCCTTACAGATGTCTCCCACAATGACCTTTAAAACAAAACTTGGTTTTTCTATTTTAGTGGCCTTTCCCTACAGGATGCAACTGTCCATGGTGCTGAAAGCCTACTGTCTGGTTGGACATAGTCATAAAATGATGGTGACATGAAAAATATTTAGACTATTCCCCCATTTTTAATGAAGAATTATAGTGAGCTTAACTCACTTCCCTAATTTAATACTTAATTGCTGGTCATGACAAGAGTCCATGTGTTTTTTCCCACTATGCTAGGCTGGCAAACCTAGCTTAAAACCTAGAAGATCTCTAATACAGTTAAATGCACAAAACTCTAGGGTTAACAAAAGCAGTTAGTATATTATGAATTTTCATAAACACTTTGGACACCAGAAAATATATATATTTTTTTCGTTATTGGATATAGCGATAAAATATCATCAGCTTGTAACTACCCTATTGATGAGAGATTTAAAAATCCCAAACATTCTAAATCATTTCTTACCTTTGAGTCATTTGAAGGAGTATTTTCCAAACATGAACAATCACCTCATTTTCTTTTTTCCCCCACACCTCATTTTCTTAGAACTATTTAAATTCAGTGTCCACTTATGGTTTTAAAAACTCATTTAGGAAAGGTAGAAAGATTTAGAAGAATAAATTCTGAGACTAGTAGGTAAAAACTCTGAGATGAAGTATGAGCCACTTTTATAAATTAATTTTATGTGGTAAGGCTTTATTTCTCTTCAAGATAGTTTGGGATGTTAATTAGTATACTGTTGCTAATTGGATCATTTATTTTACCCCTCCCCCATATTTTTGTCTTGGTTTGACTGTCTTTTGAAAACATTTGAAATATGTTTTGGTGCTTCTTTTGAAAAACTATTATTTGTATTTCATTTTGAATATTGGAAAATTTTAGAATAATTTAAACATTTTGTCTTCCAATTGTATCTATAGAGAAAGTGGCAAGAACACTCTTTAAATTATACCTATGTCTTCATTGTATTTTGTATGTGCATCTTATTTGCTTTGAAATGTTCTAGGAAAATATTAATTTATGATATTGTCCTGGATCATCCTTTTATCTTATAATTTAGTTTGTTTCAAAATGAACACTCATAATTTTTAAAAAGTTTTATTGAGGTATACTTGACATATAATAACTTGCTATGAAAATGTACAATTGCCGTAAAATGTACAACTTGACAGTTGTTTTAAATCCTCTCCTAAGATATGTTTATTGATTTTAGAGAGAGAGAAAGGAAGCATAAGAAGAGGGAGAGAGAGAGAAACATCAATGTGAGAGAGAAACATTGATTGGTGGCTTTCTGTATGTGCCCTGACCTGGGACAGACCCCACAACTTAGTATGTGCTCTGACAGGGAATTGAATTGTGACCTCCTGGTTCAGGAGAGAGAGAAACATTAATGTGAGAAACATCTATTGGTTGCCTCTCGTATGTACCTTAACAGACCAAGCATGCAACCTAGGTATGTGCCCTGACCAGGAATTGAACCCACCACCTTCTGGTGGACTGGACAATATTCTAACCAATTGAGCCACACTAGCCAGGGCACAAACCTCATTTTTTATTTCTGGTTGCTTTTTTTATAGATTCCAGTTCATTTTCTATTTACTAGAGGCTCGGTGCATAAAAATTCATGCACTGGAGCCGTTGTTCCTCAGCCTGACCTTCCACTTTCACAGTCTGGGAGCCCTCAGGGATGGGAGGTGACCTGGCGATCAAGGAAAGGCAATGTTCCACCACACCTCTGCTGCTGCTACTGCCAGAAGGGCAAGCCTTGGCTGGCCCTGGTTACCTGAGCCTTGGCTGGCCCTGAGCAGCTGGGCAGCCACCATCTGAGGCTTGCCTGTAACTTGGGCCAGCCCTGGATGGCTGGGGGGCTGAGGAGGCAGACACAGGGCCTAGCCTTCCATCTGCCTGCTGCCCCAGTGGGGTTGAGGGGACTGGATGCCACCATCTTGTGGCTGTGGGTGCTGCCATCTTTGAGGGCAGGGCAGGGCAGTCAATTAGCATATTCCCTCTTTATATTATATTAAAGGCCTGGTGCATGAAATTCATGCATGGGGGCGTGTGTCCCTCAGCCCAACCTGCACCCTCTCCAATCTGGGACCCCTCAGGGTATGTCTGACTGCCAGGTCTAAACAGGCAGTCAGACATCCCTTTCACAATCCAGGACTGCTGGTTCCCAAATGCTCACTTGCCTGCCTGATTGCCCCTAAGCACTTCTGCCTGCTGGTATGATCACCCCCTAACCACTCCCCTGCCTGCCTGATTGCTGCCTAACTTCTCCCCTGCTGGCCTGATCATCCCCAACTGCCCTCCCCTGACAGCAGGGTCACCCCCAAATGTCCTCCCCTGCATATTCCCTCTTTATTAGATAGCGTTTTTTCTTTAACATATTGGACAACCCTAACTGGTTTGGGTCTGTGGATGGAGCTACAGCCTGCAGACTCAAGGGTCCCAGTTTAATTCTGGTCAAGACCATGTACCTTGGTTGGGGGCACCTACCCAGTGGGGAGTGTGCAGAAGGCAGCTGATTGATATTTCTCTCTCATAGATGTTTCTGGCTCTCTATTTCTTTCCCTTCCTCTCTGTAAAAAAAATCAACTATATATATATATATATATATATATATATATATATATATATATATATATATGAAACATTGAAGATTCCTCCATATCTGCCTGGCTGGTGTGACTCAGTGGCTGAGAGCCCAGGATGGGGCTGGGATGGGATCACTCTGTGAGGCCCCAAGACCCTTCCAGGCTGAGACCCCAGGCTGGGGCTGAGACAGGATAGCTCCATGGGGCTGTGGACCCCTCTCAGGCTGAGACCCCAGGCTGGGGCTGGGACAGGATCTCTCTGTGGGGAGTGAATTTGTTTTTATTTTTTTTATAAAGAGTCAGGAGGGCCTCTGGGAAGCATTCTGCCAGGCCACTTACTCTGCTGGGACTCTGGCGGAGCTTAAAGGACTGACTGGGAGCTGCTACCTTGTGGCTGTGGGGGCTGCAATTTTTGTCATGGAGTGATGGTTAATTTGCATATTACTCTTTTATTAGATAGGATATATATATATATATATATATATATATATATATAAAATTTAAAGGTGTTGCTCTACTTTCTTCTTCTGTGCCTTAACTCCTATGAGAAATCTGCTGTCATCCTTATATTTGTTCTTATGTATGTAATGTGTCTTTTTTCTTTAGCTGCTTGAAAAAATATTTTCATAATTTGAATACTTTGATTATATGTGCTTTGGTGTCATATTCTCATGTTTCTTGTGCTTGAAGTTAGTGTGCTTCTTGGTTCTGTGGTTAATTTTATTTAAATTTATAATATTTTAATCAAGTATTTATTAAAACATTTTCACTCCCAGGTACCTTCTCTACTTTGGGACTCCCAACACACACATATTAGACTCTTTGAAGTTGTCCCACAACTCACTGTTTCTCCTTTCATTTTTTTAAACTTACTTTTTCTCTCTGTGCTTCATTTTAGAAAGTTTTATTACTATGTCTCTAATTTAATAATATTTTCTACAATATCTAATTTGCCATTAATCCCTTCCAGTATGTTTTTTCTTTCAGACATTATAATTTTCACCCCTAGAAGTTTTATGTGAGTCTTTTTCATATTTTTCCTATCTCTGTTAAGTTTTTAAAAATATGAATTAGAGTTTTAATAACTATTGTAATGTTCTTGCCTGTTAATCTGCATTTGTGTCAGTGCTGGGTCAGTTTTAATAGGTTGATTTTTTTTTTCTTATTAAGATTTATATTCTCTTGCTTCTTTGCATGCTTGGTAATGTTTGGTTGAATGCAAAATATTGTAAATTTTGCATTTTTGAGTGCTGAATATTTTGGTGTTTTTATAAATATTTTTGTGCTTTATTTTGGAATGCAGTTAAGTTACTTAAAAACAGTTTATTCCTTCCAGGTCTTATTTTAAAGATTTGTTAGGGTCACCTGGAAGTGTATTTTATTAGGCCTAATTATTTCCCACTTTCGAGGAAGACTCTTCTGACTACCCTACCCAATGCCTCAGGCCTTATGATGTTTCCCTGTCAGCCAAGTGGGGATAGGCACTATCCTAGTCCTAGGTGAACTCTAGGTATTATTCTTTCAAATAGTTCTTTTCTCAGCCTCAGGTGTTTGTTTTTTCACATTCATGTGCAAATCACTACTCCCCTTCTTCCTCCCTTTACTCCTCCTCCTCCCCCACTCCTCTTTTTCTTCCTCTTCTTCTGCTTTTCCTTCCCTTTTCCCTTCCCTTTCTCCTTCCCTTTCTTCTTCAGAAAGATCCTTTGCAGATCTCTAAAGTTCTCTCTCACTGTGAAAGTCTCTCCTCTTTGCTACTCTGTTGTATAAATTCTAGTTGCCTGTGTCTCTGCAGACTCTAGCTTTGTCTTTTCTGCTCAGGGATTCAGCTGGATTCCCCTTGGTTTGCTTTCCCTGGGCTGAAACCTGTAAACACTCTCAAGGCACAAATGTGGGCTTCACCTCTTTGTTTCTTGTCTCTCAGGGATCACTGTTTTTCACTGCCTGCTATTCAGTGTCTTTTTGAGAACCATTGTTTCCTATGTTTTGTTTGTTTTAATGGTTTCAGGCAGCAGGGTAAATATGGTCTCTATTACTTTAAATACTGTTACTATACTTAAGGAGTAATTATATGCTACACTATGTGCTAGATGCCATAAGTATAGCTGTAGGAATTAAGTGGAAGTAATTTCCACAGCGATAGGAGAAAGATACATGGAAGAAGGAAATTGATATTTGAAGGTGAAGTAGGATTTTGATATATACAGTGGAAGTATCACATCCCTGGAGTCAGAAATAGTCCTCCTCTCATCATAAGAGAACTGTGGGGACATGAATGAGCAAAATCTTTGTTCTTGACTAATTTAAGGGACCAGTCTACATATTTACCTCAAGGAATTTTTTTTCTCTTATCCATGTCTTTTAGATGAAAAGTATTAAGAAATATATTAAAAGGAAAGTTTGCACACTTGGGAATATATTGTTTTTTCCAACAGATCCTGCTCAGGTTAGCATATCCTTTCAGTTCTTGACCTTTTGTGGGTTTTATTTGTGGGAAGGAACCTTGGCTGGTTAATTTTGAGAGTTTGTAGAAGGAACCAAGCACCCCCTGTTCTTTCAGACCTTACTGAGAATCTCTTGTACTACAGATAAAAATGTACTGAGTTCTGAGTTCCAGCCAATGTCATTACATTGGCCCATTATGCTTTCCAGTGGGCATTTGTTGGCAACTTTTGGGGTCTTCTGTTCTCAGATCCATCATTTTGCTTCTTTCTCTTTCCTCTTCTTACATGGCATGGCATACTACCACTAGGGCTTGTTGCTGCTAGTGGTTTACGCTATCCATTCACATATTCAGGTTCCTGGTGAAATCTTATCACTTAATTGTCACCATTTGATGTAAAAATTGTTCAGTGGTTTTGGAATCTTAGTTGTTCTGTGTTTATGGGGGGATTTGTGGAGATTTAAATACTAGATTGTAGTTGCCATCATTCCCAGAATTCCTCCCTGCCCAGACTGTTTTTCACATTTATCTTTCCATTTGAGATATAGCTAATAGTTTTCTGGAAGCTCTGACCCAAAGGTTAATGAAATGGAAACTAGATTGTGATAAAAGAAACTAGTCTTGCTGGAGGTAGCTTGCTACTGGGATTCTTTTAATACAGACATTTAATTTTTCTGGATGTGTTTGTCTGTAGCTTACAAGCCATTACTTTTTTATTACTTAATTTGCAAATATGATAATGTATATATCATTTTTATGCATTTCAGATATGCCACGAGTCAATTTCTGTTCTCCTGCCCTATAAGCATAAAAATTATTTTAAAAATTTTGTTACAGCATCACAGCATCATTAAGTTAGAATTCAGGTATTGGTTCAATTACCTACCACCAGAATTGTAAAGGAATTTACGTTTTGCCATATTGAGCACATTTTTTCTTTTAGTCTTTTTTGTGAGCTAAGGTTTTCTCTTTTTCCCCCTGACCTCTTGTTTTTCTTGGTATGAAAAATAATTCTGGTTGGAAATGTAGGAAGTGAAAAGCTTTTTAGGTTTTTCATTGCCTTCAAACCTAGAGAGGGTCAATTAAACCAATCCAATTTCTTTTGGAACTTTGCCTCTTTTTTTTTTTTGAGGAAATTAATCACTGTAGAAATAAACATGTCATCTGGTCATTTGAAACCTTATGGATTTTTGTTCAAGTTTAAAATTGATTAGGAGGAGTGTTGGTAGTGGACTGGGGTGAGCGAGAAAGGAAGGAAGCAGAATTAATTATCCCCCCAAATCTATTACACTCCAAGGACATTTTCTACAAAATCACTATTGCTAGTGTATTGTTAGACCTCGCCATGAAGGATGAGTGTATTAGCAATTTTGCTTGATTCACAGGAGAGGAAAATAGGAATCTGAGAAATTCTCCAAAGTCCAGGAAGATGTAATTAATTTCCAAACTTCCTCCTTGTGTTCTGTCTTCTGCTACAGAAATAGCTGAGCTTTGAGCAGTAGTAATCATTCATGACCTACATTTTCCCTCACAGGGATTCAGAAAGCTCTCAGTTTAGAAATTAGAAATTACTCCTGATCCCACACATTTTTGTGTACAAGTGGACTTCAATGTATTTGGATGACTTACAGCAGGAGAGGTTCTTTTCCTCATCTGACCTCATCTCTTTGTCCCTTGTACAGTCCATCCACCTGCTCCGCTTTTGAGTCTTGCTGTGTGGGGTGCCCAGTTCCTGACTGTTTAATTCCCAGTTCCCCAGGCCGATGTCTGCCATCTGCAAAGCCTCCCAGCATCAGCTCTGTTAGTAGGGTTAATCTCTATTCTTATCTAGCTTACAACTCAATTCCTGCAGGAAGGCTTCTCCCATTAAATGCTATTCATTCCCTCTGATGGTACCATTGGTGCAAAAGCCCCTTAGCACATGTATATTTAATTTGAATATAATGGTGCTCACTGAACTTAATATAGTTTTTAGTCCAAACTGAGCTCTTTTATTTATTTATTTAATTTATTTATTTTTTCTTATTAAGGTATTACATATATGTCCTTAACCCCCCAATGTCCCCCATGCCTGCTGATGCCCTCACCCTCCTTGGTGTCTGTGTCCAGTGGTTATGCTTATATGCATGCATACAAGTCCTTTGGTTGATCTGTTCTCCTTACTCCCACCCTCCCCTACTTTTCCTCTGAGGTTTGATGGTCTGATCGATGCTTCTCTATCTCTGGATCTGTTTTTGTTTATCACTTTATGTTGTTCATTGTATTCCATAAATGAGTGAGATAGTGTGATATTTATCTTTCTCTGACTGGCCTATTTCACTTAGCATAATGCTCTCCAGTTCCATCCATGCTGTTGCAAATGGTAAGAATTCTTTCTTTTTTACCGCAGCGTAGTATTCCATTGTGTAGATGTACCACATTTTTTAAAATCCATTCATCTGCTGATGGGCACTTAGGCTGTTTCCAAATCTTAGCTATGGTAAATTGTGCTGCGGTGAACATAAGGGTGCAGATATCCTTTCTGATTGGGGTTTCTAGTTTCTTGGGATATATTCCTAGAAGTGGGATCACTGGGTCAAATGGGAGTTCTATTTTTATTTTTTTGAGGAAATGCCACACTGTTCTCCACAGTGGCTACACCAGTCTGCATTCCCACCAGCAGTGCATGTGGGTTTCTTTTTCTCTGCATCCTCACCAGCACTTGTCTCTTGTTGATTGTTGATGATAGCCATTCTGACAGATGTGAGATGGTACCTCAGCATATGTCTGAGATTTTGCTGTCTGTGGAATCCTCCAGTATTTTTATGGTTTTCCATCTTATGTTTAAATCCTTTATCTATTTTGAGTTTATTTTTTTGTATGGTGTAAAGTTGGTGGTCTAGTTTCATTTTTTTGCATATATCTGTCCAATTTTCCCAATACCATTTATTGAAGAGACTGTCTTGACTCCATTGTATGTTCATGCCTCCTTTATTAAATATTAATTGAGCATAGTAACTTGTATCAATTTCTAGGTTCTCTATTCTATTTCATTGGTCTATATGTCTGTTCTTGTACCAGTATAAGGCTGTTTTGAAAACAGTGGCTTTGTAATACAGCATGATATCTGGTATTCAGATCCCACCTACTTTGCTCTTCTTTCTCAGGATTGCTGCAGCTATTCAGGGTCTTTTTTTTATACCAGTTGAATTTTTGGAAAGTTCGTTCTAGGTCTGCAAAATGTGCCATTGGTATTTTAATGGGGAGTGCATTGAATCTATAGATTGCTTTGGGTAGTATGGACATTTTAATGGTGTTGATTCTACCACTCCATGAACACGTTATATTCTTCCTATGTCTTCATCTGTCTCTTTTTTCAGTGTTCTGTACTTTTCCATGTATAGATCTTTTACCTCCTTAGTTAAGCTTATTTCTAGGTATCTTAATTTTTTTTGGTGCAATGGTAAATGGGATTGCTGTTTTAGTCTCTCTTTCTGTAAGATCATTATTGGTGTATAGAAATGCCATAGATTTCTTGGTGTTAATTTTGTATCCTGCTATATTGCTGAATTCATTTATTAAGTCTAATAATTTTTTGATGGAGTCTTTAGGGTTTTCTATGTACAGTATCATGTCATCTGCAAATAAGGACAGTTTTACTTCTTCTTTTCATATTTGGATGCCTTTTTCTTCTTCTTCTTATCTGATCCCAATGGCTAGTACTTCCAGCACTACGTTGAACAGGAGTGGTGAGAGTGGGCATCCTTGTTTTGTTCCTGTTAGGGGAAATGATTTTAGTTTTTGCCCATTGTATATGATGTTGGCTTTTATTATGTTGTGGTATGATTCTTCTCTTCCCATCTTGCTAAGAGGTTTTATTAAGAAGATGTTGGATTTTGTCAAATACTCTTTCTGCATCAATTGACATGACTATGTTATGTTTATCTCTCAATTTGTTTATGTGATGTATCACGTTTATTGATTTGTAAATATTGTACCATCCTTGCATCCCTGGGATAATCCTACTTTGTCATGGTGTATGATCTTTCTGACGTACTGCTGGATCCAATTTGCTAGAATTTTGTTGAGGATTTTGGCATCTATGTTCATGAGGGATATTGGCCTGTAATTCTCTTTCATTGTGTTGCCTTTATCTGATTTTGGTATTGGGATGTTGCTGGCTTCATAGAAGGAGCTTGAAAGTGTTCCTTCCTCTTGAATTTTTTTGAATAGTCTTAGTAAATTAGATTTTAGTTCTTCCTTGAATGTTTGGTAAACTCCCCTGTGAAGCTGTCTGGCCAGGGCTGTTGTTTGCTGGAAGCTTTTTTATGATTGCTTCAATTTCTTCCATAATTATTGGCCTATTTAGATTTTAGATTCTTCCTGATTGAGTTTTGGAAGGTTATATTTTTCTAGGAATATCTCCATTTTTTCCAGGTTGTCCAGTTTGTTGGAATAGAATTGTTCATAGTATTTTTTAACAATCCTTTGTATTTCGGAGGGGGCTGTTGTTATTTCTCCTCTTTCATTTCTGATTTTGTTTATTTGGATCCTCTTTCTTTGCTTCTTGGTGAGCCTGGCTAGAGGTTCATTAATGTTGTTTATCTTTTCAAAGAACCAGCTCTTGGTTTCAATGATCTTTTGTATTTTTTTTCATCTTTATGTCATTTATTTCTGCTCTGATCTTTATTATCTCCTTTCTTATGCTCACTCAGGTCTTTTCTTGTTGCTCTCTTTATAATTAGATGATTTATGCCACTTTTTCTTGTTTTTTAAGGTAGGCCTATATAGCTGTGAACTTCCCTCTCAAGACTGCTTTCACTGTATCCCATAGATTTTGGATTGTTGTGTTTTCATTGTCATTTGTTTCCAGGATGTTTTTAATTTCTTCTTTGATATTTTTGGTAACCCAATCATTGTTTAATAGCATGTATTCAGCTTCCAATTATTTGATTTTTTTATTGTTTTTATTGTAGTTTACTTTTAATATTATGCCATTGTGGTCTGACAAGATGCTTGATATGATTTCAATCTTCTTGAATTTGGGGAAACTTTGTTTGTGACCCAATATGTGGTCTATCTTTGAAAATGTGCCATGTCCACTTGAGAAGAACTTATATTTTGTGGCTTTGGGGTGAAATGTTCTGAAGATATGAGTTAAGTCCATTTCATCTAATGAGTCATTTAGGATTGCTGTTACTTTGCTGATTTTTTGTCTAGACAATTTATCCAGTGATGTCAGTGGTATATTTAAGTCCCCTTCTATGATTGTATTATTGTCAATCTCTCCCTTGATATATTTAATGTTTTTTTAATGTATTTGGGTGCTCCTGCATTGGTGCATCTATGTTTACCAGGGTTTTAGCCTCTTATTGTATCAATCCCTTTATTATTATGAAGTGGCCTTCCTTATCTCTTGTTATGGCCTTCACTTTGAGGTCTATTTTGTTTGATGGAAGTATTACTACCCCAGTTTTTTTTTTCCCTTTCCATTTGCCTGAAAGATATTTTTCCATCCTTTAACTCTCAGCCTGTATGAGTCCCTTGTTCTGAGATGGGTCTCTTGTAGATAACATATGTATGAGTCATGTTTTTTATCCATTCAGCCACTAGATGTCTTTTGATTGGAGCATTTAGTCCATTTATGTTTAAAGTTATTATTGATAAGTACTTGTTTGTAGCCATTTTTATTTCCTCTTTTTATTTCCTCTTTTTACACCTATCCCTTTAGCATTTCTTGAATTGCTGGCTTGGTACTGATAAACTTCCTTAGCCTTTTTTTGGTCTGTGACGCTCTTTATTTCCTTTCAATTTTGAATGATAGCCTTGTTGAATAGAGTAATTTTGGATTCAGTCCCTTGCTTTGCATCACTTTGTCAATTTCCTTCCATTTTTTTCTGGCCTGATGTGTTTCTGTTGAGAAACCATTTGATAATCTAATGGGAGATTCCTTGTATGTAACTTTCTTTCTCTTTCTTGCAGACTTTAAGATTCTCTTTTTGTCCTGAACGTTTGCCATCATAATTACGATGTGTCTTGGTGTGGTTCATCTTGTTTTCGACTCTGTGCTTGTGTGACTTTTTTCTTTCCCACATCATGGAAATTTTCCAACATTATTTCTTCAAATAGGTTTTCTGACCTTTATTCCTTTTCTTATCATACTGGCACCCCTATTATTTATATGTTGCTTCATTTCATGTTGTCCCAAAGCTCCCTTATGCTCTCCTCCCATCTTTACTTTTTTTTCTCCAATTACAGTTCAGTTTGGGTGTGTTTTGCTTTCCTGTCTTCTAATTTGCTAATTCGGTCCTCTGCTTCTCCTGGTCTACTGTTGAAACTTGCCATGGTGTTTTTTATATTGCAGCTATATAACTCAATATAGCTGATTTCTTCTTGATTCTTACCTAAGTTGTAGATTTTTTCATCCATATTTTTTATGAACTGTATGGCTCTTATTCTGAATGTTTTTAACATATTGCATGCCTCCATTTCACTTAGCTGCTTTTCTGGTGATGCTTCCTTTTCTTTTCTTTGGGGGTTGCTTTGTCTACCCATTTTTACTCTCCCCGAAGGATCTAGGTGTGGAGTCATGCAGGAACTGCACCTTGAGTGGCAGGATCTTCTTTTTAAAAAATATTTTATTGATTTTTTTAATAGAGAGGAAGGGAGAAAGTAGAGAGTTAGAAACATCAATGAGAGAGAAACATAGATCAGCTGCCTCTTGCACGCCCCCTACCGGGGATGTGCCCACAACCAAGGTACATGCCCTTGTTCAGAATTGAACCTGGGACCTTTCAGTCCACAAGCCGATGCTCTATCCACTGAACCAAACCAGTTTCAGCAGCAGTGGCTTCTTGGGTGGCGGCTGCTTCTTGGGCAGTCATGGCAGCGGCTGCTCCTCTGTTGGCACAGCTCCTCTAGTGGGAGCTGTTCATAGCAGTGGTGGCTCCTCTGACTGGTGGGGGCAGGCTGTTCATGTAGCTGCTGCTCCTTGGATGGGGGCAGGCTGTTCATGGGGCTCAAACTGAACTCTTAATAAATGCTTACCATAGTTCCCCATTTTATAGGGTTTTGCTTTCCATAATTTTAGTTACCTGTGGTCAACTGCAATCTGATAACTAAATGAAAATTTCAGAAAAAACAGTTCATACATTTAAATTGTGTGACATTCTGAGTAGTGCGATGAAATCTTATGACATTCTGCTCAATCTCGCCCTGGGTTGTGAATCATTCCTTTGTCCATTGACTGCATGCTGTATACACCACCTGCCCATTAGTCACTTAGAAGCTGACTCAGTTATCAGATCAACTGTCATGATATCACAGTGTTTGTGTTCAAGAAACCCTTGTTTTATTGAGTAATAACCCCAAAGCACAAGAGTAGTGATGCTGGCAATTCAGATACGGCTTTAAGGGAAGCCATAAAGTGCTTCTTTTAAGTAAAAGATGGGTAGAGCACAGTAAGATATTTAGAGAGAGACCATACTCACATAACTTTTATTATAGTACTAGAGGCCAAGTCCATGAAATTTGTGCACTTTGGGGGCAGGGTCCCTCAGCCTGGATTGTGAGAGGGTGCAGGCCAGGCTAAGGGACCCCCCAGTGCATGATTGGGGCTGGGGAGGAACATGGGAGGTTGGCCAGCTGGGGAGGGACCACAGGTGAGCTCCAGGGTGTGTTTGGCCCACTCGCTCAGTCCCAATCAGTGAACCCTAGCAGCAAGGTAACCTACTGGTTGGAGCGTCTGTCCCCTGGTGGTCAGTGCATATCATAGCAAATGGTTGAGTGGCCTTAGTATATCATTAGCATATTATACTTTGATGGGTTCAGTGTCCCACCGGACAACTGGACGCTTAGCATATTAGGCTTTTTATTATATAGGATGTTGTTATAATTGTTTTATTTTATTTTTAGTTTTGTGTTAATCTCATACTGTGTCTAATTTATAAATTAAAATTTATTGTAGTTATGTGTGCATAGCAAAAAACAGTATATATAGGGTTCAACACTATTCATCCACTGGTGGTCTTAGAACAAATTGCCCATGGATAAGGAGGTCTAGTGTATTAACTAATTAACTTATCACCTTTGTTTGTAGGAAAACCAGTAAGTAAGCCTCATGTACCAAAAGTCTATTTTTTCAGGTTTTGAGCATCTGAGAGTAAAACAAATGTTCTATGAATAGAAGAGGACCATGAATTTAGATGAATTGAGTTTTATACTAGATTTTGGTTACTTGCATAAATATTTTTTGGATTATAAATTTAGTACTCTGTATTGCTGTATACCATGCATTCTGCTAAAATATCTGGATTATTTTGTCTAACCCAATACTTGGCTGTATACATTCTTATTGTACAGGGTGGGGTGAGAGGTTTACAGTTATTCGTATGGAAAATAATGCAATAACTAATAAATAATAATGATAATACAAGAATAAACTCTGTGTTTCACATACTCATGACTGTAAACCGTTTGCCCCACCCTGTATTTATTTTGCAGTTAACAATAGGGGTCCATATTGCTTTTAACTGCTAATTATGTCAGAGATGTGCCCCTGAGTTCAAATTTTAAATCTAATTTTGTTTATTTGGAATGTAGTTCCTGAATGTAGTTGTAATTGAAACAGAATAAAACTGCAGATCATGGCAAAACAACAAATCTCAATAGTCTATCCCACATGAATTTGATTAAGAACTTTTCATCTTTTCTTGTGACAGGGTCTGGCCTTGTATTTTGGAACAAGGAGTCATAAATTGGGATATTTAAGGCCAATTCAAGTTGAGTAAAGCTCCCAAAAGACTCAGGTTTAATAAATTACAACGGAGCTATTCACCTGTTAAGATCAGATCTTTTCCTTGTTGGTCAAAGGCATTAGAGTGAAAAATAAAAATTTACTAGAATTTAAGGAGTAAAGAGGAACCAGGAGTAAAGATGAAGTAAAATAATGAGTTTCTCTTTGGTAAAATCCAAGATACAAATCTCTCTCTCTTTTTTAAAGGATACAAAAGTAAATACTGATGACAGCTTTTTCTCAAAGCCAAGAATGAGTCTTGGATCAATCTTGGTCATGTTTTTCATTTACATAAATTAAATTTGACCTGTCTGGTGAGACTTGGTGGTTGAGTGTTTATCTATGAACCAGGAGTTCTTGGTTGGATTCCGGATCAGGGCACATAATCTGGTTTCAGGCTCAGTCTCCAGTAGGGAGTGTGCAGGTGCAGGACGCAGTTGATCTCTCTCTCTCTCTCTCTCTCTCTCTCTCTCTCTCTCTCTCTCTCTCTCTCTGAAATCAATAAAAATATATCAAGCAATTAAATTTGGTGGTGGTTGAGGTTTTTGAGAAATGTTTTAGGTCATTATTGATCAGGTTAGCTAACCCAAAGGACTCTATTTAGAGTAGGCTCTGAAACATCACATATGAACAGTATATTTTCTTGGATGTTTAGATCTAACATAGGTTTCCAAATCAACTGTACGTAGACAGATGTGAATTTTTGGCTGTCCAAGAGATGTATAAGATTAACTGAATTGACTCCCACACTTCACTCCATTCCAAACTCATGTTATAATGTTCTCAAACATTGCCAATTTTTAAAAAAGCTTTTTATTGAAAGTGTAACTCAATAACATGATGCCAGGTAGTGAGGAGATCAATTTTTAAAGAGTCCTGTAGCATATTTATGTTTTGATGAATAACATAACTTTAAAAAAATATTATTTCAATATACCTCTTTTACCTATAAAAATAAGGTTTATGTTCAGATTCACTTTTAGTAAATTCCAATAGTTTTCCATACAAGGCAAGGTACCGTATTTTTCCATGTATAAGATGCTATTTTTTTTCTAAAATCATTAGACTGAAAATTGAGGAGCGTCTTATACGAGGATGTCAGCTGAGAAGGGAGCCTCCCCTATGCATAGCTGCCTATACCTTGTCAAACAGGCTTCCTCCAATCATGAGCCTTATTGTTACTGACGTCACCTGATGCTGTAATTGGAGGTGGAGGTTGGAGAGTGAGCAGATGCAACAGGGAGCAGAGCATTCTGACCCCGTAAAATAAAAATATAAATACCGGTAAGCTATTGTTTTACTCTGCAAAATTCAAACTGGATATAATCAACTATGCAAAAGAGCATGGAAACAGAGCTGCAGAGAGACAGTTTGGATCTCTTCCCACTGAGTGTATGATCAGACAGTGGAAAATCAGCAAAAAGTTTAAAATACTGATTTCTTGATTTGGGGTTAAAAAAGTAGGGGTCATCTTATACAAGGGGCATCTTATACATGGAAAAATGTGGTGTATTAGGTCTTCATGATCTGTCTTTAGTTTCAATACAATGAAACAGACAACATTTTTAATCTATTTTTGCCAAATATCAAGTTAGACTATCATATTCTCAATATTTCAATCCATAACAATGCATTTATTAAATGCCTTAACATGTCCTTGACTTCAGAAAAATGTTTTCTTGTTTAATTTTATGAAAGCACCTACCACAATGTCTCTTACATGATCGATGACTATTAAACATTTTCTGGAGTTTAATACCTGTTAAATTTGTTGACTACCCACTGTAAACTAAAAGGTCTTCAGAAGCATATTAAGGAAGACTTAAACCTTTTAGGAAAATATAGATGAAGAAATATTCAAATCATAAAATAAATATTAAAGTTACCTATGTCACCCATAGGCACAGGTGATATTTAATTAGTACTAGATATGAAATATAAACTATACCAATTGGCATATAGCCACTGTTCTGAGTATCTACCCCTTCCAACTGCTTTCCCCACTCTACAATTCAGCAATTAATGAATTACTGCCTGACACAACAGGGAGTATCCAAGTCCCGGAGTGTAGTCAGATTAACCAATATCTAGGACATACTGTTGTTCTTAAGTATCTTGATTATTACCATTTTTCAGTTACCAGATGATATATACTAGAGACTGCAAATAAATTTCAATATTAGCTGGATACAGATTTTATTAATACACAAATCAGATTTTTTGGAGCATTTCCCAAATTCTCATTCATGAAAATACTTTAAATTCACTTGAAAACTGTCTATTTCTTTGGAGTAGGACTTTTCAGAGCCTATAATATATGACTTTACATTTTAAATCTTTACAAGGAATATCTCCATTTCCAAAACTTACTTGACTATGCTACCCCCTCCCCCACATCCTCCACCCTGGGAAACCAATTAATATCAATAGATATATGTGTATTAAAATCTTAAATACTTAGGATAGCCTTTGCTTTCTCCTCATATATGTAAAAACTTAGCATTATTCACTCTTTTTGAATGATCAAATTCTGGCAAGGTAGGGGAGAAATAGAGTTATTAAGGCAAAGAGAAGTTGGAGTTAACTATTGTTTTAGTCAGGCTAGTTAGATGAGGCTGGTTAGGTCATGAGAATACACAAGTTCTAATTCTTAGTGCTTTAACACAAAAGTTGCTCATGCAAAGTCTGCTATGGGTGGAGTCATTGTCCCAGTGATCGGGCAGCTTTTTCCTGATGTCGGGGAGCAGATGGAATGTAAGGTAAGCCCTATTGTCTCTACCAAAAACTTACTCTAAAAATCAGGAACATGCAGTTTAATATGTTGCTTGCCCTTCATTTTTATTTTGGTAAATAACTAAATAACAAGCTTCATGATTTTTACCTCCCTCCAAAAGTTTTTTTGTTGTTGTTCATCATTATTCAACTTTGCCATTGAAAAGTATCAATAGGCTTTGTCCGGTCTTAGAGTGTGCATAATTTTTACCATTACATGTTAAGGTATTTCATTCAAGTTTTTAAATATTCAATCTCTGCTGTAAACATACAGAGTTGAGAGTTTGGTCGTCAGATTCCTATGCTTTTTGGCATTTTGTTTACATATTGATATTGTTCATTTCAGGGTTTCTTATTCTTATATCTATTTGGTTAATTAGTATGTAGATACTCAATGAAAAACTCTACATTTTTTTTTCTAAATATCAAAGGTACTGTTTTTTACTATGGTTATTTCCTAAAAGACACTTGCTGAATCAGAAATCTTCTCTGTTAAAGAGGTATTCTTGCCTTTGTTATCAAGGGGATGGTGAAAAGATAAGAACAATTAAACTTTACAAGAGCAGCTGAACATAGTATCCCACCATGTCTGATCTAAATCAGTTGTTACTGATTTTTCAGTTTTGTGAAGCATACATTCACTCAGACTTATTCATATTACCTCCTGTACCTCGGCTCTGGGTAATCTCCCTGTGTTTGGATACTTTATTGAAAGAAGAGCAGCTACCTCAACCTGGTATAAACCAATGCTGAAGGATGCTGTTGTGATGGAAGGATGAATCCCTTTTGCTCATGACTTAAATATTTTTCCCAGATGATTTGGACTTTAACATGGTCCACAAATATGTTTTTTTTTTCTTCATGATGCCATAGGGGAAGAAAAATATCTTTTCCTTTTACCCTTCTAATTTGTCAGTTGGGAGCCTTATAACAAGACAATTCAGATGTATGTAACATAACATTTACATGGCATGGGGGTCTTGATAAGGACATGGAGACCTGAAGAAGTGATTAAATCCTGAGTGGGTTTTTTTTTTTAATTAATCCTCACCTCAGGATATTTTTTCATTGATTCTTAGAGAGAGTGGAAGGGAGGGGCAGAGACACACAAGAGAGAAACATCAATGTGACATCGATTGGTTGGCTCCTGCCTGACCGGGCTGGGGATCGAACCTACAACTGAGGCATGTGCCCTTGACTGGAATCAAACCTGAGAACCTCCAGTTTGAGGGCTGACATTCTAGCCACTGAGCCAAATCAGCCAGGGCAAACTTGAGCGTTTTTATGCTGGGTTTGATGAAGAGTGGAAAGTCATGGGAAAATCTGATAGGACAAAAGAGAGTATGTGCTAAGTGTAGTAAACTAGGGAAACAGCAAAGCCTGCTTGTTCAGATTCCTCTCAGCATCTCATCTTAGAGATAAGGATGATCCCTTCTTCCCAATATAGGGAGGTCACCTCTCACATGAAAGTGCTGTGAGATGCTTCAGAGGAAGGTCAGAAAGTCCTTCCTGCACATGGTGTTTCTCATATTCCTTCAGCTTAAAACATCCACTATATCAAGGTGCCATATTTTGGGGTAGTGTGTTTTAAACCCATCAATGCTGTGAATAAACACCCAGGAAAGCTCAGTGGCCCCCAACTATCTCTGATATAGTCTTTCCTGGGTTTTCTTATTCTTTCCAAATTCTCCTGATGAGGTATGGCCTAGGCCAATTTTAGAAATTCATAATGAACAAGTCCTGGGTGGCAGATATACTAAGTCACTATTGGTAATATTTCTTCTTGGCCATGTAAATCTAGTGCTCAGATAAAATAGTTTTCTCTATAGAAAAGTTGGAGCTGGGTTATAGAGTCTTCAGCCTCTTGGATTTTTTAAAATTAATAATAATAAAAAAAGATAAATAAAGAAGAAAAGGAAAAAAAATCCACCCATGACTGCCATCACTCTCCTGCACAAAAATTACTGCTGTTTTCAGACCTGTGTGTATTATGGTCTTCTATGGTCTTCTTCTGTTCTCCATAGATATAAATAATTTCTCAAGATTGATACTGTTGTGGCAGAATGCACGGGAGAATGATCATCCAGCTCTCTGAGGGAGGAAAGTTTAACCTTTATTTCTCAGATCTGCTATTCCAGGGGAATTCTGGATCCAAAGCCAGAACTGAACTTGTGGGGAGGCTCTACCCTATATACCTTCTCTTGTGGTGGGCCCCTGAGGGTCCCCGAAGCTCCACCCAAGTCAGTCTTGGTGTGGCCTTGGGGACATGCTCCTAAGCTTTGCTCAAGTCAATCAGAGTGGGGAAGTAAGGCTACAGCAGTGGTTCTCAACCTGTGGGTTGCGACCCCTTTGGGGGACCGACCCTTTCATAGGGGTCGCCTAAGACCATCAGAAAATGCAGATATTTACATCACGATGCATAACAGTAGCAAAATTTCATGGTTGGGGGTCACCACCACATGAAGAACTGTATGCAAGGGTCGTGGCCTTAGGAAGGTTGAGAACCACTGGGCTACAGTTTTAACCAGATACTGAACTAGGTTGCAAGCCATCCCCTTCCTGCCCTCCCCCGCTCCGAGAGTCTTTTCCTTTTCAATACCATTCCATGTTTTCTTTTGCTTTTACGTATTATAGACTTTTTTTTACATATTTTTTAAAAACCCATAATTTTTATATCTATCATTTTAATGGCTGTTTAATGGGGTTTATTGGGTTAATGCACCATCATTTGAGAATGACTTACTGCTAGGAGAAATGGATTCTTTGAGAAACATTTATCCTCTATCCTTTTGTTTTGAGCAGGACTCTGGAGAACATAGGCCATTGTCCTCTCCCCCAGGTGCACATGCTCACCATATTGCCCATTACCCCCTTTTACTGAATATTTGAAATATTTTCACCTATGAATATAAATACTATTCAAAATTTATATGGAAAGAAGTGATAAGAGAAGGAATTATTCTCTGAGGAAGATTATTTCGGATAGGGTTGAAGGTGGGGCTTTTCATTTTATCTGACATTGGCCTTCAAATGAAAATAGAAGGAACTGCAGCTGTATTTTAACCACAGAATTGGGCATCTATGTATCTGAGGAGTATGATGAAATAGCTGAGAAAATGACCATCAGTGACTGAGTCATTACCATGGGTGTACTTATTTAAGCATCTTCCTGGCTCCTCCGCATTCAAATGGCCCAATTTTTAATATATGCCACTCTTTCCCAGGGTTTGCACACTGGAGAGGATGCCTTTTTCTCTCTCCCCTCCTGCTGTCACCTCTCCACCTGGGATTATGCAGATTCTGGTTTAAACCTCTTTATTCTTTTCTGCAAGTGCCCATTGTGATGGGTTTCATTTCCCTGACTAAATAATGGATTCCTGCCTTCACTAGTGACATTTGGAAACTACATGGCTTCAATAATCTGTGTGTCACACAATAGAATGGTCTCCCTGTCCTAGCAATGTGAAAATGTAAATAAGAGGAGAATTATAAATATGTAGTGGCCAACATCTTAAAATGAAGGTGGGGCAGGAGCCTACGTATTGTAACAGAGCCAATTTTATGATTTTCCAAGCTGGATATAAAGGACAGTTTTATCGATAGTGGGTACGTGGGATAATCAAGGGAAGGCACTTAGAAAGGGTTTAATTTATTCTGTCAGGTATTCAAGGCTATAAAACATGTCAGCGAAGACATCATTTGAGAAATAACAAAGATTAAAAGCCAAAATTGGATACTATAAGCTCACATCCTTCCTGCACTTTGCTTGGAATACCAGTTTTGACTTAAATAAAGCATACTTATCATTGATTAGCATATATTTCTGTCTGTGTACAGTGCTTTTTGATGCTCTAGATGTAAGGGGATTCAATTTCCTGCCTAAAGGAACTGAGTATCTTTTGTTTATAAAGGTAAACAACATATGTGAAGGGTGTGAAGAAAGAGTTTTGATGAATTTGTCAGATCTGGGCTTTAGGGTTGTAGACTGTGGAGGGAGGAGAGGCAAGGCCACAGAAAGCGGCTGTGGGGTGAGGGTATTTGAAAAGAGCAGTGGTATTTGTCTAAAGATCAATGACCTTGAGGATAAGATCACGGAAACCTCAAATCCCAGTTACAGTTCTCAAGGTGAAAAAAACACACGTTTGCTTATTCCCTTATTCCCATTTCCCTTATTCTCAGTTGCCAATAGCGGAGAATAGGAATCAGTTTCCTTCCTTGAGGAAAACATATTTTACTGAGCTTCTCACTTCCATGTTCTCTCCTCTGAGAGAAAGAAGGCTTTTCTGCTCCAAATGTCCAGGGAGGACCGTCCCTCATTTAACGTTCTTGAATCATCGGGGTGCCTGCACTTGGTGTATTGACTCGTGGCAGTGACACCTCCACCTCTATGTAATATGTCTTTCAAGTGCGAAGCCTTTCCTGATCAATACTGAATCAATTTGCTCTGGCAGTCTAATTGAATGCCTCCCTCAGACAAATGGGTCACCGGGGAAAGGCGAAAACCTTGATATGCAGATCTGAATCGAAGCTCCAGAGAAGGCTGTTTTAAAAATACATATATTTCCTGTTAGAAGTAGCCTATGTAATGAAAATGAACCTTAGGATGAGAAATTCTTGCTTTAAAATTTTGGTTATGAGGATCTATTTTTGAAAACGGCACACCATTTCTCTTTAGCAGATTATGTCAATGTTTAAATTATTTGATATCCTTAATATTCATAAATACAGCTTTTTCCTAAGATGACCCTATTTTTCCTCATTGTTCCCTTGGGGGTTTATGAAAAAGAAAGGGACAGAAAATTTTCCAGTGAGTGTTCAGCATTGTGTTAGCTTCTTTTTAGCCGTATGAGAAGTAGCAATCCCTGCTGTACAGAGGAGAAACTCAGAGAGCTTGGGAAACTTACCCAAGATAATGTAGTTACTTACTGGTATGAACCAGACTCTGGTGTTTCCAAGACCATTGCTTCTTTTCCTATAAGGTTGGATTTTGATATCAGAAAAATGTTATCTTGGGGATAGCTCCTTTTATTCATCTTTCTACCTAAATGATGTGAAAGTTTATGCATACTCCGTGTATGTCTCTGTAGTAATGAATTGCCACAAACTTAGTAGCTTTAAACAAGATGAATTTACTATATTTCAGTTCTGGAGCTCAGAAGTCCAATATTGGATTTCCCTGATCTAAAAGCAAACTCGCATTTTTTTCTGGAAACTGTAGGAAAGAATCTGTTTTCTCGACTTTCCCAGTGTCTAAAAGCTGCCCTCATTCTTTGCCTCATGGTCTCTTCCTTCATCTTCAAAGCCAGCAATGCCTCGTTGAGTCTTTCTCCCATCACATCATTCTGACTTCTGCTTTGGTCATTGCTATGATTACACTGGGCCCAACTGGGTAATCCTAGGTTATCTTCACATCTCGAGGTCAACTGATTAAGAAATTTAATTCTACTAGCAACCTTAATTCTCCTTTGTAATGTAACCTAACATAGGCACAGGTTCAGTGGAGTAGGACATTTTGTGGGGCCATTATTCTGCTTACCATATGCTATGCAGTTGTCTAACAGGATAATACAGTAGTTGTGAGGGACCCAGGATTTAAAGTCAGATTGTCTGATTCAAATCCTAACCCACTGCTTTCTCATTGTGTGGCTTGGGGCAAGTCAATTACATTCTCTGTACCTTGATATATTCATTTATAAGACAGGAATAATAATTTGTGGTAGAGCTTGAGATAATATATGCAAAGTGCTCAGCATGTATCAGATACACATGACATATAGTAGACATCCAATAAATATTAGATATTATTTTTTACAAAACATTTTATGCACAGTGCTTTCTGCTGCATAGAAGATTTTATAGATTTTTTTTTTTTAGCTTTTTTACCACTCTAGGGTACTTACTATTAATACATTTCTAGTTTATTGTGAAGTTATTTTAAATCAAAACTGTGTAAGTAAAAAAAAATTGTGGCTTAAATGAAAAGAAAATAACATTATAATCATTTAATATTTTAATACTTCTAAGTCTTTACACACATTCTATAGTTATTTATAAGCTTCTGCCAGTAGAGAGTAGAGTCAATGTGTTTGTTCCTTCTGGAAGCACTGGCTGGAACATAATTAGCATGCAATGGATGCAGGTAAATGCCTGAAGGCATTCAAGAGGCTGAGATGGCTAGAGGTAAGGGCAGAGGCTGGGAATTGGTCAGGAATTTGCATTCTCTCACTCTTTTTGCTGCATTGAAAGGTCCCTAGTGGGTCCCTTAACCTTGATTATTTAAATCTTTTTCAACTCAGTGAGGACATAGCAACTTATTGTGAGCTGACTTGATCTATTCAGTGAGTTTGGCTTTAGCGTGTGCAAGTAACAGAAAACAGGCCTCAAGTTGTTGGTAAAACAATGAGGTGTTTATCAGCTCAGGTAACGAAGTCGCAGAGGGATGTCAGGCTTCAAGTAGGGCTGGAGTCAGTGGTTCACTGATGCCATCATTTTGCCTCAAATCTCTCTTTGTTTTCACTAGTTCTGCTTCCACTGAAGGCTGGCTTCCCTTGTGGTCACTTTCTAGGGGCTTCATTCTTTCTTGCTTAGGCCCTGCTGGAGGAGACAGCACAACTTGGTAGCAGTTACAAAAGCATAAAGAATTGTTTTTCTTAGAAGCCTCTAACAAAATCCTCCACATCTCATTGGCTGAGATATATTCTTAGCCTCTTGCATCATCATTGAACCAATCATAATGGTCATGGAAGAGCAATGTGCTGATCAGCATATGCCAATTAGTTTATCTGGCACTGTGTGTATGTGTGTTCCACTTTTCCCACAAATGGAGTTACTGGATAAAATGCAGGATAGATAAAGTACTCAAGCTGCATGGGGGAGAGGTGGATTCTAAGCAGCCAAGCATAGCAAATAATGAAAACAGCTCAGCACATCTGGGGATGTAAAAAAGACACTCTTTTCCTGTGTAATGACATCTGGCTGAGTTGGGGTCCTGGTTTCTTATATCTTTATAAGCGAGTCTCTTTAATCATCCCTATTGCTCATCATCCTGTTAATTTATGGAGCATTGCCCAAAGGTTTCAATGCAGAGATTCGCTTTTAAAATGTTAAGTACTTAATTTATGAATTTGTAAGTATTTATCAAACATGTACTCATAGCAGCTGCTCTTCTAAACACAGGGGATTCAGAAGTGAACAAAACACAGTCCCAAACATTAAGGATTTTATCACCAAATAGAGCCCTTCAATGACCAGGATCCTTGAGTAGTTTTCACGGTTAACCCATGCCAGAGTATCAGTCTGACTGTCACTGGGTCAAGAAAGCTATTCATAGCTGCACATGAGCATCAAGAACCTTTTCACTTATCTCAGAGGGAACAATTTTGGAAAGGATTCAAGTAGTCTGCATGAAATTGATCAATTTAAGTTTCTCATGTGACAGTAGTAAACCTTAGGGTGACTGAGCGGTGGAGACTGGGAAGTAGAATGAAGTGGTAGCTTGAAATGAATTTCATGGGGGCCTAGTGTGAACTGAATTGAAAGTGGTTTGAAAGCATGTATTCACATCACAGTTCATGACATGTATGGGGAGGCTCAGGAGAGGAACCAGGGGTCGAATCTGTCAATTAAAATCCTATTTTCTCTCCAAGAAGTAGGCCCTCTGGGTCATCCTGAGACCTTCACTGATGATGAACTTCACATTTTAACTGCATTTTCTCTAAATAACTATCTCCCTAGGGTGGAAGGTGCAGATCCCTTGGTGCACACAAAACTCACTTAAGCAATGAATTGACTTCCTACAGGTCAGGGCAGGAAATCCCACAGTGGGAAGGTCTAGATGAGGGCCAGGGACTCTGGTTAAACCAGTTGCTTAACCTCTATCCATCTATGTATTTGCCATTCTCTCAATTTTGGTATGTTTGAGTGCTGGAAGAACATAGGAAACCTAAATATATTGAAACACGTTTATTATTATAATTAAATAAAAATTGAGATGATCCACTTTAATGGTAATTATTATACATATGACAATTTTTCATAATGATATTTTCTACAAATTATCCTAATTAGCATTACTTGGACATAACCAGACCAGTTTTGAGTTTTCCCTTTGCGTTATTAGTTTTTCAGAATCTATAAATAGCATTAAGGCTTGTTGGGATCCCTGAAGGGGCTAATTAAATAAACCTGTCCTGCCTGAGGGCTAAGAAAGGCTAGAAGTAGACAACAGTAAAACAGATGAGTTCAAAGTACTACCTTTTTCATTCATAAAGAATCAGTTGGAAGTTATAGTTAATCATACTTTCCCACCCAGTTATTGGTTATGCTGCAGTAAGTTTAACTCTCTTGGGTGGGGGAGGTGTTAGGGGTTAAAGGTAACGGGATGACTTGGGACTGCCCTGTGGGACACAAAAGACCCAAGAGGTAAAAGGGAAGAGGCTGAGCTGAGCATGTCAAGTTTATTCCTCTAAATTTATCCATTGGATAACTCACTTGAAGAGAGAGAGGTCATGGGTGTTACACTGAATGAACTGACTTTCTCAAGCATAGAGAAGAAGTGTTCCCTTAAACTGTAGAAACAACTTTTCTAGATGTTTTATACAGTTTAATTTTCTATTTATATACTGATTCAATCATACTGATACCAACTTTTTGGACTGGAACCCAGATTCTTTGTCCTCAGGAATTGAAGAATGAATCCACAGACAGAAAGTGATATAGCGAAGATGAAGATTTATTGAAGAACAAGTACAGACTCCCATGTAGGGAGGGGGAAGAGTCCACAAAACTGACTCCCACCTGGGGAGTGGGGAGAGTCCCACTGGACTCTTTTACCCCTGGCTTATATAGGCTGCAGATCCTGGTGCCTCAATATTCCCTCTGATTGGTCAATATTCCCCTAGACTGGTTACTATAGTAACTCCTGGGCTCCAAGGTAGAACCTCACATGGGATATGTGAGTTCTCCTTGCTCCTTCCTTGTTGTTTTCCTATTCCCTTTGGGCTTTCTTCTCCTCCTTCTGAATGAAGGGCTTTCTTCTCTTTATTTTGTGAATATAGACCTTCCCTGCCTACTTCCAGTTCTCCTGTTTTATGGAAATATAACTGCACCTAGCTTCCTTATATTATGGAAATATATCCTCTCCCAGTCTGCAGCCCCATACTTCCTTGGACCCCAATTCTAAAAAAATCCCTAAGTTTGCCTATGTCGCCCTAAAATTCCTGCTTTAATACTGTCATCCAAAGAAAAGATCTTGAATTCAAAACAACCATAGGACTTCCTTTATCTTCTGTCATCCCCTCTTCTACACTGTTCTTCCTCCTCTATAGACTAAATCTGGCCCCTGGGTTTAGGCTTCTTGAGGTCTTCTTCTGTATTTACTTAAATTATTTAATTATATTAGATGCCATATTATATATATATATATTTTAAATTCTCATCTGAAGATATGTTTATTAATTTTAGAGAGAGAGGAAGGGAGAGATAGAAACATTGATTAAAGAGAAACATCCATCAATTGCCTTCCACATGTGCCCAGACGGGATTGAACCCAAAACACAGGTATGTTCCCTGACCAGGAATCGAACCCACACTAAAAAGTGTATGGCACAATGCTCCAACCAACTGAGACACCTGGCCAGGGCTAGACACCATAATCAGTCCTCCTCAGTAGGTCCATAGTGTGTCATGTACAGGCATTTGATATACATTTTCTTATTTAATTCACAACAAACCTGAGGAATAGGACTTAATCTCATTTCTAAGCTAAAGAGAGAGTAAGTAGTGAAAATAAAATTCAAACCCATGTTCTTTCATTTCAAAGCCTATACTGAGGTCTTGACTGGGAGAAGCTTGATGACCTCGAGCACTTATTTCTTCAGTTTTGGCAGGAGAGAAGAATTGGTTTGAATCAGAGGTGAAATGTATCCATCCTGACCTATGAAATGAGTAAGTTCACATAGATCTTTGATAGAGGCAGGTACAGGAAAGAACATAGTTGGATATTGAATTCCCTGAAAGGTAAAGAGGGAAGAATGTAAGAGAAAGGTAACACAGTAGGATTTGGAACCCAGATTTTTTTGTCCGCAGGAATTGAAGAATGAATCCATGGTGCGGCTTGCCTTTGGGTAGGAGCCCTGGGTCATAGAGATAGTTGTGTAAGCAGTTGAGTTGAGTAGTTTCTTGACCTCCTGTTCACAGATAGTAAGGAAGCAACTATTGGACCACAAAAGCCTGCTTCTTCTAGGTCACCTCTTCCCTTTCTTCTCCCTTCTCCCAGTCCAGGCAGCTGGCAGGAGTGGTGTGCATGGCAACCTTCCCTGCAAAGAACCCTTATGGCTTCTTTGTTGTTGATGAGGAGAAGGAATAGAAAGTGTGTGTTCTATTTGTCTTTCTTGGAGAGTGGGGAGTTGTGCCCATGTATGCCTGTTTCTGAGAATCCATTTTCCTGGCCATCTTTGTCTCTGGAGCAGAATATTTTCCTTCACTTTCTTTTTGGTGGATAATGGTGTAAACTTGGTCTTACTTCTCTGGGAGTGCTATGTGTACTTTCCCCGACCCACATCCCAATAATCTATTAAGAGAACCAGTCATTCAAATTCCATCTACTTGTAGCAGTGGACTAGAAATAGTCATCAGTTTGACTGTGCCATGTATACGGCAATTTGCTTTTTTAATCAAGAGAAACTTGCAAGTGTTATAGTTCAGGGATAGTGTGCTGGTACATTTATGACAATTTTTCTTTTTTCCCTCTTAGTTGGATACCTGATCAGAATAATAAACATCTCACCCAGAACTATGGGCAAAAAACCCAAGCCTGTGGTGTGAATGACTAAATATTTGGCCGAGGCTTGTGAGATCTAGGTAGTGATTTATTGGCTAATTATCTGGTATGGGTCTGAGTTATATAATGAAAACTTTAACTGCAGAGGGGTGGCAAAAAGTGATTTTAGAATATTATTATTAATGATTCCAAAATACTTAGGATTTCCTGTAGCAGGGTGTCATATGGCCAGATCTTTTGTTCATTGGTAATTCCAATTGGCCTTGTAGATACCCTGTTTCCCTGAAAGTAAGACATCCCCCGAAAATAAGACCTACTTCCAGTTTTGCCTCTCGCTGTAATATAAAGTATCCCCCTGAAAATAAGACCTCCCTGATAATAAGGCCTTCCCCAAACATAAGGCCTCCCTGGAATATAAGGCCCCCGAAGCTACCATAAGGCATCTGACTCCTGATTTAAAGAGACCTCGCAATGCCTGAACAGCTCCGGCTGCGCTGCAGCCAATCAGTGAGCTGGTTTGTGATGACAACTACTACCCTACCGTATACAGGTAATAAATTTCCCTTTTTTTTTTTTGTTCAACAATAAATGTGTACCATATTCTTCTTCATGGAAAAATAAGACATCCCCTGAAAATAAGACCTAGCGCATCTTTGGGAGCAAAAATTAATATAAGACATTGTCTTATTTTTGGGAAACAGGGTATACTCATTTCTCATATTAAAAATAAAAAGTAAAAGAAATGAAATAAAGCAATAGAAGTCCATTTACTTTATTTTCAAATTGCTGAAGGAGATGACACAGTCAGTTCTTGACTTGATTTTAAATTCTATCAATAAATGTGAAAAAAGGAAAAGAAAACTACATTTGATTGATTTCCCTTGCTCTGCATCTATTTCTTTTACAAACAAACTGACAAAATTCTATTCCATTGATTTCTTTTTTGGTTGGGATGATGGGAGAATCTATTAGTCATTTATTTAAAATGGCATTTTTGAGATATAAATGGTGTCCCAAAAAATGTATATGCACTTTGAATAATTGTTAATGCGAATGTTTCTTTTCAGATTTAACCCAATGGAATTAATAATCATTCAAGTTGTGTATACATTTTGGGGGGGGAGAACATCGTGAATACATTGTTCATGGCGTTCTTAAGAGTTATCTTTCACTTGATTCCCAAGCAGGGATTCATACACAGATTTAAATAGAAATGTGTAACCATGTGTTCTTGAGCTTGGCAGGACCACTGAAATAGTGCTCATATGTTCTAGACAGTGTATTTTTTTTATAAGGCACCTTACTGCCATGTCATAGATTGAAATGGGAAAGGTGATTCTGATCAAGAGCGTGTAGATTATTAAAGTTGGTTAGAAATGGAGAAATTTGGTTTATGTTTAAATTGAAGTTTTTCTATCATCAAAAAGTAGTTTGATTCAAATTTTCTTTGTATAATTGCAAAAGTTTTTTTGTGGTGAGGAAAAGTTGGAGGAAATACTTTAACTTGCCAGAGGTCCCTTCATCACCTTTTCTACTGATAGTAGCTCATATTTCTTAAGAGCTAACTATGGGCTAGCCCATACTGGTAAATGTTAAAACAATCAGCTCTCAAAACAGAAACAAAAACCACCTCTACTCCTCCCTCTAAACCAGTCCTAATTTGTAGCATCTGCCAATTTCTCTGTTTAAATATTCCCACTGTGGCCAATTGCAAGCCATGAATATGATATAACTGAAGGAGGGATTGGGAAGAGATGCTACTAATAGGCTCTTGCGAGTTTATAGGAGTCAATTCCAATACACCACTGGCTAAAAGTTTTGTATGAAATAAACTCTCACATCAACTCTACGATTCAAATACTGTAACAGCCTCAATTCAAAGATGAGAACATTGAAGCACCAAGAGGTGAATTAACTTACCCTTGCTATGTAGCTAGTAAGTCATACAATTAGGATGCATACACAATAATCTGGCTCCTGAACTGGTGCTCTTAACTACAGGACCATATTACCTGTAGCCAGCACTAGTTTCATCTCCAGTTTAGAAATTTGGTGGAAATATTGTTTAGGAATATGAATGTAAAAGTTATATGGTAGAAAACACTTGTTTTAATCTATATATTTATATCTATGTAAGTTCATCTCTTTAAATTACTTTAAGGTAGTAGTTAGTTGAGGGCTAAGATAGTGCCCACATGTGGAAATATCTCTAAGAGTCAGTACAAATCATATCAAGGCAGAGTGTTTGAATAGAAAGATGGTGGATGGGGAAACCTGTGGGCAGGTGATGACCTCAGGGTTAAGGCTCTATCAGTATTGACTCAGCTCACGCTCCTGGCTGTGTCATATGCCACAAAGTGGAATAACTTCATGGACCATTTCTACACGGAGGACACTTCCGTTTGTCTGCTCATCTGCCAATGAGCTCTAGAGAGTGGCTTGGACTCAATAAATGAGGTGTCTCCATTACCTGAGTTATGCATTCCAAAAAAAGCTAATGTGCTCTGTCAGTAACCCTTCTTTGGCTCCTTGATATTGCCATTTTCTTACATATGTCAGAATAAATTATTGTTTTTTTAAAGAAGCCTGAAAGAAAACACTGTTTCTATAGTCACAAGACTTCTGGCACCAATGGTTTTCTCTACAACATGCAATTCTTTGAGGGCACTAACTGGGTATCCTACAATTTTACTATATTTTGACACTAACCACCTGGAATTAGCAGACCCCCAGCCCCGGTTAGGGACTCAGTCCCACAAGACTGCTCCCCCTGCCTCCACACTCCCCGCCGCCCCCCCCCCCCCTATTTTGGATGCCAGTAACAAGTCCCAGGTTGTAACCTGCACTTTTGACCTGTAAATTAACCCCTTCCTCAGTTTTGGTCATTTGCTAGAATGGCTCACAGAACACAGGGAAGTGCTTATTTATTATTACCAATGTATTATCTATCTAAATAATAGAGGAATATGCAAATTAGTTGGGACGCCATAACATCACAACTGAACATTGGGGACCTGAGGCTACATGGCACCTGGCTGGGGTGAGGGACCTCAGGCTGTGTCCCCTGCCCTGGCACTGGGCCAGGAGACCTCAGGTCACGTCCCCTACCTGGCAGGGCTTGACAGGAGACCTGCGACTGTGCCCTCCACCTGGCGCCAGGCTGGGGGACCTGAGGCTGTATCCCCTGCCCAGTGCCAGGCTAGGGAACCTGAGGTTGCTCCCTCCCTCCCCAAGCAGGACTTGATGAGGGTGGGGCCAGCCAGATCTAGGTCTTCTGCGTTTTTGAAGCATGTGTGGGTGGTGGGTGGGGACTTAACTCTAGGTCCCACGGCTTGCCCTGGACTCTGTTGGAGGGAGATTTTCATATACATTTTATTAATTTTCTTTCGAGACTTCTATTATAGAAGGGCAAATAGCAATATTAAAACAGGAAATTTGTGCATGGGGCGGGGGGTCCCTTCAGCCCAGCCTGCACCCTCTCCAATCTGGGACCCCCTCAGAGGACATCCCTCTCACAATCCTGGACCACTGGCTCCTAACCTCTCACCTACCTGCCTGCCTGATCACCCCTAACTGCACCCCTCACCTCGCCAGCCTGATTATCCCTCACTGCCTGCCCCCTGCCAGCCTGATCATCCCTAACTGCCTCTGCCTGCCGACCTGGTTGTCCCCATCTGCCCCCCCTGCCAGCCTGGTCATCCCATGCAGCCTGCTGCTCGGTTGTTTGGTCGCCCCTCACTAACCCCGCTGCCAGCCTGGTTGCCCCACGCAGCCTGTTCGGTCATCCATTTGGTTGTGATGGTTGCTTAGGCTTCTATATAGATAGATTTCCTCTAATTTACTTTTAATGCACAGATTTTGTGTACCAGGCCACTAGTAAAGGATATAAAGCAGGAATAGCTAAATGGAAGAGATGCATAAAGCAAGGAATGGTGTGGGGGCGTGTGGAGCTTTCATGCCCTCTCTGGGAGTGCCACACACACGGCACATGAATGTGTGCACCAACCTGGAAGCACTCTGAACCCATTCAGTTAGGGTTTTTAGGAAGGCTGCATTACATAGGAGTAATTAAGTAATTAAGTAAGTCAGTGGCTATTAGTCATTAGTCCAACCTTTCTTCCCTGAGGTTGGAGGTGGGCCAAAAGTTCCAATCCTCTAATCATTAGGTTGGTTCCTTTGGTAACTTGTCCCTATCCTTCAAGAGTCACTCATCAGTATAAACTCAGGTATTGTTGAAAGGTGCTTATTATGAATAATAGACACTCTTCTTATTCCTATCACTCAGGACATCCCAAGGGTTTTAGAAGCTCTGTGCCAGGAATAGGGGAGGAAGATCAAATATATATTTCTTTTTTAAAAACAATCTTTATTGTTGAAAGCATTTTTTTCTCCTATTGACCCCTTATAGCCCACTTCTCCCTCCCGCTTCTGCCTTAGGCCTCCAGTACCCATTGTCTGTGTCCATGGATTATGCATATATGCATATCAGTTCTTTGGTCCACCCTGCCATCCCTCTGAGATTATCATATCACAATATCACAGAGCCTTTTCTCTGATTTAGGCAAAAGAGTCTGTAACAAAGAAAATTATTATTACTGATTACAATTACTATTAAAATATTTTTTAAATTAATTTCAGAGTAAAGGGAGAAAAGATAGAAACATTAATGATGAGAGAGAACCATTGATTGGCTGTCTCCTGCATGCCCCCTACTGGGGATTGAGCCTGCAACCAGGTCATGTGCCCTGACTGAGAAATGAACCATGACCTCCTGGTTCATAGGTTGATGCCCAACACTGAGCCACACTGGCTGGACTGCAATGGCTATTTTTAACTTTCAAAATCTTGATATAATTCAGATGTTGCTGGAGAGAGGTTGTTTTTTTTTGGTCACATCTGGTTTTTAGTTGTGTTTCTAAATCAGCTCACTATTTCCCATGTGCTATACATATTGTAGAATCAACACAAACAGAAAACAAAAAAATACCCCCTTTTTTTTTGAAGACAGTTTCTTATCTCAAGCAATATTCCCCTCAATGCCCACAACAAAACCACCAGAACCAGTCACCTAAGACATTTGTGTATAAAGAAGGCCTTATAAAGAGTCAAAGGGGCTTTACATTCTGAAACATCATTAATAATAATTTGATATTGAAATTTAATTTTGATATTGCCATTCACAAAAAGCCTTTTGTCCATTTCCTCCAACCAGAATTCAAGTTTTCTTTTAATTTTCTTCTTTTTTTAAAAATAAATCTTTATTGTTCTGATTACAATTGTTCCTCTTCCCCCCCACCCCCACCCCATAGCTTTCCTCCACCTGGTTCCCACCCCACCATCTGCCCTTGCCCCCTCCCTCATTGGTCCTTATCCATAGGTGTATGATTTTTGTCCAGTCTCTTCTTGCATCCCTCATACCTCTTTCCCCCTGAGAATTGTCAGTTTACTCCCTTTCTATGCCTCTGATTCTATTATATTCACCAGATTATTCTGTTCATCAGATTTTTTATTCACTTGATTTTTACATTCACTTGTTGATAGATATGTATTTATTGTTCATAATTTTTATCTTTACATTTTTCTTCTTTTTTCTCTTCTTAAAGAATACCTTTTAGCATTTCATATAATATTGGTTTGGTGGTGATAAACTCCTTTAGCTTTTTCTTATTGGTGAAGCTCTTTATCTGACCTTCAATTCTGAATGATAGCTTTGCTGGATAGAGTAATCTTAATTGTAGGTTCTTGCTCTTCATCACTTGTAATATTTCTTGCCATCCTGACGGCCTGCGGAGTTTCTGTTGAGAAATCAGCTGACAATCATATGGGTGCTCCCTTGTAGGTAACTAACTGTTTTTCTCTTGCTGTTTTTAATATTCTCTTTTTGTTTTTTGCTTTTGGCATTTTAATTATGATGTGTTTTGGTGTGGTTCTCTTTGGATTCCTTTTGTTTGGAGATCTGTGTGCTTTCTGGATTTGTATGTCTATTTCTTTCATCAGGTGGGGGAAGTTTTCAGTCATTATTTCTTCACATAGTTTTTCAGTATCTTGTTCTCTCTCTTCTTCTGGCACCCCCATAATTTGGATGTTGATATGCTTGAAGGTGTCCCAGAGGCTCCTTATACTATCTTCATATTTTTGGATTCTTTTTTCTTTTTCAGTTGGGTGTTTTTTGCTTCTTTATATTTCAAACCTTTGACTTGATTCTTTTGATCCTCTAATCTGTTGTTGGATCTATGTATATTATTTTTTATTTCAGTCAGTGTATGTTTAATTTCTAGTTGGTCCTTTTTCATATCCTCAAGGATCTCGCTAAATTTATCCATCTTTTCTAGGAAGTTCTTGAAAAACCTTATAACTGTGGTTTTGAACTCTATATCCAGTTGTTTGCTGGTATCACTGGGAGGAATTGACCTCCAGGCCAATTGGCTATGAGGATCAGCTATGCTGGGAGAACTTCTATGCTGGAGACACCCTTATGAGACAAGACTTGCAAAAGTCTCTGTGCTCATCTTGGATGGGGCAGAGTCTCAGGGCAGAGCAGACAGCAATGGCTTCCTATCAGCCCTGCCCTAAGAGGCCCCTGTGTCTCAGTCTCCCATGGTAATTGCTGCATGCATCTCTGAGAGAAAGCCGCCCTCAAGTTTTGCCCACTTCCAGACAATCCAGTTTTTCCCTAAATGAGTCTGGGTCCCCAGAGTCTCACTCAGAACTAGAGTTCAGAGCCATCAGGAACTTTTGTTTCCCTCCCAATTGAGAAAATCCAGCCATGTACTCAGTTGCCAGCCCCCTCCACCCACACACGTGTGCCTTGGTACCTCTGCCTTCTGCAGCACCTCTGAGTCTCAGTGTGCTTTTCTCTTTCCTTCTAGTTGCAGAGTTTCCACTCAGTCAGCCTTCCTGTGGTTCTGGATGATGTCCCTTTTGTCTTTTAGTTGTAGTTTTGAACTTGTTGTGCGAGGCAGCAGTTTAAGTGTTTACCTATGCTGCCATCTTGGTTTCTCTTTCTTTCATTTTATTTTTCCTCAATTCTTTTAACTTTTTTTAAAAAAAAATTTATTTTATTCTTATTTGTTAATCCTCACCTGAGGATATTTTTCCATTTATTTTTAGAGAGAGTGGAAAGGAGGGGGAGAGACTGAGAGAAAGAAATATCAATGTGAGAGATACACATTGATTAGTTGCCTCTCACATGCACCTGGGCTGGGGCCAGGGATCGAGCCTGCAACTGATGTACATGCCCTTGACTGGAATTGAACCTGCAACCTTTCAGTCCTTGGGCCAAATCTCTGTCTACTGACGCAAACCATTTAAAGCTATTTCTCAATTCTTTTTAAATTTTTTTTTTATTTTATTGATTTTTTTACAGAGAGTAAGGGAGAGAAAGGGATAGAGAGTTAGAAACATCAATGAGAGAGAAACATCGATCAGCTGCCTCCTGCATGCCTCCCACTGGAGATGTGCCTGCAACCAAGGTACATGCCCTTGACCGGAATTGAACCTGGGACCTTTCAGTCTGCAGGCTGCTGCTCTATCCACTGAGCCAATCCAGTTTCGGCTATTTCTCAATTCTTTACTGGTCCTAGGGACTCTAAAAAGTTCTATTTCCTTGTCTGATTTTCTCCACTTAATATCACCAAAGTCAGCTCCAGGCTTCACTCTGAAACCTGAAGGCCCATTAATGCTCTAGGGTAATACTTGGGCTTCTCTTTCTCTAGTGATCTTTAATAGAGAAAGAGACAGTGCAGAGCCCACTCTCACTAATAGGAAATATGTTCTTTCCCTCAGGGACTCACTCTCTTTTGTGTCTTCTTATCTCAACATAGGTTTTATCTTTTGAAATAGTCCCATTAGCAGTTGCAAGGGTGGGTTTTATAGACTAGAGATGTAGAATAGTCTGTCAACAAACAGCATGTCCAGGTGTGTTTGGAGGGTGGGTGCCTCTTGGAAACAGGCCTGAGTCAATTTGGATGTACTTTCGATAGATCTCAGTAGCCCCACTAGTTAGAGTTGTGTGATGGTTAGCCCCTCCCCCCTCTATCTCCCCCTCACATTCTTGGTGCCAGGTCATAATGAAAGCAAGTCTTAGTTTAAGTTCTTCTTCTCATGAAGGTGCTTATTAACAAGTACAGTGATAAAACTTGTTCTGCAGGTGGATGAAAGACCAGCTCTGTCCTTTTTGGTCTCCTGAAGACATCTTACAGGAAAGGGTCTTCTGAGGCCAGTGTGTCACTATTCCAGTGTTAGGATTCAATGAACTGAGAAACCAGAATCCTCTGATGTACTGGCTGGGCATAAGATGTTAGAGATTAGGCTATAACTATAGTGCTCATTATATTAGTGTGCAAAATTGCATGGCTCTGCCTACCTGCTTGCTGCCCTGCTGTGCTCACAGCCCTGCCCACCTGCGCATGCCTCACCTGCCGCCCTGTCCACCCACTGGTGACCAGCTTTGCTGCGATAGGAGCCTGTGGGCCTTGCTGCATGAGCCTAAATCACACAAGAACTCAGATCCTCCCTACAAGGCAGGACCCTAGACCCACCATGCACCTCCTGGTGATCAGTTGTTTGGTTGTTACAGCATTACAGCCATGGGCTTTTTATATATATAAGTACTGTTTTTATGTACATGTGTAAGAGTGTCTCAGTCTACCTGTTTTGAATATCTCTAATTTCAGCAAATGTAACCCATTGATTGCATCTCATAGAATAATTAATGAGCCACTATTTTAATCAATGGAAGCCCTTTTCAACATTTATGAAGACAATTGTCAAAATCTCTGGTGTGGATTAGAGATGGGGATAGTGGAAGGCTTGTTGTAGTTGCCTCTGATTAAATAATAGTGGCTGACTACCCTGGAGTATGAATTTCCACTCAGCGCAACTATAGTTAGATTATAGTTTAAACTAAAAATGACATAATACGTGCTGAAACCAAAAAGGAGTTGTGAAGGGAATATCCTTTGTCCCAGGATGTTTAAGTGTCTTGAATGTTCTTTCTAATCACAAGACATCATTACTCTTCCCTCTCAAAGAGTATCTCCAAGATTACAGAGACAAAAATGACAGTGTGCTTTTCTTTGTGGTGCAAGATGACAAATACTAGTAAGAGCAGGATGCGGCTTTGTAAATAGACATGATTGGAGGCAGTATAGTTCAATGAAAATATATCTTGTGGTCTTTTGATGGGTTAAACCATAGAACTTTCTAAAGGGGTAGATGTGTATTTTTCGGCCATGCAAATTTTGTTTCCCCCAAAAATAAATGGAAAAAAGTGCTATAAAATTGCAGATAATAAATTGTCAGAAAACTTTATGTGGCTCCTTATTTTTTTTAATTTCTTTGAAACTCAGTGTGGTAAATATTGCTTAGGCTTGCAGACCAAATGCCCTAACTAGTTTGGCTAAGTGGATAGAGCATCAAACTGAAGGGTTCCAGGTTTGATTCCTGTCAAGGGCTTGTACCTTGGTGGGGGGCATATCTTCAGTAGGGTATGTGCAGGAGGCAGCTGATTGATGTTACTCTCTCATCAATGGTTCTAACGCTCTATCTCTCTCCTTTCCTCTCTGTAAAAAAAAAAAAAAAAAAAAAAAAATATATATATATATATATATATATATATATATATATAAACTTAAAATGCATAGCAACTCAAAACTCTGTCCACTGTTAAGTCTGTGTGGGTGTTTTAAAAAAAAGTGATTTTGTATGTCAATTTAGACAAATTGATGGCTTGTCCCATTTAGGAGAAAAAGACAAATAAAGGGAATAGACAATTAACCTTCTAACCAACCTACAAAATAAAATATTCATGAAAACCAGGGTTCTTAATTAGCCACAGCCATGGAAAAACGAGTTTTTAAAAGGCCACTTGGAAATTGGGATTGCAAACACATTTGAATTTTTACATCGTTCAGGGTAAAGGGCAAATTAATCTCCCTAATTAGGATCTCAAACATCTCAATGGTGAACATGTTATGTCGAGTTCCTTGGGAGGAGTTAAATAGAAGGTAACGACTTTGTTGATAGTTGTATTCTAGAGAACAGGCTACAAATTTTGATGAGTAATATTTTAAAGACAGTTTTGAATGAATGGGTTACTCTCACTCATAGTGGACTGCTTATGCTTAGAATAATTATATACTTTCTGGCTGTCACATCTTGGATTTTCCCTTGTCTGGACTGCCCTGTTCTTGCTCTCACTCTGACCTCTCCAGTCTGAACTCTATAATTTTTATTGTGCTGCGTCTGGGATTTCTTCAACAGTGAAGCCAGGGAGGAGACTTGGATTTGGACATGGATGCATTTTGGGTCTTTGAGATGGGTCAGAAGTATAGATCCAACTGCAAGTGCTAGTAAGTAAGTAAGTGTGGTAAATTAAAGATGGTACCTATTGAGGAGGGTAATTGAAGGATTATGGCCCATGAAACAGTGGTAGGAAGGATGCAGGCCTTGTACCAGCCAGCCTACCCTTCCATGCCATGGACAGCCATCACTAATTGATCATGACATTTTTCCCTTTAGAACCTAGACAAGGCTTTTTTTCAATTAAGTATTCTAGGCAGCCAATACAAAATTTGTGGTCTAATTGGGTGACTTATCTGGGCGATAAAGAATCAGAGAGCACACCATATCTAGAACAATAAGCCACAGACATCATTGGAGCAGCTCTTAGATTCTAACTGGCCTGAAACTCTAGTCCTTTGGAGAATGACAAGCAAGAGCAAGGCATGAGAGTGCTTAGCTGTGGAGGGACAGGGTTGTGGGCAGTTTACCAAGGTGGGGAACAGGACAGCATTTCAGAACTGTACTATCAAGTGGGGCCTAAGACTCAAGAAGAAAAAAGTCCTGCTTTCAGGACCTGGGAAAAAAGTTCAACTGGGTTAATTGCAAGGAGAGCTTGATGCTATTACCTAATGTCATGGACAGGAAGGGGAGGTGGAAAAAAAATCTTCATGGGTACCTATGATGTGCCAGAGACTGGTGTCTTCCAGACTTATCTTATTTGAGAGGCAGCTTGTATAATCGCTCCTGCTGGAGAGTGGATTTATTCCTGGGTTGGATGCAGGCCAGCATGCAAAAGCCTCATGCCAGGCCAGAGCATTACTTGTCACCTACTTTCATTACTTGTCTTTTCAAATCTCCATCTGGTTTTCAGGTCTTGAGGGAAGACACCGGGTCTATTGCTTCTTTATATTTTCCTCAGGGTCCTACTTGCCTCAGGTCCTCAGTGTACCTTTACTAATTTATTTCTGTATCCTGGCCCATGTAGCAACTTCTTTAGAAGAAACATAGTTCTGGAGATTGTATTTCAAAGCAGATCTCTTTGCAAGACAGAATCTGGTGTCCTTGCACTGTGCTCTGTGTAATCATTGAATGAGAGGGTCCCAAGAGTAAGAAGTAAAGTTTAGATCTAAGTGTCATAAGTGATTAGACAGAATTCACCCAATGGGGTGATTTTCACATTGAAACTCTATGGGAGGAAAAATCTGTGCTGAAAAGCCTAAAAGCCATAAAAGGAAACATACTACTGAATTCTTACAGCCTTTCTAGGATGGGACTTCTCTAGTCACAGGGTATGCCCTACACAGCCCTGTGTCCACCTAATGTGCCTTTTGTGTTTTCTGCATTTCCTGTAGTACTTATCTGCGCCTTTGAGTCAAGGCAGTGAGAGTGTATGTTAATACAGAGTCAGCATCTAGAAGATTTAAGTTAAACCAATATCAGCTCTCTGTTTTGCAAAATTAAGTGTATGATATACTTTCTGTTAAGTCTCTTAAGGTAAGCTTAGTATGGCAAAATAATTTGACAGGAAACTTGTGTCCAAATTAAAAATCACCCTGAAAGACAGGCCCAGCCACCATTTCTCCTTTTAGAGGTTCATGGTGGATACTGATACATGAATGTGAAATAACAAGGCTTTGGGGGTTAGATGGTATTTTTCCTCAGTCGCTGACTTATTCGGGCAAGGTGTAAACCTCTCTGATTCTCGGTCTCTTCATTTCTAAAATGAGGATAACTATGCCCGCATACACAGTTCTTACAAGGATTTAAGAGAATACTCATAAACCATGCAGTAAATAACAGATGTCCAATAAAGCATGGATGTTATTACACTAGAGGCCCAGTGCATGAAATTCTTGTGAGAGGGGATGTCCCTCAGCCCAGCCTGCACCCTCTCGCAATCTGGGACCCCGTAAGAGATGTTGGGCCTAAACTGGCAGTTGGACATCTCTCTTGCAATCCGGGATGCTGTATGCACCAGTGACTTCTCTTTTCATACAGGTGAAAGGCATCTTGCTATTGTATGGGCAGCTACATTTTTTCCCCCTGATTATAAAAAGTAGTACATGCCGAGGTCGGTTTGGCTCAGTGGATAGAGCGTTGGCCTGCGGACTGAAAGGTCCCAGGTTCTATTCCAGTCGGGGGCATGTACCTTGCTTGCAGGCACATCTCCAGTGCGGGGCGTGCAGGAGGCAGCTGATCAATGTCTCTCTCTCATCGATGTTTCTGACTTTCTATCCCTCTCCCTTCCTTTCTGTAAATAATCAATAAAATATATTTTTAAAAAAAAGTAGTACATAACATGATCCTTCTGAGTCAGTAGTACCATTTTCCTTATCTTATGGGTGGAAAAACTGAAGCAGAGAGAAGTTAAGTAATTGGCTTTGTCATACAGTTATAAGTGTCAGAATCAGAGCTGACCACAAAATGTGCAAGTCAGAGTCCATGCAAGTCATTGCTGCATCATCCTGTTTTTTCAGTGTTAGAGTAGCCTTGCTGGGTTTTAATTTTTAAATCTAACAGACTGTTCCCAATATATAGGGTAGAGTCTCTAGGCCTGGTTGGCGATCAGGGTCATCTGTGGGGTTACTGGTGGGTGGGGTGATCAGGGCCCCCCTGCTGGCACCTGCCTTGGCGCCCATCTCCTCATTGCCTCCCCTTGGTTAGCTCCCTCTCAGGGGGCAGATGCTCCTGCATTGAGCATCTGCCCCCCCTGGTGGTCAGTGTACATCATAGTGACCTGTCGTTCTGTTTGGTCGATTTGTATATTAGGGTTTTATTATATAAGACTTTTGATTGGTTTTTTAAAAAGTAGGAGATGAACCTATTCTTATCTGTGTTTTCTTTTCTGACCTTTCCTTTATCTAATAAGCAAACTAACAAAATACAAAGTCATTGTGATGTGTCACTTTCTTTTTATTCATTGGATATGGAAATATTTGTCATTTATTATTTTATCACTCAGGCAGCATATATCATAATACATGTGCAAATGCAAACATTTAAGTGGATGCTTATAGTAATAGTATGTTATACAAACCATGGGGATTCACAATAGACAAGGTAAGGTGACTGATCTACAGATGCTGTTGAAAGGAGCACACATGAATTCCAAAATGCAAATACTAAGGATGTCTCCTTGCCAAACCCCCACCCCTACCATGTTTTCCCTTCAGTATTTGTTCTAGCTTTTAGTCATCATTCAATCCTAAGTGATGTTCTTATTTAGGAGTTGTCTCTCATATCTCTTAGGCAACCATGGCAAATCAGAGTGAGATGTATCAAGGTAATCTTAATCCATTAACATTGGCTATACATTTTTAATTTAAGGAAAAACATAGACTCATGATAAAAGGGAGCCTGCTATGTTACATATGTGTGTGGCCCTAGTCACAATAGAACTGTTTAATATTCTGCAAAAATATTTTTACAAGCTCAGTTCCAGTTTCTATAATCACGACAATAATTTTTCACACCCTGGCATGTATTAAATTAGCAACCAAGTTCTTTTCCTGAGCCATTATTCAAATTGATTCTGTCTGCATTCAAATTAATCTCAAGATCATTGAAATTAACAATGGGAAAGGTACATTAAATCACCTAGTCCATTTCTTTGCTAGGAAAGAATTTATCTTTATATCATAATCTCTAGTGCTTTGTCTAGTCTGTTCTAAATGTCTTGAATAAGTGTTATTCTGATTCTGGGTGGTCATCTCATCAAATTCTAGGGGAAATTCTTTTTCACAGCCTACTGGAATATATATGGATTTTCTAAAGCTGTGCAATTTGCCAGTTCTTTAGAGCTGCCAGGAATCAGGCAGTGAGTTTTCCAAAGGAGTGTCTGTGTGTGTGTATGCATTGAAGAGTGTTGGATATGTCATGTAAGGGAGAGAGAAAGACAAAAAAGAAGGTAACCTGAGGAGGATGATATGTTTGATTGTAGCTGAGATTTGACAGTTGTTTGCTTTCAAATGTAATACTTTGAATGGTTTGGAGAATTGAAGGGTTAAGTAGACATACTCACTAAGCCAAGAGAAAGGCAATGAAAAATGGGAGTGGAGCTGAGGCCAATTCGAATAGTAATTATAAACTTTTTATGAGATCAGCTATCTAGAAGCCAACTGAAAAATTATTTAATTTAAGATTATATTTTATTAGTATTAACTATGAGTAATTTAAGTTATAATCTTTAAAATAGAAAGAATCTAGGCATTCTAATACTTGCTATTTTTCTTATAATTCAGTTGCAGCATTTCAATTAGATAGATAGATAGATAGATAGATAGATAGATAGATGATAGACAGATGGGTAGACAGAAAACTGGGTAAAATAAGCATATACAGTGGTACCTCCAGATACGGGTTTAATTCGTTCCATAACCTTGAGGCGTGGGAAACTGAGATGCTCAAGTTGCGGTAAACTTGTGGGTCATGTGCAGCCCGCCAATCCTCGCGATTACTCCTATCTCAAATGTTGCTCACATTTCAAAGCAAAAATTGCTCGCTCGACGGCTCGTATCTCAAAAATCTCGTATGTTAGGGCACTCGTATCTCGAGGTACCACTGTATTCACCATTCAGCTAAAGAAACAGAACATTATTAGTATAATGAACCCTTCTTTGATTGTTGTTTTATTTAACTCAAATGTTTGTTTTCTTATTTATAAAACAAGATAAACAAAAGGCATGAATTGAACATTTTGTAAATGTTAGAGCACAACAAAAAGAAAACAAATTTTATGTTCTTTCTATTACATATTTGTTATTCAGATTAAGCAAGTTTAATAGAAGACAGAGAAGACATTGGTGCCCTAAAACTGTGAAAAGCATAAGGATCCTTTCATTTAGGATCTCATGGGATATAAGGATCATAAAGGATTTTTAGTTAGTTTATTCTCTGTGTGCTGCTCCACTTTAACATCCAGGACAAGCATTAGTTCAACTCCTGCTTAAATACCTTATGCATTGCAAAAATTATTAGTACACACAGCTTTAGTGGAAATGGTTTGAAGTTTCTTATTTCTGTTGAGACCCAAACTCTGCCTCCTCAGTATCTCTACCATGGATCCTACACTTAAGGGTGTACAGAACTAATCTCATCCCTTCACACATTTGAACACAGCTGTCATTCCACTTGTTTCAGCCCTCTAAAGTGCTCCCAACTCCGGTTTCTTAAGCTAATTCAGTCTTTCCCAAACACCATCACTCCCTCTGCTTGGTTTGCACATGACTAAGTGGTGGCTTCAGGCAAACCCATTCTTCACAGTCTTTCTGAAATACATTCTTTAGGTGCCTAGAACATAACAAGGCCTTAATATACATGCTTAACAGATGGGAACATTATAGGCAACCCTGTAACATATTTACCTAGTATTGTAGACCTTAGTCTAGAAAAACAAAGTTTCTTTAGTACCTATTCCCGTCTCTGTCCTCATGAGAAGAAAAGGTGAAAATATCACTTTTTCTTCCAAATCCTTTACTCTCTCAAAAACTGATCCATCCTTTTTCATAAACCGAAATGCAGCAAGAATTACTTCAAGCCTTTTTCTCTTAGTCCTACTCTTAAAAAAAAGGCTTGCCGAAATCAGTTTGGCTCAGTGGATAGAGTGTCGGCCTGGGGACTGAAAGGTCCCAGGTTCGATTCCGGTCAAGGGCATGTACCTTGGTTGCGGGCACATCCCCAGTGGGGGGCATGCAGGAGGCGGCTGATCGATGTCTCTCTCTCTCATCGATGTCTCTCTCTCATCTATGTTTCTAGCTTTCTGTCCCTCTCCCTTCCTCTCTGTGAAAAATCAATAAAATATATTTAAAAAAAAAGGCTGTGTGTTGGGGGTGAGGGGGGAAAGGAGAGGACACCAGCTTGCATGCAACATATACAAAATTCTCTCAGTTGCCAGCTAAAATATACGTACTAGGTCTGCCCTATGTGAAAACTACAGAGCCCTCCTGTAACCTCTAGAGGATATAGATATTACAGCAGTGGCCTACTGCTGTTACTGAGCCTGCCCTGTGAAAGGAAATGAACTCCCCTCCATCTTGTCCTATAGGGCTGGGACCCCTGCCTAAAACCCCTCCCTTTTCTGGGAGTGGCCACAGGTGTGCCAGCAATGTCTTAACTTCCCCGACCCCCACCCAAATGGACCAATGAAGCTCCAGGGACACAGCTAAGGTCCTAATTAGGCTTAACCACAGAAAGACCCCAATTCAAGTGACCAATCTCTGTAACCCTCATCACATTCCCAAGCCCCCTAATTATCCTACCCCATAAAACTCATTGTTCCCACCCGGACCGCCCTCTCTCCTCGCTGCTGCTGTGTCAGAAAGAGGCTGAGAGCCAAACCCGGGTTTGAATAAAGACTCTTTGCTTTTGCATCGGAAAAGGCTCCTTAGTGGTGGATTATTGGGGACCCTGAACTCTGGGCACAACACTCTGCAGTCTTTGTGCTCAAAGGTTACAAACCCCTCGACTCCAGTGGTCACCTATGGGATCAGCAGACCAGGGCCTATTTCTGAACTTTCTTTTCCCTCCCTGCACTCTTCACTATTCCTTCCTTCTCCCTATACAGGTCTGAGATGCTCTGGTGGTAGGACAATAAGGCAAACTTTTCTTTCTTTTTTCTTTTTTTAAAAAATATATATTTTGTTGATTTTTTTTACAGAGAGGAAGGGAGAAGGATAGTCAGAAACATCAATGAGAGAGAGACATCGATCAGCTGCCTCCTGCATGCCCCCCACTGGGGATGTGCCCACAACCAGGATACATGCCCCTCACTGGAACCGAACCCGGGACCCCTCAGTCTGCAGGCCAACACTCCATCCACTGAGCCAAACCAGTCTCGGCAGGCAAACTTTCATCCACATAGAATAATTGGTGACTAACTGAAGATGCTTTCTCACAGGGAAACATTGATGTGTGTGAAAAAGAAATAGGTTTATTTCATGTGGTTTTGAAGAGGCCACTTGAAACTATGCAAAATAACACCTAGCTTTGCATCCCTGGAAAGCTGACTTTGCAGTTTATCATTTATTTTTTCCCAAGAAAAGCCTATAATCTTTTTTTGGTGCGGGGGAGAGGGCACGCAGAAGAGGGCGGAGGATGGAGAAGAGACAATGGAACCATCAGAAGAAAACTAGAATTCATTCCCCTAGCAATATGAATAATTGGAACTTCTTAAATGGAAATTGGCATGGTTACAGATAACATTTGTTGATGTAAAATGGAATGTCCCTTGAGGCATAGATAGCTTTAATTGTCCCTATCCAAGAGCTTTTATGAACTCAGGAATAAGCTGTATCTTACAGTATCTCTGTGGAAGGTACCCTGGATAACAACAAAGATATGCTTAATAGAGTTATCTTGCCTGGAGAGAGCCAGAAGACCCACAGGGCAGTACTTTGTACTGAACTGCAAAGTCTATATGCTAGAGCTAATTTCCGCTTGCTTTTTGTTTGCGTTCTGTCACATGTAGGACACCCTGTAAGATCTAGCCATGCTTGACCTTGGTGAAGTCCTCTATGCATTTTTCTGACTCAGTTCTTTTTTTTTTTAATTCATTTTTTCATCTCTGCAAGTGTCGCTTACTCAGAGATGCTGGGATTGATGAGAATGTTTTGGAGAGGAAGATAGGAGGTATTCTTTGTCCAGCATGTGGAAAGGTCAGCTGATGGCACCTGCCACCTTCCAAGGGCTTGGGAAAATGTGGCTCTGGGTCACGGAGGAGACATCTGTGCCATTATTTCAGAGGCTGGTTGGTTCTTGATGTTAACCTGTCATGGTACATTGATTCACAGAATCACTGATGAAAAAGCCCAACCTCAAGGAGCTATCTCTGTAGTGTGTCCAAATACATACCCACTTCTGCAGACTATGTCTCCATTGTAAATGTCTTTGAGCATACGGTATCCATATCACTGTGCACTTGTTTTCTCAGAAAGGTGTTCCACACCGCTTTGGCACAGAAGTGAAAACATTCCCGGAATGTGAGAGGTGCAGCCTTCTTCCCTGGCTCCATTCTGGGCATAGGTTTCTATGAGCTGGTCCATCTCTGAGGCCTGGACACTGCACGTTTCACTTTTCCCCACTCTCTTTGCATTGCTCCATATCTTACCATCTTGGCTCTTTGATCTCACTGAGCTGCTGTGCTCTGGCCTCTGCCACTCTCATCTCCACTGCTTGCTCTGTCCAGGCTACATCTCATAGTTTATCTTATCCCTTCATTCAATACCATTCTAAAAACAGGCAAAAACATTCTTGTCTTTATTGAACTCATGTTCTATTTGGGAGAGGGAGAATTAAAAAAAAATAAGTAAAAAAAGAATATAGCTGAAACTGGTTTGGCTCAGTGGATAGAGTGTCGGTCTGTAGATTGAAAGGTCCCAGGTTCGATTCCGGTCAAGGGCATGTAGGGGGTGTGCAAGAGGCAGCTGATTGATGTCTCTCTCTCATCAATGTTTCTAACTCTATCCCTCTCCATTCCTCTCTGTAAAAAAATCAATAAAATATATTAAAAAAAAGAAATAAAAGAATACAAACAACATTATCTATCTATCTATCTATCTATCTATCTATCTATCTATCATCATCTATCTATGTGCCAGTGGCAGGGTCTTGTGATAATGAGCCCCTCTTGCCTTGTTGGAGAATCCTGATAATAAACCTCTCAGGCTCCTTCTGAATAGCCATAAAACTAGCCTTTCTTATTTTTCTGGATGTTCTGAGACCAGCCTCATAAACACTGGATAAAGGGGGAATTGTGCTGAGGATGGAGACTGCTTCAGTGAAGGCATAGAAACAGATCCAGAGAAGTAATCTGAAAATCAGGGGCTTTGACTTCATCCAAGTCCAAGTGTTTGATCTGAGCTGATTACCTTAATTGTAGCACTGAAATGTTGTGCTCAGGACTGCTCACTTCCAAAAAAAGCGGATGTACATATAAGAAATACAGAGTGCTTTGCCGTTTAAATAAAATGTTCTTACAGACACAGTCTCAATTTCACCTGAAGGGTCTAGAGAGGCCGAGCAGATAGAATCTTCCCATGACAGTATCAAACCCATAAATTGTAGTCCTGCTATGTTTTCCTGAGCAAGTTACTTAAACTCACAAAGATTGTATTTTCATCTCTAAAGTGGGGATAATAATACTTGCACAGTTTGGCGAGCTTTCAATGAAAAAAAAAAGTAGATAAGGTACCTTTTTGTGCCTGACACAGTATAGGAATGCTAAAGGACACTTACTGTCATAATTATTACTTTCTACAGTGAGGAAACTGAGGCTCACAGAGGAAGTCAGCTTGCCCGTGGCTGTTAATGATGGGCTAGAACCAGATTCAGGGCTGTTGTTTTCCCCTGTAATAGCAGTGTCTGGGAGTCTGTCTGTGCAGGATCCACATTAAATTTCAGACAAATGGCCCTTTATCCTCACCAGACAATTAGTGCTGTCGATCCTATGACATGATGCTCATTTCAGGGGGAAATGAAATCTGTAGTCAGAGACAATGGTTTTTGGGGTTGGGGTGATCCCTTTGAGTCCTGAAGTGCCATCATGGACTTGGGGGAAGCAAACACTGGGGTAAAGTAAGGAAGAGAGTGAGAAAGCTCCCACTGAGCTGGGAGGTGAGGAAAATGACCTGCTGCCTTTTCTATTTATTGGGAGCATCACTTGCTTGCTCCCAGAGGATAGTTTCTAAGCATTAGTCCTTCCATCTGAGGCACCTAGATGAATAGATTCCCTAAGTGTGAATGATTGAGATGTATTCCCCAGGCTCCTCCCCCTAAAATAAGTGAGAAGGACATACTGCTTGACTAAAATTGACATTAGGAATGTTAGAAAATACCAGCACCCATCAGATGTAGCTGCCTTCAGACAGAACTATTTTCTGAAACTCTATTATCTACAGAATATACATGGATATATAAAAAATAAGCCTTAAATGCCACATATTACGAATAATCTGTCTCATTTTATAGTGCTCTATGATTTGTGAAGTACTTTTGCAAACTTGACCTTCTTTTTTGAGTCTAGCAATTGAATGGAGTGGAAGGGCAGATGATCCTCTGTCTGCTCTAGAGGTGAGAGCTGAAACCCATGGAGGGCGATCAGAGTTGCAGACTCAAACCCCATCAGACAAGAGATAATGGGGAGTGGCAGATGTTGGGAGACTGCTTGATCTGAAAATATTTACGTCTAAAAATTTAAATATCCTGTGCTGGCCTATTAAATGTGCCTGTGGGATCAGTGTGGCTTATCTCTTATTCATACTAGAGGCCTGATGCACAAAATTTGTGCATGGGGGGAGGGTCCCCTCAGCCCAGCCTGCACCCTCTCCAATCTGGGACCCCTTGGGGGATGTCCAACTGCTGGTTTAGGCTCGATGCCAGGGATTGGGCCTAAACCAGCAGTCGGACATCCCTCTTACAATCCTGGACTGTTGGATCCTAAACACCTACCTGCCTGCCTGCTTGGTTGCCCCTTACTGCCCACCCTGCTGGTCTGATCACTCCTCGCTGCCTCTGTGTGCCAGCCTGATCACCTTTAACTGCCCCCCCCACCCCCACCAGCCAGGTTGCCTCCAACTGCCCCCTCCCTGCTGGCATGGTTGCTCCTGTCACCCGTGCCAGCCTGGTCACCCCTTATTGCTCCCACCCTCTGCCATTCTGGTTGCCCCTCAGATGCTCTCTGCTGGCCTGGTCACCCCACGCAGCCTGCTGTCCAGTTGTTTGGTCATCCCTCACTAACTCCTCTGCCGGCCTGGTTGCCACACACAGCCTGCTTATTCAGTTATTTGGTTGTCCCTCACTGACCCTCCTGCCAGCCTGCTGGGAGGCAGCCATCTTGTGAGGGCATAAGGGAAAATTTGTATATTACCTCTTTATTATAGGATTATTTATAAAGTCATTAAGCTTGTGAGTGGCAGAGTTAGACCTAAATCCTCAATTTCTGTCTCTGTATTCAGTACTCTTTATAGAACCTCATGCCCTCACATGTTTATATTAAGTCACTTGGTTTCAATGCATAATAACAAGAGCTAATATTTATTGAGCATCTTACAAGTGCCAGGCCCTGATTTTATATCTCCCATGCATTTATTCATTTAAATCTCTTAACAACCCTATGAGATGGGTACCATATTGCACCCAGATTGCAGATCTGTGAGGCCTTGAGAGAGGAATGATCTTCCCCCTGACCTCGCACAGCTCAGAAGCACAGGAGTCAGCATTGGAAAGCAGGTAGCCTGGCTCCAGAATGTGTGCTTTCAACCACTGCATGGTATTAGAGCACCAATTCAGTCTCTAAAAATTGAAAAACAAAAATGTGTTAACTGGAGTCATAGGCACAATGGACTCTTACTGTAAGTACTGTTTTTGAGAAATGTGTTTATGATCAAAAAGGCAAAGTGAAGACTGAACACCTTTCCCAGAACCCTTACTGGCCCCCCAGGCATGGGCAAGGCTGGGGTCTGTAGGTCAGGACCCGCCAACAGCAGGAGAAACCTTGGTAGCAGGAACAGAAGAGGAGAGATGGCCCCCAGAGGTACATGCTTCTCTCTTTGACAGAAAAGTGATGAGAGGTACAATGGATATATTTCCTCAAATTAATATGCATATTTCCCCCCTCTCCATCAAAATTTGCACTTAGCTTTTTAAATGATGTCTTAAAATATGGTTTTACCACTTACTTGCTGTAGTTAGGGATGTGGCCTAATCTCCCTGTGGCATTTTCCTTTCTGCAGTGATGGGCCTGCGCCAGGAATAATGGGAAGAAAAAATGAGTGTATGCAAAGCACTTAGCATAATTCCTGGCATTCCATTATAAGGCTAATAAATGTCAGCTATCATGATGATTATTGTTTTGAAAAGTGAAGGGAAAATCTCATAACTGGTAAATTTCAATATTATCCAAGTTAGAAACACATAAGCTGATCACTTGAGTTAGAGATTTATTTTGTTCCAATTTAAAACAATAAACAAGACATTTATTGAGTCTCACTGTCATCATGCCCTCTGCTGAAGTTGAAATACCCATTACTGACCTGATCCTAGCATCAAGCCCATGACATAACTGGAAACTACTATTGTTCCCATTTGATGTATATGGAGACTGAGGCTGAGAGAGAATAAGTGATTCTCACAATCAATCATTCAGCTCTAAGAAAAGCCAAATCAGGACTAAAATCCAGGTTTTCTGACTTAAAACCCAATGCTTTCTGCACAGTACCACCATGTCCCTCTCTTCTGACCTAATCTTGCCCATCTCTTCTGATTACTGTGCTTTCCCCAAATTCTGGCTTTGCCTAATGGCACCCCAAATCCCTTTGCTTGTAGCCTTCACTTTCCTTGCAAATATTTCTACAGCTTAAAAAAACATTATTTTCTTTTACACTTGAAATTTCCGTCTTGCAGTTTTTAAGTCTATATTGTCATTGTCTTACACCCTACATCTCATGAAAGACTTGGTTGATGGATATATGAGTAACCTTCAGGGCTTATGTTGAGTAACGTGAAAATGATCACATTAAGAGGAAGAGAAATTCAGCGCTGTGACATCGAAGAGAACACTTAGAGCACCATAGTGCCTTAATTTGTGTTTTCATTAATGAGTGAAGATTTGCCAAGTTAGTCAGCTGATTGTAGCAAAAGAGTCAATGGGATGATGTTTCTTTACAACATGAAAGCTTAGTTTTGTTTGATTTGGGGCCTGGTTTTAATTTCATTCTTGCCTTTTCCCTTCTCTGAGGTACCTCTTCATCCACAGTAATTCCCCCTGTCTCAATATCTAGGACAGTCCAACTGAATGAATACTGCAGAGCCGAAGCAGGTCTGGCCACGGTCAAGGCCTGCATTCTAGGCCGGTGCTGTGTGCCACGTGGTCACACAGGCTGCAGAAATGCAGCCACTTACAGGGGACTCCATGTTAACTGGGTCCTAAGTAGATAAGAGTTAATCCTCTCACATCCCTGTGTTATAAGAGGAAGTCAGAGAATTATTTAGTAATATGAAACATTTCTAGTTTGTTCTCATGGGGAGAAAAATGCTAAGGATCTGATATGTAAGTGAGTTATTCCTATGTCCAACCATCCATTCATCAAGTTATCCAGGCCCTCTGTGTGTTTCTATTTAGAATGTAAGCTCCCAATACACAGCATAGTGCCTTACATGAGAATTTTCTAATGAATTGAGTGAATGAATGCATGAATGGAGGGAAAACATTGTGGAATGGGAGCATGAAAGAGGAGACTCGAAGGATTAGCAGTCATTAGGCATGAAGTAAAGAAATGTTTGTTTGTGAATCTTAACCACAAAGTACAGTGTTTTCCAGAATCCTCATCATAAGAGAGGACAGAGGGAGGCAAGGATGGGCACAGCCCAGCATAGGGAGACACTCCAGAATAAGAGATGCTGGCAACACAAGAAATAACTGGACATGGAGAAAGAGGTAGCTTGATTTGTTTTTTGTTTATTTAACACACTAGAGGTTTGGTACACAAAATTCATGCAGGGAGGCGGGGGTGCAGTCCCCTCAGCCCAGCTTGCACCTTCTCTAATTGGGGACCCCTTTGGGGATGTCTGATTGCCGATTTAGGCTCAGTGCTGGGGATCAGGCCTAAACTGGCAGTCAGACATTCCTCTTACAATCTGGGACCACTGGCTCCTAATTGCTCACTTGCTTGCCTGGTTGCCACTAAGTACCCCCTTCCCCGCCAGCCTTGGTCACCCCTTAATGCACTTCCTGCCAGTCTGACCGCCCTCAACTGCCCTACCTGTGGGCCTGGTAGCCCCACACAGCCTGCTGCTTGGTCATTTGGTTGCCCCTCACTAACCCCCCTACCAGCCTGGTCACCCCACTCAGCCTGTTTGGTCATCTGTTTGGTTGTTTCGGATGTGATGGTCGCTTAGCTTTTTACATATATATATATATACTTACTAGCACTTGCTATATAGTGGGTACTACATGCTTTATAAATTAATCCTCATAACAAAATTATTATTCCCATTTTACAGATGGGAAACTGGGGCACAAAGAAGATAAATAGTTTACTCAGAATCATATGGTAAGTGGTAGATAGAGCCAGGATCAAAACCCATGCAGTCCAGCTGCAGCCCATCCTTGTAACCCTATCACCAGGCTAACTCTGTTGATGAGCAGAAATGATTCTCAGACACTTGGTCTTGGAAGGCGGAAGAGGCATAGCTACACTTAGACTAGTAAAGGTTGTATATTTAAACAAGAGAAAGGAGGCTTCCTCTTCCAAAACATATAGATACTTTGTGATAATACTGAACCCTATGTTTTTGTTGCATTTAAAGAAGAAAAGGCTCATAAGTTTTTCTAACCTTTGCTGTTGAATATTTCTCCTGAAATAAAAGGTGGGGATGGGGAGAGGGAAGGAAGAGGAGAGAGAGAGAGAGAAGAAAAGAGAAGAGGGGAAGGGAGGGGGAGACTAGGTATATAACTGGGGGTAAGTATTCAGCATTTTGGGTATTCAGCCAGACTCTGTTCATTCCCAGAAAGGGGTCATTAACCAAAGCTTGTTCCTGTGTGCCTAAATCTGTTTATTACTAAGTCCAGACTGTCCCTTTTGCTCTACATTGCTTTAGGCACAATTAGAATCTCCAAATATTTTTTTTTATTGCATTGTGGTCAGAACACTTAACCTGAAATCTACCCTCTTAACACATTTTTAAAGTGTAGACTACAGTATTGTTAACTATAGGAACAATGTCATGCAGCAAGTTTCTAGAATTTATTCATCTTACATACCTGAAACTATACCCATTAAACAGCATCTTCCCATTTCTCCCTCCCCAAGCCCTGGGCAACCACTACCCAAATAATGTTAAAGTGTCTGAAATCGCAGTGAGTCTACTCTGGTGCAGAGATAATTTGGAGTTTCCTTCTCCAAATTACCTAGACAAAAGCTTGGTGGATATATTTGCACTGTTTTAACATATAGCTGTAATTATTACCCCAAATAAAGAGTATCTCTGATATTTCCAGAAAGATACTAAAACAATTTCTATGTTTAGACAAAATAGTAAGACCGGATACCCAGTTTCTCTTACAAACTTTGCCACGTGGAGCTTTTCTGATGTCGCATGTTTGCCTGTGAATATAATGCCTGTGATGGGCCAGGAGGAATTCCATGAAAGACCTCCCTTTGTGGCTAAGAGTTACGATCCGATCCGAGCCACTTGAAGGAGAACTGGTAATTCAGATTCGCTGGGCTGGATTGACAGAAATGACTGGTGGAGCTATTGTTTTCGATAGATTGTGCTTCTAACCTGTATTTAGTGAGTAGCTCTCCGCAACCAATTGTATGCTGGCTTGTGGACCCAGGAGCCCAGGCTCATTTTTCTCTCCCTAAAAGCACTATCGTTTCTGGAGGGCACTGCGTGTTAGAAACCTGTTCCAGGCTGTTTTGTCAGGAGAGGGAGATATAGTAAGAGGCTGTCGGGAACAAACAAAGACATCCTTGACAGTGGCGATTTATCTTGCTACCTGCAACATGCCCTTTGGTGTGATAGCTGCCTGGGCAGGCTGGAATTATTTATCTCCAGTGCACACTGATATATGGCAGTGTGCTCCTGGCAGGCTTCCTTCCTTTCTTCCTTTCCTGCCTGGCCAGTCTCCTCTGCTTACTCTTCCCTATCAGAGGGCTGTCAGCCAGCGTTGTCCTGGGAAATTGGAGGGGAGGGCAAGTGCCTGGAAGTATCTTAGGAGAAACAATCTTCTTTGTCCTGGGAAATTGGAGGGGAGGGCAAGTGCCTGGAAGTATCATCTTAGGAGAAACAATCTTCTTTGCGAGCAGGACGCGATCTAGTTTCTTTTTCCTGCCAGTTAAGCCTGGGGGAAATCAGAGATGCCTAGGTGAGTATCTGGCAGGTGGAGGGAATGCAGGACTGAGCTTCTTTCCAGCAGTGATCTCCTTTAAGCTGACCCTCCCTCCTCTTCCGCCTTCTTGGAGAAAGGCTTCCTTCCGCTTCTTTCTGCGGCCTGGACTGGTTCCAGGTGAGGCTAACCTGTGTCAGTACAGGAGGGCGTGATGGCAGCTGCTCTCCCCAATTTGTGCCTTGGAAAATGCTACTCCCCCTCTTAGAAATCTTTCCTCCCTGAACCCTGGCTTTCTCTGGCTCTTTCCTGCTCTGTATTCACACATGCAGCTCAGGCATGATCTTTCTTTGCATCCCTTGCCCAATTTCCCATCCTGGACTGTGCAGAGAGTTGTCCAGGGCAATGGGAAGCTAGAGGAAGAGTTACTGTTCAGGGTCCCTGACACTGCTTCTGTTATCTGCACCCACTCCCAACACAAGTATACAGTGTGCACGCATGCCCACACTGACAGACAGGCAGACATTCAGATATACACGTACACTTTTGCTCTCTGCCTTTTCCTCCCTAAAGAGTATGCAGGCATTTCTTTAGGTCACAGATTAGTTATGCCCAATGTCTGCAAGTAGAATCAGGCTGGCAAGAAAAGGAAGCCATTTTCAAAAGACTTCAGCTGAGAAGTGTTTAATGACTATTTCCATCAGGGTGGGTGAGTTAAGGAACTAACAATTGGTCAAATACTCAGGGAAGAACCAAGACAGGAAGGGCCGAGGCTCAGGAATAAAGCTGCTGGGCCTTGGGAGAGAAGGAATGCTGACCATAGGAGCCATGCTGTCTCCACTGGAAGCCTAAGGAGACAGGTGGCAGCAAGGGAAGTCACCTGTCTTCTAAGCTGGAGAGGAAGCCTGGGTGGTGAGTCCATAGAGGTCACACTTCTGGGGCACAGGGCAAGGCAGAAAGGTGAGTACAGGGCTGTGGGCAGGATACAGGGGAGGCAGGGGTAGAGGTGAGTGGGAAATAGCCAGCCTATGAACATTCCTTTTGTTCTGTGAACCTCTTTGACAATCTGGAAAGCTTAACAGGTCCTTTGCAAAATACTGCTTCTAAATCCAAAAACAGAATACATAAGATTACAAAAGGAACCAATTATATTGAAGTACAATTATCAAAATACTAAAAATACAAAATTGTGATACAGATATATATGCTCATTTATTGACACAAGACACTACCAAATCTAGTGGCAGAGTTAACAATTACCAAACTTTCTAAATAATAAGTGTAAATGATATTTCAAGATACCTGTAACAGCTGAAACGAATGAGAAAATATCCGTGATGTTTTTATTGTTGATACAGTCAGATATATCCAATACTACTATGCTTTTGTTGCCTACATAGTTGAGGAAAATGTTAAATTTCAGTTGAGTAGAGTTTAGTGATATAGATTGATAAATAATCCCCCCCTCTAAGTTCATGGACTTCTGAATTCTATCCAAGGACTCCTTAGGTTTGTGGTCGGCAAACTGCTGCTCATGAGCCACATGTGGCTCTTTGGCTCCTTGAGTGTGGCTCTCCCACAAAATACCATGGGCGAGTCTATTTTGAAGAAGTGGCGTTAGAAGAAGTTTAAGTTAAAATGTTTGGCTCTCAAAAGAAATGTCAATCGTTGTACTGTTGATATTTGGCTCTGTTGACTAATGAGTTTGCCAACCACTGCCTTAGGTGTCTCAAGATGCCAGGTTAAGAACACCTGCCTTAACATAAGTGCAAGGATGCTGAACTCTAGTGAAATGGTGTTGCATGCCTCAGTGTGAGAGGGCAGCACCATAGCCAGAATCCAACTTCTTAACAGTAGTGGTTTTGAGGTAGTCCCAGAGTCCTAGAAGATCCAGGCTAAGCAATGAGGCTCTCTAGTTGCCATCTACTTCTGTTAAATATTAATCCTTGGCTATGCTAGAATGTAAACTTCATGAGTTTTTAAAAACTTGTATGTACTATATTTATAAGTACTAATCGTCTAAATGGCTTGATAAATTTTCATGAACTGAACATACTAGTGTAAGCAAAACTGAAATTATTACCAGTATCCCAGAAGCCTCCCCCAGGTCTCCTTCCAGACACCCCAAGGTTAACTTGATTTGGAACAATGTAGAGTAGTTTTGCCTGTTTTATTTTTATTTTTTGCTTTTTGGTAAATAGAATAATGCATAATATACTCTCTTGTGTCTTTCTCTCAACATTCTACTTGTGAGATTCACCCATGTTGTTCCATGTAGTTATAGATTATTCATTGTTATTGCTGTAGAACATTCTATTGTGTGAATATACCATACTTTATCAATTCTGCTGTTAATGGGGATTTGGATAATTTTGAATTTTGGGGTATTATGGATAATTATTACAGTTAATCTGGTACATACATTTTGGTGAATGTATTGAAATATTTCTGTTGAATATATAGTTAGGAGTGAAATTACAAGGTCATGCATGGGTCTGAGTATGTTTAGCTTCAGTAGATATGGTCAGTTTTCCAAAGTGACTGTTTAGTTTCCAGTTGCTCCAAATCCTCACCAACACATGGTATTCTCTATCTTTCTCATTTTAGTCATAGGTGGTTGTGCAGTGGTAACTCCTTGTGGTTTAATTGTCATTTTCCTGGTGACTAAGGAAGAACATCCCTTCACCCAGTATTGCTTATTTGGATAGCCTCTTTTATGAAGTGTCTGTGCAAGTCTTTTGTTCATATTTCTAATGTCTGTCTTTAGATATCTCGAGCAAATTATTTAATCACTCTCAGTTTCTTCTTTGTTAAATTGGGATACTAATAGAACCAATTCATTGGGTTGAATGAGGATTAAGAGAGAGAGTAATAAAATGTTTAGCTTAGTGTCTAGAGCCTGGCCCATAGTATGTGCTCAATGATTTGCAACAATTATTATTAATCACCAATGCAATGCACATCACCTATGTTTATTGCATAACTGAATTTTAAACATATTACTGTAACAATCCACATGGTGACTATTAGGCCTGTGACAGTTATAGGCTTGGGATGAGAAGGAGCATTGATGAGATGTTTGAATGAAGAATAATGACTGGCGAGTAATGAATGGAGGTGATTGAAATGGAGAGTTTAGTGACTTTTATCCCTTTCCCCAGGGGATGGTTGTGGTGTCATGTCATGTGGTTTAGATTGTGTCAGTTCTGATCTTTGATGACATCCCAGGACAGTGACTTTGTAGCAACATTCAGTGTAATGACTATTTACATGAAATATTTAGATGGAATTTGTGTGTGTGTGTGTGTGTGTGTGTGTGTGTGTGTGTGTGTGTGTTTATTCTTAAAACATATCATTTTATAGGAAATATAGTCAATAATATTGTAATAAATATGTATGTGGCCAGATGGGTACTTGAAATATCAGGGGGATCACTTTGTAAAGTATATGATTGTCTAACCACTATGCTGTACACCTGAAATTAACATAGAATAATATTAAATGTAAACTATAACAGCAAGAATATATTAAAAATGCATCATTTGATCACCATACTTCCTGGAATCTTCCCTTTCCTTTCCTTTCTTTTTCTTTCCTTTCCTTTTGGATTCTGTCAATTATAATACCTGCTCTTAAAAGACAATCACATTTCAAATGACTTGATTCCATGGGCCATTAGAAGTATTTGATGGTAGGCCTGGGGAACAGTTGTCACCTAGGACAACCTCCTCACAATTGTACACAGTGACTTGTCCTACATCCCATAGCCAGCTGATGTGGAGCCTGGCATGAAATGAGCTGGAGCTCATTTGAGCGACACCTACATGGCCAGGATCTGAAGATGATCTCTGGCTACAGCCAGGAAGAAAACAGGGACCTCAGTCCTATAGTCCTAAAGAAGTGAATTCTGCTAATGAGGAAGAGGGTAGAGGTGACTTTTAACATGGAAGATATTTTTATAGAAATCGATTAGGTTGAGTTTTAAGGGAGGTGAAAGTTTAGAAAGTTCTATGTAAAGAGAAGGATTGCTTTTTGGACCAATAAGAATATTTCTATCTAGCTGCTGGGTAATGATGGCAGATGACAGGTGTTATTGTTATATTGAGGTCTTTAATCATGGCACTCACTGATATAGCTTCAACTCAAGTCTTCAGTCCTGAGCCAGTGCTGAGAATGGAAACTCATGCCTGGCCTGTGTAGTGGGCGGAACACTAATATGGCGCCCAAGCACTCTTTTACGCACACACTTTGATCACCCACCTCTCCTTGAGTATTGACAAGTCTGTGAATATAATGGATGTAAACTACATGACAAAGATGAAGGAATTTTGCAGATCTACTCTCAGATCAGTTGATTTTGAGTGAGTCAAAAGGGAGGTTGACTTGGATAGGCCTGACTTAATCAGATGAGAATTATTCACAAGAGACTGAGATTTAAAGTAAAAGAGATACTCCTACTGTCTTTGAAGATGTAAGCCTGTTGGGGGACACCAACATAGTCAGAACCTGAGGATGATATCTGGCTACAGCCAGTAAGAAAACAGGGACCTCAGTCCTATAGTCCTAAGGAAGTGAATTCTGCTAATGACCTGAATGAGCTTGGAAGAAGACTGAAGCTCTCAGTAAAACCACAGACCCATGTGACATCTTGAAACCTGGTGAGCAGAGGGCCCAGTTAAGCTGTATCTAGATTTCTAACATATAGAAATGCTTAGATAATAAACTTTTGTTATTTAAAAAAAAAAGATACCACTTTCTTGGAATGTCCCTAAGTTCAGGAGTATAAATACAGGCAGAATAGTTCTTTTGACTATACTTTATTTCCTCCGGGGTTTCTGGGCTGATGTGGCTCTTCATAGTATAACATCTTAGTTATATGGGCCAATAACAGCACATTTGCAGAGAATTGGTTCATAATGATTTTTGTGACTCATTTTGCAGAGAAACAGTTTTCTAGGGAGTCAAAGGAAGCTTTATTAAAAGCTTTACTTTAGAGAAGATCATAGCTCTGGAAACCGATCAGAGAGTCAAACTAGGTGTTCCCCCTCCTACATATAGCATTTATTTATTTTAAGCAAAATGTTTGCTTGCTTGAAGAAGAAAAAAAAGTCCTCCTAATGTATGAGGGAGCACACTGATGATTTCCTTCTCTGTTCCTTTATTTTCTAGACTACCTCTTCATTCTTCTGGTACTGACAAATAGGAAATGCTAAGCAGCAGTCATTTTTATTTGGTGCACGACCTACTGGGGGGAAGAGGACACAGATGTTTAAAAAGGGACCAGCCTCTTTCTTCCCTGAAGACAATGCCCCTGTGTTGAATGAGCCTCTCTTAATCATTGCTAGTGGTTCCCCTACCTCACAACTTCCATTTTACAGCATTGGGCCCTCTCTGCTGTGAGGAGAAAAGTGGGATTGGCAAAATTCTTGCTCAGCAAGAAGGACTTGGTGGAATTTACTTGTGACCCTTCTAGTATGCAAATCCAGAAACATAATTTTTTATTTCAATCATGGTTGAACTCTTTTAGGAAAAGATTGTCCTAATCATGTTCAGCTGTACTCTTCAGCTTACTCTGGATTTTGCTAATATTCAGCACAGATAGAAATGGCTGACAAACTTTCTACGTGTGGATAGCACAAAGCGGGCCTTTAAGGAATCATCTCTGTAATCAAAGGATCCCTAAGAGGTGGGGGCACTAAATGTCTCTGCAGCACAGTGTCTATGCTGTCCTGAAAGCTGCAAGAAATGAGGGGCAAAGGAATGCAATGAGAACATCGCCTCTAAGAAAACATGCCAGATCAGCTTGAGTACCTTTGAAATTCAGAAATAAATCTCTAAGAGTTTTTGCAAGTGACTCAAGAAAGCAGAAAGAGCACTGGACTAGGATTCCACTTTTTTTGCTCTATGATCAACAATTGTATAATTTTGGTCAGTTCATAGAAATGCTCCTATCCTTGGTGTCCTCAGGTATAGAAGTGAATATTTCCATTAGAGTTCTTGGTGTAAAGGAGCAGGAAATAGCTCTTATCACCCTAAGCAAAAGGGGACTCTTTGAAAAGTACTGGGTTGCTCAGAGGACCTATGGAGGCCTAAGAACCTGGCTGGTAAAGGGCAGGAAGCAGAGTAGGACTGGGTTTTATGCAGCCGTGAATCTGCTCAACCTTGGTGGGATCTAGGTTTGGGGCACACTTCATCCCCAGGTGAATATACACTTCATCCCCAGTGTGCTTTACTGTCATTGCGGATCCTCCTGGCTGAGTCTTTGGCTCTCAGTTTCTCACAGTACAGAACTTCGGGTTCATAACATGAATATTTAGTCTGTGAGATAAAAAAAGGGAAGGGTATTTCCAGGTTCCCTCTTCTGGAACAGTTTCTCTTCTGGAACATATGCATTTTCTCAGCAGAATTTTGATTTGATTGAAGTTAATAAAAGTTGTTACCAACTTGAAGCTTGAGATATCTAATTTTATTATTTAACTAGAGGCCCAGAGCATGAATATTCATGCACTGGAGGGGGGTCCCTCAGCCCAGCCTGCCCCCTCTCACAGTCTGGGAGCTCTCAGGGGCAGGAGGCAACCCAGCGATCAGGGGAAGGCAACACCCCCATCACACCTCTGCTGCTGCCACTGCCATCAGCACAAGCCTCGGTTACCTGAGCCTCAGGAGGCCCTGGATAGCTGGGCAGCCACCATCAGCAGCTTACCTGTACCTTGGGCCAGCCCCGGGTGGCTAGGGGACTGTGGAGGACTGCAGGACTCAGAGGCAGGCATGTGGAGTGGCCAGATCTGCCTGGGGACGGGCCTGGCTGTGCTGTGTGCCTGCCACCCTGGCGGAGCTGAGGGGACTAGGCACCGCTATCTTGTAGCTGTGGGTACCACTATCTTTGAGGGTGTGGCAGTTAATTAGCATATTCCCTCCTTATTTGGCTGTGGGCACTGCCATCTTTATGAGGGTGTGATAGTCAATTAGCATATTCTCTTTTTATTAGATAGGATAATATAAATAAGGTGGAAAAGACTCTAGGCTTGACATACTTGACATTTAAATCTAACTTTGCAAAATAACTTACTAGATGTAAAAAGTATTTGCTATGCTTTTTCAGGTCTATCTAGATATATTGTTATAAGATAGTAATGAGCATCCCTAGAAGAGACACAATGCATATTTGAAGTTGCATTTTCATTTTCCATTTCAATGAAATAGATTCTATAGGTCAAAGGACTTTCAACTTACATTTTCTTTGTTCTAGCCAGGCATTTAGTCATAGTTGCCATGAAAATTAAGATTTGGGAGCTATTTATATAGACATACACTGAATACATTAGAGCCTTTTTATCCTGCTATTCTCAAAATCAATTTAGGAACCAGAATTCATGCCATTCATTCATTTTAATGCATTATAATTACTTACTTGGGAGCTTAACCATTTAGAATTTTTTCTTCATCTAAAAATGATAGAATATTTGTATGCTGCAGCAGAGTTATTTTTAATCAGCATAATCTGATATGTTAATCATAAAATATTAAGTAAACACAAAGTATTGACCTTGTTTGGGTATTTTTTAATACTAGGAGTTGAGTGAGGATTGCAAGAAAGAACCTTAGTCTTGGCTTTACTGTTAAGTTTGGAGACTTTACAGCTAGATGGTCTATTGACAATCTAGCACTTTTGGCAGAACTGCCCTTTCAATCATCAGTGACAAGAATGAGTTGTGGAGATGGGTCCTATTGTTTGCCCATCAAATTCCTCAGGGTGCATCTTCCTTAAGCATAAACTGTCCTGTATGTGTCAGTGATGGAGAATCTCACATGATCCCATTGGAAGAATGTGACAGAGGTGGCTAGTGGAACCCCAAAGTTAATGCTTTCCTTTTATAGCACATTCTTGTCTCTAGTAACTAGCTACCCATCTAGGGCTAAATTTTCCAGCCCTTCTTGCATTTGATGTGGTCATATAACTATTTCTTGCTAATGGAGTGTGAATAAAAGTATTGTGTGTCATTTCATGGCCATAGACATTAAGAAGCATGGATGCTTCCTCCATGGTCTTCCATTCCTATTCTACTGACTGGATGCAGATTTCTGCACCACGGGTAGTGGGGCTACATGATGGAACCTGTGAGGAGGAGTTCCAGTGCCAACTTAGAGTATCCATCTTGTATTCTTATCTGAGCAAGAAATAATTTTATTGTGTTTGAAGTTTTGTACATCTGTAGGTCTATTTGTTATATTAACTAGCATTACCTTATTATAGGAAATAGATTTCCTTAAATAAACCTCTGATTTTGCTACTCTGTGTTTATATCTTTGCAATTCTTTATCAATTTGAACTTGTAATGGAAAGATAAGACTAGTCTACATTTCCTGTGCTTATCATATTTATAAGAGGACAAACATATATGATTGATACTTCTTAGATTCATAAATCACCTTTCTAAATTCTTCTCCCAAATTTGTCATCCATGGAGAGATGGTATGGTATAGTGGTTAATTGTATTGGCTATGGAGCCAGAGTTCCTGGTTGCAAATACTGTCTCTGTTGCTTATTTTTTTGTGGACTTGGACAAGTTGCCTACCTGTTCTGTCTCTGACTTCACATCTGCAAAATAGGGTAATAATACTGCCTATATCAGAGGGCTGTTACAGGGTTACAGGAATTAATACAGCTAAGTGCTTACCATATTTTCTGGCTTGTAGTAAGCATACAATAAATGTCATTTAAAAATAATTATTCAGATATCTTCTTGTGGTTTAGCCCAGGACTTCTAAGTACCTCCCTTTTTGTGTTTAATTTTTTTCATTTCTGTGTCAGGAGAATCCAGGAAGCTTTTCCATGAAGGGTGATGCCATTGTTAATGGGACAGAGGTAAATCTAATATTAAATAAATTGGACTATAAAACACTAGCTACTCAGTGGATTAGGAGATCTAAAATCAAGATGATGATGAGTCTATATTTTTTAGTGGTTACTATATGTCAGGCATTGTTTTAATTTTACATATATTAGCTCATTTGATTATCACAATGATACTATGAAGTAAGTTTTATCGATCATTTTCCCTCTTTTACACATGAGGAAATAGAGGCACAATGAGGTTTAAGTACTTACCCCAGGTCACACAACTAGGAAGCGGCAAGCTGTTGCCTCAAATACAGGCAGTCTGACTGCATAGGAAACACCTATTTGTCTTTAACACCTAAGCCAAGGTTCCTCTTCTGTGAGGTCTTTCCTTTTCTCTGGCAGCCACCACTCTATCTTGGACTGATTTGATTGCAGCTGGAAACATGTGGTATTGTAGTTATTCATGGTTCTATGAGATCCTTGTAACAATGACTAGATTGGTGCTTTTCAAACTTCAATGTGCCTATGAGTCACCTGAGGTACTTTGGTAAAATGCAGATTTCTGATCTAGTGGCTGTGATGGTTAATTTTATGTGTCAGCTTGACTGAGTACCCAGATATGCGGTCAAACATTATTTCGGGTATATCTGGGAGGGTGTTTTTGCATGCAGTTAACTTTTAAATCTGTATACTGAGTGAAGCAGATTGTTCTCCCTAATGTTAGTGAGACACATCCAATCAGTTGAAGGCCCTAGAGGAACACAAAGGATGGCCCTTAAGTAAGAGAGAATTGCTACTATCCAACTGCCTTCAACCTTGGCTTCTTCCTGCCTTTGGGCCTGAATGGGAAGATCAGCTCTTCTGGGTCTTGAGCCACCAGCCTTGGACTGGCACTGCACCATTGGTTCTCCTAGGCTCTCACTGACTCACACTATGAATTTTGGGACTTTTGTCAGCCTCCATAATCATGTGAGCCAATTCCCTGTCATAAATTTCTCTTTCCCTCTTTCTCTCTCTGTCTCTCTCCCTCTCCTTTTCTTTCTCTTTCTCCCTTTCCTCCTCTCTCTCCCACTTCCTTTCCCCTTCTCTCTCTTTCCCATTGGTTCTGTTTACCTGGGAAACCCTGACTAATACAATAGGTATGGGGTCAGACCTGATATTCTGAATTTCTAACAAATTTCCAGGTGATGCTGCTAGTCCTAAGCAGTGTGCCACATTCTGAGAAGCAAAAACAAGACTGCTTCATTACCTTTTTATCCTTGGCCTTCAACACAGAATGGGTATCAACAAATTTCTTTTGAATATTTAGGGCGAAGTTTTCTTACCAGGTGAAAAATTCTCTAAGAGAAAATTCAAGTAAATAATAATAAGTGATTTTGAAAACTGTAACTATTTTTTAATAACAGTCCAAATTTGACCTAAATAAAGAGGAGAAAAGAGAAGGGAAAATCAGAAAAATGACAGATTGTAAGAGCTGAACATTTAGGAACTGGAAAGTAAGATTATTGAGACCGATTGGGACCGACTGAATCTATCAGTGGTTAAGCATAGAGAAGATGAAATTAGTTTCAGCACTTGTGGTTTTAATAGCATGGATTTGAAACTGCACTGCCTGAGTGTCTTGATGTTATGTAAAATTTAGTTCCACACATTCATGCATTGAAAGTCATTTTAATCATTTGTAAGCATGATAATGTATCCATGAAGTCTGAAACTGATAGCCGTCAGTTAGTTTCATGGGTCATTATTTTCTGCTCTGGAGATAGTGTGGCTCATTGGCTGTGTTTTCTCTTGGAACTTTGTTCCTGGAGTTTAGTTACACTATAATCAGCTCAATAAATCCAGGGTTTAATTTCTGTATGGTGAGTGTTGACAATATGTTTCATCATTGACTTTTCTTGTTTTTCCCTAATGACTAAGGTTTACTGGTTTATAAGCCTGTGACTTTAAGATTAAGATGATCTCAGGAAACCCATAAAAAATAAAAGTATTAAAATAACAAAAGAAAACAGTAGAGGGTAAGACACATAGACATGCACATACAATCTAAGATGATGTTGATTGTAAAATGTATCATTAAGGTAGGGACTGCAAAAATGGAAAAAAAATGCTGCATTATAGTAATTATATTATGATAGTAATGTCACATTATTAGATAACCATATCAGTTTCAGAGATTTAAAAGATATGTTTTTATTGATTTTAGAGAAAGAGGAAGGGAGAGGGATAGGGATATAGAAACATCCATGAGAGGGAAATATCAATTGGCTGCCTCCTGTACACCCCCCACAAGGGATCCAGCCTGCATCCCAGGCATGTGCCCTGACCAGGAATTGAACCAGTGACCTCTTGGTTCATAGGTTGACATTCAACCCCTGAGCCATACTGGCTGGGCTCAGAGATTTTTAACATGTGAAAAAAATTGTAGTTAAAATTCCTGAAATACATTGTGCATTTATGTATACATACTCTTATATATATAGTTAATATTAAAATCTTTGTCTCTAGCATTTTATACTGACTGTAAAAGACTGCATATATTCTATATAGAATGCACAGAGAATGAGTTTCTTCTGGTTCTCTACAGCTAGAGTATGAGACCACTAGTGGTATTTTTAGCTTATTTGAAATGTTGGGAATGATTGAAACACAGTCCCACTGTAATGTTCCTAGGGCTTAAGCTGTTTCAGGCTTCAAAACAAATGTTTATTTTGACCTGTGAAAATAAGAATCTCTAGTTAACAAAAATAACCAAAAGTGATTTAGTTACTGATATGAACTATAGGCTCTTTGATATGTCTTCATGTTATCTTGATTTTTTCTGACACTTTAGTACAGCTGTGCTGCTTTTTAAAATTTTATTTGATCTGAGTTCACTTAAATTGACCCTGTTAAACCAAACTGGCAAGGCTTTCTCTTGCATGACCTTAGTTAAAATTGCATGGCAAGTTCAGATGCTTCGTACATCCAGTGCTCCCAAAAGTTCAATAGAGATCTTTCGTGTATGTGGACTTTGTGACAAGTAGCAATGAACTTTAGGTAAGAAACAATTAAAATAGCATCAATACCCACTAATGTCTTGCACCGAGGGATCGGAATTGTGAAAAAGTGAACCCCAGGAGCATGATGGATATTGCAGGCCAACTGGAGTTGTCATGGAAAAGCTAATGATCATTATTTTTCATGGATGAAACTCACACTGCCAATAAACCTTTTAAATGGGTGGAAGTGTGTCTCTCAGGACACATGTTTAGGCATTGCTAAAATCTGTTTGTTTTTTCTCTCCTCCCACTCTTTAAGGTCCCTTTACGAGACTGATTATTTAATGTCGAGCCTTGCTTTATTTCATGCTTTTGGTTGGCATCTTGTATTTGATCTAACAAGGCTAGTTTACTCACTGCTAAAGCAGGAGCTAGAAGAGGACCATTAAGGGGCTACCAAGATACCAAGAGTATCTACGAGTCAGTGACAATAAAACCCAATTTTTAAAAAGAGAAGGACTATGGGCATTCTGCACAATATTATCATTATGCAATGTCTATCATTATGCACACTATTTAAATAATGATAGGAGGTACAAAATACTTGCAGTTAATAGGAATTGAGAGTTTCCTGTGAGCCAGACACTCTGGCAACAATACTAGAAGGCTGCTCCTCTTACTAGACTGGTTTTGCAGGTGCAGACACTGAATCAGAAGCATTAGATAACTTGCCTAAATGTGTCAGTCAAGGTCCTGGCAAGAAACACATTCAAATTGGGTAACTAGAGGAGAGTTTGTTAAGGAGATTATTTATCAGAGTATTGGTAGGGTTTAGGGAAACTATCACAGAGTTAGAAGCAATGGGATCCATTTCTATCCCTAAGATTGAGGAGATGGGGGAAAGAACAATTCTTGTATTTAAAGCTATATAGAGAGGACCACCTGACAGCATCTGCATATTTTGGGAGAGATATGTCACCAGACCCAGAGACTCTGCAAGAATGAATCTGGGTAAATAAATACCCAACCTCACTCTTTTTCTGCCCTCAGAGCCTTCCTTTGGTTAGAGTCTTCCATTGGCTGAATCCCACTGGAAGCTAGAGGGCAAAAGAGCCCATTGATACCACCCCTGTGACTCAGACTCCTGGGGCCCAGAGTAGGATGGAATGATGTCCCATGTCCTAACCACTGTCTCATGACACACGTCTTCAGTCCACCTTCAGAATGAATACGTGTAGGATTAACAAAAAAACAAAAAACTCTATAGAAACATCTTAGCAGCCCAAACATCACTTATTTGTTCTTTATTGTTCACTTAAAATTTCACCATACTTTCATTTCTAGTATTACATAGTTCTGGAAGAACATATTGTCCTGTCTCCAGGCTGCATGTAGTTCAGGTTTATCTTTGGCTCTTGATGACTATGTGTTTTGTTACTTCAACACATTGTGTGGAGTGTTCTTTTATTTTTGGAAGTGTTTCTCCAATAATTGTTTTAGTTGAGAAGAAATAAGTTCTTAAAGTGCTCTTTAAGCTAGGTAGATCTGGGAACATTTTGCAGTGTCAAGAAAGTATCTATTTCTAAAAAAGACAAGAAAATTGCCTTTTCGTATTTGTGTCAAAAAGCCAAATTGTCTGGAGAGAAATAATCCTCCTTGTGAAAAGGCAGGAAAATGAATAAATGATTATCTATTTTTATACCGAAATGTAGTTATTTCCATGTATACCTGATTTATAAGGATTAATTATGCAGTTGTGTTTCCTAAAGTCTATTTGAATGATCTACGGCAATCATATAATAAACTTCCTCCTTCTTATTCAAACACTTTCAGTTTTTCTTTCAAAAATCATTGATGTTAAGTGCCTTAAGTAAAGATGAATAGGTTCAACTTTCCAATTTTATGTTCACTTGCTACAAGGTATGTATTGGAAGTGTATTAGGGCTTACCAGTTACAATGATTTGGGCATTTGTTTTTTTATTGTTGAAAAAGTGTAATGAAGATTTTATATGCTCATATAAGATTATATTGATGGTGATGTTTTGACCAGAGCAAGCTATTCTGTATAGAGACTATGGAGCCCCAGGTTACTAGGAGTTCACATCCAGTTAGCATGGCTACGGGTGGCCCTGGTGGACAGTCAGCTTGTTGAATATCCTATTTGATCATAGTAAAATCTGACGTCTGTGTACAGTTTTTTTTTCATTTTTTATTAATGTATAACACGTTGTGTACAGTTTTAAAACATACTAAGTTTTACATGCATTCATTATTTGATCTAATTTGCAGGCTTATGAGGAAATTATTATGTATGAAATAGAGAGATATGGAAGGGAAGAATTAGGCAGTGACACATTCCATATACCATTTTATTTAAACTTCATATTACAAGCACACAGCCATTTTTTTGTTCAATTCAATTTCATAAGCATTTAACAGAGCATCTAATATATGTCAAAAATAGTTCACAAGAGAGCTATATTTATGTGGCATCTCAGTTAAATCCATGGGTATAGATGGTATCTCCCAGGAAGACCATGCAGAGAAAAAATGAGTGGTAGTAGGGAGAAGGGGAGGCTGACATAAAAGATATTTCCAAATAGCATGATTGACAAGGTAGGAGAAGAACCAGTGGAGAGTAGAAATAGAAGCTAAGGGAAGAGATTTAGGAAAATGGGAGTGTTAGCAATGTCTGGAACTGCGGAATGCTGCCATTCAGATAAGACTGCAATTTAGCATTTAGGAAGATTGCTATGAGTGGGATGTATAGTAGGGAGTGGGTTCTGAGGATAGAGGGTAGCAGGTAATCTCTTCATTTCACCTAGAACTGACTCTGCACAAAGGAGTCTGATTTAAGTCAGTTTGGATAGTCTGTTAGCAGCTCTTGGAAAAGGTTGGTTGGGGAAGGAGAGGGAACAGCTCTTGGCTTAAATGAAGGTTCTGGATTATTTATGGATTTAATTTATCCCTGTGAGCCATGTCCCCACTTGACATAGGCTATCAAGAATTAGTTGCATTCTTTTCTTTTTGAAAAAGTAGGAAGAATATTTAATCATGACTGAGTTGCACTAATAGAGATTTTAATAAAATTGAGCTGAGCTCAGACTGGGAGGTTGAATAAGTAAGTGGAGAGTGAATGTTCCTCTGGGTACACTCTGTGCACTGGCATAATTCGTAGGACTGAAAACCTCCACAGGGTTTTCATAAGTGCAGTTTAATTTAAAGTCTATGCAAACACATGCAGTACATAAATACAATTTTCTGGGAATTTTAAGCCTCCCTGTAACTTAGATAAAACTTTAAAGGAAAATCTTTGATAAATTTGATAACAGCCTCATTTAAATTAGCTTACCTTCCATGGAAATCAACATAAAGGCTGAAATGCTTCCCTTCTCACACACACAGCCTTTCTGAAAGATAAGAGAGAATGCCTGGAGAATTACCACTATCTGGAGCTTAGAAAGCTTCTTTGCTTTGCAGTGAGGAAACTGAGCACAGGCATCACTTGTCCAAGCTAGGAAGTCATGCCTACAGATAGGAAAGAAACTGAGTTTAGGGCATTTGCTATGTGGCAAAACCCACATTACTACCAGTGCTATCAATAGAAAAACAACACCAGTAAAGTCCTACCAGCTCTTCTAATTCCTCTCTAGATCTCTTTAATCCTACTAGAGTTTTCTTCTAAGAATGAATGTGAATGCCATTGCTTCCATGTAAAGGTCTTCAATGGCTCCCCAGTATCTAAGGTGTGAAGTTCAGACTCTTGAATAATAACCAGACCTCTGCCTATTTCTTTGTTCCTATGTATTCAGCCCCTACTCATCAAGCTTCACTTTTCAGACAGACCTGCCCACATACAGTCCCAGACTTGTGTACTCACACCTTTTCACTCTCTCTTCCTGGTGCTCCTCCCCCAGCCCCCCTTACCCTCCTCCCTTCCTTCTAAGGCCTTAACAATGCCAGAGCATCTTCCAAATTCAGCCTAAGCATAACCACCTCCCAGAAGTCTTCCCACACCTCCTCTTTGGCTCTTATTCTAGGTCATTGCATATTCTAGGATAACATCTGCCACACTGATTGGCAGTCATTTTTTTACATGTTTGACTATTCGATTAGGCCCTTGAGTTCAGAGAAACTTAAGTTTACATGCTGAGTGCACAAGGCCTGGCATGTGTAGATGCTCAGTAATACTTACGGAATTGAATTGAACAACAACAACAAATCCAGGTAGTTATGAGCCCTTAATAGAGAATTTAGGTGAGATTATCAATGAATATTATGAGTTTGAATATTATGAGTTTGAAATTGCCCTCTTTGTCCATCTCTTCCTTTTGTTCTCCCTAATCTGATGGAGAAATTCTTGGACATGCTGTTCCCCAGGCTCATTATATGCATTTATTCCTCCCTTTGTGCCCTTTCCATGGCATTATCCCTGTTTGGCAAGCACACCCTCCTTGCTTGTGTAGAAGTTACTGACCACCTATATGTCTGACTTTGTGGTAGGCTCCTATCTTTACCTGTCTAACTAGGATTCCAGCATTCTAGACCTCCTCATACTTGCATCTTCTTCTAATCAACAGGCAGAGCTCTCTGTATCACTTTCTATAGGGAATGCATATTTGATATTAAGTATATACTGCTATTTATGATTATTTTTCATTCTCAGCATACATTTTGATTCCACTAAATTATAAGACTCTTGAGGCCAGGAACTGCCCTAACTTTAGGAAGTGCCTTAATAAATGTTGGCCAATGATCAAAAGGACTCGGGTGACTTTTTAAGGTGAGCTTCTGTGATTTTGCTACTGGGATCAGAGAGTGTGTTATTCATGGTGGCAGATCAGGATGGCTGTGGTCAGGGTTTCTGGTTTTGAAGAGTGAGAAGTGTAATTGTCCAAGTTCATTAAAAGTAACAATCTCCCAGAGAGGATCATGTAAAGATTTCCCCAAATTGCAGTGATTTATAGATAATATAATACCAATTAAAATCTTTTTCCCCCCAAATAAGTATTAAAGGAATGAATAAATAATGTCCCCTTGAAAAGGCCTTTACTCCAATTAAAAGCCAGCTGCAGTAACATTTCAGGTTTTCAACCCTACTTCTTTCCTTCCAGGAGGTTACATGTCATTTGCTGAAAGAAAATAACACAGGACACTTCCCTGTGAAAACATATGGGTCAAGGGGAAGTCAAAACAATCAGAGGATCATTGGAGAAAAACCTTTAGGTCTAGCAGCTGGGAGACCTCTGGGGCAGAGGCAGTGGGAGAAACTTCACGTTTCTGAAGGGAAAAAGTCCCTGTCCTCCTTATTCCTTCTCACTGCTTAACCCCACCAGAAACGACCACAGTTCCAAGGAGTTCAACAGTTACATTCTGTCAAAATATTAAAAGCATTGACAATTCAACTCAGCACAGAAGCTTGTGTGTAAATTTACTGAGACATCATATAAAAAGTTAGATCAGAGACAATTCTATGGTTTATTTGTGTGTATGAGTGTGTGTGTGTGTGTGTGTGTGTGTGTTTGTGTTTTGCTTGTTTTGAGGGAATCTAAAAGTGCATTTTGAGAGGCTATCCCTCTTAGATGTCAAAGCACAAAAAAGCTATAATAGCTAAAATATTTTAGAACACCTCCACAGATTGAAAATCTATCATTCCTTTGTTTTCCTTATGTGTGTTTGCTTCATATTATACTGCATATGTAAAAGATAGAAAAGATGCATGTAACCAGTATCCTCTTGCTTTTGGTCTTCAAGGGGCAAGTAGTGGAAAAGCTTTAACTATGCTTTTCTCTTTTTTGGGGACAGCAGGGAAAGAAACTAGGTTACCTTCAAAGGAAAGGCATTTGGACATATTTCCAAAAAACCATGGCCCTTTCACATAAAAAATCAATTATATAATTCCAGAGATAACATAAAACAGTGGCAAAGGGCAGATTTTGCTTCCTATATATATTGTTGAGATGACTAGTTAGCAATTTGGTGAGAAATTCAATCCAAGCCATCTAGTAAAATAAATATACCAAATGGAAAATATAAAAATTGAACTATAGTCCAGCATGAAGTAAATAACCTTAAAGTGTATCAAATTTTACTGGAGATATACTTTGCATGCTTGAGGTTTTGACAGGGTTTAATGATGACTTCATGGCACATGGATATTTGTAGTAATTGTACTGACTGTCCAGCACTGTGTATCCAGCAGCATCTGGCACATACTGGGTCCAGTAACTACTTGTACGTGTGGGGGTGCATGGACAGCTGGATGGATGTGTAGACCCTTTAGTCTGGTAGGCAAAGAGAGATATGTGTGTACATGTGCATATCTTGGCTGTCTTTGAACCTGGAAAAAGGAGGTGAAAAGACCTTTTGGGACCATCAGCCACCACTTCTGACACCTCAGGGCTGTGCTATTCTTCATGTTTTCTGGGAAGAAGGTACAGAAGAGGAATGGAAAAATAAAATAAAAAAGTTCAAGGATGTAGGATGAGGAGTACATGTGTTTGGGGGGTGAGGTGTGAATTTCTAAATGTTCTTTGAGTAATTTTAATCCTCTTCCTTCATTTGTGGTGGCAAAGAAAATAGCTGCCTCTCTTGCTGATGAGGAAAAGTGGATTCATTTTAAATACAGTATTAAAGGAGGGCTCTATGGATACCTAAGACCTGTGGTCTGCAAATTGCGACTCGTGAGCCACATGCGGCTCGCGAGCCACGGTTTGCCACTCTGTTGAATAATGAGTTTGCTGACCATTGACCTAGACTCTTGATTCCAATAATTCCAGGCTGTTGTTCCTTGTGATTAAGCCCCTATCCCAGTGGTCAGCAAACTAGTCAACAGAGCGGCAAACCGAGGCTCATGAGCCACAATTTGCCGACCACTGCCTTAGACTGCTAGAAAGATGAACAAGGAGATCCTGGAGCAAATTAAGTGTGAAATATCCCTACTACTAGTATGTGCCTTCAGAGAACTATAAAGAGCTCTAACACATAACCCTTACCTTGAAGTTTATCATGTAAAATACCTGGCCTTAGTGTTTTCCTTGTGGCATTGTGCTTTCAGAGAATGCTCAGTATCAGACTTTTGCACATTAATAGCCTTAGAGACATACAGATCCAGAATACATTATAGTCATTTGTCTTGGCCTTGCTCGTGTGTTGAGTTCATCTTTGTTTTATTTTCAGCACAGCTCCTTCTTCCCCTCTTACTGTAGCGTTATTAATAGTAATAGGAGCTTCCTGGCTTCAGTCAGCGGCATGCCTGAGAGGAATGTTCAAAAGAGATAGGAGGGATTCATCTCCCAAGTAATTTGTATGCCAGGGAGCACCACTCCTTAGAGACCGTGTTCTTTGCAGCTGATGCAGTTCATAACAGGGCTGGCACGGAGAGGTGAATGAACCCGGTAACCAGGGCAGACAGGGAGAAACTGGAGCTTAGGACTAAAGCCTTCCTCCCCGCCCCCAGGCATAGACAGGTGCTAAGGGTGGGCCAGGTAGAGGCACTGGTTGGCAGTGGAAGAAAGAACAAGCAGGCAGGCAGACCATAGCACCGAAGTGCTCATGGTGCTGTTCCGGAAGAGGATCTGAACATAGCGAGCAAGGTATATAGGAGATGATTTTAAGTGTCATGGTTAAGAAGAGCAGCTTTTGGAAATAACCTATGTTCATCAATAGGTGAATGTGTAAGCACAATGTGGTATATACATACAATGGAATATTATTCAGCCTTTTAAAGGAATGAAATCTTGCATATGCTACATGGATGAACCTTGGGGAAGTTATGATAAGCAAAATGTACAAAAAACAAAATACTGTGTGATTCTACTTATCTGAGTTTCATAGATTAGTCAAATTAATAAAGACAGAAAGAATGATGGTTGCCAGGGACTGTGGGAAGTGGGAATAGATGTTGTTTAATGCATATAGAGTTTAAGTTTTGCAAGATGAGCAAGTTCTGGAGATTGGTTATGCAGTACTCTGAATGCACTTAATAGTACCAAACTGTACACTTAAAAATGGGTACTATGGTCCTGGCCAGGTAATTAGGCTAGTTGGAGCATTATCCCACACACCAAACAGCTGGGGGTTTGATTCCAAGTCAGGGTACATACGTAGGCTGCAGGTTCAATCCTGGTCAGGGTGACGACCAATTGATGTTTCTCTCTCACATCGATGTTTCTCTTTCTTTCTCCCCTTCTTCTCTCTCTAAAATCAATAGAATACCCCATATCTTCAGATGAGTATTTTTTTAAAAATAGGTACTATGTTAAATTTTATGTGTATTTTGCTACAATTGAAACATTTAAAAATCAGAGATATTCCAAAAGAAAAAGAGAAAGACAGCTTTGAAGACAGGCTATCTGAGTTCAGATTCTGGTAGACACTGATTTGGGGACAAATCAGGTAAGTTCTCTGGGCTTTGGTTTCTTTCTATTATGGGAGTGACAATAATGGTACCTGTAGCAAGGACTGTAGTGGGGGTTAAATGAAATACTATATACAAACCCCTGCCACTTAGAAGAGCACAATAGTGTTAGTCTTCACCACTGTCATCAGGAGAATATGCAGCATTAAAAGTGTACAAGCAGGTAGTATGCTTTAGGATACTGGTGAGCACTTTAAGGCCAGATACCAGGTTCACACTGTGGGACACGACCTCAGTCCTTAGTGGGTCTGTAAAGAGCAAGGTGTGGCCTCCTGGAATCTGTCCAGCAGGAATTGATGCTGACCCGCTGCTGCTCCCAGATTAGAACATCCAGTCATCTCCCCTTCAGGTAAGACCCAAGGTGGGTAGTGATTAAGATTAGAGAAGGGGGATCTAGAGGGGCCTGGCAGCAGCTCAGGAGCCCAGTCACTTATGCAGATATTCATCTCCGGATACTGCTGGAGAGTCCGGTACTTACCCTTTACATCAGTCGGGAGCTGGTGGCCTGCCTTATGAAAGAATTACAATTCAGAGCGCCATAGGCCTTTTGAATTAAAACACCTTCCTGATTTCTTCCAGACATGATCAGATTACAAAACAAGCACAGGTCAGGGGAGTATCCTCTTTCAATACTGTGCAGTCTGGACTGCACTGTTATTACCCCAAAGATCATGAGGTGGCAGACACTCTTGTTTCTGGAGCCTTTCCACTTCAGCCATTTCTTCTTGTGTTGTGCTGGAAAGCAAGCCCAGACAAGCACATGACGTGGGAGGCATTCTTAATGTCACATCAGCTCAGAGGTGTCCCTTGTTCCAGCCTCTGAACATGGGGTGACCCTTCAGGGTAGAGCCTGCTAAGAGAGCGGGCAAGCACTCCCATGAGTTATCCGGTTGCTAATCATCCCGTTCAATTACCCTGAAGCTCTAATTAAGGGAACTCAGATAGGAGCCCGTATTTAAGAGGTCTCCTTGTCAGCTTCATCCTGGGGTTTAAATAGAATTTTTAACGCTGGTAGAGCAAGCAGAAACATTTCCTCATTCTGCTGAAAGGAGCAGAGGAATTGCCCTTTCTGATGAGGGCAGGCTCACTGGTTGGGAAAAAATGGGTGGTGTTTGCTGGGAGAGGTCATTTACATTCTCTTTTGGTTTCCATTCAAGTCCTGCATGCAATGCATTCGATCACAACTGCGGGCTTAGATGTCAGAGTGCTCATTTTCATAAATAGGCCTGGAAAACATAATCAAACTCACCCCTTGCTATTTTCAGATTTGGAATAACTTTTTAGAACACACTCTTAATTAATACTGACTTATAATAGTTAAGGCCAGAATTCCAAAGCAGCATGGTATGATTTGATTATAGAAGAAAATCATGAATTTTTAAAATAAAGTTTGATCCTGCTTCCTGTGTGTGTGTGTGTGTGTGTGTGTGTGTGTGTGTATGTGTATGTATGTGTATGTGGGGATAGAAGGATAGCTTCTTAGGTGGGCTATTTTTATGTAGATGTATTGAAGCATGCAATAAAATGCCATGCAGGCATTTCCCAAATTTGACACACATGATTTGTGGTGCTAGTTACATAAGAACCCTCCCCTACCTGCCTCACTGCAAAGCCACTCTACTCTCCTTCCCCTTTTGCCATTTGCTGCCTCCGGAGAACTGTCGTGGGATCCTTGGCTACTGAGGCTAGCCAAGTCTGACTTTGAGGAATTTCTGATCAGCCATCTCTTTTCCATAACTTCCTTTCTTTCTCTTGAAGCATTTATTCATGCAACACAATTACTGTGTATTCTCTGATTTTCATTACTCTGGATTCTGCTCATTCTTTCTTGGTCAAATTTTCTCATATACATTCTATAGATTTTAAGTCACTGGGCTTTGAATAAGGACTGTTCAAGTGTTGGTTCTCTCACTTACCTATCAGCAGCATGACTTTAGGCAAATTATTTTGCTTTCTATATCTCAGTCTTCTCATCTATAAAAATGAGACAATACAATTAGATTTACCTAGTAGCCAAGTTGTGAGGATCATGTAAAACTTTGTTGGGTGGTGTAGTGAGAACCTAGTGTAAATGCTTAAGAATCTGAGTTGTTGATGTTGTTTGTTATTATTTTAGTTTATTATTTTAAAATATTTTTATTGATTTATTTTTCTTTTAGAGAGAGGGAAGGGAGAAGGAGAGAGAGAAACATTGGTGTGAGACTGGAACATGGATCTGCTGCCCCCTGCTCACTTCCTATTAGGGATTGAGTCAGTAATCCGGGCATGTGCCCTGACCGGGAATTGACCCAGCAACCTTTTGGTGCATGGGATGATGCTCAACCCATTTGGCCATACTAGCCAGAGATTAGTTTCTTCTTTATTTCTATCTTATACCCTGCCTTTCCTTTTTCTAATTTGTATGGATATGTTTGAGAAAAACATACGTGTTTGTTTTTTTCCCTTTTGATTATCTCCCTACCATTTCTGTGTTTTTCAAGCTGGGACACAGATGACAATAGGCAACAGTCAGTCCTAGTAAGAGTTGGCCTGAGTGCAGTGTGCCCTGCCACAGAGAGCTGCTTAACAACTTACTTTGTTCTCTTGCTATTCCTCATTACTTAGTAGTTCTAAGTGACCCTATTTATAGCTGCTAAAGAGCAGAGAAATACAGGGGATGCATTTGAGTCAAGAAAAGCAAAATCATCTGTTTGGGAGGGGAGGGATGGGACATGAGACATATTAGCAGTGAATGCTATTTCCTGAAATATTTAATGAGACCATTTCAGAATTCCAGAATTTCTACCTTAGTCTCTATCCTCTTCAAATTCAAACTGCTTTTTGATTCACACAATTGTTCAAGACTCATGGAAAAAAGAAAATATTTTTTTTCTGAGTTGATTTTATTATTTTTCTGCTTTGTATATTTGTTAGTATTGTGATAATATCCCATTGTATTGAAATTGCATAGCATTTCAGTCATACCAGAGGTTAAAATTATTTCTGTGGGGGAAAAGAAGCTCTAAGTCCTCATCACCTAACTAATGAAATAAGTTTTTAGAAGGCCACAGTTTGTAAGTGGGAGACCAAATGCATAGTAGGATATGTAAGATGCAGGTGACTTTTGACTAGGCCCAACCTCCATTTTGTCTAGATAAGACATTTATCAGGAGAGATCTAATAACTCATTGAATGTCAAATACAAATGGTATTTCTCAAGAATTGAGTTGCTTCTCCAGAGAAATAAAACCATAACATATATATACAAGGAGATTTATTATAGGATTGGTCTATAAGGTTATGGAAGCAGAGAAGTCCTGCAATCTGCTGTCTGCAAACTTGAGATCCAGGAAAAGTCGGTGATATAATTCAGCCCAAGTCTGAAGGCCCAAGAATCAGGGGACTGCTGGCATTAGTTTGGAGTCCAAAGATCTGAGAACCAGGAGCTCTAATGCTGAGGGCAGGAAATGATGGACAAGAAGCAAGAGAAATCATTTTCCCTTCTTCCCTCTTTTGGTTCCATTTGGGAACCCCTAAGAAAGGATTGGATAATGCTTATCCACAATGTAGAGGTTGAATCTCTTTACTCAGTCTACTGCTTCAAATGCTAATCTCCTCTGGAAACACCCTCACAGACACGCCCAGAAATAATGTTTTACCAGCTATCTGGGCATCCCCTTAGCCCAGTCAAGTTAACATATAAAATTAATTGTTACAGTTTTTTAATCCCCTCTATAAGTGTAACTGTTGTCCTTTAGGTCACATTTGCTATCAAGACTTTGAGAGAAGTACAAAGGCTACATCCATAGATCTTTAGCACTTAAAATTGTATTGAAACCCAATTAATTTCTAAAAATGTAAATATAGAATTTGTGCCCTTACATGTTTAAATTAGGGAGTTTAAATAATTTCCAGGTCTGCTTTTGGACTACCTTGAGTAATTTGCCAACATTCAGCCCATTTCCCTGGCCCACCCACTAGTTCAATCATATAAAGAATTTTAACACCAGGCATTTAAAAGGGAAAAAGAAATGAGGTTCATTATGTGGATTCTTCAACAAGAAAGAGAGAGGGAATTAGTACCTGTTTCTATATTTTCATACTTCTCAGCCTATTTTACCATTGTCTTTGGCAGGCAAGTGGTCCTCAAATTGTAATTTATCTACATACTAGTGGCCCGGTGCATGAAATTTGTGCATGTGTGTGTGTGTTGGGGGGTTTTTCTCAGCCCGGCCTCTACCCTCTCCAATCTGGGACCCCTTGAAGGATGTCCTACTGCTAGTTTACAGAGATCAGGCCTAAATTGGCGGTTGGACATCCCTCTCACAATCCAGGACTGCTGGCTTCTAACCACTCACCTGCCTGCCTGCCTGCCTATTGACCCTAACCACTCTGTCTGCTGGCCTGCTTGCCCCCAACTGCCTCCTGCCACTGGCCTGCTCTCCCCAAATGCCCTCCACCAACCTGATCATCCCCAACTGCCCGCCACTGCCAGTGTGCTCACCCCCAACTGCCTCCCCTGTCAGCCTGCTCACCCCCAACTGCCCTCCCTACTGGCCTGCTTGCCTTTATCTTCTCTCCCCACTGGTGCTCGTCCCCACCTGCCCCCCTGTTGGCCTGCTCATTCCAAACTGACCGCCTCTGCTATTTTGATCACCTCCAACTGACCCCCACCAATGGCCTGCTCACTCCCAACTGGCCTCCCTGCTAGTCTGCTTATCCCCAACAGCCTCATCCCCCATCAGCCTGATCACCCACAACTACCTTCCCCTTTTGGCCACTAACCGCCTCTACCTCAGCCCTGCCACCATGACTTTGTCCAGAAGAACATCCTGGAGGACTCCTGGAAGGTCTCCCAGTCTAATTAGCATATTACCCTTTTATTAGTATAGATAGAGGCCTGGTGCACAGGTGAGGATTGGCTGGTTTGCCCTGAAGGATGTCCTGGATCAGGGTAGGGTTCCCTTGGGGTGTAAGGTGGCCTGGGTGAGGGGCTGAGGGCTGTTTGCAGGCTGGCCATTCTCCCTGGTGACCCAAGCTCCCAGGCCCTCTTTTTTTTCCTTCTTTTTCTTTCTTCTTCTTCTTTTTTTAGAGAGACACAGAGTCAGAAACATCGATGAGAGAGAGACATTGATCAGCCGCCTCCTACATGCCCCCCACTGGGGATGTGCCCTCAACCAAGATACATGCCCCTGACCAGAATTGAACCTGGGACTTTTCAGCCGACGCTCTATCCACTGAGCCAAACTGGTTTCGGCTCTTTTTTTTTTTCCAGTGCCTCCTTGAGTGGAGGCCAGGGCCAGCTGGAAGCAGGTATCTGGGATTTATTTACCTTTTATAATTGAAACTTTGTAGCCTTGCGTGGAGGCCAGGGCTGGCCAGGGTGGGTGGGAAGCTTGGTTTCCTCTATTGCTGGGGGCAACCCTCGCCTCCTGGTCTCTCTAGCTCCGTGGCTGCTGCCATCTTTGTTGGGTTAATTTGCATACTTACTCTGATTGGCTGGTGGGTGTAGCAGAGGTATGGTCAATTTGCATGTTTCTCTTTTATTAGATAGGATATAGGGTGTCACCAAGAATGTATACACACACTTTGAATAATTATAAAGGCAATATTTATTAAAATACATATTATTTTAGAGCTATCAGCTGCTAAAGTGTACTATATACATTTTCGGGGGGATACCAAAAAAATACATTTGAATTCCCTGAAAAAAAACAGGTATTAACATGCACATTCCTGGCAGTTTCTCTAGAGATCCTAACTTAGAATTTCTGAAATTGGAGGTTTGGTAAATTGCATGGCTAATAGCCCGCTAATGATCTTCATGAACTCTAAAGTGTGAGAACCACTGATCCAGACAATCTTCCTTGGGATATATGTGATTGACAATGAATGTGGTGGTAATTGCCCCTTTTATTCAGGAGCTGGTTTTGCTGAACCTTCATTTTTTAGATCCTTGACTTCTTTGAGATAGATTAATCAGGCTCTCTACATTAGTTTGCTAGGGCCACAAAAATAAAATGCCACAAACGAGTAGCTTAAAAGACATAAATTGATTTTCTTACAGTTCTGCAGGCTGGAAGTTCAAGAGTACATTGTCACAGGGTTGGTTTCTGGTGAGGTCTTTGTCCTTGGCTTGTAGATGGCTGTCCTCTCTATCTCCACGTGGCTTTTTCTTCATGTATGTGTGTTGTTTGTGTCTTAATCTTCTCTTTTTATAACAACACTAGTTATATTGGGTTAGAGCCCATCAATGTCACTTCATTTTTAACTATTTATCTCTTTCAAGGCCTTATCTATCTCCAAATACAGTCACTTTCTAAGGCACTGGTAGATAAGACTTTAACACATGAATTTTGTGTGTGTGTGTAAATAATTCAGCCCATAACAGTCTATATGGATCTCAAAACACTATGAATAAGTGAAAGATGAACACTTCAGATTTCTTGCGAAGTTCCTTTACCCATCCTAGCTTCTGTCCAACAGAGCCTCCTCCTGATTGGTGTCTTGGTCTCTCTCCTCTAAGGCAGTGGGAATGAAGCTGGGACAATGATAACTTACTTTTTGTTGACTCTTCCTCCTAAGCTCCGTATCTATGAATATAGGAGAGTCTAATGACTATTGGCTCAACTGCTTTAAATGATTATGAGCAGTGGTTCTTGAAAGGAATGTGAGAAGCCAAGACTGTTTTAAAAATGAATATTAAGATATTCTTTGCATTTATTTATTTATTTATTTATACTGGATGACATTTGCACTGATTGTGCAAGAACTATGGTGGTGAAAACTGTTGGTGCTTCAGCATAAATTGAGAAATAGCACCACACTGTACTAGTAAGCCTTATAATTTTATCACTGTGCATTTACATTGCAGAAAAAAATGTCAGTTTCACTTAAAAGTGCTCTTGATGAAATAGTAAAAATTATTGATTACTAAATCTTAACCCTTGAATACACAACATTTTGGGATTCTTTTTGCCAAAATGCGAAAGTATGCACAAATCACTTCTGTACATAAACATTCAGTGGCTGTTTGGAAGAACAGCACTTCTGTGACTGAATTATCAACCAAACTGGCCTTCTTTTCTCATGAAACACCATTTTAACTTCAAAGAAAAAGTGATAGGTGAAATATGATTATTCACACTTATGTAGCTGGCAGACATGTTTTCAAAAATGAATGAAGCGAGTCTATTGCTTTAAGGAAAGCAACTGACAGTATTTGTTGCTAATAATAAAATTCAAGCTTTCAACTAAAATTAGAATTTTGGAAAACTTGTATCTGTTACTCTGACCTTGATAGCTTACCAGCTGTTGGAAGTTTTTTTGGTGAGGTTGGTGTTTAATAGATGTGCCTTTAAAATATAGCTATGGCCGGGCAGCTCAATTGGTTGGAGCATCATCCCAAATACACCACAGTTCGAGATTCAATCTCCAGACAGAACACATAAAAGAATCAAGTAATAACTGCATAATTAAGTGGAAAAAAGAAATGTTTCTTCTTTCTCTCTAAAATCAATAAATAAAAATTAAAAAATATTATGTAATTAAATGTGTCAATATTTGGAAAACTGCAATAATCCACTAGTATTCAATTGACCAGTGCAGAATGTTATAAAATCATGCATGAGTAAAATATTTATTCAAAGTACAGGGTAGACCAATACATTTTTATGTAATAGAGTATAAAAAGTTCATTTAGGAAACTAAATGAACTGATAAAATCAAACAATTGTAAGATTTTGGTATATTATTAGAGAAAAGTATTCAAAATTATCTAAAAGGATTATTACAAATACTCTTTATTTTTTCAATTATATATCTGAATGAGGCTGAATTTTCCTTATTTACTTTACCCAAAAGCATTTAAACTAAACATTGCAGTTGCAAATACAGAATATCCCCCCAAAATGTATGCACAGTTTATATAATTCCATTGGTTTGCATCTAAAAAGAAAAAAATATCAATTGAGCTATCAAAAAGTATGTGCATACATATTTTGGAACTTCTTATATTTGAAAAAATGTCATCTAATATTTTTCTGTCTCACTAATATTTTTCTGTTTAGGAATATATATAAAATATATAGAAATACATTATTTAACATATAATGATTTTATTATTGCTATTTTAAATGAATACATACATATTTAAAATTTTTTCTCAGTTCTAAAGATATTCCAAGTCACTAATCATCAGAGAAATGCAAATTAAAATGACAACGAGATATCATCTCACACCTGTTAGAATAGTTATTATCAATAAATCAATAAACAAGTGTTGGTGAGGATATGGAGAAAAGGGAACCTTTGTTCACTGTTAGTGGGAATGCAGATTGTTACAGCCACTGTGGAAAACAGAATAGAGTTAGCTGAAAAAATTATAAATTGAACTGCCTTATGATCTAGTGATTCCACTTCTCAGGCTTTATACAAAGAAACCCAAAATGCTAATTCAAAAGAATATATGCACCCCTATATTCATTGTAGCACTATTTACAATAGCAAAGCTATGGAAGTAGCTCAAGTGACCAGCAGTAGATGAGTAGATAAGAAAACTATTCATACAATGGAATATTACTCATCCATAAAACAGAACAAAATTTTATTATTTGCAACAGCATGGATGGATCTAGATGGTTTTATGCTAAGTGAAATAAGTCAGTCATAGAAAGACAAATGGCTATATGGTTTTACTTAAATGTAGAATCTAAAGAACAGTATACATGAACAAACAAAACAGGAGCAGACTCTTAGAAACAGAGAACAGGCTGATAATTGCCAGAGGGGAAAGGTTTTGGGGACTGAGTGAAAGAGGTGAAGGGGTTGAGAAGCATAGATTGGTAGGTACAAAATAGTCAGGAGGGTGTAAAGTACTGCATAGGGAAATATAGTCAGTAGAACTGTAATAACTATATTTGGTGCCAGTTGGGGAAACACTTTGTAAAATATATGATTGTCTCATCAGTATGCTGTACACTTGAAACTAATATCATATAATATTGAATGTAAAAAATATTTTAAAATTTTGAAAAATGAAAAAAAATCTCAGTTCTAATTCTTAATAGTGAATATCAATGACTATAACCCATGTAAACAGAAGCTCTAAGAGTATAAGGGGATCATGGGACTGAACAATTTGAGGTCTCCTGATTTAGGGAGACATTTTTCTAGCTACAAATAGTTGGATGAGTTAACTTGGATTCATGCTACACTTAAAGTGAGTTATATTCACTCTCTGAATGCTGAACTTAGTAAGTTTGACTTTTCCTTATTTCTAGGTAGGAGAAAAGTTATAATGGTATTAGAGGCTGGATGCATGAAATTCGTAACCAGGTAGGGTCCCTAAGCCTGGCCAGTGATCAGGGCCGATCTGTGGGGTGACCAGCAGGGTGATCGAAGGGCCCCCCACCTTGGCTGGCCTGGGGTCTGCAGGCTGGGAGCAGCTCATGCTCTGAGCATCTTCCCTCTGATGGTCAGTACGCATCATAGCAATTGGTTGTTCCACCAATTGATTTGCATATTATCTTTTATTATATAGGATTCTATATCAAATTCTTCTCATGCATAGATTAATGCCTGTTTCATCTTTCCTAATTCCATATAAGATTAGATAATCATGAATAAAACTGGGAAGTAAAAAAAGCCCTCTTTAAGAACTAATGCTTTTGTGAGATTTATTTTAATCTAATGAAAATATATTTAAATGAGCAAGATTAAAATCCTCCCTATGGAAAGACACTTGGGAATCTTGTCAAACATGATCTTTCATTCTGTTCCTATTTTCTCATTTTCCAACTTATAGAGCATTTGTTTCTTTCTTTTCGTCTGTCTTCCTTACCTCTTCTTTTATTTATTACCCTCTTTTTTCTCTTTGCCTTATTATAGCTGGAAATATTTCCTTATATTTGCAGTTTTTGGTTTCTGCTGGTGTCCTCTAAGAAGATGCTGAGTCAGTAAATATGAGCACGGCATTGACAAAGTGTAGGTGCATCTTTGCACTCTCAGCTCCAAGATTTAAACAATCTCCCATTCAGTATGTAAAATTCAGTACTGGAGTCCTTGCTGAGCTTCTATTCTTAGATTTCTAGAGGCTGTGAAGGAAAATTAGGGGAAGGGACTTCTAACTTTAAACTAATATCTTCCAGAAAAAATGGCATAAAAATAAGTTATACTGTTATACTGTGCTTTTCATAGATTTCTTTCTCTTTTTTTCTCTAGTCCAAGAGTCACTCCCGAGTTGGCCTGAAATCAAACACAAAGCAAAAGGTATGATCTCCCCTCCTTCATTGTTCCTTTAAAAAGTAATTATTTCGATGTGTGCCTTTATTTTTTTCTGGAATAGAGTGACTTGTTTTGGAAGGTAAAGATACACCCAGAATTAAGGTATTTGGGAGTCTTCATTTACTTTGCTTCCATATTAGTAAATCTGAAATTAGAGAGTGATCCTTGAAATTAAATGAAATGAGAGATATCTGCAAACTCAGTGACTAAGAATTTCCCATGGCTTAGAAGGAGTTCTGAAAGCAAGGTCATGAAGATGCTCTTCCAGTTTCAGCTCTTTATTTTCTAAGCCTTCTACAGTGAAGGCATTCAGTCCTATATCAGGTCACATTTTTTTACTGAACTGTATTCTCTCGGCATTGTCTCTGGAGAATGACTCTTACCTGTGGCCTATGGTGAATTGGCTGAAACATGAATTTTGTGAATCAGAAAGAGTTGGTTTCAGTTCCTGGTTCTGTCACTTTACTAGCTATGCATAAAGAGAATGATCACATCTACTAGTATAATTTATTTTAGAAATAAAATGAAATAATAATAGCACTTACATCTTAGTGTCTAGCGCAAAATAGGTACTAATTTTTTAAATTCTGTAATATCTCATTGATACTTTAGGTGTACAAAACAATAGAAATTTGAAATTCCAAAATCTTAATCTTCAGATACACACACACACACACACACACACACACTCATTTGTTAGTTTATTTATTAACTTAACTAGAGGCCTGATGCACGAAATTCATACAAGGGGCTTGGCCCTCACAGCCCCAGCTGCCTCCGTCAGCCCTTGCAGCCTTGGCTTCATCTGGAAGGTCATCCAGAAGGTCATTCAGATGGTTGTTTTGCTGTTTGGTCTAATTAGCATATTAGCTTTTATTATATAAGATTTTTTCTATTATCTCTAGCATATGGTTTCTAACCAATGCATAAGTACTCCATTTCAACAGGGGTACCATTACCTTCTTGGCAGTTTGTTTCATTTAGATCACTGAAATTGTAAAATATTTTAAATATATTTATTCATATTGGATACCTGTAATATCTAGCCACTGTTCATGTTCCTGCCCTTGTTACTATCTAGAATTAGTATGCCACATTCTCTCCCATGGCAACCTTCCCTAGATTAGAAGAGAAATAGCTTCTACCCTGAAAATTCTTCTATTTTGCCCATTATTAATATCATAGTTCTTTTAATTATTCCTTATATGATATATTTCTTAGACTCTTATGGAAAAGATGACTTCTCTTTAGGTGTTTATCCATTTGCCACTATCATTCTCAAAAATCCAGGTAACATTTTCATTTTCATCTCCAAAAACGTACACACTGGGGAACTCTCACATGGACAGTGAGGCAGATATAATTGGACAGAGGAGCCTTTCACCACTCATCAGTCGTCCGCTTAATAGCTGCCTATCAAATTATTCCTTTAGAGGCAGTTCTCAGAAGAATCTACCTCCCTTACTTGGACTAGTAAACTGAATGGAGATTGATCCAAGAAATAAGGAGAAAGATCAGCCCTTCCTAGTCTTATACACTGCAACTGTCTCTCAATTCATGTTTTGTAAATTTTAAGCTATGAAGTTTAAGAGGGTAAGTACTACATAGTAATCACAGATTACTAGTAAAAATTATAATAATATGTGTTAATTTAGCAAAATGCCTTGACAGGGTCAAGTATTTTTAATGTTCTTTCCATAGTCCATGTTAGAGTGCTAACCTATTATTTCTTCCAGATTTATTGAGAAATAATTGGCATATATCACTGTATAAGTTTAAAGGCATACTGCATAATAGTTTGATTTACATTTATTATGAAATTATTACCACAATGTGTTCAGCTAACATCCATCTTCTCATATAGATACAATAAAAAGAAAAGAAAAAAGATAAAGGAATGTTCTTCTTGTGATGAGAACTCTTATGGTTTATTCTCTTAACGATTTTCCTATATACCATACATCAGATTTAGCTAGAGTCATCATGTTGTACATTGCTTCCCTAGTACTGATTTATCTTGAAACTGAGAGTTTGTGTCTTTTGACTGTCTTCTCTCAGTTGCAATCTGAAATTCCAAAATCTTAATCCTCAGACACACAGACAAAAACACATGGGGACACACACACACACACACACACACACACACACACACACACACGCACACACGTTTAAATTATGTTAATTCCTAGTGATACATAGAAAAATTATAAATAGATTTGGAGAAGTTCATGTTAAAAACTTATTCTTCTAATATAGATGCTTAAAGTGTTTAAAGTACTTGCCTAACTTTGCAGATAATGAACATATTGACTCCGAATACGTTCTTTGATGTCAATTGTTAGAGAAAAAGCACTTTAAGAATGCAGAGCATCTAAGAAGTGCTTAAGAAGATTAAAAGAGGTAACACCTATGAAATTTCTAAGCCCAGTTGCCTAAGATAATAGCTATTTTTATTGGAGAAACATCATGTTGGTTGAAAAGAAGAGGGAAAGGGGTGGGTTCTGACTCAGCTTTACCACTTACTAGATAATAAAGGCTAACATTGATATGGCAAACACTGGGCTCCAAGTTCAGTTATAAGCACTTAACAACTATCAATTCATTCAGTCCTCTCAACAGCCCTCTGAGGTGGGTGCTCTTGTATCCCTTGGTGTCTGTCAAGAGAATGAAATCACACCAATAATTTCAACAGAGATTATAATGTAAAGAATCATTAACTGGTTGTATTGCTGGTGGGAATAGAGCTCTTCCATGGAGTCACATGAAAAGCTTTTCCGTGACCCACTCATGGGAGGGTGAAGTGCAGTGGTAAGATTTATTGAAGTAGAAATAAAAGACTGCCTCCAGGTTTCCAATGTCTCATCCACTGTCAGGTCACTCAGCTCCATCCCGCTGTGAAAGAAGTCCAGCCCTGTCTTCAAGTCCCGAAGAAGGCCTGGTCCAGAAATCATGTGCCACTGCCCTTGCATTGGCAGGGCATCTGAAGCCGTGGCAGTTCAGTTTAATCTATGCCCAAATTTAGTCTCTGTCCCTGCCCAGCTAGCTTTCTGTTCCCAGTTGTGCTCTGGCCAGCTCTGAGCTGCTGCACCCAGGTCCTTGCTTGGGCCTTCATGGCTTCGGGGTGTGTGTGGTGCTATAGAGAAAAATCATGCAAACAAACAGGTTGACTAGGAGCTACCAAGAGAGAAGTCTTTGTTAAAATTTGGTTATATTATCTTGGATTTGGGAAAGAACCAGCTGTTTTTCAAATTAACCAATCTCTCTGCCAATCCTTCACAGGCTTGTGCTGGGCCCTCCTCCTAACCAATCCACTTCCTAGATTTTCTAGGGTCTGTGTCCCTTATCCCATCCAATCCTTTTCTCAGGATAGGCTCCTCCCCTTATGGTCACCATCTTAGTTCCTACCCAGCATGTCTCAAAGTAGAAGCACCTTCCTATGAGCCATTTTGCCTTCCATTGCACATGTGCTTTCCTCCCCCTGGGCGATCTTGGCTTCTACTGGGCATGCACCCAGCAGAGGAATGTCCCCTTTATTGTTTTACCTCTCCCTCAGTAATCCAGGATAATAGTCAGCTGTCCATCAGGGAGCCCACTTTAGGGATAAGGTCCCCTTGCTGGAGGATGAGACTGTTCTCTGAGGCATCTGAAGCTGTAACTTCTAGACTTAGTTAGGCTTAGGCTTAGCCAGTTTATTAGGCTTAATATCTGATTCTATTTGCTCCCTTCCTTTTTTAATATCTAGCTATTTAGCTGTAAAGGTGTTAGCTAGGTAATGGAGAGTAAAAAGAGAATTTTAAGATGGGGGGTGGCAATCCCAGGACTACTAAAACTTCTTAGGTACTTAGAGGAAGCTGCTCCACAGAGTTGAAATTCAGACCTCTGAGGAAAGGGTATTGAGATGGGTGTGTTACTAAGGAAATGCACTCAGAGGAAATGCACAAGAAGCAAGTTCCTTCCTGCTCTCCCAGTTCTGCAACCCCTGGAGCACCCCCTACTGGGGGAACTAACAAGAAGCCAGCTGATTAAGCAGGAATGTGTTTTTACAGAGTCCCAATCCTGGCATCACAAAGTTGTTTACAGAAAGACGGGTTTGTACCTGAGAGACAATAATTTAACTGGTACAGTCAATAGTTCTATTTTGTAGGTGAGGCACAAATGTGTTAAGCTGTCTTTGCCTAGTGCTATTGTCTGAATATTTATTTCCTTCAATTCAAATCTTGACCCATTCCCCCACCCCTCAACAACAACAACAACAACAACAACAACAACAACAACAAAAATGGTATTGGGAGGTTGGCCTTATAACTGGGATTAGTGCTCTTACAAAAGAAATTCCACAGAGCTCCCTTACCCCTTCCACCATGTGAGGACACAGTGAGAAGGCTGCAATCTTCCCCTCAACATGCTGGTACTCCGATTTTGAGCTTCCAACCTCCAGAACTGTAAGAAATAAATTTTTGTTGTTTATAAACTACCTAGTTTGTGGTATTTTGTTATATAATTGTCCCCACCTCCCATTTGCAGTATCACTTTGGGTGATTTCAGTTACTCCTGGTCAATAGTGGTCTGAAAAATGTTAAATGGGAAATTCTAGAAATAAAAATGTTTTAAATTGTGTGCTGTTCTAAGCAGTGTGATGAAATCTCACGATGTCCAGCTCTGTCCCATCCAGGGCATGACTCAGCCCTTGTTTGTCCAGTGTATCCGCACTGGAGATGCTCCCGCTGTTAGTCACTTAGTGGCCATCCTGGTTTTCTGACCCATTGTCCCTGTATTACAGTTCTTGTGTTCAAGTCACCTTTATTTTACTTAATAATGGTACCAAAGCACAAGAGTAATCATGCTGGTAATTTGGATATGCCAAAGAGAAGCTGTAAAGTGTTTCCTTTAAGTGAAAAGTTGAGTACAGTAACATATATAATTACAATATATTGTTATAATAGTTCTACTTTATTATTAGTTATTGTTGTTAATCTCTTGCTGTACCTAATTAATACACTAAACTCTATCATAGGGATGTATGTACAGGAAAAAGCATGGTATGTATGGGGGTTAGTACTAGCCATGCTTTCAGGCATCCACGGCGGGTGTTGGGAAATATCAAGGTGGGATGATTGTAGTAGCTGGGACTGACCAGCACAACCATCTAGAAAGAGGCAGAGTCAAAATTTAAACCTAGACACCTTGGTGTCAGAGTTTAAAACTATAACCTCTTGAACAAGTGACCATGAGCAAAAACACTTCTCTAAGCCTTACATTGAAAATCTACAAAATGAAGTAATGATAACTCCTAACTTGTTGGATTGTCCTAAAGATTAAATAGACAATACAAATGATGAGCTTATTATATTTTCTGGTGCATAGTAACTTCCTAATAAATACTAGCTCTTACTAACTGTGGCCTTTTCTTGCTTGAGCATAGAAACTTTGTTTTGTCTCAGTGAACTGAAATATTTTGAAAGTATTGCCTTTCCCTTGGGGTGATTCTATCTCCAGTGTGTTATTTATTTAGTTGATTAGTCTCTCTTCAACTTAGCATATTTAAGTGTTTACATTGGAAAGTGAACAGTAGAGAGGATTTAATGCTGGAGCTTGATCAATGAAGGCTTTATTGATGGTGTTCTTACAGTCAGAATTTATCAGGGGCTGCATCTGAGCACTATGTTAGTCTTTCACTTAAGATTTTAAATGGTGGGGAAATCATTGAATGTATTCATTCATTCTTTAACACGATGGTTATTTATTGGGTACCTAATTATACCAGACACCATGCTGGCATCAGAGGTGATATACACAGACATGGACCCTGCCCTAGAGACTGTTTCTTGCAGTCTAGTGGAGCATGATGCAGCATCCAGCTTGTTCCTCCTTGTCCTTGAGCTGAGGATATTTATTCTTATATAGATATAAATGCTATCTTGTGGGTAAAATATCTATTTGGCTTACTATGGCATCAACCAGTATCCAAGGAGAATTGCATGGGGGAGGGAGGAGCAGTGTAAGGGGATGGTAGGTGCTTTTCCTGAAAGGCAAAGTCATTAATTAACTGAGGAAGGGGCATGTCTCAGATTAGACACAGGGAAAAAGTGTGAGGGGGCTGAGAGGTAGCACCCCTGGAAAGTTCTTGCGTAGGTCATTGGTGTTTATGAGCAGAGATGTAAAAGTCAAGGGCTCCAGGCTGGGTGCTATAGTGTTGTTGGACTCTTTTGCTTTCATATGGTTAATAGATTGGGAGATAGAGTCTGGAATGCCTCTAGACCAGTGGTTCTCAACCTTCCTAATGCTGCGACCTTTTAATACAGTCCCTCATGTTGTGGTGATCCCCAATCATAAAATTATTTTTGTCGCTACTTCATAACTGTAATTTGCTACTGTTATGAATCTTAATGTAAATATCTGTGTTTTCTGATGGTCTTAGGAGACCCTGCTAGCTGTTCACGACCCACAGGTTGAGAACCGCTGCTCTAGACCCTTGGAGTTACCTAACTATAGTAGTGTTAAGAACCTCTCATGCATAAGTCAGGCTGTTTTATGCTTTATTTCCCCTCTGTGTTTACTTTCCTTTTGCTTAAAAGTGTTAAATATCCTGGTATCTCTAAAAAAACCAAGGCAAGATATTTATGTTCTTTAGCCAGAACTCAAAAGGAAGCTGGCCTTAGAGGCTAGCCTGGTAGTGGTGGCATCTAGGATGCTCATGAAAGAACTCCAAGGTCATACTAATGTGGTCAAAGTCATACTAGATCTCATTGATTTTTCTAGAAATTCTGGTAAAAATAAAGAAAGTTAAGTTATATTGAGGTCTATTTTGTAGGACATGGGAATACCCAAAACCCATTCTTGAACCCCTCAGTTTAAGGGAATCAGAGGGAAATAAATGCATAGAAAACAAAGACTGGCAAATGACTACTCTGTTACCCCAACATGTAACTACAGTGAGTGAAGCTGAAATAAATAGAACTTTTTTTCTCCTTCCCACAAAAAACAGTTTCTATTCCCCAAGTATCTTTTCAAGATTAATAACAATATTAATAGTAAAAATACCATATACTCAGTGTTCTGGTTGCACCGTTTTCTTTCGATTTTAATCAGAGTGAAATTAAATTGCTAAAGCCTATAGTTAACAGAGTGTTTTAAATATTCTGTCTCCTGCCCAAGCATTTCCTGGCATTCAGTAATCTTAAATTTACTATATCCTTTCTTCTATCAAAGCAATCTTCACAGATCTGATAAATAAATTCACAGAAGTTATACTTGAATTATATGGCTTAAAGTCTAATCTCTCCTAAGGGTATTTGCATTTTAATAGGCAACAGAAGCTAATGAAATTGAGTTGAAGGGGTAGAATTTCTGGTGTTAGCAAGCAGGAAACAATTTTTGGTTGGTAGGAAGATCTTATCCTTGTTCTTAAAATTACATTGTTTAGCTATAAGATCAATTCAGACAAAACATTAACTGGTTAGATGTTAGATGATCTGGGGTCACAAATGTATAGTTTAATTGACAGGGAGCCAGTAATCAAGTTTGGAGTACTGCTCTGTGCAGCCCACCATCATTTCTTCCTCTCACCCCAGTTTCCATCACTGTCCTTGTGTTTGAGTATAAGCTCACTCTATCCCACAGAACTGCAAGCTCTTCTCCAAACAGAAACTGCGTTTTATTAATATTTGTACTTTTCCTCCAACGCCTTCTCTCTGGTACCTAGTATTTGAGAACTTCCTAAATGTTGACAAGTATATTGGAAAAACACCCCATTTCCCCATTTACACCTGAGCCCATCATGCCACAGACAGTAATGGAGCCCAATGCTAGTCTCAGGTCCCCAGGAAATAGCTTTTAGTTTTTCCTGTTAGACTAAAAAAATGCTCTTGAATATTTCTTGTGGTCTTATTTTCATTTTCTAATTTGATCCTTATGTCCCTTCAGCAGTGTTCTTTTGCCCTTCTGATCCATCCATTCAACTTCCCCTATCCCCACGCTCAGCTCCTCCACTATCACCATCACCACTAGAGTGGTGCATTCATTACATTGATGCCTCATTGTCACCCAAAGTCTACAGTTTACATTTAGATTCCCTCTTGTTGTGCACATTCTGTGGGTTTTGATCAATGTAATGATCTTTGCTCACCATTATCCTATATAATAAAAGAGTAATATGCAAATTGAACATCACTCCAAGACACAAGATGGCCACCCCCATGTGATCAAAGATAGCTGTCCCCATGTGGACACAAGATGGCTGTCACAAGATGGCTTATAGGGGAGGGCAGTTGTGGGCAGTTAGGGGTGACCAGGTCAGCAGAGGAGGGCAGTTAGGGGAAACCAGGCCAGGAAGGGAGGGCAGTTGGTGAGGACTCTGGCCTGCAGAGGAGGGCAGTTGTGGGCAATCAGGCAAGCAGGGAGGGCAATTAGGGGTGACTGGGCTGGCAGAAGAGGGCAGATGGGGGAGACCAGGTCAGGGAGAGCAATTGGGGGGGGGGACAAGTACTGCAGAGGAGGGCAGTTTGGGGGGCATGCCTTCAGGGGAGAGAGTTGTGGATGGACCATGCCTGCGGGGGAAGGCAGTTGGGGAAGACATTTGGGGGGGACCAGGCCTGCAGGGGAGAATGGTTGGGGGGGACCAGGCCTGCAGGGGAGAGCAGTCGGGGGAACCAGGCCTGCAGGGAAGGGCAGTTGTGAGTGATCATTCCAGCAGGGAGGGCAGTTAGGGGTGACCCAGGCCTGCAGGGGAGGGCAGTTGGGGGACCAAGCCTGTAGGGAGGGCAGTTAGGGGTGACTGGGCTAGCAGAGGAAGGAAGATGGGGGAGATCAAGTTAGCAGGGGAGGGCAGTTGTGGGGAACATGCCTTCAGGGGAGAGCAGTTGTGGGGGACTATGCCTTCAGGGGAAGGCAACTGGGGGGGACCAAACCTGCAGTTGAGGACAGTTGGGGGACCAGGACTGCAGTGGAGGATAGTTGTGGGGGACCCAGGCTTGTAGGGGAGAGCAGTTAGGAGGTACCAGGCTTACAGGGGAGGGCAGCTAGGGATGACTAGGTCAGTAGAGGAGGGCAGTTGAGGTGACCAGGCCAGCAGAGGAGGGCAGTTGGGGGAAACCAGGCCAGCAAGGGAAGGCAGTTCCAGAGGACCAGGCCTGCAGGGGAGGGCAGTTGAGTGGCACCAGGCCTGCAGGAGAAGGCAGTTGTGGGCAATCAGCAGGAAGGGCATTTAGGGGTGACTGGGCCAGCAGAGGAGGGCAGTTGTGGGGGGACTATGTCTGCAGTGTAGGGCAGTTGGGAGGAACCCAGGCCTGGAGGGGAGGGCAGTTTGGGGGAACGTGGCCTGCAAGTTAGGGCAGTTGGGAGGGACCAGGCCTGCAGGTTAGGGCAGTTGGGGAAACTAGGCCTGCAGGGGAGGGCAGCTGGGGGGAATCATGCCTGCAGAAGAGGACAATTATGGGGGGGTACCATGCCTGCAGAAGAGGACAGTTGGGGGTACCCCAGCTTGCAGAGGAGGGCAGTTAGGGGGAACCAGGACTGTAGGGGAGGACAGTTAGGGGGATGGGGCTTGCAGAGGAGGGCAGTTGGGGGAGACCAGGCCAACAAGGGAAGGTACTTGGGGGGGGGCATAGACCTTTAGGGGAAGGCATTTTGGGGGACCAGGCCTGCAGAAGAGGGCAGCTGTGGGTGATCAGGCAAGCAGGGAGGGCAGTTAGGGGTGACTGGGCCAGCAGAGGAAGGCAGTTGTGAGGGGCAGGCCTGCATGGGAGAGCAGTTGGGGGGGACCAGGCCTGCAGGGGGAGAGATCAATTGTGGGGGAACCAGGCAAGCAGGGAGGGAAGTTTGGGGTAGCCAGGCCAGTAGGAGAGGGAAGTTGGGGGGAACAAGGCCTGCAGGGGAGGACAATTGGTGGGGGGGGACCAGGACAGCAGGGGAGGGCAGTTGTGGGAGGTGAAGCCTGCAGGGAAGGGCAGTTGTGAGCAATCAGGCCAGCAGGGAGGGCAGTTAGGGGTGACCAGGCCAGCAGGGGAGGACAGTTGTGGGGGGACCAGCCTTCTGGGGAGGGCAGTTTGGGGAGGACCAGGCCTGCGGGGAGGGCAGTTGGAGGGGCAGGCTTGTAGGGGAGGGGAGTTAGGGGTGACCAGACCAACAGGAGAGGGCAGTTAGGGGCAATCAGACCAGCCAGGGAGCATTAGGCGTCAATCAGGCTGTCAGGGGAATGGTTAGAAAATAGGCAGAGATAGGTGAGCAGTTGGGAGCCAGCAGTCCTGAATTGTGAGAGGGATGTCCTACCGCCTGTCTGGGATCAGGCCTAAACGGGTGGTCGGACATCCCTCAAGGGATCCCATATTGGAGAGGGTGCAGGCTGGGCTGAGGGACAGCCCCCTGCCCATGCACGAATTTTGTGCACTGGGTCTCCAGTCTATAATAATAAAAGTGTAATATGCTAATTAGACCAGATTTCCTTCCAGATGACCTTCAGGATGAAGCCAGCGCTGTGAGAGAAGCCTGGGTCCTGGGTGCCTGCTGGCAGCTGGAGGGAAGCCCGGATCCCAGATGCCAGAGGGAAGCTAGTACCGGCAGCCAGGGGAAGGAAGGCCTAGTCTTGCATGAATTTTATGCATCAGGCCTATAGTAATATCATATGGAACAGTTTCACTGACCTCTGTGCTCTACTTATTCATATCTTCATTTCCCAAATGACTGGCAACCCCTGATCTTTTACTCTCTATCATTTTGCCTTTTCCAGAATGTCTTATAATTGGATGTAACCATTTCTGATTGGTTTCCTTCAGGTAGTAATATGCCTGTAAAGTTCTTCCAAAATTTTTTTGTGGCGTGATAGCTGTTATTTTATTTTATTTTATTTTATTTTATTTATTTATTTTTAACACTGAACAATATTCCATAGTCTGGATGTAACACATTTTATTTATCCATTCACTTACTGAAGGACATCTTGGTCGCTTCCAAGGTGAGAAGTTATGAATAAAGCTGCTATAAACATTCATGTGCAGGCTTTTGTGTGAGTGTAATTCATCCATTTAGGTAAATACCAAAGAGTGTGACTGCTGGGTCAGTTTTTCTTTTTGATTATCTTCCCACAAATGACTCATAGCATTTGCTTGGGTGTTGTTAAGTATCTGCTTCAACTGGCCACGTACTTTCTGCATTGAGCCTCTAGAGTCTCTAAGGATGAGCCATGCCTCACTCAAAGGAATGTACGGAAAGAGAGAAACCCTATGTAATAGTAATATACAGAACGTTTAATGTAGCATCTGGGTTTGGGGAAAATGTAGAGAACAAAATGGGTTAATAGCACCCAAGCGTTAAATTCTGTCTGCTCATGCAGTTCCTACTGGCATCAAAAATAAAAGAGTCATTTGGGGCTTTTACATCACAGTGAGGATCTGAACACTGAATCTAGCTTAAGGGAAATTAAAAGTCACCGCTTTCTGGTAGTGACAATTCCCCTTGAAGGTCCTGACAGGAGCTGGAAAAGAAATTAGACTGCCTGAAGTGGAGTCCATATTATCTTTTGCCCATATTATCTTCTCATGGCCCATGAAAGAGGCAGAGTGGCTTCTGGAAGATGCAGCCTGAATAAAAAATAACAGAAACAGCAAGCTGAATTTAAAAGCTCTACCAACTCACAACAATAGGGATTTTAGGAGAGCCTATTTTTTTTTTCTTCAGAAAAAGCAAACAAACAAACCTGAATTATCATTGACTTCAGCTTTCTCTAAGTGGCCTTTTATTTTAGGTTAATTAAGACAAAGAAGTTGTTTTGATTTGCATAGATTTAAAATGTCTATGCCTGAGAAATGCTATAGATAGGATTTCAGAAGAGATGTCTCTTTTTCCCCTTTTCTTATAACAAAGATGATTCCCTATGTAGAAATCAGAAATTTATAACCCAATCATGTTTTGTTTTGCCCATTTAAGTGATTTATTTAAAATACTGAGCCAATATTATAAAATATGAGCATTTTCACATACATGTATGGATTTAAGGCTTGTCCTGAAAAAAATTGGACTACCTGAAACATTAGCATAAATTTTCAAATGACAGTAGTCAACCATGGCTCAATGACCGCTGCGCCCTCTGAACAGCTAGCTCCTCCAGTTCTCTACAGTCCTTAGTTTTCTCCACTGTTTTCCTGACACCGTGAAGCTCATGCTTACCACTGCTTTCCTTCTCCTGAGAGGCATTTGAGTTTTTGACTTCTGTTCCATGAGACATTATGCTACTTGTTTCCTGGAGGAATTCTAAATCCTTACATAGATATTTTAACTATCTGCCCCAGGCTGTATTGCAAACACATCCTATTTAGGAAATTCATTAATTAGGGTGCAGGTTTTATTAGTGACATGTTAGGCTTCAGTAAAGAATTATTTTAAACATTTTTGGTTTAAACTTATTTTCTTTTAATGTGTTATGATATTAAAGACTTTTTTGTAAAAGATCAATTTTATAAAATTTGCATTTCCATTTTGTGGACTTGTAAAACATCTGTTCTGCATTTTATTCAAGCTAAGAATAGTTTTTCTTTAAAATGAAACTAAGGATAGGAGTCTGCTACACGAATATGCTAGCTTTCTACATAATGATATAAATCCAAATCCAGATATTATTTTATTTTTATTTTTAATATATTTTATTAATAATTTTACAGAGTGGAAGGGATATGGACAGAGAGTTAGAAACATCAATGAGAGAGAAACATTGATCAGCTGCCTCCTGCACACCTCCCACTGGGGATTGCCCACAACCAAGGTGCATGCCCTTGATTAGAATCGAGCCTGGGACCTTTCGGTCTGCAGGCTGATGCTCTATCCACTGAGCCAAATCAGTTTTGGCTTCAGATATTATTCTAAACATCAATCTCCCAAACAAAAATATATTTTCAAATATTAATAACTCAATCACAAAACAATTGTTGTAGGGATAAAATAGGAGGAAGAAATAAAATAGTTCACAAAAGAAGGAGTAGCAAGGAAAATCTGAATAAATAAAATGCAAATGATAGAATTCCAAATGCCTGAGCTGATGGTTCCAGAACTGTAGCGTCATGGCATGATCAGTTGTCCATTAGAATGAGATGAGGGATGTAGGCACAAAACCAAGGAGCGGCCAAACACGTGGTTTTCATGATGGATACTTTAATGCAATGTTTTAAAATGTAATGTAATATTTTACAAATCAAAATTAATGCAAAGTAAATCATGATGGTAAAATGGTCTTGTTGGCCACCAGGCTATACTTTGGCCAGCATTTAGCATACTTATTCTATCTTTGACAGCTGTGGTACTAAAAACTTTTCATGCTTTTTAAAAATAATTTAATATCCATGCCATACATTCTATTATCTTCTCTTATTCTTCCCATTTTACAGCTGAGAAAACTGAGGCTTAAAGATATTGAGTAACTTGCCCAGATTATAGCCAATAATTAAAAGGATCCAAGCAGCTTGACTCCAGAAATTGCTCATGTTCATGCTACTATACTATCTACTACTGCCAGAATGTTTCAGTCCACAGTTAGATCAAGGTCTGTGGATGCTGATTCTTCACTATCTTCATGCATCTACTGGATCAGAGATAAGTTCATTACCTTAGAGCAGCCATGTATAAACTGGCCCCAAGGAGCTGAATTAATTTGCTGGGAAGACCTAGATGATTCGTTTTCCTACTCAATGATTCTGTCCAACTCAATGTTAGGAGTGAAGGGGGGTAGGGAGGCGGAGAAGAGACAAGGCAGTAGGGAAAGAGGACAGATTCAGGAAGTACCCTACGCAATCAGAATGAGACAGAAATCTAAAGACAGTGAGACCAAGAACAAATACAGATGTTATTGGTAGAGGCAAAAGCAATGAGGAAGAGTCCAGCATGAAGAATGTGGGTACCCTGCAGCTGTAGGGAACGCACATAACTCAGAACTAGAGCTGCGGGGAAATGATGCTCAGTCTGTAGAAGTATGTCGACATCACTAGGGCCTGTTTTCTGTCTTCCTTACTGTTGGTTCTTCCCCTGTCCTTTCCCACACAGTTATGTCTTAAGAGAGAACCTGAGGTATTCACTGCAATCTCTGACATTCTTCCCAATGTCACTGAGTTGCCCTGTCCTCCTGTCCTTCCATTGCCTGTCCCTGTTCCCGGCCACCCAGCCTCCTGTAGCTGCCATTGCACTCTAATAAAAGAGCTCTCATCAGTGGAGCTCATTTTGTGTGTGTGTGTGTGTGTGTGTGTGTGTGTGTGTGTGTGTGTGTGTGTGTGTGTGATGTTTCATGAAACCTTAAAGAGCCAGTTGTCTGTGATCCTTCAGCTGACTCTCCAACTGCTTTATGATCTGTTGGTTTCGTTATGCCTGCAGGACTAGAAGCAGAGGGTCTAGAGCTGAGAGGGCTGGCCAAGTAGGGGCTAGTATTTAAGAAGGAATGCAGAATAAGTAAGAAAGGGGTTCAGTTAAATTAGCAGCACACTGGACCATGTCTGCTCATTTTATTGCCATATTTCCTAGTGGATCTTTACTTTCAATTTCAGATTTGTTGCAACTGCTACAAGATTTAAAATATATACGGTAGATTTTCCAGTACCAACAGCTCACTAAAATAATAATTAATCATCCAGGTCAATGGTTCTCAGTCCTACCAGATCTAATAGCACCTTTTGCTGTGAATATTTCAGATGCATTTTGTAATGATTCTTCTACATTTTGTATGGATAATATAACCAATTTATATATACCTTTAAAAATCCTCTAACTGTACAAGAAGAAGTACAAGGAAAGTAAGGTAGTAAAGTAATAATGTAAATGTAAATTCTTGGGCAGGAATATGTCAGAGACATAAAAGGCTGTCAGATAGTTCACCTTTCTTTAGAATTACTGAGACTGTGACTATGACTAATGCAGTGTGATGTAGGTGTTTTATATTAGACATTCAAAATCCATGCGCAATGTATGGGTTAGTCAGTGATGATTTTCCAAAATCATCCTTGGCCCTCCAAAGATGTCCATATTCCAATTTCTGGAAAATTGTTACCTTATGGCACATAACGTAATTTTTGAGGAAGGAAGTTATCATATAAATATTAAGATTTTGCAGATATAAATAAATTATAGATCTTAAGATGGAGAGATTATACTTGGTTATCCTAAGAACAACACACTAGTGTCAGAGTCAGAGGAGGTATAACAAGGGAAGAAGAGGTTGTAATGTTGCAGGGCCATGAGCCAAGGAATGTGGGCAGTCTCTAGAGCTGAAAAGGCAAGAAAAGTGATTTCTCTGCAAAACTTTCAGAAGAAACGCAGTCTTGATGACCCATTTTAGGTTTTTGAATTCTAGAATTGTCAGATAATATGTGTTGTCAGATAATAAATATGTACTTTTGTGGAAATTTCTTATAGTAGCTAAGGGAAACTAATATAGTGACCAACTTGTGGAAAATTCCCAACTGTCAAAGTCCAATTTTTATAAAATTTATATGATAACTTCCTTCCTGAAAAATTCATTGCATAGTCAAAGTGTGCAAAAATACTTTGTGATTATATGTAAAATTAGAGGCCCGGTGCAAGAAATCTATGCATGAGAGTGCGGGGGGGAGTGTCCTTCAGCCCAGCCTGCTCCCTCTCTAATCTGGGACCCTTTGAGGGATGTCCTACTAGGATTGGGCTGAAACAGGCAGTAGGACATCTTTCTCACAATCCAGGACTGCTGGCTCCCAACTGTTCTCCTGCCTGCCTTCCTGATTGCCCCTAACTACTTCTGCCTGCCTGCCTGATCACCCCCTAACCACTCCCCTGCCAGCCTGTTTGCCCCTAACTTCCTTCCCTTGTAGGCCTGGTCACTCCTAATTGCCCTCTCATGCTGGCCTGGTTCCCCCACAACTGCCCTTTCCTGCAGGCTTGGTCTCTGCCAATTGCCCTTTCCTGCTGGCCATCTTGTGGTGGCCATCCTGTGTCCACATGGGGGCAAGATCTTTTCACCACATGGGGAGAGTCATCTTTTGTGTTGGAGTGATGGTCAATCTACATATTACTCTTTTACCAAATAGGATAGAGGCCTGGTACATGGGTGGGGGCCAGCTGGTTTGCCCTGAAAGGTGTTCTGGATCAAGGTGGGTGTTCCCTTGGGCATGGGTTGGCCTGGGTGAGGGGCCTGTGGTGGTTTGCAGGCCAGCTATGCCCCTTGGCAATCTAAATAGAGGCCCTGGTATCTGGGATTTATTTATCTTCTACAATTGAAACTTTGTAGCCTGGAGCAGAGCCAAGCCTTCTGCTCATTTTGCAGCAGCAGCCATTGAAACTTTGTTGCATTAAGTGGAGGACTCAGCAGGCCAGGGTGTGTGGAAAGCTTGGCTTCCTCCATTGCCAGGGGCAACCCAAACCTCCCTCCTGCTTCTCTGTGGCCATAGCCATCTTGGTTGGGTTAATTTACATAGTTGCTCTGATTGCTTGGTGGGTGTGGCTTGTGGGTGTAGCAGAGGTGGGTGTAGCAGTCAATTTGCATATTACTCTTTTATTAGATAGGATGGAGCTCAATTCTAGACTCAAATAATTATAAACTAGGTTTGCACTGTATTACCAGGTCTTCTATTTTCTCAGTCTTCTCTGCTCTCACCCACTTTTACTTTGGTTTATATTTCATGCTAAGCAATTTCACTTCTGTCTAGTTTTCAGGTTTCCTTGGCTTGTGGCTTCACCTTCCCTTTGTAGAATAGCCCTTCAAGATGTTCCTGCAAATATTCTTTCCTGCCTAAGTCTGCTTGCTGGTTGTTAAAATTCTTGTTCAAGGTATGTGCTCTTCCTTCAGCCAAAAATGACCTTCAATCTCCAATCCCTAGGTTTGACTTATGCCTGGTGATCCTTCAAAACTCAAGTGCCATGATTTCTAAGTAGCTTCTTCGACCCCTGCTGTCATGGGTAAATCTTTCTTTTGGGTTTTCAGTAGTCCCTGAACTTACTATCTTTATCACCTATTTTGTTTCTATGTCTAGACACTGTGCTCAGTACTTTAATTATATTTTGTCACTTATATACCAATCCTCTGAGCTAGTTATTATTTATCCCCATTTTACAGATAGGGAAATTGAGACTCAGAGGGTAACTCAAAATCTAAAGTAAAACAAAAGGATTCTTGGTCTTAGAATCCTTTATGTTCATGAAAGATCAAATTTCAGTGGATTATATTTAAAAGGATTAAATCTTGTAGCTTTTTACTCATTAGTAATCATTTATTATGTTTCTATGTTCCCAGACTATTTCCCTACTCTGCAGGATGCCTGCCTTTAGAGTGGGTGGATGGCTACGTTACATACTTGCATCATTTGAACTTTTTACAATGATCAATTAGTGGAGTCCAGTTTACGTATTTGGCTTTCATGTATAAAATCTAAATAATTTTTTAAAAAAAGTTTTTAATGGTAGTTTAAATACTTTCTGGGCCAATTATTTTTGTTTTATATATAAATTTTTGTGTATGTACAAATTTTACTCACATATTATTCATTTTGTACTTATTTATTGAGTATCACTAAGACCTAGGGTCTTTCTGGGCACTGGGAATATGGCAATAAATAAGAAGGATGATGGAATTCTTATTTTAGTGGGGAATATATTCAGCATCAATCTAAGAAAAGAAAGAAAGGAGAGAAGGGTGAAAGTGGTAGAGAGTTCTCATTACTTAGTTAAAGAAGGCCTCTCTAAAGGGTTGATATATGAGTGTCGGATTAAATGAAATAAGGGAGAAAGCCATATGAATTTCTGATGAAATATATCTCAGAATGTAACTTGCAATTTTTTTGAATTGTTCCAATTTTATTTTGAAATCAGAGTTAATAGTATCAAAAGTACACATTGAGCATGTACAAGTTGCTTGGTGAATGAGTTGGGCTGCTAGATAACAGGAAAATATGAGGTCTGACCTTGGCCACCTAGTTTACAACCTCCAAGGAAGTTGGGAACAATACACATAAAAGTATCAAATGATAAAACATTATTTTTTATTATTTATTTGGTACTAATTGAGTGACACAGATTCTAGGTTTTGGGAGACACTGTGGGTATTCTGTCTTCAGAATTAAATGTCTAATTTTGCTATATTCAAATTATTTTTAAGCACAAGGTAATGGAACTTAAAGCAAGAAGATAGGAAAAAATGTTCTTTTTTTTAAATTGTGTTACATGTATACATATCTCCCCGTTGCCCTCCCCCCCTCCCAGGCATACCCCAACCCCCCAGTGTCTATGTTCATTGATTATGCTTATATGCACACATACAAGTCCTTTGATTGATCTCTTATCTACCCCACCTCTCCTTAATCTTCCTGCTATAATTTGACAGTCTGTTTGATGCTTTACTCCCTGTGTATCTATCCTTTTGTTCATTAGTTTACAATGTTCTTTATTATCCACAAATGAGTGAGATCATGTGGTGCTTCTCCTTCATAGACTGGCTTATTTCACTAAGCATAAGGCTCTCCGGTTCCATCCAGGTTGCTGCAAATGGTAAGAGTTCCTTCTTTTTAATGACAGCATAGAATTCCATTGTGTAGATGTACCACAGTTTTCTGATTCACTCATCTGCTGACGGGCACCTAGGCTGTTTCCAAATTGTAGCTATTGTAAATTGTGTTGCTATGAACATAGGGGTGCATAAATCTTTTCTGATTGGTGTTTGTGATTTCTTAGGATAAATTCCTAAGAATGGGATTACAGGGTCAAATGGGAGATCCATTTTTAGTTTTTTGAGGAAACTCCATACTGTTCTCCAGAGTGGCTGCACAAGTCTGCATTCCCACCAACAGTGCACAAGGGTTCCTTTTCTCCGCATCCTCGCCAACACCCATCGTTTGTTGATTTGTTGATTGCGATTCTGACAAGTATAAGATGGTATCACATTGTCATTTTGATTTGCATCTCTCGGAAGAAAAAATGTTCTTTAATGGAAATTTAGTTTTCAGTCCTGTAGGAGGCCTCTCATAAGAGCTATTTATGGAGTCTGTGAAATATGCTTCTAATAGGGAATAGGAAATCCTACTGGGAATTCAGACAATTGATTTATAGTCTGTGGCATCCTAAACAGTGGTAGCTTTCCTTGGACCCAGATTCCTGAGTCACTGAAATATGGTGGGAAGGTTTGCAAATACATTGTTTTCCTGCTTCTCTTCTCCATTGCTCCCCTGAGCTATTAGCAAGTGAAAGTTGTGATTTAAACTAATAATCAAATTGAGACCATCCATTATCTAGCATAGGACTCTCAATAATGGTTCTCATTTAGAGCTCTCAACAAATTATTCATGAATGGAACACAAATATACTAATAGTATTAGTGCTGCTGGGATTATGACATTTTTGTTTTTTGACAAATTTTTTGCTTTCTCAGATTTTAATAGTTCATAACACAGTTTCTGACTATATGCAAAGATAATTCTTATGGTATTATCTTTGAAATTAAAAAACAAAACATGGAAAAGTAATGATTCAAAGAAATCATTGGATTCATTTCAGTAATGAGTGCTTAAGCAGTAAACTTTTCTCTGATAAATTTTAGTTTTTGCTTCAAAGATTTCATGCTTGAATCAACTTTTTCTTTTATTTTAATGAGCATCATTGTAATCATTAATTATAATAACTAGTGTTCACACTAGGATTTTCACTCCAAAATGTAGAAACACATTTTAAAATTCAGTAATTCTTACATTTAAGCCTACCATAAAGAGAGGCAGCAAATATTTACATTTTATAGAAGGGCTTGGAGGTTAGGGGTCTAAAACAACAACAGTAACAAACTGGGTAATTTTTCTTGTCTTTGACTGGATTTACACTTATTACAAAGCTGCCCAGTCTGTTCCCAAGTCTGTGTCTAAGGCTGGTAGTGAGTTTTTCTGAAAAAAGCATTAAGTGCTGCCACCATCCTGAGTCAGAGGCTTTCCCTCTGGTCTTGATTTCTAATATCATTAGCTGCAGAATCAAAGACGAGATTTCCCCCTTGTTTTGTTCTCTGGTGTTAGGATTCCAGGCAATGATTTTGACATGCTGCTCCCCACATGGGGGCCTTTGATTACTTTAGAAGGTCTTTACTGCAGTGTGTAGTACGTGGATGTGCTGGTCCTGGTGCTATTTGCCTGCTATACCTTCCACCATGCCTTCTGTACTGCTGTGCTCCCTGTGATGGGGAATCCAATCTGACAGGTTGCCATGATTCTTATGCTCCTTCTTGTAGGCTGGCCTCCGCAGGAGCACTTTAGGGTTGGAGGGTAGCTGAAGCCGGGGCACCATCAGCTCCTCCAGAGGCCCCAGCAGCTACTTCCTGCTTTGATCCCTCTGGCCTAGGGCTGTTGGAGCTTTCTACTGTTGCTAACCTCTGGGCTGCCACCCTTTTTTGTTTGGCTTCTCAATAGCAATTCCCTCGCCTGTGCCACTAACTCTCAGTTACTAAAGTCCCTGTTTTAGGTGTGTAAAGTGACTTCTGCTTTCCTAGTTGGAACTTGACTTATATAGGTGCCAGTTCTCAGGGATGATTGCCAACAAAATGAACCACTGTCTTTGTAAGAATTTTCGGGAAATTGAAGTTTAGAAAATTTACCTCGTTTTAGGCCTCAAGAAACAGAATAATATGGGAGAATAGATAATAACTTTATCATTTTGTAGGCAGGAACTTCTGAGCTGACGAATTATTTTATATACTGCTCTAAAATGAGACATGTTAATTACATAGACGTTTGAGTTTTGTTGTACACCTTGGATTTCTAGCATTTTGTAATTAGCCAATGATATAATGTGGCATAGAGTGATAATGCTAAAATATATTACCTGAAATATTTAAAAGTTAAATCTAAAAGCACCACATCTGTATCCTTATTTAAGGCAGACAGACTCCTTTAGTAGTGTTACTATAAAAAAGACTATGGAATCAGTTCACATTATTTTCCTGGATGGAGGAAAAACGTTCATTCTCGATAAACTGCCAGCATTAATAAGGGATGTAATATGTAATATCTCTTGTATTTCTTTAACCACATGACATTCTGCAGTGAGGAAACCACTGGACTACAAATCATAAACCATAGGTTTTATCTTAGGTTGGATTCGCTAGAGCAGTGGTTCTCAACCTTTCTAATGCCAAGACCCTTTAATACAGTCCTCATGTTGTGGTGATCCCCAATCATAAAATTATTTTTGTTGCTACTTCATAACTATAATTTTGCTACTGTTATGAATCGTAATGTAAGTATCTGTGTTTTCCAATGGTCTTAGGCGACCCTGTTAGCAGTTTTCAACCTTTGGGTCAAGACCCATAGGTTGAGAACCACTGCTGTAGATCCTAGCAGAAGTGACTGAGTGGGAAGCATGAGACAGGGATGGAGGAAATGCCAGATGCACAGTTGAGGTTCCTGCAGGGGTGTGGGTCGGGCTCCATCATGTGCACTTGAGGCAAGCTGTGATCATCAGGAAGTGAACCAAGGCCTGCATGGCACTGCTGGCATGATGTTCCAGGGTGGAAAGAGTGCTGTTTGTTATGCTACACTCTTGGCACAGCTCAGATCCATTGATGCTCTTCATTAATTCCATTCTGTCACTGTTCTTCGAAGACTAGGCTGACCCCTGCCTCTCAGAAAAGATTGAACAGTGCAATAAACTACAGTCCCCCTTGAGGAACAGCTTCTGAGGCCACAATTGATATCCATCCTCTCTCCTCCACTATCCCTTCCAGACTTTCCTCACCCTCAGCCAGGCTTCCAACGTTGCTTGGTTAGAAGGTGACCTAGATCCTCATCCTGAGGAATCTGAGCCTGGGTTGATTCACTTCCTGCAATTGCCTGTTTCCTGTGGTCAGTGGGTATGGGAAACACCAGAAGAAGCCCAGGGAATCCCCTGAGATCCAGACTTACTCCTCTTTTTTCCATTGTGTAGCAGCAGTCTTGTCTCATTAGGATGAACACAGTTTCTGTGTCAATCTAAAAAATCTACTCTTTGCCTGTGGTGCATTGGCATGAAGCATCTAAGTGATTAGTCACAGCTTTGGGCTCAGTGTCTCAAAGTGTTGCTCTCCAAGAACCAGGGCTTCTATTCTAGCCAAGTGTAAAGTTGTGGAACAAGAAGTCCAAGTTAAGCAAATGTATCCCTGGGAGTGATGATGAGGGAAGCCAACCAGTGCTTGCATCCCTTCGTACCCAGACCTTTGTTCTGCAATTAACTACTTGCAACTCTTTTGTATGACTTTCTGTTTTGTGAAGCCAGAATTTTAAATCTTATCCTCTATCTTCTCACCTCCTGTATCATTTCAATACATTTATTTCACAAATCTTGTTTAATCCCATATGTGTGGTTTTTATTATTTTGCTAGGTAAATATTATTTTTTGCTGAGCCAGATAGTAAGCTATGATTATATTTGCTCTATTTTATAATCTTTTATTTTTCTTGAAATTAATAATTCCCTCCTTTATTGTTTTTATTTGATTCACTGTATTCTAATATCTGGCCCAACTTTTTTCATACTCTCCACCAGCTTTGTAAATATCTTTCTTAATTTTTTCTCATAGTCAAACTATCTGTGTACTCTGCATTTTTGCACAGAAGTCTCAGGTACAATCCTAACTTTGGGGAAAAGTGCTCAGTATTCTGGTTTCATCTAAACAGATGCATGATGTTTAACTTAACAGAGAGGGAAAGAGTTAGATGGATTAGGTTGGGAGGGGATGTTAAAGTGTTTCTCTGAGAGAGTGGTTTTGTAAGAGTGATGCAAACAGGAACTAGTTTATAGGTGGCCAAAAAGTGCAGTGGATGATAATGGATATTGAGCACTTACTATGTGGCAGGGACTATCCTGGAAATGTTTCACTTACATTATGTCATATAATCCTCATAATGATCCTATGTGGAAATGCTATTACCTCTGTTTCACAGGTCAGGAAGCAGAAAATGAAGTGACTTGCCTAAGTTTACACAGAACCAGGATTCAATCTCTGGCTGAACCTGAAGCCTCTGACTAAACTACTCCTTAGAGATGAAGAGACCAGATAGTGCATATAAAGCAGAGAGGCAGTAGGTACAGACAAAGGAGGCAGCCTGTGTTGACAACATTCAAGGAAACTGTGCCCCAGGGGTCCTGTGAGTATAACTGAGAAGAGGAGGCGAGGAAAAGAACTGTGCAAACATTTGCTTCTGCTTGAATGTGTACCCCCCAGCGGAACTTTCACCAATTAGGAGAGCTGTCTTGAAGAATGCTGCCTCAGCTCCTGAAAAGAAGACCCCAGGGCATGCATTAATGAGAGGAGGGGGCGTCACAGCTGACAGAAAAATAAAGCTCTCATGGGGAGCCAGGGGCCCCCAGTGGGGCCTGGAGCTTGTTGACTGAGCAGCAAGAGACCCCTGCTGTTGAGCTTCCCCTGATGCCCAGCCTGCCTGCTGAGTCTTGGAAGAGGGCTCTCTCTCCCATGACTTGCCTTATATGGGACAATTAATGAACAGTGTGATGACAGGGGACACCTCTCCATATTGTTCACATCTGGGCTTATGACCAGATAATTCACCTCGCCCTCCTGGTTCCATTAGAGGAGAAAGTGCCTTTTCAGCACTTTGCAGAACCAGGATGCAAAAGCAAAGGGCACAAAGTTAACTGCATCATATCTTTCATTTACTTAGTCAATTGCTTTTAGGAGAAGCATGGATTTAGAAGGGAGGTTTTTTTTGTTCTGAGATAAAGTCCCTCTTTAGTCAATATTAAGATGCTTATTACAATTACTTTGGACAAGAGTGACTGGATTCTGTCTGCTATTCACTAACTGAATAAAAATGGAACTCCCTTAAAGCAGAGTTTCTTCTACTTAACCTGTTTTGATTCTAAGAGGAAAGTATTATCCACTCTCTAAGGGTGAGAGGAAGAGACTGAGACTCAGATGTTTACATAAACGCCATGTCCCAAGACCATGCCCCAAGATATTTACCTAAAGGCTATGTCCAAGGCCATGAATGAAACTCAGATTGACTTGCTAATCCTGGCTTTCCCCTCAGCACCCTGTTGGGTTGAGTTGCCTGTTGCTCAAGGTTTGTTAAAGCACATAATTTCTCAACGCTTTGAAAGGCTTCTTGACATGAGGACCCAGGAGACCTTGCAGGAAGATCATATCAGTTGTTCCTTAGGCATTTCTTTTTTGATTATATAAGTGCTCAGGACATTTCTGGGCAGCAAATGTACATGGAGAAAAATAAATAAATCATGCTTTATATCATAAAGACATTTTCAGTCACATTGGGAAATGAGTTATGTGAACAAAATACTTAGGGAAAAATTAAGTTCTTAATTACAGCTAAATGTTGAATATAGAGTTGCTCAAAAAAGGAAAAGAGCTGAAGTAGGCTGGAGGCCTTGGGGAAAGAAGAGGGTGATGTGTGAGTGGACGTGGAAGGATGGGTAGGGATGGAGAATGAATGAGGCATAGAAGGACAAGAAAAAGTTTTTCTACCAAAGGCAACATGGAATAGAAGGGGAATGTTGTGGCCCGGCTTCAGAGTGTGGGATAACGGTGGAACACAGTGGAGGGAGTGATGAGTGTTTGTTGACCCCTTTTGCTCTACTTAGTTTTCTTCCTCTCACATTAATACATAATTTAATCTGAGTTTGAGAAATATATCTATAATTGTTGTATGTCTTAATGTATCCATTTACCAACTAGTTTTTAAAGGCAGAAGACAAAAGTGTGGCCGGCATTCAAAAAGAATTATTTTTAGGAGAGTTACTAATAACGATTGAATATATTGTTTAACTTTAAATTCAATTCCCTGCCTTCCCAGAATTGATTTTCAGAGATTTATTTTTACTAAAACAGGTCTCTATGATTATCAGGATATCCACATGAGAAGAATTTATACTAATGTAATAAATTTAGAAAAGATAAAAATAAAATTGCCACGTATATTAGTGCCTACATAGAAGAGAAACTCCATAAATGAAGCCTGGCAGAGCCAGTTACTTCTTTAGTTTTTCCATAGTGTTGTGAACTGTTTTCTTATTCACTACACCATGAACTCCTAGAAGGAAGACACTGTGTCATGTACATATTTACATCCCCTGTGTCTAATATATACCTACCTGGTCGAGGCTACTGAAACAACTTCTACCATTCATTTAGATGAATGAGCAAATGAATATATAAGTGGAAGACTAGCTTTCATCCTGTGTACTAATTAGGGTAATGCTAGCTTCTACCATAAATAATCCCCTAAACTTCAGTGTGTTTGAACAACAAAGCTGTGGTTATCACTCATAATAGTCTAATGTGGTGTCCATGGTTGATTGGTGGCTTTCCTTTACTTGATAAATAAGGGACTTGGGCTCTTTGCAACTCATGGCTCCACTGGGATTTCGGGGTCCACTACAGATGGAAAGAGAGCATGAAAAAGGCACAAGTAACACATATCACTTCTGCTTACATTCATTTAACTAGAACTAGCTGCATGACCCTGCCTAGGCAGCTTTCTCAGAGAGACTCAGCAACACAGATGAGTCAGATGGATGGTAGTGAATAGTTGGCCTTCTTTACCACAGCCAGCCTTCAGCACTTCCTAGTTGTGTGAGCTTAGGCAAGTTCATAACCTCTCCAGGTCTCAGTTTTTTACTTATAAATGGGGATAATATATTTATCCTGTAAGGTTGTTGTAAATATTAAATGGCACCTATATTTGAAGTAACTAGCAGCAATGCTCAACATATGCTTAATATGTGAGAGCTATTATAATATTGTTACTTTTCATAATTCAATTCAATAAGATACTTACTGTATTAACATTTATTTTTCTTCAACCACGATCATTGCACATGCAAAACTAGGAAAACTCAGGGAGAACATGTGATTGCATGTCTTAAGGTGGAAGCAGAGATAGAGACTTCTAGATTAATCACTCCTATGGGGTCATGGCACATACTAAGGCTAGGGTAATATATGTTATCCATTTGGTATTGTGGACTTTAGATAAGAAAGATTTTTTTTTCTTGATTTTTTTTTTCTAAGAGAAGTTACATATTGTCAGTGTGAACGGCTATTTTGTAAATACCCCATTCAAGTGGAGGTAGATGGAATGGAATTATTACAAACATCCTGTAGACAAAAGATAATAAGAGATAGAGCCCTTCGGAAAGAACAAAAAGGACTCAGGGCCATGGGAAGAGAAATGAAGGGCAGGGAAGGGTAAAGAGAGGAAGGGAAGGGAAGTGGAACTGTGGTAGGCTACCTGAATCTGCCCTTGGGATTGCCATGAATGCATTGGCTGCTGAGGGCTCATAGCTGAGTCCTCTCCAAGAAACTGCCGTTAGTTGAAGGGAGCTGCCTAGCCCAAAGTTACAGTCCCCCTGTGGAGGTGGCTGCCAAGATCCATGTGGATTTTCTGAAGGGTCATCCCAACTTTCCAGTTCCCATTGGTGTTGACTGAGGCCTCTGTTGCAAATAGTTCAACTTTTCTGCCCAGATCCACTTTCCTTCTTTTATAAATTTAAAAAAAATTTTTTTTTGAGAGGGAAGAAGAAAGGGAGGAAGAGAGAGATAGAAAGACACACACACACACACACACACACACACACACACTCACACAGAGAAAGAGAGAGAGAGAGAGAGAGAGAGAGAGAGAGAGAGAGAGAGAGA
>JAAGEH010002528.1:46964187-47026904 GCA_011751065.1 Lasiurus cinereus | reverse complement strand
CAGAGGGAGAGAGAGAGAGAGAGAGAGAGAGAGAGAGAGAGAGAGAGAGAGAGGAACAACATCAACTGGTTGCCTCCAACAAACACCTCCAATGAATAGGGATAGAACCACATTTGTGCCCTGAGGGGGGAATCTTACCCATGACCTATTGGTGCATGGGATGATACTCAACAAACTGAGCCACAGCTGTGGCTCCCAGAGCACTTTCCAGTAAAGTTCCTCATAGGACTCTGTGACCCTGAGTCTGTTTCCTGGGGGACTGGACCTACTAGAGAAGAGAAGAAAAGGGGAAGGAAGGAAAGCAAACAAAAAGGGAGAGGACTCACACAGGATGGGGAACTTTTCCTTATGGATTATCAAATGCAGCAGTCCCTGAAGGCATTGATATACAAGAACTCCCCCTTGTTTATCTCTGGGAAAACTCAGTGTAGTTAAATAATATGACTCCAATTTGAATTAAAGGTCTCTTTGTATACTCTCCTGAATTACCTCCAGATGCTTGTCCAGCTAACAGTGAATTTGTTTAATAATGGATCGTTCCCCTCACCTTTCACTATCAATGATCTGTCCTGGTGTTGGTTATATTCTGTATACAGAATGTGCTTTTTACAAAATCTGTTTTCTCCCAGGCTCCTTACTGCCCACTAAACATAGTGTAACTTACCCAGTCCTGCTCTAAACAGCACAACAATGTACCTTTCAAATTCATCTGTTGGAAGAAAAGGGGGAAACTCTGTATGGCTTCTATAGCGAGGAGCTTTCACCAAGGGGCTTATGCTGCTTTTCTCTCCTGCCAGTAGAGTAGGGAAGCAGGTTTCATGGTCTTTTGTGCCAAGCACACAGTGAGACTGCAATAAGTACATCTTACAATGAGTTTCAGCACTGGCCGGTGTGGCTTGATTGAAGCATCATCTCATACATTGGAAGGTGGCAGGTTCCACTCCTGTTAGGGCACATACTCAGATTGTGTGTTTGATCCCTGGACAGGGTGGGGTGCGTGCTGGAGGCCACTGATCAATGCTTCTCTCTCAGATTGATATTTCAGTTTCTCTACCTTCCTCTCTCTCAAATCAATTTAAAAAAATGAATTTCACCTAGCCTGTAATCAGTTCGATTTTACTGGCTGGGGTGAATGGATTCCCTAGAAGCCTGACTCCCCCGACTGCCATTCACCTTCAGGCATTTTCAGTTCACTTTATCTATTTACTGTCTTTTATGTACTTGTTTCATAAGAAGAATGCCTGCTTCAAGGATACTGGAAGTATTCTAAAATGTCCCTCTATTTCAAGGGGTCTGGTTTCATTGTGGGTGGGTTTTCAATTATGAGATTCAATTTTCCTGATAGAAGTGTGTTTTCTGGCTTCCATGTGTGATTAATTCAGGGGAAGTGCTTATCTGTTATGATCTAAATGTGAATTTGTTTTACCCTTAGCCAACAAGACAATTACAAATGCTGTCTTGCCTGCAACCATAGGCTTGGAAATGCAGCTGTCACCTTGAAAGCCACAAAGCTTATGAGTTCCGGGCTCTGTGCTGACACTGAGTAGCTGGATACACGCAGGAACCAGAAAGTGGAAATTTTTTACGGGAGATGATGAATGCCTTTCTGTCCCGCAGAATTGGCAATGGGCTTCGCTGAAGTTTAATCTGATGCAGTTGTTTGTGAATGTGTGTAGAGTGATGTACTATCTAACTTCCCAACACTACATGCCTGTTGCACTCCAAGAATATTATTGTGTGGAAGTACCCTGCCACCTTCCTCCTGCCTCAGGGTTTTCGTTAACTCCTGAAGCTCTGAGGGACCCCAGCATCTGGGACAAACTCTGATGGGGACTTAAGCAAGTGAAGACTCTGTATTCAAGAACGGGGACAACTCCAGGGTGGAGCATCCCATTGCTATCCTGGAAAAGGAAACCCATTGGACCAGAAAGCCACATCTCTCGTGTTTATTTGCCTAAAAGTGGTAATCCTCCACTGCTATATGCTTAACATTTAGAATAAATATTTTTCTGCCCATAGTTCTAAAGACAGAGATGATATCAAATATACTGAAAACCATAGCATCTTTGTTACTAAAACTAAAAAAAAAACAAAACAAACAAAAAACACACACACTTGCCTTTTGTATGCTGCCCTTCCTAATGCAAACCTGACTTCATCTGATGCTCTCTTGAGATGATTCCTTAGGGAGCAGTTTTATGTCATTTTCATGTAACTGTCACTCTAATGTACTGAGGGAAGTTTCATTATCATTTGCATATTCTGAAAGTTTACTGAATTTTAAGAGAGTGTGCCGGAGAAATAACTTGTCTTGATATATTTAAGAAGCTGGATTTTTTTTCCCTCTTGCTTGGAACTGCCAATCCTGGCTGTGACTCTAATAATTTATTTAGTATAGCTTTAGGTGGATGCAATCTAAATACTTGGGATTTAAAGAAGTATGAGCCTTGATTCCTGTACATAATAAAATGAGAGAATTGTACACATTAGCAAAAACTTGGAGTCCAGAATCCTCAGTAGAGCTATTGTACCAAGTATGTTGAAAGTAGAGAGAAAGGAAAAGGAAAGAGTCAACCAAGTCAACTTGGAATACTGTTACAGTAGAAATGGCATTTGAACTAGGTTTTGAAGAATATGTAGGAATGTGGAGATTGGGGAAAGATAGTGAAGATCAACCTGGCAAAGCATGAGAAGGCAAGGAGATAACAGCATAATGAGGGAGTCTTGTGTATTTCAAAAGTAGTCTGTGGACAAAAAGGCCCATAGAGATTGTGAATAAACTTTTTATGATAATGTGAGGGATTTGAAACTTGGATAGTGGAGCCATGGAGGCTTTTAGGCAGGACAATATGGGAAAGAGTGGTACAATCCAATACTAGAGGGAGGAGGAGATAAATGAGAATTCAGACCATGCTGTAAATAGGTCAGTCAAGGACCCTGGTAACTTTTGAATTTCATTAGAGTGCAAATGGAATCAGGATGTGAGGATTTACAGAATGTATTGAAGGTCAAGAACATTAGCAATGAAGTGAAAGAGAGTGTGTGGAATGATAGAGGATGAAGATGGTTAAGGGAAGATGTGTTTGTTAGAATCATGAAAATGTGTATAAGAGTTGCCACCTTTATGAACTATTTGTTAATTACATGTTCTTTTGGACGTATTTGGTATGTTTGACTTTCCTTAACACCTCAGGTAGAAATTAGCATTACTTCTGAAATACTAGAGAAAACTTGGCTGTTTACATATTTGCCTTCCCTTACTAGACCGTAAGCAGATTGAGGACTGGGACTGTGTTTGATTAATATTTGTATTCTCCATACCTAACACTTAGGAGGTATTTGGTTGATTTGTTGAGGATTGAATGGAGGGAAGGAAAACTTTCAATGGAGAAGTTGAAGATAACAGAGAGAAGAAAGATATAGATAAGAGGAAATGTCAGAGGATAGAAAGGGATAGATCCTCTAGAATAGGGGTCATCAAACTTTTCTGTAAAGATTTGAATAGTAAATATTTTAGGCTCTGTGGACTGGATGGTCTCTACTTAATTCGGCCATTACAGGATAAGGACAGCCATATACAATGGGTAAAAGAATGGACTTGGCTGTGTTTCATTATAACTTTGCTTATAAAAAGAGGCTCTAATTCATACTCTAGAGCAGTGGTTCTCAACCTTTCAAAGGCTCTATAGCAGCAGTTCTCAACCTGTGGCTCACCCACAGGTTGAGAACCGCTAGCAGGGTCACTTAAGACCATTGGAAAACACAGATATTTACATTACGATTCATAACATTAGCAAAATTACAGTTATGAAGTAGCAACAAAAATAATTTTATGGTTGGGAGTTACCACATCATGAGGAACTCTATTAAAGGGTCATGGCATTAGAAAGGTTGACAACCACTGCCCTAGAAGATCTGGAAGGGGAGAGAGACTGGCAGTAGCTTTAAAGGGTGTAGGAAACTTCGTTAGAGCAGGTGAGAGAAGGGAGGGAAGTGTTGTAAGTGGGAGAACAGAGTTATAAGGAAAGTGGAAAACATTCTAAACAAGTTCTCTGAAAAATCTTATAAGAAACAGACCAGGAACATTTTAGGGCAGCAGTGGGACCAGGTATACAGTATATCATGGTTTCAGTGAGAGTGGTCATGTAAATTTCATCACTTCAATAAGAGTGTCCATGTTCCCCTTCCCTCAGCTGAGTGCCATGCCCTTGTATGGCTAAGGATATGGCCCTTTTTCTAGGTTATGGGACATCAATCCCCCTCACTATGTCATGTGAAGGTGAAAGGAATTATTGGATGGCCTCTCCTGCAGGGGGCAGCATGATGAGAGCAGACATTAATGTAGCAGCTTGCTTGGGCTGTTATTTCTTGCATTAGAGTTAGGGAGCCACTATTTTATGAACCCAAAGTATTCATTCTTTCCCAGGAGGTCTGGCATCTCCAATTTTTTGACCTTTAGACATAAAGGGTTTATTGTATCCCATTTCAGAGAGTAGGACATTCCACTTATTGAGGAAGGCTACTCAGATAGTCTTCAAGCAATCCCTATACCTTCTCTTCTTTGATCCAGAAATGCCCATTACATCTTCAGTACCAGACACTAGCACTAACTGCCTATTTCTTCTACTGGAGATTTATTCTGATTTTGTCTTCAGAGATTTAAAGATTTGTACCAAAAATGGAACAGTAATTACAATAAGAACCCCACAGGTTTAATCCCTGGGAGGGATTCTGCGGTGTTCGCTGTGGGTTGCTGTGCGGGACTTCCTCCATCACAACCTCCCTCCCTCTAGTACAATTGACACTAAAGGAGGGGCTGCAAGGTTCAAACCAGCAGAGATTCTCTTCCAGGCAAGAGTTGGATTCCTCCTATGGGAAGATAGCAAATGTATAAACGGAGCCAGAGGCAAGGTGTGAGGTCCTAACTTCCCGAGTCATTGGCTCCTGCAGCTGCAGGGCTCTCTCACTCTGGTGGAGGTGGTTGGCTTCCATCAGCAGATCCCCGAGGGCTGTGTTTCAGCACTTGGCAGTAGGAGTTTTTTAGATCATAACAGAGGCTGTATGATATGGTTGCTGTGCTTGGAAGCTTGGCTTAGTCTGTTCCTCCCTTTTCTCTAATTATTGTGTTAAGCATCTAATACCTGGATATATATATATATATATATATATATATATATATATATATATATATAATTAAACCAGCTATAATAGTGTCTGTTGTCTGCAACTGAACCTAAACTGATGCAGCGTCCCACTAGGCTTGCAGGCTGAACTCAGAAGTCTGGAAAGAGATGGCTGAATTTTGTAGAAGTTGCTGAGTGGGAGAATAGATTGGCAGGGAGCAGGAGCCAGGAAACAAATGCAAGTTGAGATGGTGAAGCCGGGTGGAAACTGAGAGCAGTAAGGGTGGGGAAGCCTCCAGCACTGGGAGTTTTTATGAAGGTAAGGACGGCTTTCACTCCATGTACATAGGTGAAGTATACCTTGGCATTAGTGAGAGAAACATCCCAGTATTTTCATGAGACTCCCAGTGTGCTGTTACTGGGGAGGCATTTAAATTTGATCACAGAGTACAGAAGAATATGACTTAAAAGTTAAATGAACCTCTTTTAGAAACAATAAAAGGTTTTGTGTGATGATGCAGACAGAATGACAAAAGTGCAGTGAGATGCACATGCTAGGCAGGTGCTGGTTCATTGAGCAAGTTAATCCTCAATGAGCTGATGGATTTTTGCATTGGATGGTCCTGTAGAGGTCACTTGTAAATAGTGAAACCACAAACATTAATGGTCTTTGCTTTCTATGTTAGTTGTAAGCACATTTCTTACGCTTGGGTTAAACGAATGGGTTAGGAGTGAGTATGCCAGCCATTTCCTTTACTTGGCTTTTCAAGTACTTTATAGTTTGATCATAATCTTGTGGTTATTTAATGAATATCTGATAACTGAATTATTAGCTATATAAATGTAATTGAGACCTTGAGTCTATGGATAACAATGAACTCACCTTATCATTAGTGTGCCATTTATAAAGCTCCTACCTGCTATCTTAATGCAGGATCTCAGATTTCCCTCCAAGTTCTCTCATTTGTAGCTAACAAAAATACCTGGGTTTGTGTAGACAGCAAATATTTTTTTGGAACTTGGTCAGATGATTAGAAAGTAAGACTATTTCTATTATCCTTTCAGTTGAGTTTCATGTTAGAATAATTTATCAGAGATCACAAACTGTAGGCTTATGGTAGCTGCAAATATGTTTTATTTCCATGTTTGAATTCATTGTCAGTGGTAAAAATCAAGAAATCCTACCAGAAAAACCCAGGTTTTCTAACAACATGGGTGACTTTCCAATGGGAGGGGCATGGCGGCTGTCTCTAGGCAGCCCCAGCCTGAACCCCCTCATTCCCTCACTTCCTGCTTGACTCCTGTGGGCATTTAAGTTTATGATCCATGTAATAGCTTACGATTGAATAAATAAAAGTTGTCACTAGCATAGAGCACAGATCCTCTGAAAAAAACATTATGTTGTTAAGAATGTTCAGATATTAGCCATAAAAATTGTATTTGTAGTGAAATCTTCCTTGAGAAAAAAAAATTTGTACTTTTGTTCTGGGCTGTGCAGATTTTGAAGATTCATTCATTCATTTCTATAGTATGGATCTTTGCATTGTATGGCCTTGTAGTGGTCACTTGTAAATAGTGAAACCACAAACATTAATGTTCTTTGCTTTCTATCAATTAGCCTCTTTATCCAGAATCCACTGAGCACCTCCTCTTGCTAAGTTAATATTTATTCATCGTAGAAAACATGTTTGCAGCCATTTGCGCCCTTTGTGTGATCCTCCTGGATTGCTCATTCATGCCATCATTTAGGAGTGTCTATCTTTGCCATGCTCCTGGGGGGCTGTTCTGCTCTATTTCCTCCTTTTCCCTCCAGTTTTGTACACTAATATCGGTAATATCTTTGTTCTCACTCTTAACTTGAAAAATGTATCACTTGATAATGAAGTATATGTCTGGATAATAAATGTAGATCTTCAGTTCCTATTTTGATAAAATGTACATAGAAAGCTAATATATATCAAGGACTTGAATTTATTCACTTACTCATTCAGTTGTTCACTTAGCAGATACTTCTTGAGTAGCTATTGTGTACCTGATGTTTCTGGGTCTAAGGGTGCAATGGGGAACTACAGAGAAAAACATTCAGCCACATTCTAGTGGGGGAGACAGGCATTGAACAAATAGAATATCTTGTCAGGTATTGACGGTGCTATAAAGAATGACGATGGAGGGGAAGGTGGTGGAGTCATGTGGGTGCTACTTTACCAGTAGATGGGCAAGGCAAGTAAAGCCTCTCTGGCGAGGTGACATTTGAGCAAGCAGAGTCCTGGATGAAACAAGGGATGAGCCATGTGAATGTGTGTTGGAACAGTTCTTACAAAGGCCCCGAGGAAAGAATGTTCTTGGTGTGCTCCTGGAAGAGCCTGAAAGCTGGAATGGAGTACTTGAGGGAGCTGGTAGTTCAGGATAAGTGGGCTTTGTAGGCCATGAAGAGAAATTTGGCCTTCCTTCCTTCCTTCCTTCCTTCCTTCCTTCCTTCCTTCCTTCCTTCCTTCCTTCCTTCCTTCCTTCCATATATTTTTATTGATTTCAGAGAGGAAGGGAGAGGGAGAGAGAGATAGAAACATCAATGATATGCCATGATTGGAATTGAATGGTGACCTCTTGGTTCATAGGTTGATGCTCAACCACTGAGCCACGCTGGCTAGAACAGGCTTTCTTTTGTGATGGGAAACCATGTACGGAAGATTTTTTAAAATTTATTTTTAAGATCAGAGACTCTTGAGCATCCACCTGTATGCACAGGAGAGGCACTGACTATGGGTAATGCCCTCTCAGTGGCAGGTGAGTTCCCAGAATCAAGTTCAGGTTTCACATGAGTGGGGAGGTATACAAAGCTTGGCTATATGTCAATGTCCCAGGCTCCTTTTCTTCTCTCTGACCCTCTGTGGCTGGTGCAGGGATTCCCTGCAGGGTGTTGCATGATGTAAAAGGGGTGCATGCAGGCTTGTTAGACATTTGTGATTCACAGTGTTTCCACATTGGTGTTAATTTGAGTCTTCTGGGAGGGCATGGATTCCAGGAATAGTGGTCTACATACTTTTTGAATACGTGGTGTCACCAGTATGAACTTTTGGATGTTCACTGAGGTCCTGGCTCTGCAGCAGCTTTCTGTTCAACATAGTCAGAAGCACATTTGGGTGGATATGCATTTAGGCAGGTGCATCCATTAGCAGGGAGAATTTTGATAGGCAAACTAATTTGTGACACCCCATTGACCAAATGACAAAAGCACTCACTTTCCCATACTCCAATGCACCTTTGTAATTACTTGACTGTTTGGAATTATCATTCTCATGTTAACGACTTTATTACTTTTCCTCTCTAACACTTGTCAGGAGGACACTGATTTATCTGTTTTTCCAGTAGAGAAGATAGCCCACCAGTGAGCTCAAACTAAAGTCCACTGATAACAAGTTCCCTTGTGAAAAGTTTATTGTCATTGTAAGTTTGAAAAATCATTATAGCATTGTTTTGTTCTTGTTTTCATGTTGGCATGATTTTAACTCAGAGCAATACTGCAGAGCCACTTAAAACATTATCTCATTTTTTACTGCTCTGCCCTCACTCTTGATACTCCAGGACCCTGGCTTGCTTGTTTCCAACCTCAGTTTTCAAACTTGCCATTTGTTCTATCTTGAACACTCTTCTCCAACATACCCACATAGCGACATTGTTCATTCCTTAAGGATTTTGTACCGATTTCAGCTTTTTACTGAGGTCTTTCCTGATCATCTTTTTGTTAAATAGCTACCCCACTATGGCACTCATCTCATTTGTTCACATTATTTTTCTCTATAGCATCATCAAACCCTGGAGTGCTGTTTATTTAGTTACGTGTTTATTGCTTCCTTCACTAGAGTGTAAGCTTTGAGGAAGTCAATTTCAAGTTCCAGACCTCCATTAGCAGCATATTCTCACCAACTGAACCACTTTCCATAGAGATATTGAAAACCCAAAGTAAGCAATCTTACAGCCAAGGAATTGTACAGGTCAGTTTTCTATGGATATTGGTTTGCTTTCTCTTAGGAAAGAGAAATTTGCAAGTATGACTAATAGGCTATATGGGAATAGGTCCTAAATCTTTGCTCCTCAAAGTGTAGTCTGCCACCTAGTAGTATTGATGTCATCCAAGGAATGTAGGATCTCAAGGCCCACCCCACCTGCTTAATCAGAACCTGCATTTAATGCCAGTGATTCCTATGTACAATTAAAGCTTGAGAAAGTTCTAATTCACCCAACTTTGATCTAGAAATCAGAAGAAGTCTAGAACTTGGTCATTTAACTTGGTTTTGGATATCATTATTAAAGGGGCCATTAAACTATTTCATGTTCTTTTTTTTTCTAAGTTGAAAACAGATATTGAATTAGAGTTGGTTACTTGATCTTTCTGCCCTCAAATTTGTTCTCTTTCTGAGAAGGTGGTTGGTCTAAATGTCCCTGTGTGTGTATGTGTGTATGCCTTTCAGACTTAAGGTAGAGAAGATCTGTGTATATCTTTACCTCCACTTTCCCCTTAGTTTTATTCTTTTGCCTTCTAGTGAGTTTTAGAGTTCCAGATGGAAAATCCATTCACTGAGCAAAATGGTAACTACATTATATTTGAAGAGAGCAGTTTAGTGTCCTGATCCTCAGAAAGGATCCAACTTATGGACTAACTAGATTGAAAAAAAAATTATTTGAATTGGTAGTCTGTGTCTGGCACTACTTATGTGCTTTGTATTATAAACTTATATAATCCTAACAATAACTTGGTGATATTGGCAAAAGTGGTGATATTGGCAAAAGTGGTGATATTGTTGTCCCCACTTAAAGTTGTGGAAATCAAGGTCTGAAAGGGTACTTTGTCAAATTCACACAGTTACTATGTGAGGCAACTGGGATTCCAACCCAGGTGGTCTGGCCCCTGAGCCAGAGTGCTGCACTGTTTTTGAGGGAGAATCTTCTAAACTAATATCTATTAGAGAAAAATGTGGATTAAATGTTGGTTGTAGTAATTATAGGCTCTTTAATGAAACTAATTTGAAAGGCAAAAATACTGAGGTTTGAGCTGAGTGATCAAGCTTTATTTCTTTTGAGGCTCACATTTAAACCTTTTGTTATGTAAAACTGCTCATGTGGTTTTCCAATGCACAGACCGTCTAGAATGATGAACAAGTTGTATATATTATTCATTGCAACTACTAACAAGTAGCATAACTTGAGATTGTTAAAATTGTTCCCAATCCACCTTCAGGCAGTCATTAGCATGTGAGTGCAGGCAGCACTGGGCCAATCCCAGTGGGTGAGGGGAAGGGAGAAGAGAGTGACAAGGAACTCAGATGTGTGTTTAACATCTTCGTGTGTGAGACCTGGGCTGGGTGTCTTACATACATTATCTTATTTTATCTTCACAACACCCCAATGCTGTAAAATCATTTCTTCCATTTTACAAAAGAGGAAATACAAGGTTTGAAGTGCAGTACTTGCTCTGAAACTTACAATGAACTGTTAACTGTTGATGGCAGTTTTACTGATCTCAGAACTCATCTTTCCAATTTGACACTTTACAGAAAAGCTAGGAGGTGCATATGGTGATATGTTTAAAATATTAACAATAAAGCCAGGCTGGTGTGGCTCAGGGGTTGAGCATCGACCTATGAACCAGGAGGTCATGGTTTGATTCCCAGTCAGGGCACATGCTCGGACTGTGGGATCCATCCCTGGTGGGGGTATGCAGAAGGCAGCCAACCAGTGGTTCTCTCTCATCATTGATGTTTCTCTCTCTCTATCACTTTCTCTTTCTCTCTCTTTCCCTGTCTCTCTGAAATCAATAAAAATATATTAAAAATATTAGCAATATGATTTTCAGGTTAATATACTTATTTAAAATACAGACATTTTCCCATTTTGGTTAAAATGATGATATTCCCCTAGCTCAGATTACTTGACAATAGTAAAAAAAAGTCAATAAAAAAAAGATGGTTTCCAAGGATATCCCTAAACATTCAACAAAAAACAAGACAGTAGTAAGTAGTTTACTTGCAGTCAGACACATTACCTGTTGCATATCCAGCCCTGGTAAATTATGCATTTGTTCATTATTTGAGGGAGAGGCCGGCTTTGCTAGGAGGTTGTTGAAGCTAAAAATATGCACACATGTTTCTAGCCACCTCCTTAGCATCACACTTCATGGCAGGTGTGCATTGATTTGTGCTGTAAACAGGCTTGGCAGGAAATCTACCCCAAGTTTTCATTCCAGTGGTTTGCTTCACTGGATGCAGATGCCCTAAAACTGGTAAATTCTCCAAATTAAAAACCCACGCTGATTTTATCTATCCTTGTTTCAGCTCCTAACAAGACATAAGAGACTTTGATCCAAGCAGGTTGGCCCAGCCATCCCTGTGAGGCAACATTTCTTGGCATATTTTCATGTCCATTGAGAGCAAAGTCTGCAAAGAAGAGAAGACTCTTTTTTACTAAAAAATGCATAGCATTTTTTACATTCCAAAAGGAAGGCAACTGAGCTTCTCAGTCACTGTGGAAGCATGCTGGCTTTCTGGATTTTATAATGTGGCTTCTGTATCCCATAATGAGGCAACCTCCCAGAATTGCGAGGGAATCAACATATCTCCTCCATGTCTAGTTTAAGTCGTTTCTCCCCCTTAAAATGAAGGACTTTCTGGAAATCCTTAAAACAAACCATTCTTATGCTGCATTTCCTTGTATTTTTTTGTAAGTAGGAATCTTAAATTGAGTAATCCAAGGAATCTTTTTTTTTTCCATTAAAAACCCACACACATGTTTTTATTGATTTCAGAGAGGAAAGGAATGGGAGAGAGAGATAGAAACATCAATGATGAGAGAGAGAACCATTGATCGGCTGCCTCCCATCGGGGATCATGCCCACAACCTGGGCATGTAACCTGACTGGGAATCAAACCATGACCTCCTGGTTCATAGGTCAACACTCAACCTCTGAGCTACACTGGCTGGGCTAGGGAATCATTTTTTGAATTTAAAAGCTTACAGAGTGATCATTTAATTTGAATAACCCTTATAGTAGCTGATGCAGAATGAAAAGGGAGACCAGTCACGTCTCCTGTGCCTTTCCCTAGCTGGGGTTTCTTAAAATTCCCGTTATTCTCCAGTAGCAGTATTTTTTAGCTTCCTGAGGCAGCCAGCAACTCTCTGATGTAAAAGGATTTGTCATTTTGATTCTAGTCGAAATGAAACATTTTGTACAGTACATGAAAAAATATAGAAGTCTTTTCAGTGGATGAACAGCCTATTATCCATAGCAAAACTACTGTGTTTTATGTCCGTCTGAGAATTACCGATTAGGACGAGAGCCTAGGCAGAAAGCAACTAAGCTGCTGCTGAATTATGGTCTGGAAATGGATGGGAGCTGTATTTTTTTAAGCATTTTCAATTGGTGCCATAGTCTCCATTCTCTAAAGTACAAATGAACTCTTTGGTTAGAATTCCTGAGGGTAAAGGGCAGCTACACAAATGGAGGGGACTTTCTCTGACTGCCCGGTGGGTTTTCGAGTTGGAGGGGAGTGATGGATAACCGGTTGATTCCACTAGAGACAAAGCCTGCCTCTTTGAAACCTGTTTACTTTTGTAGGATGATCCAATAACATTTCCCAGCTGCATCTGTGATGACAATTGTGGAGGGAGATCAGTACCTTTTATTACTAATGTGTCTTGATTTTGGCAAGAACATAGAACAGTCTTTAATGGAGACTTACTGTAGCTTTGATATTCAGACATCATGACCACCAAGGTTTGAACTTGCCTTTTGTGCTTCCTTGGATAAAAAACCCTCTGGGAGGGGGAGACAGGAGAAAAGTAATCACACAAAGTCTTGTTTGATGGTTTGAGGAATTTGTAGTAATCTTAATCACACCAAGTACTTTTTGTTCTTGTACTCAGGGTCCATTCCTGGGTGTGTCTTAGAAGAGCCCTGTGTTTGGTTTAATGCTCTGCTCTCATCTTGCAATTCTTAATTTTTGAGCAAGGAATCTATGTTTGCACTAAGGTCCACATATTGTGTAGCCAGTCCTGCTTATAGTTCAGTCTTAAAAGATTGTAAAAACAAAACAAAACACCCAACCCAACCAAACAAAACAGAACTACAGAAGTCCCATTAGGTCATGCACCAGCATCTGGATAGGTGAGCACATGAATTAGGGAGGGGATGCCTAGAGAGAGTGGGAACTCAGAGTTCTGTGCCCTTTCCCCATGCCTGCCCTGTATCTCTCTTCCATCTGGCTGTTCCTGAACTACTGTATTTTTCCGTGTATAAAACACTTTTTCTAAAAAATCATTAGACTGAAAATCGAGGGGCATCTTATACACCGAAGTTAGCCAAGGAGGGAGCTGAGCAGGTACTTAGCTGCCATTACCTTGTCAAAAAGGCTTTCTCCAATCATGGGCCTTATTGTTACTGACGTCAATTGATGCCGCAATTAGAGATGGAGGTGGAGAGTGCACAGATGCAACAAGAACCAGAGCATTCTCAGCCCATAAAGATGTCATAAAATAAAAAAATACCGAGCGATTGTCTTACTCAGCAAAATTCAAACTGAATGTTATCAACTATGTCAAAGAGCATGGAAATAGAGCTGCAGAGAGACAATTGGAACCTCCTTCCACTAAGTGTATGATCAGACAGTGAAGAAAAGAGGAAGAACAACTCCTTAAGATGCCAAAGAAGAAGAAGGCCTTAAGAGAAAAAGAAGCAAAATGGGCAGACGTGGAGCAGAGGCTGAAGACTTGGATTATGGAATAACACCATAGTGGCTTATGCATGTCAACCAAGATTATTCAATGTCAGGCAAGAATGTTTGCAAATGAAATGAACATTGTTGATTTTGCAGGAAAGGCAAAATGGTGCTTCAATTTTATGAGGAGAGAAGGGTTGGCCATGAGAACACGAACAAAGCTCAGAAAATGCTACCAGTTTCTGAAGATGATCTCACGTATATTGACAATGACTGAGAAGACAGCAGTGATACAATAGAAGTTGAAGAAATTTTTATGTCTGGAACTAATAGTGATCAAGATGAGAGTAGTGATGCACAGAGGACGAATAAAGTGATATGCTGCGTCATATCATAGTACTGGAATGTAAATTTACCTGTGGTAATTACCGAATATATTGTTTTATGTTTAAAATATTGATTTCTTAATTTGGGGTTGAAAAAATGGGGGCTGTCTTATACATGGAAAAATACAGCATATCCTCTTACAATAAACCAGTGATTTAGGAAAAAAATAAAATAAAATGAAGAGCGAGGGGGAGAGAGCGAAAGCAGGGACTCTGACCAAATACTCCCATCTCTTGTTTATTACCAATTGAATTTTCTTTCCTTCTAGACTTGTTTTTTTTCTTCTGTTTCTTCCATACAGAAAGGAAATATATATATAATGTATAGTTAAGAGATAGACTGAGCTGAGGTCATTCCTCCATTTTTTTCTGTGTGACCTTGATCAAGTAATTATTTCCTGAAGACTTAGTTTTATTACTTGCAAAATGGGAGTGATAACAGCATCTAACTCATAGAATGGTTATGAGGATTAAATTGTATAATGCTTATAAAACATCTAGTATAGTACCTGGCAATGGGAAGCACTCAGTAAATAGGAGCTAAAATTTCATCTTTTATTGATTTCCTCCTACATTTTGTTATGAAAAATGTTAAAAATATAAATAATGAAATAATTTTATAATGAAGTTTTAGATTATTTTATTAACATTTTACAAATTTGCCTTATTGTATCTCTTTGCATCTATCCGTCTTGCTATCCATCCATTAATTCATCTTATTTTTGTGAAAAATTTAAAAGGAAGTTGCACATACAAGTATACCTCCCCTAAATGTTTCAGCTAGTAAATAATTAACTAGAGTTCATTATTTGTTTAGATTTTTTTTTCTTTTGAGGTATATATATAGAGAGAGTGAACCATCTAAATCTTAGGTGTATATAAATGCATGTATTTGTATAACCCAAATCCCTATTAAGTTAGAGGATTTTATCATTATCATGCACCTTCCCAGTCAATCCCTGTTCCTAGCCTCCATCCCCAGAAGTAACTACTGTTCTGTTTTTTTAAACCTTAAGTTTGTTTTGCCTGCTATGTAACTTTATAAAAAGGTCATCATGTAGTATACTAGTATATTTTTGTGTAAAGCTTCTGACACTCAGAATTATGTTTTTGAGATTCAGCCATGTTATTGTTCTTCTGGTAGTCTTCCTGCAAACCTTTCAATGTATGATTATACCATACTTCATTTATCCATTCTCCTATCAATGGACACTTAGGCTGTTTTCAGGTTTGGGCTATTATGAATGTTCTATAAACATTCCTGTAGATGTCTTTTTTTGTGTGTGGAATTGCTAAGTCAGAGAATAGGTATATATTTAGTTTTATAAGAAACAGTCATAAATTTTTCCAAAGTGGCTATACCAAATGATGTGCTGGTAAATTATTATCAACTGGGTCTCCAAAAAGAAGAAAAATGATGAGGAGGATGGAGGTGGGGTGGGGTGGGGAGAGAGAGGAAGATAAGGAGGAGAAAGACGAGGAAAGGGAAGAGGATGAGGGGGAGAAGGAGGGGAGAAGGAGGAAGAGGAAAGGAAGAAGAAGAGGATCACTCATAACTACAAGTGCAAAATTGCCAATTCTATAGTGTAAATACTCCCACCATAGTCAATTTCAAGCTATCAATGTGAAGTCATTGAGGGTTAAGATGGGAAGAAATGTGTATAGTTGGCTCTTGTGAGTCTATGCAAGCTAGCATATGCACATCACTAGTTGCATTATTTTATTCCCATCACATTATAGGAGAGTTTCAGTTGCTCCACATTCTTGTCAACATTTGGTGGTGTCAGTCTTTTTAACTTCAGTCACCTTGGTGGCGATTAGTGGTATCTCATTCGAGTTTTAAATTTGCCTTTCTCTAATGAAAATACAATTGTACTTATTGGCCTTTCATATAACTACTTTAATGATGTTGCATTGCTACCCACTTTTTATTGGGAGGATTTATTTTGAGCACAAAAAAAAAACCCAAAAAAACAAAAAAACAGAAAGAACTCATGGACAATAGGGTGGTGATTGTTGCCGGGAGAGAAAGGAGTTTGAAGAAGGTATAGGGGGAGATAAATAGTGATGGATGGAGACTTGACTTGGGGTTGTGAATATACAATACAGTGTCCAGATGTTGTGTTGTAGAATTGTGCACTTGAAACCTCTATAATTTTATTAACCAGTGTCACCCAATAAATTCAATAAAAAGGGAAAAAATTACATTTATCTACTTCCAAGTGTTAAAGATAGTCCCTACCTTTTCTTATAAAAGCTGTATTATTTATAATGTGACTTTTATACTATGTGTAGAATCCATTTCAAATTAATTTTTGTATTTGATGTGAAGTAGGGGTCAACGTTTATTTTTTTTTGCCTATGGATATTCAGTTATTATGGCAACATTTGCTGTGACTTTTCTTTCCTCATTAGACTGACTTTGTCAAAAATTAAAGAAGTGCTTCTATTTTTTTCTCTACAACAGTGATTTGCTTATTAATTATGTCAGCCACACATTATTTTGATTGCTATAGCTTAATAGTCAGACTTGAAGTCAGATGGTGTAAGTCCTCCAACTTTATTTTTCTTTTTCAAAATTGTTTTGGATAATATAGACCTATTCCATATATTTTACCATATTTCCACTAATTTTAGTCTGAGAACATAACAAATTATTTTTTTTACAACAACCTATCCTTTTTTCAAAAAGTTCCTTTTAAGTGGTTAGCACATTATGAATATTTTATAAATACTATAAACATCTGCAATTCTCTAACCCTGTAGTAAACCATTGTAATTATTTATGTCATGTAAAGAGTAACTGGGGCAGAGGGGTTAGTTGATAAATGCCTTTTGGTTATTTGCTGAAGTAGGAATCAAGTTTTCTGCCTTTAGGGACAGTGAATTCCATTAAATCACACTGCCTGAGGCAAACTGTCAATTCTCAATAAAAGATAGATGATAAATTTTCTAGTGGTTTATCAGGTAAAAGTCTCAGCCTATTTCTGAAGAATAAATATGTGCCAATGATTGGTCATTTTCAGTGACCTTTTATGCTTTATGTAACTAGTATCATAGATTGGAAGAAATAGTTTATTGGACTATTCCACACAACATCCTTATTCCAAATACCATTCCTAGTTCATGTTGGAATCCCTTCTGAAATATGTTAGAGTTTAAGGTAGTCAATTAATCACAATTCCCTTTCTTTTAAATTCTGAACCTCTTGAGAACTACATATAGAAATTAGTTAAGTATCAAACATTCATTCCAATTCTAGCAAAGTTTTATTCAGAATCATATAGTCGAAGTACACTTTCTAATTTTTATCTTCTCATCTGAGCCCATGGACCAGATGCAGACTAGACAACTGGAATTCTTCTCACCCTTGTGGGGTCAGGTTGTGTCCTGAGGGTGTTTCCATAAAATGAGGCAAAATGGGGAGGAGAATGCATATGATCCATATGCAGGCAGCTCTGATAGGGGGAGTCTAGAGAGAACCTTGGCTAAATGTGAGCATCAAGTTTCTTCTCTGCCCAACGGGAATAGGGGCAAAATAGAGTGAGTAGAGAAGGCAGAGTGGAAGGTTTTCACCTAAAACAAGATAGAGAGACCCAAGGCAGGAATGTTGGAGAAAGAATCTCTGTTTGCCTCATTCAGTTCTGGGGAACCCACTCTCTCTGAGCAGCATACTTATTCTTAAACAACTCTTATGATAAAGTTTAAGTTTAAGCTACCTCTTATAGTTCTGCCTTTTGGCCCTCCTTTGTTCTCCTGACACTCCTGGGGTAAATCTACATATTGCTCCAGCAGACTAGAAGTACTTAAGGTGATGCTTGTTATATTTTTACTAGAGGCCTGGTGCATGAATTTCATGCACAGGGGTGGAGGTGGAGGAGTCCCTCAGCCTGGCCTGCACCCTCTCCAATCCTGGACCCTTTGGGGAATGTCCAACTGCCTCTCACAATCCAGGACCGCTGGCTCTTAACCGTTTGCCTGCCTGCCTACTTGATCACCCATAACCCCTCTGCCTGCCTGCCTGCTGACCCTTAACCACCTCTGCCTGACTGCCTGATGGTCCCTAACCATATCTACCTGCCTGCCTGATCACCTCTAACTGCTTCCCTGCTGGCATGATTGCCCCTAACTCCTCCCTTGCTGGCCTGATCTCCCCTAACCACCCTTGCTTTGCCCCACACGCAGGCCCCAAAATTCTCTCCTCTGGCTCACCACAGGCACCCAGGACTTAGGCCAGCTTCACCCAGGCTGGCCACAGCCACAGGGTACCATGGGCAGGTGGCTTAGCCCAGGCTGCAGCCACAAGTGTTGGCACCTGGGACCATGAGTGGTGACTTATCCCTCTCCCAGGCCACAGATGCAGACACAGCCACTGGTGCCCAGGACTGTGGGATTAGTGGCTTGTTCCTCTCCTGGGCTGCAGCCTGGCTGGTCCCCATTCCTCTCTCACAAGCTCATTTGTTCTTGGCTGGTCCCCATGTCTGAGCTGTTATGGTGTAATGACCATTTGCATATTAGGACTTTATTATATAGGATTCCTTGCCTTCATTTCAGTTCTTAACTTTCTCAGAATCTGAAATGTACACTACCGGATGCTTTCACCTGCCCAGCATCCATCCCCTCCTTCTCTCTTCTTCTGGTAAAGACCTCTGGTTTTTCTTTAGGAACTCCCTCTTTCCTGCCTGAGCTATTAACTTGGGTGAGATTGAACGCTGGCTTCCTTCTCTCCTCTTACCCCTAGTTCCAGGAGTGAGTAATCGATCTGATCCATGGATAGCCAGTAGATTTGAAGTCACCAAAACCAAGAACTCACAAGAACATTGTCTTCCAGGGAAATAGCTGGAAGTCTAGAACATTCATCTTCTGGGATACTACAACATCAAAGCAAATATTGATGCTAAATTTAGCATCCAGTCAATTTTTAGGAAGAAGTAGACATTAGCTGAATATTTCTTCAGTTCCACCCACTTGCTGTCATTGGAGTGACCCCTAAAATGGCTGGAGAGATAGTCCTTGTCAGTTTATATCTGGATGCTCTGCCCCTTGATTGCACACAGATTGCTATGAATATGCAGGCAAGGCTCTTTCTGAGGGGTGAGCTTGCCTGGTGAAGCTGAATTGTTCTACTCTGTAAAATAAAATGAAGTAATCTGTACTTCTCTTTGGATTCCTATAATTTACAGTGAACAATGATGTCTTTTATTTTATTTTGCCTTCCTTATTTTCCATAATTAAGAATGAAATTTATTTAGTAAACTGTACTGGCTGCTTAGCTTTTCAGCATTACCCAAGGTAATTGTTACTCAAAGTGAGTTCTTTATTGCCTGCATTTAAAGGTTTATTTTTCTTTTGGTGTGTTTTCTTGGCTTTGCTCCTGGCTGGGCTGACAAATTAATAGGCATCAGGTACTAAAAGTGTTTGCAATTAAAGCAGAGTGGTATTAAAGGTCACCTGTTCCAAGAAAGCTTTTCTTTAAGACACACACACAAAAAAACCTCTTTAAATATAGATTGTTACTTGCTGCAACCTCTTATCCAAGGTTAGTATTTAAATATTTTTGTCCTAATTAAATATGGGTAATAATTGCAAAAGTTAATCTTTAGCTTCATTGTTGTCATTGTATTATGAACTATAAACAGAGAGCCAGAAATAATGACATCTATTTTAACCTCTATCCCATTCACTTATTCAGTAAATATTGAGTACACTTCCTGTGTGCTCCCAGTTGGGGATGTAAATATGTAAGGCTATGGACTATCCCTTGAGGTGTCACAGTCCAGTAAAGAGTGATAGAGGGTTACTAGCTAAGCAGTACGATTAGCTCAACAACACACAAATATGGGAGGCTGTGATTAATTCCGTCTTGAAAGGTGGAATGGGTAGTCTTTAGGAAAGATGTGTTTTGAGGTATGTGTAGGAGTTCCTAAAAACAAGTGGGACAAGAGCATGTCAAGTGTTCTAGTAATAGAGAGGGAGGTACCTATGCAAAGTAAGACAGAACCTAACAATCTTTCCCATTTTGAGAACCAGGAGCTGTTTGATGTTTCTAGAGTATGAGGTGGGAGATATGGAAGATGAGGCTCAGGAATTATGCCATATAAGAACCTATGTTCTATCTGTGTTCATTTCTACATGTGGGGGAATAAAAATATTTTTAAAACAGGGGAATGACATGGATAACACTAAATTTGGTAAGATCCTCTAGAACAGTGGTTCTCAACCTTCCTAAGGCCGTGACCCTTGCATATAGTTCCTCATGTGGTGGTGACCCCTAACCATGAAATTTTGCTACTGTTATGCGTTGTGATGTAAATATCTGCATTTTCCAATGGTCTTAGGCGACCCCTGTGAAAGGGTTGTGCGACCCCTGTGAAAGGGTCGTTCAACCCCCAAAGGGGTCGCGACCCACAGGTTGAGAACCACTGCTCTAGAAGCAATCTATGAGTAGATGTTACTAATTTGAATGGACCATGCAGTCAGCAGCTAACTATCTATGATAACATGGGTCTAAGAAAGCATCAATAATTGAAATCCTTCAATGAAATATTTTTGGTTTAACAAGTAAAAATGGATATGAAGCTGGATCCCCTTCCAACGACACTAAGTAACTGTGTGCCTTTGAGAAATTCATTTAACCTCTTGGTCTTGGTTTTGTTTTGTTTCCTCATGTGACCAAAGAGGCAATTGAACAAATTCTCTGAAGTATCCTCCAGTGTTAATATTTTATGGATGTCACTCCATGGATTTAGTTTTCTACCTTACCTTTTAAGAACTTAACTGATAAAGGAGACTGGATCTCCTACCATGTGCTGCCAATAACATGTTCTATTCACTACTAATAGGCTAATTTATTTTGCTTAATAGACAATTGCTGGGCCTCATTTAAGACTGTTTGTGCTTTAATACATGTGAAATTTCATATCCTGGATTCCAAGTAAAAGTTTAAAAATCTGAGAAGATTAAAGGCAGGAAATCATGTTTTATTGATCTCAGTATTGCCAGAATCCTGTGAAGTATTTTCTTTCTAAAAAAGTAATTGGTAGAAATCTTTTTGGCCCCTTTTAATTGTCTTTCTCCATCTCATCATCATTTCTATGCATCTACTTTTTCTTCTTAGTTTGCAGAATTCTCTTTTATTTATCTCAAGCGTCATGGATTGAGCAGATAAGACAATGAAATAACTGTTTTCTGTTTCTAGAACACATTGAAGAGCAGGCTTTTTCATATAATGGTTTTCATCTTAAGTCAAAATAATGTATTGCCATAATAGAAGTTCCTCTGTAAAGGAGTTAGCCAATGCACATGACCTTAGGGAATCAAATACAGCTTGTTCCAATGCAGTTTATTGGTACATGGGTTCAGATATATCCATAGTCAGATTGAGTCTTTTCATCTTTATAATGCCAATTCTGGTGCGACACACTTAACTTTTGATGTCAGTGATATTTCTGCCTCTCAGTACCAGTGCAAAGGGGAGATACTCTACTAGTATGAAAGCATGTATCTGGGAATAGAAAGAGTCCTAGGAGGTCCTTAAAATAATTTTTAAATGACAATAATAATAATACAGGAATTGAAACATTTTCTATAGCATTTGCACTTTTTGAATATGTGGTTAATTCAGTTTTCTATGAGTAAGACTTAAAGTCCTTAGCAAATCAGGCTATTGTGAAATTCACATTGAATACCCTCACTGTTCATTTCAGAAAGTGTTTACATAAGGCTTAAGGAAAGGAAAACAACCACAGCTTCCCTCTCCCTATCTTAATGCAGATTTGCATATGATTTACATAATTTAATGTCAAAATGAAGAGCATCTTCTTTAGTCTTTGTGACTCTCTCACCAGTGTCTTTTAGTCTTTACTCTGTCCTCTCAATAACTTAAACTGTGTTTCTTGATTACATGTACTTGCTATCTAGTTTCTAGGATAAAATACCTCTCATGATAGGAAATCCAATCTACTTTGTCTAATTCATCTGTGCAAGTTTCAGTGATAAGTTAGCTTTGGAGTAACTGACTTACTCATTATCCTAGGTCAGTGGTTGGCAAACTCATTAGTCAACAGAACCGAATATCAACTGTAAGATACAGTTGAACAGTACAACGATTGAAATTTCTTTTGAGAGCCAAATTTTTTAAACTTAAACTTCTTCTAACACCACTTCTTCCAAATAGACTCACCAAAGCCTTGGTAATTTGTGGAAGAGCCACACTCAAGGGGCCAAAGAGCCACTTGTGGCTCATGAGCCGCAATTTGAAACCATTGTCCTAGGCTTTTGGTGTATATCTGCTGGCTGAAGTATGCTAAATTAAGTGTGCTTGGCTTCCTTCACGTGGAAGACCGATAAATGGCTTTCTTTTAGGAAAAATATTTACTCTATATTTAATATCATGAGGCGGGGAATATGGCAGTTAACAACCTGGGCACTAGATCTCAACTTGCCTGGATTTGAAACCTGGCTCTGCCACTTACTGGTTATAGAAATTTTGACAAGTATTTAAGCTTTCTGTGCCTCGGTAGAGAAGATAAACTATATCTATCTTACAGTTTTTTTTTGTGTGTGAAAACTAAGAGTTAATTCATTTTAAAAGTTTAGGTCAAAGTGTTAAAATATATTAGCTATTATCATTATTCAAGGTGTCACTCAATCCTTTTCAACTTGTTACCAGAAAGGGTTATAGAAAGAAGAATATGAAAAATCTATAATTTTTTTAATGTTAAGAAATGCTCTACACTGTTACTAGTAAATGTAACATATAAAGCTGAGCTGCCTTTAAGTTAAACTATGAACTTTGTCACTAAAAAAAAAAAAAGCAAAAAATTCATCATAAACAACAAATAGTAAAACCACCCAAACAGCTATCCAATATTACATTAAACAGTATTAAAAATAATTTTAAAATGTAAGGGTGTCAAAAATGTCTCTAGCCTTCTTTATAGAATGCAAAGAAGGAAATAAAAACCCTTTCTGCAACTTTTTTCAATTCTGTTTTTCACCAATACATAAAATAATGATATTCTTTATGAGCAATGGTACCTTAGATTCAATGAAATAGCATATCTCTCATGGCATAGAACTTATTTCTAAAACTTTTGTCCTCAAAGGACTCCACCACAAGGAGTTGCTTTTTGTCTCTCTCATTGTCTTCCTTGCATTTCTGGATCCCTTCTCTCCTCTCTTTGCCTCACCTCTTCTGTTTTTTCTCTCCTGATACAAATTACGTTAGCTGTTCTGACTCTTCCTGTTCTCCAGTTCATCCTGGACCTCGAATCAATATAACAAAGGCTGTCTAAGACACAAAGACCCATTTCTCTGGTAAAGTGGAAGAAGGAAAATGGTTCTGACTACATTAATTTGGGTGACTGTTTTACAAGTATAGGTGCAGAAGCATGTTTCCAATCCAATTCTCACCTCTCTCACCAGAGAATACATTACCACTTACCTCTATTCCCATTTCCTAGGCATCACCAAGTTAAGAGAATGTATAACCACTCCACCTCCAATTTACTCTTGTCAGAGAGTATGACTCAATAGATTGAAAAGATGCTAATTCTCAGGGTTCCTAAGATTTCTTTTGGATTTGAAAATGGCTTGTGGTTTTCTGCAATCTTTTTACCCATATGGTTATAACACTAATCTCGGCTTCATTGCTCGTCTTTGGAACATGTAGGCGTCAGTGGGAGCTCCCTGGAAAAGTGACCATCTACTTGAGTGGGGAAGAGATTAGAGAAGAGGCAATATTTGAAATGTATCTTGAGAGACAAATGAATATTGAATAGGTAAATTGCTGGGGGAGAAATAGGAAGAGATTGGGGATAGGAAATAAGTTTAGGCCAAGTTATAAGCAAATACATAAAGTCAGGAGACATTCAGAAGTGCTCATTCAGTGGACAATGAAGAGTTTGGTCTCTGTGAAACATGGGGCTCAAGAAGAAGGCAGACTTCAAGGGGAAATGTGATAAACTTAATTTAGACATGCTGAGTTTGTATGTTTGTAAATCACCTGGGAAAGAAATCTAAGAGAATTATATATAGGTTTGGGATAGTAGACAGTGAATGGAAATATAGATTTGGGAGGTTTGAATAATTGAAAGAACAGGAATTATTTGGAGAAATGTAATAATAAGGATGTATGAACAGATTTTTGTGGTTATAGATCATTATATTACAGTTTAGGATTTTAGAAATAGAACAATTCTGAGTTATAAAAACTCTACAATGAGAAAATTAAAGATGATGCAAAAGAATATAAATTATGATTTTGCTTTTGCAGATTATTTTTCAAATAAAATAGCAAAGGGTATCTTAAGAACTGAATTTGGAGTATAAATGTCTTCTTTTCCAGTTCCCTTGCCTAATTTCTCACACAACTTAGTCTCTGGTAGAAAGTGGCCATTCTTAGGCTCATATGAGCTTTGGCTTTTTTTTTTTAAAGGCTTCTCCAAAAGAGGAAATGGTGCCTATAAAAAAATCTCTCTGTGCAAAATAAGTTGCCAGCAGCGATATAATGAAACTATTAGAGATGAGATGTCTGTAGTGAATGTTAGTATGTTCCAATGAAGGAAAGTGAATGGGCCAGGCAGGTCTGGAAGGGATATAACTATAGATGAGGTTGGGGTCATCTGAGGACTGCTTCTAGGTTCTGTTCCTACTCATGGAGTTCACTTTGGTCATAGGTGACTTGTGTATCTGATTGCCAGCTCCTTGAAGATGTGAATGCCACTGCTTGTTCAGAGACTGTATGTGTGGTTATCTTGGTTTCAGATCTAGTTTTCAGTCTTTCCTCCTTTTCACTTGGTACAGCTTTATAGTGATTCCCTGTGTTGTTGTACTCTATTCACCACTCTGAAGTCTTTTGGAGCAGGAATGAATTAATCCTATTTATTTAAAACTATTCTTGCTGATCTATATATTTATGCGAGGAAGATTTTGACCATAATCAAGTGCTTTAAATCCTTAACCAGCCATTTACCAAAAATTAAGGAGCTATAAAGATATATAGGTGTACATATATGTATTATTTACAAAAGGCAAGGCCAGACAAATGCATTCTCCTTCTTACTGTCTGATGTTTTAGGTCACAACCCATGCTGTAGTCTCCAGTTCTTCTGGACAGGAATATGTATGACACCTTTCCCCAAGGTAAGTCTGGAGCTCAGATTGAAAACATACCCTGCTACTTATTGGCCTCTTTCCTTAAGTTTTACTCTGTTCAGCTGTGTCCATCCTAGTGGTCACAGGAAGCAAAGAAAGAGGACTAAAGGGCAAGGAGGACATGACTCTGGCCAGCCTACCATAAAGGATGAAGGCAGTGTGGGGGAGGAAGAAACTTTCCTCTGCCCTCAAGGTTCTCCGGCTGCTCTAATAACCAATAGTCATGCAACAGATCAGCAAGAGAAAATAACTAAACTTAATACATACATATGTATGGGAAGTCCCCATACATGAGAGTCAGAGACCCCACATGCAGGAGAGATGCAGAGGTGAAAAGTGAACATGGGTGTATAAAACCTCCTGAGCTAGGGATCACGTAAGGTACCTTGGGGGCTTCCAAAGGTCATTAAAAAATGATTACAATAGCAGACCTTTAGTAAAAATAGTTTGCCCTGTCCTATATACATCATCTATTATGGGCAAAGCCTCTAATTCAAATTCTAGGTAGGTAAGAGTTGGGGGAAGAGGAGCTTATCTTGAGCCTGAGACTGAAGTTGCCTTTAGCTCAAAATAATCTGCATACCACAGAGGTACATCTTGGGGTAACGCCTTCTGCACCCCCACAACACCATTTGTACAACTAATTTATTGTTGGTCTAACCCTAGTTTTTGCTTGCCTTTCTAAAGAGTAGATGGAGGCAATGAAAGGAGAGAACAAAAAAGAGAAGAATGGCACCATTTGTTGTGGGGTAGGAGTTGGGAATCTAATAGGAAGAGGGCAGGAGAGATTCTAAATTACCCTGCTATCCAGAAGGCCAAATTTTAACTCTCGTCATACCCAAATTCATCCTCTGTGACCCAATAGGTCCTTGCCTCCACTATATGCTCTTTTAGGAGTAAAAGTAGGAAAATGGTCATTCTAGAGATTAAATTTGTATATTTGTTCATTCAACACTTGTTAATATTTGTTGAGTACTCATCTGTGCAGGCATTGTTCTGGACACTGTGCACAAATATATGGTGAGTGAGAAAGAGACAGACTGAGGAAGAAAAACTGAAGTTGCATTTGTTGTCTCTGAACTTAACTGAATTATAAATACTCTGAATCACTGATATATTTCTTCTTCCTTTTGAACAAGTGTTAGGTAACACATGGGTGGGTAGCTTCTGCATACCAGCAACCTATACAATTTTAGCATCATTCACTCTTTTCCTTCTATATATTTAAAAATCATTTATTAATATATTGTATAGAAATTACTGAGGACTGGGAAATCATCCAAGTCTATTTTCATTCTGAGTTAAGAAGTTATTTGGGAGACATACCAATTTATTGTCTTGGCAATTTGCTGAAAATGGCTCTATGGTTTTTAGTTTTCTGAAAGCCAGGGTGCAGGGTGCCAGGTTATTTGGCAAGATTCTGTCGTACTGTGCAGTCAGATAGACATATGCTGAAGTGTGGAATAAACCCAAGCTTCTTCTTGAACTGGAGACCTGTGGACCCTCGGGAGATATGGATCACAGTTACCAATAGATAGAACTTTACATTGAAGATCTGCCAGTTGAGATGGTAAATGTGTGGCTTTCTGTTGGTGGGGAGCAGACACGAGCCATTTTGACTTCATGTGGAATTTCTGGAATGCTGGTAAAATAGCTAGAGATTATCAACCCAGGGATGTCCCATGCTGATATTTGGCTAGAGAACCTTGGCACGAAAGAAGACTTTTTTGGCTAGCCCCATGAACAAACTGGCCTGGAGTCTGACAAGGGGAGTTGGCAGTGATCCAAGGCTAAAGTGCATCTTTGGAGAGCATGTGAAGTCCTATTTTTACTCATCTTGTTTCTATGTCTCTTCATAACTAATTTCTCTATAAATAATTTTAATTGCATGATGATTTCTTTTCATTATGAATCTCTCTATTAATAATTGTATTTGAATTTATGTAATTTGCTCTTCTGTAATACTTTCTAGATGCAATTATCAGTTATAGTGTTACCTTTGTTTCCAGTTAAATTTAAGAAGTTCAACTCTGTATCTTTGGGTAATTGAGGTGGTTCCATACACTCCTGATGATGGAGTTTGGAAACCTCTTACCAAGTAATAGGAGTAAAGAATCTGGTAGAATTAACTGGATATGGAAATGTGAAATTAATAACTACATTTATCATTTTATAGCAAGGGTCTTATCTCCTGTGGTGAACCTCTCTGTAAACATGGAGAGCTTGAATAACCACAGGTTGCTTCCTTCACTTAAGTAATTAATTAAAAGTATTTGATCCTTTTTTTGATGAAAATAGGGAGATATCTTACAGGAGAGGAAATGTCTGCAATGTTGACGTGGAATGCTGGAAGCTGGTAGCTTCATAACCAGATCAACCTAGTTGAATCTTCTACTTTTTCCATGTTTTGAATAGATTAGTATCCTTCCTGTATGCGTATGTATTTGATCATTCATTCACATTTATCTTTCATTTTTGTTTTTTATTTTGGGTTTTCATAGTATTGTATTATAAGGAGACATGACTCCTATGTATCTTTTTTTCTCTAGTTATAAATTCTGTTTCTCTAGCAGACATAAATTAATTTTGTTCAACAGATAGATTTTATATTTTAGTAACTAATCATGAAATTTATGATGTAAATATATTCTTGCAAATTATGTCCTCATTTGAATACCTGCCCATACTGATATGTTAACAAACTCTGAATTAGTAGGATTGCCTATTTTCAGACATAATGCATTGTTGGAAATGTGTATGAAAGCTAAATGCATAAAAGATGATCAAGGGAGCTAAACATTTTGAGGTGTCATTGGTAGGATGGACATTCATTGCTAGAGACCTGAAACATATTCTAAAATCCTAATTATTCCTGCTCTTATAGATATTATCCTCATACCAGTAGGTACATTTATCTTATTTCATAAACATTTATTTACTTACATACTTATTATTTTTAAAAATATATTTTTATTGATTTCCGAGAAAGGAAGGGAGAGGGAGAGAGATAAACATCAGTGGTGAGAGAGAGTCACCAATCAGCTGCTTCTTGCTTCCTACTGGGGACAGAGCCCACAACGCAGGCATGTGGCAACTAGAAATCGAACCTGGGACCCTTCAGTCCACAGGTCAATGCTCTATCCACTCAACCAAACCAGCTGTTCTATTTCCCCCCACCCCTCCCATTGAACACCTTATTGACAAGCTTAAGTACCATCATGTACTGACTGACAGTTGGGATTTGCCACTTTTGATAATGCTAAAATTTGCTTCTTCCTATTTATTGTCACTGATTTTTCTTTTATGATCTTCTTTGGAGTTGTAGTTTACTTCATATATGACACATTTCTTATTAGGTTTATATTTAGGAATTTATCTATTTTGTGTAATATCAGGGATATAAGGAATCTTGATTTTTATACATCGATCTTTAGTTAGCTATTTTGCTAAATTGTAATTTATTATTTTCTAAGCAGACTATCATGTGGTCTGCAAACAGTGACACTTTTATTTCTGTTCCCAATATTTATCACTCTCTTTTTCTTTTCCTTTTGCATTGGCTTTAGTATGACATTAAACAGTAGTCATAGTGGGCATCCTATCCTTGTCTCTTGTATTATCATTTTGATAAATTATTAATTTCAACATATGAATGATTGACTTTTGGTTAAAAAAGGGACAAAAAGAAATAAAATCTTCAAAGAGTTGGATATAAAAAATACCATGACACAGGCAAACGTAGTATCATTGCTGAATTTGAACTGATGGCAAGCTGGCAGCATCACCATGTGATGGAGTGAAGTGGACCCCAGGCAGTTGATGTTCAAATGCCTTCTTTAGGATAGTAAAGGGTCCTTTGGGGGGTTATTTATATGTGTGAGGTATAACAATTCTAAAGTTATAATCATGGCATCTATATATATAAAACCCTAATATGCAAATAGACTGAATGGTCATTATGATGTGTGCTGGTCACTAAGGGGCATGCACGGAGCATTGTAGGCATCGGCAGTAGGCAGCAGAGCACAGAACGTGGCAGGCATTGGCCACAGTGGGATGGTGGAGCAGGTGGGCGGGGCACAGGTTGCTGTCATAGGGGTGAGCCTCTGGTGGTTATTGAAAATTCTTTGCTCACACGTGCAGCGGTCCCGCTGGGTGCTCAGACCTGTTGCTGGTGCCTGCATCTGCTGGTGCTTGTACCTGGTGCTTGTACCTGCTGCTGGCTCTGGAGCCACTGCTTGCACCCACTGTGGGCACCTGGCACCTTCAGTGGGTGAGAGCAGCGGCTGCCCTTCTCAAGCGCCCTTTAGGGCTTCTTCACCTCCCCTGCTCCTGAGGGGCAATTGATGGGGTGGGCAGCCACCTCTCACATCCACTTCTGGTGCCAATCACTCTGCAATGTCAGCGGGTGCGAGCAGGACTGATGCCGTCAGCATATGGGAGAAGCAGCAGCAGCAGGAGCAGGGCTGTGGGCAGACAGGGGATTGGGAGCTGTGTGGGGAGGGGAGGAGGGTTCGCAGAGGATGGGCTGAGACCCACCCCTGTGCCCACTGCAGCCTTGCAGCCCACAGTTCCTTTCAAGGTGTTCCATTCATGCAGTGGCCCCCTAGTTTTCATATAATAAGTATGACTGTTACTGTTAAAAATATGGTCAGGAATTTTAAAAAATTGATTGCTGGGATTAGACCACGCATTTTCAATAATGGAAGAGGGTACAACTTCCCTCCTCATTACCACATCAGCAAAATGTAGGGCATTGTTTTCCAACAGTCTATGAATTTAGGCTAAAGAGAAGTGTAAAATATGAGTACTGAATGAGAAGAATACATATGCACAGAAAATTAATTGTTTTCATGCAGTTAAATTATAGGGATCTTTAAATAAAGCAAACTTAGAAATACAGATAAATCAGGCATAAAAAATACTCTCTATAAAAATCATTAATGATAGCAAAAGAATTTAGAAGTACTAAAAGCTAACTTTATAGAAACTTAGTGGGTGAAAAAGTTTACAGCTTTTTATCCTAGAGAAACTATAGTCTTTTTGGTTTTTAACTATAATGCAATAGTATATTTAAAGTAAATCTCTGGAAGAGATGTGACTGAGAATCCCTCTAGTATAGCTGTAGTGGATCAATGGAAAAGCAAATGCATCTGTAGTGGATAGAGACCTCATGACTGCCCATCTGTCCTAGAGCCCAGAAGGCAGTCACCAATATGCCTTATGACATGGCCAAAGATCAAGGTCATTGCCCTTATCCTGGAATGTCTGATTTGGAAAGTGTAACAAGAAGATGTTTCTCCAGATATAGTTCCCTCTCCCAAAGGATTAATGAATAACTGAGTCCCCCCTAAGTATTAATGACTTTATTAATTGTTTTTATACATCCAATGCTCCAGTTAAATTAGATTAGTACTGTTTCCCCACCACTGCCACCAGCCTTTACACCTCTGAGACTTTCTATTATATTTATCTGAAATTATCATTCTTCCCTTTCATCTGCCAAACTAAAACCCAGTGTTGAAAGGTTCACTCAGTGGTCGGCAAACTCATTAGTCAACAGAGCCAAATATCAACAGTACAACGATTGAAATTCCTTTTGAGAGCCAATTTTTTTTTTAACTTCTAACACCACTTGTTCAAAATAGACTCGCCCAGGCCGTGGGTATTTTGTGGAAGAGCCACACTTCAGGGGCCAAAGATCCGCATGTGGCTCACAAGCCACGGCTTGCCAACCACTGGGCTAGCTGATCTTAAGTTTTTTGAGCAGAAAATTGTTACAAACCCTTCATCCACCTCCTCCTCTCTTCCACTCCTCCACTCCCAACTAAACACAAAACCAACATAGTCTCTTTTCTCTGAACTTTGACAGTATGCTTTACATTTCTTGTTATATTCTAATTTGTACAATTAGCATACATTTTTATCTTTCTATCAAATTATAAACTCATCAAAGGGAAAAAAAACATGTCTTCTTTTTTTTTAAATAGTAGTTTTTTCCCCCTTTTATTGATTAAGGCTTTACAAATGTGTGCTTATCCCCCATCTTCATTCTTATTTATTGAGTATTCTCTTCCCTCACCTTCTCACTTTTTACTGTACTTTGCATGTAGTAGATATTCAACAAATATTAAATTACTATCTTTAACATATTAAATGTTACAAATGAGATAAAATCATTGTACATGGCATTCACCATTTAAGCCTCTCTGAAAAGGGACATTAAATAAAAGATGGTAAAGGAGTCAAGGGACTTTGTCTTAAAGTCTCTTAAACCAAAATGATGATAGTAATGTATCTGGTGGACAGTAAAAGGCTGGCTTATGTCAGATTCCCTGAAAACACACTCGGACATGGAAACGTGTGTATAAGAAATTTACTGGGAGGTGCCACCACTACGGGACCAGCATCCGTGGGAGGGGGTCTCGGGGTGGGGGGCCGAGGAAGCAGGACTTAACGCTTCCAATGTGGGCCTCAGCTGACCCTTCAGAGGTCTCTAGAGCTGGATGTTCTTCAGGATCAGCGCACATTTAATCCTGCTCAAAGCGTCCACAGAAACTTTTGGTCCATGCCAAAGGGTTTTTGAAATTTGGTTCAATTCAAAATGTTTGTGACATATTTGGTCCTGTCAAAAACATCCATGCTCAGAAAACATCATTGGGTTCAAAGAGCCCATACCATTTATCTCTACTTTTGGTTTACAGAATGAATACATAAAAAATACTATCGTGTTTTATTGATCCGTAATTGTGGCTGTACTACCAATAACAACCTTTCTTGCTGTGATAGCCTACTGGAGTACTGGCACATGGGTTTAGGTAGATAGGTCAGCATGGACCCAATGTCTCTGTGGATGTTTAGTCAGGACCAAATCTCCTGCAAGGCAGTTGACAGTTGTTCCATTTTGGGGCAAAAGAACTGCCACCACATTGCCCATTACTGGAAAAGGATTGGTGACCCTGGGAGAGATGGCATGTTTTGGCTGAAGGCAACCACAGGAGAGTGACTCAGCTGAGAGCTATCAGCTGCCGTGACTCCCAGCACCCATTACTATTACACTAATACAGTTGGGATACTGGTTGGCTATTTAAAAATGGAGTTAAGAAACCGGTTTGGCTCAGTGGATAGAGCATAGGACTGTGGACTGAAAGGTCCCAGGTTCGATTCCGGTCAAGGGCATATAGGTTGGTTGCTGGCACATCCCCAGTAGGATGTGTGCAAGAGGCAGCTGATCGATGTCTCTCTCTCATTGGTGTTTCTAACTCTATCCATCTCCTCCCTTCCTCTCTGTGAAAAATCAATAAAAATGCAGTTAAAGAGGAGAATCATAAAAAGCAATACAGATATCCACAAATACTTTTTTTGTTAAAATACACTTGAGGATATTTTCCCATTGATTTTTTTTTTTTTTTGAGAGAGAGTGGAGGGGAGAAAGGGAGGGAGTGACAGAGAAACATTGATGTGAGAGAGGCAATTGATTGGTTGCCTCCTGCATGTTGCCCTGACTGACCTGAGACCAGGGATCTAACCTGCAGCCTAGGTACATGCCCTTGACCGGGAAGTGAACATTTTTCAACTTGAAATATAGCAATGTCTGTTAACTTGCCAATCTTTTAATTACAGGAACCAGGCCTTTATTTGAGCTTGGACTCTCTGGGTGATGTTTGGCCTCACTGTTTCAGTTTGTTTAGAGACTAGAGGCCCAATGCATGAAAATTCATACAAGAGTAGGCCTTCCCTCCCCTCGCTGCCAGCAGGCACCCCGTACCTGGGCTGGCTTCCCTCCTCCCCCCACTTGGTCAGGAAGGAAATCTAGAATGTCTGGCATAATTAGCATATCACTCTTTTATTATTATAGATACTGGAACACTGTTGTTCTTTTTACACATAATTTGAAAGCAAGGTATTTAGTGACTTGCCTTTCTTATGTCTGTTTTAAAATTTGATCTTATATTTTGTCATAGTATAAATATATACATTTTAAAGTAGTGAATAGTTCGATGAACCTTTTAATTAAAAGCAGCAGTACTCCATCCCACCTCTCCCCACCTTTGAGCCGCTCTCCACAGACAACCACTGCAACACTCTTTTCTTCATCTGGATTTACCGCCATATAAATATCACTATCTGCATATTGTTATTTTTGTCTTAATTTTTCAGTGTAGACATTTTCTATTGATGTCTACTACAGAAACTGATAATTTAGTTTTCTTATATCCCCTATCTCTGGTTTCCTGGCCCCATTATTCAACACATATTCCCCTTTTGTCTTCCAAATATGGTTATGTTATCAAGTTGTGGTTTATATTATTGAGTCTCTGTCACTATCATTTAAAGCTGAACCACGTAGTTTGTTATGATTGCATTTACTTTTCTATGTAACTTTTAGGTTGTGGTGTTTTGTTGTTTTGAGTTAGTAATTACCAGAAACTCTCTATATCACAATGTCTTCAACTGGAGGTACTAGAGTAGTTAGAGATATACAAGTGTTAATTATTAGTTTGCATTGACTTTGTTTTTTTATGTATCAGTCTCTAATTCATCTCAAACTTTCTAACAGAATTGTAAATATCCTTTCAATATACTTCATCACATACTAAATACTTAGTGAGCACATGCTGAAAATATGCATAGCCAGTGTTCTAATCTGCATTTTATAAACAGCAAAGTAATTTAATTGAGAGAGCAATGCATTTGGAACTGGAAGGCCTGGTGAAAGGCCTGGATCCGCCCCTCCTTAGCTGGATGACCTTGGGCTAGCATATTTGAATCAGTTTTTTAATCAAATAAGAGAATTGGATTAGATAATCCCTAGGGTCTCTTCCAGCCCTATGATTCTATTATGAAGTAAAGGTATGCACAAAACACCAAACTATATAAAATATAAGATTTCGATGATATTAGCTGCCACTACTTCTAGAACCACCTCTAGATGATCTCTTGATAACCTCTGTCAGGCAACATTATGGAGACACTACTTACATTGTGATAAAGGATAATTTTGCTTAGCCATTCCATTGGAGCAATTGTCCTACCCCTTCGGGATACCTGGTTGTAATTTGAGGGAGTCACCACTAAATGTCGCTGTAGGTTACGTAACTATGTGGTCAGGATGGCTAAGTTAGTGTCCTTAGCCTCAGGATGACCATGTGCCAGTAGTCTCCTTGTAGGTTCAGAACTATCCATTTTAAATACTTTAAACTCAAACAAAAATGCTAAGATAGAAATGAACTGTGATATTAAAAAGAAGTTGGTAAAACCTTCAGAAATGTTCTCCACTTCTTCCATTTGCTTTTTCCCTCAAATGCTTTCTACATATCTAATTACTAGTGTAAACTGTGTAAACTGGTATTTAAAGGAACTTCTTGGTCTAAAACTTCCTGATTTCCCTCCCTTCAAGATAAAAAGAATAAGCCTTTAAAGAAAATATGGTTTCTTTGTTTCCTGTTGCTTGCTTCTGTTTTATCTTCAAATTTACCTGGAATCCTAGACATTTATTTACTGTATTTCACTGATTTTGTGAAAATACGCAGGTTTTCGTTTTTAACATTCCAGAGGTTGTGGCACTTTACATAATCAATGATGTCTTTTATATGACAAGTTGCTGTATCTGATACTAGGATATATTAGAGTTCAGTGCTGTGTTAAAAGTTTTGTGACAGATTAAGTTCCTTTTTTAGTCTAATTTTTTAAAGTAATCCATTTGGAAGAGAAATCAACATTTATTACATGTCCATCAGGTATCTGAGCTATGTACTTGGCATATAATATACACTGAGTGGCAAAATTATTATTATCTCTGAACACATAATAATCTGGCCACTTAGTGTATATCCTATAATATGCAAATTGTCCTCTCGACCAGGAGTTTGACCAGCAGGCAGTCTGGCCAACCACCCATGTCCCCTGGCCAGGCTGGCAGGACCCTACCCATGCACAAATTCATGCACTAAGCCTCTAATACACACACACACACACACACACACACACACACACACACACACTGAGTGGCCAGATTATTATGTGTTCAGAGATCATAATAATCTGGCCACTTAGTGTAGTCATATGTAATTCTCATCATTCTGGAAGGGGGGCTTTTTCTTTCCATTTTGTAGTTGAGGAAACAGGCCCAGAAAGTTCAGTAAGTTGTACAAAAGTTATATTGCTAGAATGGGTCATTGTACAAAATAGTGTATTTGTGTACTTTAACTACACATCTGAATCTTTTCTACCATGTTTCATTGATATTTTAGGGCACACCACTTCTCTTGAACTCTAGACATTGTTTTCTGACAGCCCATAGAACTTAGCCTTAGTTGAACAAGTTGTTTTTCTCAACATGAAAAATGTTGAGATCTCCAATTAAACAATATAGAAACGGTTTTTCTGAACTCCAGTCTCAATCTTTGTGATCAGAAGGATGTACTGAGCCCTGGCTGGTGTGGCTCAGTTGGTTGAGCATCTTGCATACACGGAAAGGTCACCAATTTGATTCCTTATCAGGACACATACAGGGTTGCAAGCCTGATCCCCAGTATGGAGCTTGCAGAAGGCAGCTGATCCATATTTCTCTCTCTCTCTTTTTCTCCCTTCCTATTTCTCTAAAATCAATCAAAACATATTTAAAAAAACAAACAAACGCCGAGACTGGTTCGGCTCAGTGGATAGAGCGTCGGCCTGTGGACTGAAAGGTCCCAGGTTTGATTCCGGTCGGGGGCATGTACCTTGGTTTCGGGCACATCTCCAGTGTGGGGCGTGCAGGAGGCGGCTGATCGATGTCTCTCTCTCATCGATATTTCTGACTTTCTATCCCTCTCCTTTTCTCTCTGTAAAAAATCAATAAAATATATTTAAAAAAAAACCAAAAACAAACAAGCAAGCAAACAAACAAAAAAGACGGAGTGAGACTTTATGTCCTGAGATTTGAATGCTTCTCTGTGAAGCCCCTGGGCTCCTGAGAGTAAACGGTGCTCCTCAGGAGGCAGCCTGATTCATAGCAGACTCACTCACAGCTTGTGGTTGCCTTAGTCCAGTGGTCGGCAAACTGCAGCTCGTGAGCCACATGCGGCTCTTTGGCCTCTTGAGTGTGGCTCTTCCACAAAATACCGCAGCCTGGGCAAGTCTATTTTGAAGAAGTGGTATTAGGAAACGTTTAAGTTTAAAAAATTTGGCTCTCAAAAGAAATTTCAATCGTTATACTGTTGATATTTGACTCTGTTGACTAAAGAGTTTGCCGACCACTGCCTTAGTCTTCTGGCAGACCACTCTAGGAAATAGTTTTGAAAATGCTTTAAATATTTTTAAAAAAATGTATTTTCTTCAAGTCTCTAACTTACAGAAAACCGGTTTATCAACTTTAGTGGTGTTTGCAGTGAGTTGACAAGTCTCCCGGAGATTTGGGCTGTATGCAAGATTTTATTGGTAGGAAGGATATAGTTGACCTCTCTTAACTTCCCAAGGGACAAGTTGAGAGCAAATTCCTTCCATACATCTCCTTTGCTTTGACAGTCCTATATGCAAATGACGTTCACAGGTAAAGTCAAGAAGCATTGAGAGGGAAGAAAGCAGTTTACTGATCATCATTGTGTTTGCACAGACTGCAGACCCTGGCAGCTAAATTTCAATTCCCAGCAAATCTCAGAAGTTGCTGAAATACATTCCTTTCTAATTCCCCATTTCATGTCCTCTAGGGCATTTGCTGTCTGCAGGCTGTACTTACGTTTTCCATTTCCAATCCTCTTTATTTCAAGTTCTCCTCATTTATAAATCTAAAAACAAAACATTAGCAATCTGTCAGAAGTTCTGTTCCATTCATTTGTCTAGGGATTTATTATTAAATTACTCCTTTTATATCAGCAACTTGAGGTATTATGATGATAAATAATCTGTTGTCCTATTTTGCAAAGATTCCTCAAATAGAGAGCATATGATTATAACATGTACCAGATACAAGAGCCAAAAATTCAAGAGATAATTTGATTATAATAGTTTAAAGTTTCCTTGTCTTGAAGAGAATTCTGTTTGCTGAAGCAATTTTGAAATGATGTATTTAACTCTCCATCTTTTAAGGGAGGTAATAATTCTATCATATGTTATCTGGGTGAAAATTATTTGCACCTTTTCAGAGCCATCCATCAATCCTTTTTAAAAAATATGTTTGTATTGCTTTTTAGAGAGAAAAGAAGGGAGAAAGAGAGAGGTGAGAAACATCAATCAGTTGTCTCCTGCATGCACTCTGACCAGGGATCAAACCTAAAACCTGGGTACGAGTCCTGACTGGGAATCAAACTATACTCAACCAACTGAGCCACACTGGCCAGGGCACTGTCTATCCATATTCATAGTGATTGCTCTGGGAGGAAAGGACAAGTGACAACCATGAGACTTTTTATTATATTTCAAATCTTGAATCTCTTGATGTGAAACCAATGAGAGTTACATGGGTATAAAGTATGTGGTAAAACACAAGCATAGAGGTCACCAGTAACTTCCTGAATGCTAAAATCAGGGAGCATTTTTTAATCCTTATCTTATGTGATTTCTTGTCTGCATTCCACTCATTTATGTAATTATTCATCTTTTTAATTGTGCAACAAATATTTATTGAATACCAGCTATGTGTCATGCACTGTGCCATATGCTGTCAATAAGACATTTAGGATAACCATAATATACCTAATGATTAAAGCCATAGAAGTGGGTGGGTTGTATTCACATTCAACAAATTTAAAAAGCAACTACATTTAGAAGAGGAGTAAGAGTTTGACATGGCCTGTACTTCTCTAGAGTTCTCTGGGATAAGATACATCAAATAAATGCAATATAGATAGTGTGAAAAAGATTATTATAGAAATATGTACAAGCTACAGGAGCGGCATAAAACAAAAACAGATTGCACAGGAAGGATGGAAGACTCGGAAGAGAAGAAAACCTGGCCAAGAACTCAGTAGATATTCTCCAAAGAATATGAGATGCTTCACATATTGGCTTGTCATCTCTTCAACCACATGTCATATCTCATTTATCTCTGTACCCCCAGCAGAGCCTAGCCTGATGCCTGCAACAAAAGTCCTCAGTAATGTGTGTTGAATAAGTGGGCCCAGGGTAGCTGGAAAGAAATGAAAAAAAAAAAATTGAAGCATGGGATTTCTTCAAGCCCTGGGGAACACTTTAATCATCTCTTATTAGTCTTTCACTTGGAGAGCTTGTGCAGGTGGAACTCAGAATACATTCTGAAGAAATAAATATGCAGCACATTAGAATGAGGGTGAGGGCTGCATCTGCCAGGGCTCTAATTGTGAAATGTGCATGTGGTAAGCCAGACATTTTATTTTATTTCTGGTGTGCGGTGAAACAGCATAGCCATCAATTTTCCATCAAACCATTACCTATAGTATCTGGGATAATGCCACGTCACCATTCATTTACTAATGACAGTGCTGGCTTCACACAGGAACCCATCACATTGGGCCCTGCAACCTTCATTCTGTTGTGCGTCCTTTGAAATGACCTGGATTAGCCAGTCATTAAGAAAATGTCTCTCTTCCTTGACCTGCTTTTTCCCTGCCCCTGCACCTCCCTCCATCAAATTTATATGTTAGTATTTCATCAGCTTGAATCACAAATGAATATAGTTGGTGCTTTGTTTTTTATAGATGGATCTATATAGTTCTTTATTGGTACATGAGATTACTGTGAAGAAGGAAAAGAATGAAAGACATAGCATTAAAGCCTTGTGATAAAAGATAGCCCTGCCTCTCCTACAATAAGAGTTTCCCCAAGGGCTGAGTGCCTTCAACTTCATTGCCTAAGGCTTGTCTTCAGTTTCAATCCCATCATTCCTGAGATGCCTGAAAGAGAAAATCTTTTTGAAAATTTTTTTTTCCAATTTTTTGAATTTTATTTTTTTTATTAAATGTATTGGTGTGGTTCTGGTTAACAAAATTATACAGGTGTCAAATGCACTATTCTACAACACGTCTTCTGTGCATTGTTTTGTGTGCTCACAATCCCATGTCGAGCCTCCATCTATCACCATTTATCCCCCCTACACCTTCCTCTACCTCCCCTAACCACCCATCTTGCAATCACCACATTGTTTTCCCTGTGTCATGATTTCTTTCTCCTTTTTTTTCTTTTGTGCTCAGTAAGGAGGGAATCTTATAATCAAATACTTACAGCTAGGCTTAAGATTATCATACTTTCTAATTCCCCCAAATAATTGTGGGTATGGTTCATGTTTTCATTGTCTTTTCTGGATGACAAGTAGTTTTTCAAGTAAAAAAACAAAACAAACTACTTTTTTTTTTCTGACTGTATTCTCTCTTGCTGCAGAAAAGATCATGCTTTTTGGGAGGTAAGCTATAGAAGTTCCTGAAATGTTTTCTCATTAAGTCAAACTTTCGAACATAACTGTGTGTGTGTGTGCGTGTATGTGTAAAATGATCATTCATATACTTTATTCCCTCTCAGATACTATGCAGCATTCATAGTATAAGTCATCATCCATCTAGTTTGACAAGGAGCATGACAAGTTACCAGTATTAATAATCTGAAGATTATTCAGGAGAGGAAAGGGCCCATCCTTCCTTCCTAAGCCCAGCCACTGTCTCTTCCAGAACCCAAATTTCAGGAGACTTTGTAGCCTTTTCCTTACTTCCCCATTCACAATTATGTCTTTAGTGGCACTAATCCCTGTAATAAACATTTGTGAAGACTGTAGAGTAAGTGTGGTTGGAAACAGAACTGGAGAAGAACAGAATTCAGAATTTTCAGAACTTGTAATATTAGCTATTTATTGAATACATGTCCCCTTACATTCTTACAAAGTACTCTAAGGTAAATGATCTTATTGCCATCTCTCTCTATAAAAACCTAAGTGATGCTCAATGGAGGAGCTGCCCCCTGGTAATCAGTGTGTTCCCACAGACAACCTCTGGCAATCTTTCCCCCTGGCCAGCCAGCCAACCTTCCACAGTGTCTCCCACTGGCCGGCCAGCCCCGATGGCCCTGATGGGCCCTGATCACTGACCAGGCTGTGGGACCCCATGTGTACACGAATTTGTGCACTGGGCTTCTAGTTTTACATATAAAGAATTGAGGCTCGAAGAAGTTAAGTGGTGTACCCCAGTCCACATAAGAAGGGGCAGTGCTGGGGTGTGAGCTCATGCCCTTTTCATTAAGCTCCCAGGAGGGACACCTTTGGCTGATTTATGTGTCAGGTTGGTAAGAGATATTTAACAACCAGAGCTTTTTTTCTCTGTTCTTTTAAAGGCGGATGGAGGTGGCTGTGTGGAGGAGGGCAGTAGGGAGGATGAGACCCCAGACACTGATAGCAGCCAGCAGTTGGCTAGGGATGTGGATGCTCTTCTGTTCACTTCAAACATGAGTAGGAAGTCAGGATCTGAGAAAAAGTGGCAGCATATCTCTTTGCCTCTGGGAGATGCACAGGATGGAGAATTGGAATAATTAATTTGGAATAAAAATCCCTACTTCCTAAGGACTTGTGACTAGGGTGGGTTATGTTAATAATTTGGAATGATTGGTTCTCAATTCCTCAAGGACATAACTCAGTTCCAGGGAAATCTACAGCCCTATGCAGCATCAGCAAATGATAATTCCCCCTGTGAACTATTTTCTTTATTCCTCGGTGCTTTCTTTGGCTTTACCTTGTGCCAGACCTGAAAATCTGGAGCTGTCAGCCCAGTGCAGCCCCACAGAGCGTGTGCTGGGGCAGTGTTCCAACCCTGTGGCGGTGAGCGTGAGGAGAGTTCTGCATGCTGGGCCATATTTATGGCTTTGTCAGCTGTTGGCACTGTGCACATGGGCTCAAGATGGCCAAACGAGCTTTAGTGAAAGATGAATGTTTTGTTAGAATGATGATCAAGGGAACTGAGTTAAGTTATAGTGTAGCCTCCTAGCAGCAGGCCCGATCTAGACTAGAACATTCCCTGAAACAAGACATTCTTGATTCTGCAGTAGCCCAGGGTCACATGTGACCAAAAATGATGAACATTTTTCTTGGACTTCCATTTATGTCCAAGTCCTCTGTCTGCCTAAAGCTCTATCTGTGATATGCACTTTATCCTCTTCCCTGATCTATCTGAAGATACTTGTGAAGATACTTGTGATAGTGTTTGTTTCTGCTCTGCCCTGGCTCATGACTCAGAGTCAATTGATCAGCATCCTGACCTTAGTGTTGATAGTTATTTCTGAAGAGTAAGACAGAGCTAAATATATCAAGGTATCAATACCATTACTGTATGCAAAATATTTTAAGGTGCATGATTTTCATCTTATCCTCATAAAAACCATCCAGCTGGGAAAGGAAAAGTTTATTATGCTTTTTTGAAGATGGAAGCTAGTGATGTAATCAAGGTTATAAGAATAATAATTAGTGGAACCAGGACTAGAGTCAGGTGTTTCTGGACCCAAGGGTAGACAAGCTCTAGCTTTCAGGTGAAATCTGGCCCACTGTCTGGTTTCATATGACCTGCAAGCTAAGAGTCGTTTTCACATTTTTAAATAGTTAGGCATAAAGCAAAAGAAGAATCATATTTAATGATATATGAAAATTATACATAATTCAAATTTCAGTGTCTATAAAATAATGTTTTATAGGAACTCAGACACACACATTCATTTATGTTTTGTCTATCACCCCTTTTATGTAATAGTGACAGAGCTGAGTTGTTGTGACAGATCTTGGGGCCCACAAAGCCTAAAATATTTATTGACTGTCTTTTTACAGGAAAAGATTGTCAACCCCTGTAATAGGTGATTAATAAAGAGAGACCCTCTCTCTGTGTTAGTTTGATAGGGCTACCATTAAAAAAAAAGTGCTACAAACTGGGTGACTTAATACAGCATTTATTCTCTCATAGTTGTGGAGGCCAGAAGTCCAACATTAAGGTTTCAGCAGAGCTATGTTCCCTCTGAGACTCTGAGTAGAATCCTTCCTTGCCACTTCCTAGCTTCTAATAATGGTGGCTATCGGTCCTTGGTGGTTCTTTGTTATAGCTTCATTCATCCAGTCTCTGCCTCTATCATCAGATGGCCATCTTTACCTTATCTTCCCTCTGTGAGTGTATATGTCCAAATTTTCCTTATTCATTCATTGATTCATTCATTCATTCTTAATCCTCACCCTTGGATATTTTTCCATTGAGTTTTAGAGAGAGTTGAAGGAGAGGAGAGAGAGAAAAAAAACATCAATGTGAAAGAGACATCTATTGGTTGCATCCTGCATGGGCCCCCGACGCAGCCAAGTATTGAACCTGCAACCCAAGTATGTACCCTTGACTGGAAATCAAACCCTTGACCCTTACATGAATGGTCCTATACTCTAAACACTGAGAACACTTGTCAGGGTCAAATTTCCCCCTTTTAAATAAGGATACTGGTCATATTAGATTAGGACCCACCCTAACAATGTCATTTTTATTAACTGGATTATCTGCAAACATCCTATTTCCAAAAAAACTTACATTCACAGGTACTAGGGGTTAGGACATCACATCTCCTTTTGGACCAACAATTCAATTCATAACACTTTTCCCACATTATAGGCACCCCCATTACCATTACTCTTCCTTTTTTTTCCTGCCTCTTTCCTCCTCCTTTTCCCTCTCTTCCTCCCTTACCTTATTAACTATACCTTCACCATTTATGAATCCCCTTCTGCGTCTTCACCCCTGTGACCATCACTGTGTTAAAATATAGGGTACAAAGATGATTAAAAGTTGTCCTCTGGCCTCGATGAGTTTACAGTGCAATGTGGTATCACCTATGATAAGTTTCACCAAAGGAGCTTGATAAGGTGCAGTAGAAATTTGGAGGGTTTTTAAGGAACTAAATTCCCTAGTTTTGAGTAGTAATCTTTCAAAGTAGTTGATGTCTTATTAAAGTTCCACAGCTATTAACTCAAAAATTGTAGATCCTCATATACATAGAATTTTAATATAAAGTTTCCTCACTATTCTTTTGATGTCAGAATATACAGAAATATTTTGCTCTTCTTCTTTGCCTCAATTTCTTCAATCCATCTTCCTTCAGCATTTATCACATCATATTAGGATATTCTGCTCTGGAAAAAATAATGGGATGACTCAGAGAAGGCACTGTTAGCATTGTTATATTAAATTGCTGATTTTTAGGGAGACTTGATCTGCCATTGTGTGGGATGAAGCTTGACCTGACTCAGTGCCTTTTGTACTGATATGTTGCATTTTTTTGTGTCTTCTTTGTGGCTCTGTTTGCTCCTCTTGGCACTATTTGGCCACTTCAAATACTGTGGTAAGGTGCATGAATTGTGTTCTGATAGTGTCTCTATCCCTTGCCCCAAAGTACAGCATCTAGCTGTTATGCAGAATCCTTCCCACCAGGGTGAAGGGTTGGAGGGCACAGCAAGGGAGTTGGTTATGGTGGCTGTTTGTGGAGAGCATGCTCAGGTCTTGTCTTTTACTACTGTGCAGTTTGTAAACTGTGGAGTTCCTTGTGCTCTCTGTGGATTCAGAACTTCCTACAGGTTTCTACCCCAAAGCTACTAACCTGGAAACATCAAAGATTCACTTCCTATAGAGCAGGGGGAACCCATACTAAAAAGCTCATACCTCTTCTCCCATGTGCCTAGGGTTCACAGCAGCTGTGAAACTTAATTTTGTGCCTGGACTTTATGTATACACTAGAGGTCTGGTGCATGAAATTTGTGCATTGGGGGAGTGGGAAGGGGATTCCTTAGCCTGGCCTATGCCCTCTCACAGTCCTGGAGCCCTTGGGAGATATCTGACTGGTGGCTTAGGCCTGCTCCTGGAGCGGGCCTGAGCTGTTAGTTAGACATCCTTAGTGCTGCAGTGGAGGTGGGAGAGGCTCCTGACACCACTGCTGTGCTTGCCAGCCGTGAGCCCAGCTTCTGGCTGAGTAGTGCGCTCCCACAGGGGAAGCTCCTGCATTGAGTGTCTGCCCCCCTGGTGGTCAGTGTGCATCATAGTACCCAGTCATTCCACCGTTTGGTCAATTTGCATATTAGCCTTTTATTATATAGGATTTCTCAGTCTCTGTGCGACCCAGCCTTTTTAAGGAAGCTTTTTATTAAAAAATCTCTTTTAGTTCTAGCCAGTTTGGCTCAGTGGATGGAGTGTCCCAGGTTCGACTCTGGTCATGGGCACATGCCTGGGTTTCAGATTTGATCCCCAGTAAGAAGTGTGTAGGAGAGAGCCGATTAATGATTCTCTCTCATCATTGATGTTTCTCTCTTTCTCTCTCTTCCTCTTCCTTCCTTTCTGAAATCAATAAAAAGACATCTCTTTCATGAATGCAAAATCTCATTCGTTTTTAAAACAATGCTGAGTAAGAAGGAATTAATACTAAGTTATTAGTAAAGCACCTTTGACATTGATATGAAACTAGAGTAACATCACATTGTTAGTTTTTAAGTGATTTTCATATTGTACTCTGATGATCCCAGAGTATAATTCTCATTGCATACTCTATCCTAGAAATACTTCTGAAGGCCAATGACCTGAATCTTAATGTAACTGCTTACTAGTTAAGAAAACTTGGGCAAGTCACTTAACCTCTCTTTCTTTAAAAAAAATTGTTTTTTTATTTCAGAGAGGAATGGAGAGGTAGAGAGAGATAGAAACATCAATGATGAGAGAGAGTTATTGATTGGCTGCCTCTTGCATACTCCACACTCAGGATCGAGCCTGCAACACAGACCTGTGCCCTGATGGGGAATTGAATCATAACCTGGTTCATAGGTTGATACTCAACTACTGAGCCATGAAGGCTGGGCATTTCTCTGTTTCTTAGTGTCCTACAGTGAGTATAACAACTACTTCATAGAGTTGTTTGGAAATTAAAGTGAAACAGTGTGTGTTGAGGAACTCTAGATATTGGAAGTTTTATATAAATGTCAGAAGGTATTATTAATATTGTTACTAGTTAAAATTATGCTATGTAAATCCCAGTAAAAAATACTGTTTTGTTTCTGCTATCCTATCTAATAATCCTATCTAATAAAAGAATAATATGCAAATTGACCATACCTCCACTATACCCATAAGCCATGTCCACCAGCCATACCCACCAGCAAATCAGAATGAGCATGCAAATTAACCCAACCAAGGTGGCTATGGCCACAGAGAGAGCAGAAGGGAGGCTTGGGTTGCCCCTGGCCATGGAGGAAGCTAAGCTTTCTGCACACCCTAGCTGGCCCAGGCCTCCACTTAGCACAACAAAATTTCAATGGCTGTGCGAGCAGAAGGCTTTGCTTCGCTCCAGGCTACTAAGTTTTAATTGTAGATAAATAAATCCCAGATACCAGGGCTTCCATTTGGGTTGCCAAGGGGGCACGGCTGGCCTGAAAACCATGATAGGCCCCTTGCCCAGGCCACCCCAAACACCCACCCTGATCTAGGACACCCTTCAGGGCAAATCAGGCCTCTATCCTATCTAATAAAAGAGTAATATGCAGATTGACCATCACTCCAACACACAAGATGACTGCCCCCATGTGGTTAAAAGATTCTGCCCTCATGTGAACATAAGATGGCCAGCACAAGATGGCCAACAGGGAAAGGCAGTTGGCAGGGACCAGGCCTGCAAGGGAGGGCAGTTGGGGGGTGATCAAGCCTGCAGGAGGGAGCAGTGAGGGGTGACCAGGCCAGCAGAAGGAAGTTAGGGGTGACCAGGCCTGCAGGGGAGGGCAGTTAGGGTTAACCAGGCCCACAGGGGAAGGCAGTTAGGGCCAAACAGGCTGGCAAGGAAGCAATTAGGCATCAATCAGACTGGCAGGGGAGTGGTTAGATGGTGATCAGGCTGCCAGGCAGAAGTGTTTAGGGGCAATCAGGAAGGCAGGCAGGTGAGCAGTTAGGAGCCAGCAGTCCTGGATTGTGAGAAGGATGTCTGACTGCCCATTTAGGCCTGATCCTACCTGGATCCCAGATTGGAGAAGGAGCAGGCTGGACTGAAGGACAACCACCCTCCCCCCATCCTCCATGCATAAATTTTGTGCACTGGGCCTCTAGTGAAGTTATAAAAGGCATCGTTATCATTACTGTTAACTACTTGGGTATATCTTAGATCACTGGTTCTCAAGGTATGGTGCATCAATTTTACCTGGAAATGTGTTAGAAATGCAGATTCCTGACCCTTGACCCATATCTCCCGAAACAGAACCTCTAAGATTTTATCAAGACTCCCAGGTGATTCTTATGCCACCAATAGTTGGATCTACTGGCTTAAAGTTATGCTCAACTGGGTATGTGTAGGCTATAATTTTGCTGATTTTTTGTACCTGACCTTCCTTTCAGACATAGAAATGATTCTGAAAGACACAAGTATGTGCACCTAAGATGGAGTTATTATTCGACTTTCTACAACATGCCATTTTCAGCATTGACATAGACTCTAGGGTTGCAGGGCTTTGAAGCATGGCCTTTGTTAAACACAAACTTGGAGATTATGGTGGGAGTCCAGAAAGGGGGTTTTAAGGTACTCTCTACTGAAGTGGGATATTAACACAGTTGAATGAAATGAATGGTTCAGTTTTTCGTCTCCCTCACAGGAGTGTCTACTGATTAATGAGTCTGAGGCTCACCCCTTAGGTACTCTCCCGGGTCTCAGAATAAATGAGGTACCCTGTCCTTTCCCAACCTGCCTCGGGATTGCAGCTATGCCGTGACTGTTACGGCAGATAGGCGGATGGTAGTTACTTGGGTAAACTGAAACCCAGAGCTGTAAACACAATTAAGGTAGAAGAGGGAAAGTGGTGGGAAAACATTAGGGAAATCACGGTGCTGTCATTTTGATCCACAAGGGCAGGGGTACATGGTAGGTGTTCAATAAGAATTTATTGACTAAATGAATGAGCAATGAATTCCATGTTTGGGGAGCTAATCTGGTTCATAGGTCGATGCTCAACCACCAAACCATGCCCGTGGCTCATAACTTATGAGAATCTCTCTTATCCCAAATGAACAGACATTATGCTTTGATTGAGTGAACTATTAGATATGTTTAGTTTTAAATGCAGACATAAATAGATTTGATCTTTCCATGGCTCAAATTTCCTCCCATCAGCTTTCCCTTAATTATCCACAAGTGTTCCAAACCTTCATTAGCTAAATAGGATGCAGATGATGGTCATTAGTCTGGTATATAAATCCTGCTGGCATATTCAATGGCTTTTCACTTGGTTAATTGAAATTTTCAGTATTCATGGACTACAAAAAAACACTGTAATTTTATCATTTATTCCAAGGTATAATTTTTTCTCCTTTAGCTGGTTGTATTTTATAACTATGCAGTTAAATAAATAAATATGGATGCCATATTTTGCCTGGAGGGCTACCACTATTTTCAGTCTACATATATCAATACTAATCTACTAAATATAAAGACCAAATGGAAATTCATACTAGAAATCCTAAAATTGGCTGACTAAAATGTCTGTGAGAGCATCCAAATAGTATGCACTTTTGGGAGCCATCGATTCAAGTGTAAGAGACTTTCAAATTGTTAGTAATATGAGTAGGCCTAGTCATGACATCCATCAAGGAGTAAGAAATCATCTAGTGTGTCTGTGGGGTGCAAATTGCAGGTATCAAATGAAGATGCTTTATGCAGGCATCATTCCTTTACATGGTTCATAGCTTTCAATGGAATTTGACCATTTATCAAAACTAGCTGGCCTCTGTTTGGTGATATCTGGCTGAGAATAAAACACACACATACACACATGCACACATGCACAAAGGCACTGATAATGGATATAAAATTTCATACTAGTATCTATTGCAGATATTTAATTTCTGAATGCCTTAATTTTTATAATTTAATACTCAATGCAATTCTCTTCTTTTGCACATGACTTTGTTCAAATTTAATCATGTCACATGTTTGCTGATTTTACTAGTAAAATATAAATCTTAGTTATAGATATTCCATGGCAGAAATTGGCTCAGCAGAGATGGAATATCTCTATTTCAGCTTTTTTAAACCTAATTTAGCGGGAATAAAATAACATTGTAATAATTCTCAGAGGTATACTCTCCCTTAAAAAGGAGTATAGAACATATGGAGTCTCTTTTCAGTGTTCAGTCACTTTGCAAAACATTCCCGCCCGTGAGACTCTGATAAGCAGCTGCCCTGCCAGAGGTTTCATTCCATAGGCTGGACTGATAAACCATCCATCACTGATCCTCCATCTGGGTTCTCTGACCAGCGCCTTACAGTTGTTATTTCAAGTCACCCTTCTTTCTGGGTTGCCTTGGCCTTTCTGCTCATTGGAATATTAACGGTAATTTAACAAAGACATGTTTAAGCACCTCAATTTTCTGAATTAACCATAATTTGTGTGTCTCAAAGTCAGATGTAAAGACAACTTATAAGCGATGCTTTTGTGGATCACCTGTAAAACTCTCTATCTCTGTATTCAGTCAAATATTCCTCCTCAGAGGATGGAGAAAAGAAGTTGGCGGTATACTCACTGATTTCCAAACAATGTACCTGATAGAATTAGGCCCATTTTTTTCCAAATTAGCCAGAGCTATTATAACCTAAAAGGAAATGCAAATGAGTTTCCTTGTTTCATAATGAAAAATTCAAGACCTCGAGGCCAGCAATCCATCATAAGCTCACAAGGAGGTCTATTAAGAAGTGACAAGAATTAAATACCTAGACTCCTGAGCAAGTGGTCCATTTGTTTATCTGCCCAACAACTATCATAAAAGGCTGGCAAAACTGTAAGCTCTAATAAGGGGTCACCATTCAACTAAAGTAAGTTTGCCAGAACCAGTATCCGTCCTTAGCAAAAGTGTGTCAAAGTAAAATACTGTATATTGTTGTGGACACAGCAATGCACCACACAGATCTCCCGGTTGTTAGGCTCCCCTCTGCTGTCAGTCCTCTTAGGAAACTGCCCTTGGATGAAAAGAATCAGTTTGCTTACAGTGATGCCCCCTTCCCAGGGCAGCCCTTTACCTCATCCCAGCTTGGGATAGGTCTGTCCCATCTTTAGATTTCCTCATTTAGTTGGCTGAGACCGTTGCTGAATTTACACCACAGCCCAACGTCTCCCTCTGCTCAGATCTGCTCCCTTCGCCTTCTACAAGTAGAGATCCCAACAGCACTCTCCAATAAACCTTCTGCATGCTCACCTCCATCTCACAGTCTGCATTTTAGGGAGTCTAACCTGCCATCTGTGCCTTTAGACCTTTTCCCATCACCATTGACTATCCAATGTCTTCATGATGTAAGTCTTCATTTCCTATTAAATCTGCTTTTGAAATTATTATTTTTAAAAATATCTGCTTGTAGGAAAGGATCTGATAAACTCATTCCTTCTAAGGTAACAGAACCAACGAATTGTAAGACATGAAATGTTCAATTTCCCCCTTTTCACCCTAGCATCTCCCGACGGTTTCTCTATTATGACTGAAAGCCTTATGGTAAGGACTGAATTCTAATAAGTGAAATTTCAGGCATCAGTGCATAAATGGAAAACAGTGGGGCCCCACCTTTCTAGATTCATTTTGGTAAATTGCTACAATGGTCCATACACAATACTGTTCACCCCATGCTGGTCACCCTACCAACAGGGTTAGAAGTCAGCACTCTAAAAAAGGCCTGGTGCTTCATTAGGCTTGCGCTCCTGTGACACATGCAGCATCCTGCAACTTTGGTGGAGGGGACTCATGAGGAGTTTCCTCTTTAGTAGAAAAATATTGATGCAACAATCAAGAAGGTCACAGCATGGGTAAGTTGCCATGCTTTGAGTCTTTCATTTTCAGTAATTAAAATGAACATGTTATGGAAGGTTTAGAAAGCCCACCCAAAGTCATTTACAATAGCTGCAATTAGGGAACTGGAATGCCGGATAGTCTTTAGACAGGAATGGAATGAGACTGACCAAGCGTATAAGTAAAATCCCTTTAGAAAATGGCCAAATTAAGGAGACAGACTCTCATTGATCCGTGCCATACCTCTTTCACACTCCTTCCAAGTGCTGAGAGTTCATCATACATTTGTGCTTTGGCTCAAGTGTTTCTTTTCTACAAATATAACATGTAGAGCTAATTGTATTAATTTTTGTTCAGGGAGGCCAATTTCACCCATCTCTGGCTCTCATTTCTCCTTCCTTGTGTTTCTCGGTTACCTGATACTGTTCTTGAAGGTTGAGTGGTATTGTTTAATTTCAAAGATCATTTCCCTGGGTTTATAGCACTAATGTCTGACTTCTTAGACACGTTAGTTAATTTACTCCCCCAGTGGTGTGTCTGAAGCTTAAAAATGCATTTAGTTTCTCAAGTTGCCCACACACAGTCTTCAATAGTTGGAATTTGGGTCCTCCTCAGATTTTGACTTCCATTTTGGACTGAGAATAAGATTTGAAATCATGGACAAGAAGAGAAATTCCAGGCAAGAATTTGTTACACTAGCCAGAGAATTAGAATAATTTCTGTAACTAGCTCCTTTAGAGTTTAGACCCATTGTCCTCACTTGGGGGTCATTTTGCACCCCGCCCTCCCCCCAGAGGACATTTTTGTTTGTCACAGTTGACATGGGGAGGGGAATGTTTTGCTGGTATCTGGTGGGTAGAAGCCAGAGATGTTGCAAAACATTCTACATTGCAAAGCACAGCACACACACACACATCCTACCCCCCACAACAGAGAATTATCAAGTTCAAAATGTTCATAGGCCAACATTGAAAAAATTAATTTAGCCAAACTAAGTGGATAATAGATAATGGACTTATGCTAAAAAGAAAGAAAATGTATTTTACTACCATGCAGGAGTTTTATTTCTCTTCTTTGGCTTTACTTACTACATGTGAGGCTATGTTTTCAGCCTCATGAAGAATGATTGCTTCCTAAACAATGTTTTGGGATAAGGACTACAGTTTTGCTTATGTAATTTTTTTGTGTGTGTGGTGTCCATTCATTGCATATTAATTTGATACCTTCTTTGTTTCATGCACTGGGCTAGGTAATGGGGCCACAGCAATGAACAAGTCTTGTTAGGTCTTTACCTTCCTGGGGCAGAAATCTGAGAGTGAACAGAAGGTCCCCATACCAAGGATACTCAGGTATACAAAGGCGTCAAGATGATGGCGGTCATGAGGAAGGTATTTGATTGAAAGATTGCAGGTGGGGTTCTCACTATAGCAGTGAGAGCTGTCTCCTTTGGCTTGTCTCTTTCCCGTTAGTGGTATAATCTTTGAACAGCACACAGAGATATCTTCCCTTTCATCCCCAAGGAATAGAGAAATGAGAGAAATGAAGGCAAACCTGGCAGCAGCATAGATAACATGGCCTATAACTCCAGGACTATGCTTGGTCCTGCCAACAGGGGCTGCTGTGTGTCAGGGTTGAAATTAGATCAGTGGGACAGATTATGATAAGAAGAATGAATCACGTGCCCTCATTCTCTTTGAGCAAAGGTGGCTGTTTCTTTATGTGAGTCATTTTCTTGGTAATTCTGGTATCTGTGTTTATGAACTTCTCCTCCCTTTTGGCTTTTGCTTTTCCTCTTTTCTTCTACCACCAAAATTCTTCCCTGTTTCCCCTTTTCCCCTTTTAATTCAAATTTTCTAAATAACATGTGTTTCTTCCCTCATAAACAAAATAAAAACACAAAAACTGCCAGCAAACCAAATTTAAGGATCCCACCCAACCTAAATCTTAAGTTTATTTTTTTCTTCATTAAGGATACTTTTTGTGTGTGTATCCACATCTGTGTTTTCTGTCCTTTAATACTGCATATTATTTTGGGCTAGGTCATGTGTTGGCTTAGATTCTTAACTTTCCCTAGTGCTTGTCCCAAAACAGAATAAAACTCTAGGTAAGGTGGTAAATATTTTTATGATATCTGAGGAGAGCATAGGAGAAAGTTTATATACATAAGATCTTCAAGCCTTAACAAAGTCTATATTTATTATACATTTCTTTTAGTTCTTTTAACCCTATTCAACCAAAATAAAATTATTAGTATATGTGTGTGTGTGTGTGTGTGTGTGTGTGTTATAAAATATCTATCTTCCTACCTACATACCTATTTATCTAAGTATATTAATTGCAGCAAAGAAAACCAACACAAAATAATCAAAACATGGAAATCACTAAATGTCAATCAATAAAGGAAAACATACATAAAGTATGGGGTATCCATATTATGGAATGTTACATAGCTATTGAGAATAATGAGTCAGTCTATATGAACTGACTTGGGAAGATGTTGATAATATAATCTAAGCAGGATGGTGTGATCTCAAGAAAAGAAAGAAGTTCTATGCGTGTATATGTAATCCTATATAAAGAAGGCTAATACTCAAATTGACCGAACAGGGGAATGACCATTCACTATGATGTGCACTGACCACCAGGGACCAGACGTTCAATACAGGAGCTGCCCCCTGGTGGTCAGTGTGCTTCTCCAGGGGGAGCGCCACTCAGACACAAGCCAAGCTCATGGCTGGCATGCACAGCAGTGGTGGCGGGAGCCTTCCCACCTCTGCAATAGTCGAACATTCCCTGAGAGCTCCTGGACTGTGAGAGGGCATAAGCTGGGCTGAGGGACTACTGCCCTGAGTGCAGGAATTTCATGCACTGGGCTTCTAGTCCTATATAATCAAAGCCTAATATGCTAAGTGTCTGGTTGTTTAGTTGCCCATTCAATCAAAGCATTATATGCTAATGATATGCTAAGGCCACTCAACTACTCTCTATGATGTGTACTGACCACCAGGGGGCAGATGCTCCAACCAGTAGTTAGCTTGCTGCTGGGATCAGGTAGATTGGGACTAAGCAAGATGGGCCAGACACACAGTGGAACCTTGCCGTGGTCTCTCCCCTGCTGGTCAACCTCCTGCGTCTCTCCCAACCCCGATTGTGCTTCAGTGGGGTCCCAGTGGGGTCCCTCGGCCTGGCCTGCACCCTCTCACAATCCGAGACCCCTTGGGGGATATCAGAGAGCCAGTTTCGGCCCAATCCCACAGGCCAGGCCAAAGGACCCCACTGGTGCATGAATTCATGCACTGGCCTCTATATTATACTATATTTAGTATAATAAATGTAATTAATATGTAATGCATGTGATTGTAGGGAAAAGATGAACACAAATTGTTATTATTGGTTACCTCAGGAGGATAGGTTAGAATGGGTATTAACTCATTAAGAATACATGTTAATTTTGTAATTAAAGAAAAAAAGATTTACTGAAACAAAAAAAGCAATACTATGTATGTGGGTGACCACAGCTCAGTTGGACACTTCATAGGATAATCCTAAAGTAACAAATTTTTAAATTTCAACCGGCCTTGAATGTTTAAGTGCCTTTCTAGTAGTTCATGAGGCCCTGAAACTACACAAATACGTCAATCACTGGGATGATGATGTGCTAAAGAAAGAGGAGGTGAGATGCAAGCCTGGCATTGCTGTTCAGTCACAAACCTCATGAATGGAGAGAAGTTCCATTCATCACTCAGCTCATACAAGTTACCATTTGAAAGATTTTTGGCTTTTGAAATTTTGGACATATCTCTTCAAGATAAAAGAGAAAGTACCGGGTGTGGTTGAGAAGGTGGGTTTTGGAGTCAGACAACTTGTCTTTGAGTTCTGATCTATTTCTGAGGTGTATGATCTTTAGTAACCTAATTGTGCTACAATTACCTTGTTTGTGAAATGAATATAAAGAAGGATCTTTATTTCACTGGGTCATTGTTGCCTGTAATAAATGTTCCAGTTGGGAATGTGTGTGTGTGGCATTGGGAGCAGTGAAAGGCAGATACTTTTTAAGTTCCAGAGAAATCAGTGAGGTTCCAGGAAGTGGTACCCACCTTGAATTGGAGATGCACAGGTCTGGGCCAATATCATTACACTCTGATATTCTAATGTATCTCCCACCTTCCTGTTTTGCAGACCACCGTTTTCAGCACATTGGGCAGTGAGAAGTCCTTATTTGACTGCAGAAAGGTAAGTCAGCTTCTAAGAATTTCAGCCTGCTGTCAGAGTAATAAAAGCTTCAGAGTTGATGACATTCATTTGAAAAGCAATGGTATCAATGAGAATGTTCTGATGACACATTATAGCCCTCTTTCTTCAGTGATGGAAATTTGAATGGTTCTCTTTAAGGAAGTGGAAAACTCTATTACCATTTGACAGCATTATTATTATTGTTTTTTTTAGAGAAGCCCTGATTCAATATATTTCTATCTCGCTATTATTTGACATTTTATTCTCCTAGACGAGCCTCAAGGGAGTCCAGAGCAGGCTGCATTGCAGGCATCTATGTCTTTGTTTGCAAAATTAAATCTAATGAACTTAATACCCAATACAATATAAAAATGATTTTGTATTGCAAAAGAAAGCTGATCATATAGCATAAAATCTGGTTTGGATTCACCACAATCAAGTTTGAGAAGCTGTCATGCTTTGCAAAAGAATTAGCCTCTCTGGTGTCTGATGGAAGACATCCCTGAAATGGATCATGTCTCAAGACTGCCCACTCCAGTAGTAGCAGCGTGTCTAATTCCTGGCCATTGCTGTCCAGGGGGCACTTTTATCCGCCTCTTTAATCTCAGGTTTAACTAGATCTTCTCCTTCTTGAGGGGAAAGAAGTGATTTCACAGTCCAAACAACTCAAATAAATTCTTTGATGCCATCTATTGATATGGAAAACCAGATGCATAATGAGTTGATTAGTGTCTGATATTTTAGTTACTTGGCATTTCTTAGGATTTTATACCATGACATCATTTGCTGTGCTGTTTCCATTTTTGAATTTTCCTGACATGAAAATAGGTAGCAGAGATAATCATCTTTAGTGGTGTGAATGCCCACCGTTCTGAATGCCACCCATTTCATTACTTTGATACTTTTTAAATTGCCTATTAGATCTCCATCTTAATTGAGTTCTGCTGAGTTTGTCTTGTTCTCTGCTTCCTGAGAGTGAGGTCCATGTAATGCTCTTAAAATTATAGACTTTTGAGAAAAGAGGGACTTTAGGAGTTCTCTAGTTTCACTTTTCCCTGAGTTTTACTGCCATTGATATTATTTATAGGTGGATTTCTAGCCTCTATCTGGATATTCTGTTGACAGGGAACTTTATGAGCCTAACTGTTCACTAGAGAGACAGAGTGTTAGGGAGTTCTTCATTTTACTGAGTCAATATCTGCCTCCTTTTGATTTTTTTGCCTAGTTATTTACATACAAAGTCCATTAAAGGTTTCTTCTGAATCTTATCCCCCCTCACCACTAGGCTAATGCTTTTCCTTCTTTATTTCTATTAGGACAGTTATATGATTGACTTCCAAAAGCATGGACTATTAAGATCTGGCTGTCTGGTTTTGAAATCTGATTCTGCCACTTACTACTTATGTGACCTTGGTATTGGTTCCATAACTGTTCCGTGGCTCACTTTTTCTGAAAAAGTTGTTGTCAGTATTATAGATGTCCCTCATTCCCCACTCCCCTTTTTGTCCATTTCCACCCAGCCCCCGCCCTGCCACAAGCCTTCCCCACACTATTGTCTGTGTCCATGGGTTATGCATATATGATCTTTGGCTAATCTCATCCTAACTCCTCCATCTCCCTTCCCACTGAGATCTGTTCTTCTGTTCCATGCATCATACCACTGGACCTATTTTGTTGTTTAGTTTATTTGTTCATTAGATTCCACATATAAGTGAGATAATGTGATATTTTTCTTTCTCTAACTGGATTATCTTGCATAGTATAAAAGTCTCTAGGTCTCTCTATGTTGTGGCAAGGTTTAAGGGCTCCTTCATTTTTGCAGCTTCATAGTACTCCATTATGTAAAAGTACCACACCTTTTTAATCCTCTCACCTACTGGTGGGCACTTGGGCTGTTTCCAGATCTTAGCTATTGTTAATAATGCTAATATGAACATAGGGATGCATATATACTTTTTTTTTTTAAATTGGTGTTTTAGGTTTCTTAGAATATATTCCTAGAAGTGAGATCACTGGGTCAAACAGCAGTTGGATACCAAAACCATTGCTTTTAGTGTTTTGCTATCTTCTTTTGCCATTGGTTTCTAGCTGCTAATTTATGGGTCCAGTTTTCCCCTAAAAAGTCAGCTCTTAGAGGGAAGGAACAAAGGCTGATTCAATTATGAATAATAAAATAATATCCCACAGGTAGTAAGAACTCAATAAAGATTTATTTAATAAATGGATTTGCTATATATATGATTGTTCATTAGTGTGATATCATTTTGAGACCATTTTATTCTAAAAAGCACTGTTTTTCTTTTTCATAATTGTTGAGAAAAGAATATTGATTTTCAGGTTTTATTTATCAAGTCAATTTCTACACTAAAATAAGATGTTAATGGCTAGCTGGTGTGGGGGAAGGGTGGGAATTTAAATGTTTAGCCAAAGACAGCAAGTATTCCAAGGCCTACTACCTACACAGCATCTTATGCAGTTGTAAGATCACCTATTCTTATTTTCAGCCAAAGACCAACCAGTTCACTCCTTAATTTGGAAAGCCTCAAAACATCTAGGGGATATACATGAATTCATTCATTCATTCATGATTATTTATTGAGTGCCTCCTATTGCAAGGCAGTTGTTATTGTTAATACATATGTTATAGACAGTGGTTCTCAACTTGTGGGTCGCGACCCCTTTGGGGGTCGAATGACACTTTCACAGGGGTTGCCTAAGACCATCGGAAAACACAAGTATTTACATTATAATTCATAACAATAGCAAAATTACAGTTATGAAGTATGGTTGGGGATCACCACAACATGAGGAACTGTATTAAAGGGACGTGGCATTAGAAAGATTGAGAACCACTTTTATAGAGGAAAAACAAGTATGCCAAGACTTGAAATGGCTTACTCAAGGGTACATATTAAATTTAGGCAGACTCTTGGAGGGTGGATCTAGTTCATATCTTCTGACTTTCTTCCTCCGTGACCTCTCTAGCCCACACTATTGAACTAGAGTTGACACATGGTAGGTGTGTACTGGGTAGGTGAGCAGCAGAGAATGAGCTTCAAGCATGCTCCACAGCATCTACTGACACCTGTTTTATGTTCGTTGATATTTATATCTTTTTGTGTCTTGATACTTTTCCATTTCTCAGTGCAGGATGTTTGCACCCAGATACATTGACTCAGTAATTTTCCTGTAGGGATATTCTGACCTAGCACTATTGAACTTCCAGCATTTTAATTTAAAGGTAATGTGCAAAACAGATATTCTCACCTCTTCCCTGTGACTCCTCGCCCTGACCCTGACTCCCACTCCAGGGTCATAGGCCAGAGATAGGCCAGGGGAGATGGACAACTGAGGGTGATGAATGGGGTGAGGGTCAGGGATAAGATGAATCCGAGGGATGGGTTAAAGGTTAGAGATTTCTGTTTCACAAATTACTTGGAAATGAAAAACAGTGGTTTTTCACTTTGCCATCAAAATGCTCTGTTTTATCCTGTTGTAACTTTCATCTACATGTAATAACCTAGAGTCCCATCCAGAATCCCTGCCTATAGTCTTAGAAATAGGTTCCTTAGGTTGGAGAGTTTATTGAAAAAATTCAACTATCATTGGTTTATTGTACTTTTTTGGGCAGGGAAACAGCTGTTTCTCTCTGTGTGTGTGTCGCTCTGTTCTCCCTGGACTTCTGAGATACTAACCCATAACAAATGACAACTTTAAAAAATAGGGTATTTAGGACATGTATCCCTATCATCTAAAAAGTATTGGTTTTATAATATGTGGGAACCTGAAAGAAATCCATCTGTTGGTGGCTGTAATTTGTGGAATTATTTGTGGTCATGTTGACTTCTTTCTATTTTATCCAACCCCTGGCTTTGACTTCTGCCTCTCCACTGTCAACAATGATGTGTGAGTGGGCACAGCACATGCCCATATCATCTCAGCCCAGCAAATGATGTTTTTATTTTTAATAGACGTAAGTGATGCTTCACTCATACAGATAAGGTAATTTTCCTTCAGGAAAAGATGATTAAGAATATGGAACTGTATTAAAGGGTAATGAGCTACTAGAAGATTCAAATTTTTCATCAGTGTTGATGAATAGGTTCCTGGGAAAACACAGCCCAAGATAGTATATCAGTAGTTAAGATATTTACTCACAGTTGGTTTCTCAGCCTTTTGAAACTATATTGTATCTGTCTTCCTCTTTTTAAGACTAATACTTAATGTCTAGACTGTGCTCATTGACCTCCACGAAGCTGGCTGGGCAGATTCCCAGGGCTCAGCCTTTTGGCAGAATTTCCAGGCTGGTAGGTCATGGTGACTTCTTCCCATGACCTGAGAAAGGGCACAAAGTCCAAATCAACCCAGTCAGCATTGAGGAAATTCCTCAGTTCCCCCAGAAGGACAGAATCCCATGTTCTGGAACAGTCACAGAAAAGGGTATCATTTCAAGTACATTTAAATGCTGTTTGCTTTCTAAATAGATTTTTTGGAAGCTATGAAGGTTCATTTTTGGCAGAGAGCTATTTTTGCTGACTTGCTGTAGGGCTCTCTGCTGGATAAAGGATGTTATATACACATTGCAAAGTTATTTTCTTTTTTTCATGTGTGCCAGCACAGACCACTAATTTATGGGAAGAAAAGTTGTATCACTTTGAACAGAGGAAAAGCACTGCAGCTTGTCCTCTCTCTCCCTCCCTCCTTTCTTCCATTTCCTTTCCTCCCTCTCTCACTTCCTCTCTCCCTCCCTCCCTCCCTTTGTCCTCTCTCTTTCCCTCTATCTTTTCCTTTTATCTCCCCGCACTCCCCACCCCCCAGCAAAGAAAGAACTCTTAGCATTCATTTGCAATGTTTGAGATAAGGATGGATGGTTCTGGATTCTATGCCCTCTTCTTTCAGATTTATTGTCCTGTTTTGGTTTTATCATTGCATTTTTCAATCCCACTCTCCTGAGAGGCATTATGGTTAAGAGTACAAGCTCTGGAGACTGGTTGCAGGGACTGGAGTCCCAGTTCCACCATCCATGAGCTCTACAACTTTGCCCATATTACTTAGCCTCTCTGGGCCTCATTTGTCTCTTATATAAAATGAGGCAAATAATGGTACCAGCCTATGGAATTGCTGTGAAAACTGAATAGGTGGATCCATGTAAAATTCTTAGAACAACTTCTCAGTAAGAGACATTCCTTTGTAATTCTACCCTCTGCAAATAAAGACTACTTTGAGCCTTGGTGCTTTGAGTCCCACTTTATCTCTTTGCTCTAAAAGAGCAACGCAAGACACAGGGATAGGGGGGGAGGTGAGGGCATTTATGGGAGTGGGGTGGGGGAGCAATAGGGGGAGATATGGACACATATGTAATACCTTAATCAATAAAGTGCAAAAAAAACCAAAAAAATTATAAAAAATAAAAGAGCAACAATATTAAGGAAAGTGTATCAATGGGCTTGAGCTGACATCAGCATTTAGAGAAAACTAAACTCTAGTGGCACTGGAGAAATATGTTTGTATAAGTCTCTAATTCTTAGTAATTCTAAGTCGTAACAATTAGAATGCACTCAAATTCAATCCTGGGACAAGTTCCAGCTCTGTAGTAGCAAAGCATTTCTTAATAAATGAAACATGAAACCTTCCTAGTAGTAAAATGAGCATACTTTTCTGTGACTTCATAGAAAGTACCTGGCATAATTTTAAGCACATATTAGACATTTAATTATGCTTGTTAATTCATAGCTTGGGGCTAGTGTTATTGTTCCTCCAAAGGCCTCCATAAGAAGACTTGAGGTAGGAAAGGCAGGGAGTGGAAGAGACTATTCTTGGTATATTTTCTTATGCCAGCACCTAGAACATTCTCAGGTAGGTAAAAATACCTTATTCCATGCTTGGAGGAGCAGAATATAAAATATTTCTGTCCCTCAAATAAACATGTAGTCTTTTCTAAATGTTAATATTGGCCCCGTTTGACTACTAGCATTATGATTTGTTGGGTAAATATTCTTTATAAGTGGGCCAGACAAAGTCTGTGGGTAGAATGGGCCTTTGGCTTTTATCTTTATTGAAGGGAGGCATTTCAATGGATGGAGGGTTTGGGATGGTAAAAACAAAGTTCTATGGAAATGTAGGCTTCCTCACTTTTAGTGTAGCAGCCATGGAGATAATTGAATAGAGTGAAAACTGGTGATTCTTCCACATTATATCCCTAGTCCAGGAATTTTTTATTCTTAGCCTCGTGATCTTGAAATTTTGAAAGGGAAAGACACACACTCAAGGTCAGACCAAGTAGTCATAATTTACAGGATTAAAATTGGGTACAGAAAACAGTCTTCTGACCAGAAGAAATGTACTTTCTGTTTTTGTGTGTTCCTATCTTAAGCAAGAATCAAGGAATACATTTTAATCATCTTGTTGTTGTTCAGGTGTAATTCACAAGCATATTACAGCTTAATAGATACAAAAATTTATAATACATAATAGCGTCCCATCAGTAACATTATCTCCTGTCTTTTGAGGTGTGGGCATTTCCATAAATAAGGCCTTCGTGCTAACTACACCACTGCCAGAGATAGACACCCATTATTCTCTCCCAGCAGCTTCTGAGGTTGTCACTGTCACTTTAAAATAAACAGCACATTGAGATCCATAGGTTGTATAATATAGTCATTGTCTGCTGCAGTAACATTGCTAATAGGAAGGAGTTAGTTAAGGGCAAATGTCATGAAAAATGTTGCTCTAATCCTCTTTGAGCTGTAATTATCCCAGCTGCATTTGCATGAAAACAAGGTTCAACAACATGTCTTTAGTCAATGGTTCATGCATAACTGCCCATGTAATACACATTTTAGGATATATTTGAAATGGTAACAATTAGCAGCAGCACCCCCTAACACATACACCTGAAAAAAAAACAACTATTTTGAGCTACAAAGAAAACATGGATTTTTGTCATAGCAATTCCAGGCTGCCAAAATAGTGTAATGGGGTAGTAGAAATAAAGGGAGGTTGATGAATCTTGCAAATTATACATGCAAAACGGGCATTTAAGAATCATACTTAATATACTATGTTTTTTTGTTTTTGTTTTTTTTGCGTTTGTGTGTATGTGGGGAGGTATAAATACCACAAACTGCACTCTGTCCAGCTGTGTCATCACCACTCTGATTTCTACTAGGTGTTTTTTTTTTTTTTTCAATTATGTAAGACATTAGAATGAGTTTCTGGTAAATTGTGAATTTCCCTTGTGATTGTAGAGAGTTTTCTTCTTGGCTCCTGTATTATTGAGTCTCAAGGACACTACGGCAACTTTTTCTCCTTCCTTTTCTCTTTCTATTTCCTTTCAGACTTTTCAGAATCTTACATAATCAAGACTGGGCTATAGTTATTTAAAAATAGGCTTGTGTGCTCATACACACATAGACACATTTACTTTTACATAATGTGTTCAGAAAGATGAGCTTTTGTAGACATAGTTATCTTGTTTTCTTAGTCTACAGAAAAGTGTGCTAGGTCTAAAAAGAAGCATAATAAATAAAAGATGAATCCATATGAAGTATGGAGAAGAATTCATGAAAATTGGGTCTTTGTACTGGCTTACAAATCTTTATAAAAGATGAGTAGTCAGAATACTTAATTTACCTCAATTAACAGTAATCACTCTTGCTATTGTTGCTCAAAATGGGACCAAGTTACTCCACAATTGAGCTAATTGCAACCTCTGATTTAGCTGCTTAGCTCTGTACTTTTCTTTTGTTTTTTCATAAATGATCTGTACAGGCCAAATAATCTCGCCCCTCTCTCTCCTCCTACATTGATTGTTTTCTTTATTATTTTAATTCTACATTCTGATGATTACTGTAATCTCCTGAAGTCATTGCTCAAGCCAACCTCTAAATAAGACAGCTGGGAAGCCAGTGTGATGGCTGCATTGCAAGGCCCAGAGCCAGCTCTGAGACACTGCTTGAAGAATTTCATTCACATTCACCTATTCAATCCTTAGAATAATTCTATAGGTTGTGTTGAAAAAATCAACTGAGTAAAATTTAAAGTCTTACTGGCTTTATTCAACCATTCATGAATTGGGCAGCATCCCAGTTAGCAGCTAGAAAGGAGTTCCAGAAGGCTGTGCAAAATAAAAGCCCTTTATAGGTAGAAGTGGGTCGGAAATGGAAGTTACTAGCAAAGAGTGAATTGTCTCAAGCAAGGTCACCTTCCAATGCACTAGTCCTGACCATGCATCCATGCATTTCCAGATTTTAGGCTACATTCTGGGAGAGGTTGAAACTACATGGGGTTTAGTACAAGTGACTCCATTTGAGGCCTGTCTTCTCTCTCTCTCTCTCTCTCTCTCTCTCTCTCTCTCTCTCTCTCTCT
>JAAGEH010002528.1:46944502-46964177 GCA_011751065.1 Lasiurus cinereus | reverse complement strand
TCTCTCTCTCTCTCTCTCTCTCTCTCTCTCTCTCTCTCTCTCTCTCTCTCTCTCTCAACAGTTGATACCATTGTTTGTCTCATTTTTCATATGAGATGAGTAAGACACAGAGAGGCTAAGTGACTTGGGCAAGCTTGTAGAGCTCGTGGGTGGGGCAACTGGGGTCCCAGTCCCAAAAATCAGGTTCCATACTGCCTCTCAGGAGAGTGGGTTGGAAAATGCAGTGAAAAAAACCAGTAATGGGCAGTAGAGCTGGCAGGAGAGGGCATGGAATTCAGAGCCACCTATCCTTATCCCAAACATTGCAAATAAGTGCAAAGAGCTCTCTCTTTGCTGGGGCAGTGCCAGAAGGAGAGGAGGGAAGGGGGAAGTCTACAGCATCTCTCCTTTGTTCAATAGTAATACAGCTATACCATCTTATCAACACCTTCTCCATGACTACCCTATTTAAAATTGCAATCTGCTTCTGCTCAAAGAATATTCAAACTGCCCATTTTTTCACCTCACATTCTAAGATGCTATATAATTTATTTTGTATATTAACATCTCTTTTTCCCACCAATAGAATACATTCCAAGATGACAGGTTTGTGTTTTTTTATATCTGTTTTACTCACTGATGTTAATTGAGATTTGAACATAGTAGCTCCTCAAAAAATACACTTTAAACAAAATACTAGTACTACTATTAACACCACCATCATCTTCAATCATAGCAAGTAATGATCACAAAGCTTTCAAGCTGAAAGTGACCAGAGATTATATCTAATATAACTCCTCCTTGTGTAAAGGAAGAGACTATTGGGTTTACCCTCCTCTCCCTGCCCCTGTGTCTTGTTGAATTTGTGTCTTGCCTGAACCTTCAGAATTCACAAGTCCAGGTGCACAGGGTCACACGCTAAAGTTACAAAAAGCATTGTTAATTTAGCTATTTCTTTTTAAAAATATTAATTGAGTTGATTGGGGTGACATTGTTCTACATGAACCTATAGGTTTCAGGTGTGGGTTTCTGTGTTACACGATCTGTGTATTGCACTATGTGCCCACCACCCAAAGTCAAATCTTCGCCTGTCACCTCATATTAGGGCCCCCTTCTCCTCCTACTTTCTTCCCTCTAGAAATCACAACATTGCTATTTGTGTTCATGAGTTTCAATTTTATATTCCACAATTGAGTGACATCATATGATTCTTAGCTTTTTCTGACGTACTTGTTTCACTTAGCACAATGTTGTCAAGGTTCATCAATGTTGCAAATGCTGCTATTTCATCCTTTCTTATGGCTGAGTAGTATTCCATTGAGTATATGTATCACATCTTCTTTATCCAGTCATCTACTGAAGGATACTTTGGTTGTCTCCATGTCTTGGCCACTGTGGATAACGCTGCAATGAATGTAAGCATGATCTTTGCTAATAAATGTTTCAGAATTTTCAGGTAGATGCCTAGAAGAGGGGTTGCTGGGTCATATATTAATTCTATTCTTAATTTTTTAGGAACTGCCATACTGTTTTCCATAGTGACTGTGCAAGTTTATATTCCCACCAGCAGTGAATGAGGGTTCCTTTTTCTCTACAACCTCTCCAACCTGTTTTGTTGATAATAGCTATCCTAACAAGTGTGAAGTGGTATCTCATTGTGGTTTTGATTTGCATTTCCCTAGTAACTAGTGAAGTTGAACATCTTTTCATACAGGGTGGGGCAAAAGTAGATTTATATTTGTATGTGAAACAGTATATTCTTATATTATTATTTATTAATTACTAGAGGTCTGGTACAAAATAATTTGTGTACTTTGGAGAATGAGGGGTCCCACAGCCTGGACTGTGTCCTTTTGTAGTCCAGGAGTCCTCTGAGGATGTCTGGTGGCTTAAGCCCACGGGGAGAGGGCCTAAGCTGCCAGTTGGACATTCTTAGTGCTGTCACAGAGGCGGGAGAGACTCTTACCACCACCGCTGAGCTCGCCACCCATGAGCCCAGCTTCTGGCTGAGCAGTACTTTCCCTGTGGGAGCACACTGACCACCAGGGAGCAGCTCCTGCATTGAGCGTCTGCCCCCTGATGGTCAGTGCACATCATAGCGACCTGTGGTTCCTCTGTCAATTTGCATATTAGCCTTTCATTATATAGTATTGTATTATTTTTAATTTAAACAACTGTAAATCTAATATTGCTCCACCCTGTATATCTGTTGGCCATTTGTATGTCTTCTTGGGAGAAGTGTTTGTTCAGGTCCTCTGCCCTCCCCTCCCCCTCTTTTTTTTTTAGAGAGTATGATAAGGAGGGGGAGAGACAGAGAGAGAAACATCAATGTGAGAGAGACACATCAATTGGTTACCTCCCTCATGAACCCTGACCTGAGCTTGTAACGGAGGTACACACCCTTGACTGGAATCAAACCCGGGGCCTTTCAGTCCTCGGGCTTATGCTCAATGCACTGAACCAAACCTGCTAGGGTCTCTGCCCACTTTTTAATTGGATTGTTTGCTTGATAAAGAACTCACATAACAACATCAATAACTTTCCGTAAATTTTTTTTCCTTCTTTTTTCTCGTATTCTTCATATCTCTGTTTAGCTTTCTCTGCCCTTTGCTCCTTCCCTTCTTTCCTTGACCTAATATTTCAGGTAACAAGGTGTAAGTTATAAATTGTTTTCATCTCCAACCTGCCTCCTCTCCACAGACACACCATATTTATTCACATCTTCTTTAGGCCCTGGCTGAGCAGGAGGTTAGGATTTAATTGGGGGCTTAATCACAAGGAACAACAGCAGCCGGTAATTATTGGTATCGAGAGTCTAGGTCAGTGGTTGGCAAACTCATTAGTCAACAGAGCTACAGTTTGCCGACCAGTGACTTAGACCAAAATAAATATTGAAAGCCTCCCATGATTATTTGGATGATAAAAGACAAATAAATCCCTGTCTTGAATGAGCTTGTAGTTTGTTGGTGGTGGCGGCAGGATGCATGACTATGCTTGGATAAATCACAACAGGGTGAGTTCTGTAATAACTATTAACGACGGTTGAATAGCAGAGAAAAGGTTGCAAGCAGCCTTCCCTGGGAGAGACGCTAACTCTGTCTACCCTTCCCTCTCTACACTCTTACCAGGGCCATGTCTACATGCATCTCTGGGTTCTCTCACTTGGTGGCCAGGACTGCTCGTCTTTGAGTCAGGGGCTGGTGGATGGTTTAAATCAAGGACTTGCCTGCCCCATGGTATCGAGTGAGATAACTCTAGTGTTGCTAGCATTTTAAACATTGGCCCAGGAGACCACATGCTCTGTCCTGCTCTGAGGTTGAGCCTAAATGTAATGATCTTTAAAACCACAGACTATGCAGGCTTGTGGAACTGCCTACATACGTTGAAAAAGAAGTGGTGCTGCTGGTGTGGAGTTGCAAGATAAGCAGAGAACCTAGTGAGTGACTCAGTGGGAGTTTCCCCCAGGGGAAGGATAAAGGAAAAGAGTGTACTGTTTTTGGCAAAGGAAACTGGCACTTAACGTGATTATTGCAACTCTGGGCGCTTGGCTTTTCCCATTGGGGAGCTCACACGTGGTGAATGCAGAGCTGCTCTTCTGAAGCTGAACCTTCGAGAGCTCCAGTCTCCAAGTGAGATGTCAGAGCGGCCACTATCCTTGGCAAGGGAAGCCCTTTAATTAATTTCAGCCTTGAGCTGGCAGCTTGCCACAAAAGCACCTGAGTATGGTTGCCTGTGACAAGGACTGCAGCAGGCCGCTCCAGTGGCTTATTGCTTCCCCAGAAGCGTGCACCTGTCTCTGTGGGGAAAGACAGGGCTGCCGTGAACTTCTGATTAGGGATCTGTTCTCACTTGGCTTCCTTAGAGAGAGTTTTTCAAAAGGGTCTTTTCTCTGAAGCAGTTCTAGAGGTGGGACAAAGACAGAAAGAGAAGTTCTGTTTTCCCTTTCTGTTTGGAGAGCCCCTGAAGTCAGCATGTGGAGCCAGCAGAATGTGTCAAATGAAAGGTTGCACTTCTGGCTGAGTCTGGAAGTCCCAAGGTTATTCTTGGGGGATGAGGTCTGAAAGCTCCTTGGTGTCATCGAGGTGATCTGGAATTGCTCTGAAGGCCGTCGCCCTGTCATCTCTTCAGGGGATTTGGACTCAGTTATCAAAAACTGCATTTCCAGGTGTCTCAGATTGGCAAATGTTTTGCGTGCCTTTGTAGTGCTTTGTGAAGCATCTTCTGCTCATGTCACCACAGGAGATACCCTTTGGAAGACTTGTTTCATTTTCTTCGAAGGGACAGGGATGTGCTGGAGGGCAGAGTTGTGCTCACCTGCCCGTGCAAAGCTGTGCTGAGGCAGAAGTCCTAAGGCTGTAATGAAAACCTCTGGCTGTGCAACTTCCGGTCTGGATCCACCTACACAGCTGGCTTCCTTCTTCTGGTTTTAGTCTTGAGCCCTCATGATCTTGGTGGGGGAAATGTGTTCTCTGACTCTTATTTGTGCTCCTCTTAGCTCATTAAAGTATTTATAAATCTTTAAGCATCTAATGAGGTTATGTACTTTCACACATCAAATGGAGTTATTATTTATTTGCTGGTAAACATAGTCTGTGTGATATGTGGAATATTTATAGCATCAGATGATGTAATTTCCAGTTTATTTGTAACTACTGAGTGACTCTGGAGCCAAACTGCCCAAATAAAATGCTTTCTCTAGCACTCATTAACTCATCAAGTTACTAAACCTCTCTGTGCCTCCTTGTCTTCACAGTTTTTGAGAAATCATACGTATTTTAATGACTTGGAAAGGTTTGTCTCATTCATAGTGAGCAGAAGTCAATATTAGACATCTGCACTGTGCTCAAAAGCAGCTCAAAAACATTTAATACAACATGTGTTACTATGATAAGTCAGACTGAAATCCAGAGTTAACGTGTACTTTGTTTTCAAATTAGAACATACAGAAACATAAACACACAATTAAAATATTGTGTTACTGCCTGTCTGGCGTGGCTCAGTGGTTGAGTGTTGACCTTATACCAAGAGGTCACAGCTCAAATCCAGTCAGCGCCCAGCCCTGGTTTTAGGCTCCATCCCCAGTGGGGGATATACAGGAGGCAGCAGATCAATGATTCTCTCATCATTGATGTTTCTACCTCTCCTTCTCCTCTCCTCTCTGAAATCAATAAAAATATATTAAAAAATACTATTACTGAATGCTTCAGTTAGCAAATTGTTTTGCTCCAAGGGAGAAAAGAAAATTTATCAATATGTGTATATTGTGTGCTTTTTAAAAGCAACATTTTTTTGTTACTTTAGTATAACTTCTAAACTACTGATAAAGTAATAATACTAAGTATTAGTATAACACACCATACTAATGATGTGGGAGTGACCAACTAAGAATATAGTTGTTAAAACATTGAAAGTCAATGTAAACCTGAGGCAAACCACAGAGAGCAAGTGAGAAAACAGATTAAAGGAGGAATTTGGGGAACATTACTATTTAGGGGTCAAACAAAATGAAAGATGGAAAAGGAGACAAAGCTAATGAGCCAGTATCGAGGATTAGAGACTGAAGATACTGAGGACAAAGGAACCAATTGATGCAGCAGTGTCTTGAAGATGGAGAGGAGAGGGCATTGGTCAGGGGAGCCAGAGGGTAAATGCAGAAAGTAACCTCAACTATAAGGAGAAACACCACACATGCATAGAGAACATTTCAGAATGAACAGATTGGGTGTGACAAAGTAACCTCAACTATAAGGAGAAACACCTCACGTGCATAGAGAACATTTCAGAATGAACGGATTGGGTGTGGAATTTCTTCATTTTTCAAATGGAGATAGCAACAGTGAAGGCATTCAACTCATGGTCCAGGATCGCGTGAGTGTCTTGACGTCATTTCTGAATTTAGCTTTTCTTGATCTAGAGACAGATGTACTCCTTCCCCAACTTCCCCCCACCCTCACCCCCAGCCCTGACCCATGGCAAATGATCCACCCACACATAAGCAGCCGACGGTGGTGGAACGGAAACAAGAAACCCCATTAATTCCTGCTATTGGAAAGGGGAAGCAGACTCATAGGAGCCCCTGCTTGTGCAATCCTGACCTCTGTGCAGGCGAGCTACCCTGGGTAGGTCTCACTTCTGTTTTTAGGAGATAATTTCCCAGGCATCTAGCTCTCCCTGGCAGAGGGTTTTCTTTAACTTATCCTCTCTGGCTGTAAGTGAAGATGGCATTACCAACTGTGCCCTCCTTGGGTGAGAAGCTATTGTCTTAAACTACTACCATTGAACAGCCATAGTCCTTTTTAGTGCCAGGATCTTTATCTTGCTCAAAAACTGAGTTGGGTTTTGCTTATTTGATTCCCAGTTAGTCCCTTGTGCTAACAGGCATGCACATAATTGTTTTACTTTTTAAAAATTTATATCTTCTGCTTTTTTTTCTTTCTCTTTTCTGAAATCACACAAAGAGAAAACGCACTGATTTTAAGTATACCGGCTCAATACATTTTGCATTTTCCCACGTGTCCACCTATATTGAGGTATCATACTTTTCCAACTCGTAGTTAACTCCTTCATGCCCCCGTAAAGTGGCCACTTTTCAGACCTCTACCACCATAGATAAGTTTTGCCTCTTTTTGAACTTTATATGAATGGAATCATACAGTATGTACTCTTCTGTTGTGGCTTCCTTTGTCCAACCTTGTGACTGTGAGAGTCACTTGTGGTACTGCATGTAGCATCGGGGTTTTTTTCTTTCTCTCTGTTTGGTATTCCATTGCAAGAACGCACCACAATTTACTAATCTACTTTACACTTTTTAGTTGCTTCTACTTTTAGGTGTTGGTGAATAACAACACTATGATTACGCTTGTACATGTTTTATTTTTTTACTTATTTATTTTTTTGTGGCTAAAGCACTCTTTCATCTGGGCATACACACAGGAGTAGAACTTCTAGGTCATAGGGCATATGTATTTATGTTTTACTTCAGTAAGATCTTCGTAATCTTTACCAGGGTGGTATATCACTTCTTTTCAGCATCTATAAGAGATAAGTTATTCTAAGCTAAAGCTCTAGGAGGTTACAAGCTCTCTACCACTCGTAAGTTTTGCCCCATTTTCCAATGTTGTTCACTGGAGTTGGATGATGAGTCTTTTTGACCACAGTCCTTGTTGACAGGAGCTAATTCAAATCCTTATGAAACCCCCTCCATTTAGGGGATGGGAAAGCAGAGTCTTCTTAGGGTTTTATGAGGTGCATTGGCCCCCTGGTTCTCTTTCATAGAGTCTTGATTGAGCTATAGCTCCTCTTGGACTGGTGTCTTCTCTCAACCCTTGAAGGATCACCAGATCTCTCTTTGCACACCCTAGACATCATCCGTGAAAGCCTGGAGTCACTCTCCCAACTGAGCAGTGGTTCTAGAACTTCCCTAAGAATACTGTTTACAGGTCTGTGTCCCATTGTTCAGAGACCCCCTTGCGGGAAAACAAAGATGTTCTCTCATCTTTGGAGCTTGTTTCTTGTTGGGCTTTAGAGGAACCAGCAACAGTGACTTTGTGCTCATGCAGCAACTAAAGCTTTACTTCATCCTCCTCGTCTTTCTAGTATTTCATTCTCTGAGGAAATACTGACTAGAGTGGCTGTCAGAGCACCCATCCACCCTTCTCATTAAGCACTGGATTGATTGAATTTAGCTCCAAGGTCAAAGAGTCTGAGAAATCCTGGCTGGGATTTTGGCTTTCAGGCCTGTGCGAAAGGTATAGGAGTCTAAGGTAGGGAACTGGTTGAGGGGAAGGAGCAAACTGTGCTTGTCTGCCCATGGACCCCTCTACTGGATAGTTTACTTGGGCCTCAAAAAAATGTTTCTTCAGTTTTGTGTAATATGACTTAAATGCAGAAGGAGTATATAAATGTGTTCAAGGGAATTTGTTAAATGCAGACTGGTTGAGAGGAAGGTCACAACCCAGAATCTTGATGGTATGAAGCCAGACTAAGTTTTCTTCCACTAATTATCCTTTTATTTCTGCTGGATTTTCCCTATTAAAATTTTAAAACAAATCAACTGTAGAATTTTTTGTTTTATTCAGTGTCTTTTACCTAAAAGTCTCGGGTCTCACTAGGTTCTGAGTATAAACATTAGCAATGAGTACTATGTTTTGTTAGCTCCTAGCACCCACCTGCTGACATAAGACAACTCAATTCTTGGCCAAGTTTTTCTCACCATGTGTTTCTGGAGGTTCCCAAGAATTTTCACATGGACTTCTCAGGCTTCCTAGTGGACGTCTGCTAACTAGCATCATTTCAGGAAAGCCTGTCACTGCCTTGCTTGCCTGTCAGCTTTCCATGAAAACACTGCTCACCTGCCAGTCTGGTGGGTAGATAGGACCCACTATGATGTAGCTTTGCTCTATAACCCTGCAGGGTGCTGCTATATTCAATGATGAAATGGGACAACATTTCTTGTCCCATCTTTGCAAAGAACGTGAGCTCTTAGGCCTCAAAGCAGCACTGCTTATACTCAGAATTTCAGTCTTCCCTGAACACAGTGCCTTCAGCTTCTGGTCTCACAACCCTGTTCCTAAATCTAAGAGAAAAGGTATGTGCCACAGTATTTCCCTCCATTATGTTCATCTGTCCCCTCCTCCTCTGTATCTTCCCTTTCTCCTGAATATGTTTGCACCAACATTTCTGCCCTCTCTTTTATCCAGAAACAGCTCATAGATGTCTTTGTCTATAAACATATGTTCTCAGGTGGTTAACAACCCAGTTTCATACACAGAGAACTCCAGAATCCCATCTAGATAGCTAGGATGCTCTGATAATCTACTTCTTCAAACTGGTGAGTAGTCCAAAGTCTATGCTCACAAGAGTTCTAGTCCTAGAAAAGTGTGAAGGTTAATTAAGCAAAATGTTGGTCTCTTGTTCCTTCAGACACCAATCAGTTGCAAGAGGAAGTCTGCGTTTATGTTTTTAGTGCTCTTTATCTCTGTAATGTGCATTTCAACAGTGTCTAGATCTAAAGGATTGAAGCCAGAGTGTCTAGATTCTTATCTTGCTCTCATAAATAAAGGAAGCTAGATATTTTATTAAACAACCAGTTCAGCATCCTTAGATGCAAGCTTGTTACCTCAGCATTTTTAAAGTTGCCTTTCATCTGTAAACTCTTTCTAGTAGGGTCAGCGAGTGCCAGGTAAAGTCATAACCTGGTCAGGAAAACCTGCCAGTTTGGCTTCACTTGATTGTCATTTCTAATTGTGAAGTAAAAGAAAAATGAAAAAGATTTTAGATGAAGGAATAAGCATAATTCTAGGAATAAAAGAAAACTGAAATTAGATTGATTCTATGAAAATTAGCTATGTGTGCTCTTGGAAGATAACATTGATTGATTCAGGAAGATTATCTTGGAGTTAGTACAACTCAATGAAAAGACCTAACTCTTCAATCTTGTTTCAGCCTGGATTTGTGTCGTTTGGGGACAGTATCTTACTTTCAGCATCTGTTTCCTCATTTGACAAATGTTTCTAATAGCAATTGGGCCCAATATGTGAAGTGCTTGATGATTAACTGTGTATGTGCTGGAATAGCATTAACATGCATCCCTTGTGTAAGGGTGGAGAAGAGGAGAAAACGGAGGGGTGCAGAAAGGAGACTGTATGCTTTCTGTATGGCAGATAGGAGGATAAAAGGGAAGATTTAAAAATTTTTGCAATTTTAGGGAAAGGAAGAAGAGAGCAGAAAGATCCAGTTAGGGGAAAGTTTGTTGTGATGTTTCATACCTTAATGAGAGAAGCTCGGCAGTGCCTCTCTTTATGAGTCAAACTGTGATGGCCCCTATGTATTGCTGGCTTCTCAAGAGCAGGAACCACAATGTTTTCATTTCTGTCATCCTAGCACATCCAGACCAGGTGCTGAGACAGAGCAGTTTCTAATAAATGCCTGGTGAATGGTGAATAAATGAATGAGTGGATTCTGGGTGTAACTAACCACATGATTGTACAAACAATCTCCAGATAAATGCATGTTGCATGAATGAATAAGTGAATGCACAACTCGTATCTGATGAATGTGCAATCAGGTTAATTTGCGGACTATAAAATACACAAATAGGTGGGTACAAAGCAAGTAAAGCACAGACCCCAGTGAAACAGCAGGTAGAGCATGTTTAATCCTTGTTGCTGCTGCTGCCCCGAGGGATCATTTTAGGACTTTTTTTATATGATAGAAAAAGTGACTCTGGAGGGAATCCAAGATGGCGGCATAGGTAAACACCTACACTGCTGCCTCGCACAACAATTTCAAAACTACAACTAAAAGACAGAACGGACACCATCCAGAACCACAGGAAAGCTGGCTGAGTGGAAGTTCTACAGCTAGAAAGAAAGAGAGGGGCTCACAGAGACCCAGAGGAGTTGCAAAAAGCTGAGGTATGGAGACGCGCATGAGGAGAGAGCAGGTGCCCGAGTACCTGGCTGGCTTTCTCTGGCGGGAGGGAAACGGAGACTCCCAACAGCATTGAACCCCTTATCTTACGACACTAAACCCCAGATCCAGCCGAAACTCATATGGGGGGAGTTTGGACTGTGAAAAGGGAGAGGTGCACGGAAATTTAGGGGAGTCGCGGAAGATCAAGTCCGGTCTCGCACGCGCACGGTGCTGCTCGCAGGACAGATTGCTGAGTGTGCCGCTGGCTTTCGAGACTGGGCGGGAGACAGACCCTCCGAACTGTGCCACTTCTGAGTCCACTGGGCCCCTGTTTCGGGCAAAACCCTGGGGACCTAGACTCGTGTGGTCCTAGTGCGCAGGGGAGCTGGAAAGGCAGCGGTTCGAGGCACTGTGGGCGCGCGCACAAGGACCGCTCCAGCCATTACCCAGTCACGTGAGACTCAGGGGTCGTGGAGGGCGGGGCCGACTGGAAGGCAAGGCGGTCCCTTAAGCCCTGAGACTCCACCCCTTCCAAGTTCAACAGAGGCTTCTGTGGCTTTGCAAGTCTGGTATCATAAGGCTGAATCCAACACAGAAGTTTCCCCGGCATAGTGAAAATGCCCAGACAAGGGAAGGGATCACAAACAAAAGAAATGGAGGAAAAAAAACGACTGGATATAGAGTTCAAAACCACGCTTATAAGGTTTTTCAAGAATATGCTAGAAAAGATGGATAAATTTATCAAGTCCCAAGAGGAGATGAAAAAGGACATACTAGAGATGCAAAAGAGTCAACTAGAGATGGAAAAGGTTCAACTAAAGATGATAAAAGACCAAATAGAAATTAAACATACACTGACTGAAATAAAAAAATATTATACAGAGTCCTAACAGCAGACTAGAGAAAGGCAAGAATCAAGTAAAAAATTTGAAATATAAAGAAGCAGACAACATTCAACTGGAAAAGCAAGAAGAGAAAAGAATCCAAAAATGTGAACATAATGTAAGGAGACTCTGGGACAGCTTTAAGCGTACCAACATCAGAATTGTGGGGTTGCCAGAAGAAGAGAGAGAGCAAGATATTGAAAACCTATTTAAAGAAATAATGACTGAAAACTTCCCATATCTGGTAAAAGAAATAGACTTACAAGTCCAGGAAGCACACAGAACCCCATATAAAAGGAATCCAAAGAGGACCACACCAAGGCACATCATAATTAAAATACCAAGAGCAAAAGAGAAAGAGAGACTATTAAAAGCAGCAAGAGAAAAACAGTTCATTACCTACAAGGGAGCACCCATACGACTGTCAGCTGATTTCTCAACAGAAACGATGCAGGCCAGACGGGAGTGGCAAGAAATATTCAACGTGAGGAATAGCAAGAACCTACAACCAAGAATAATCTATCTTGCAAAGCTAACATTCAGAATTGAAGGGCAGATAAAGAGCTTCACAGATAAGAAAAAGGTAAAGGAGTTCATCAACTCCAAACCAGAATTATATGAAATGCTGAAAGGTACTCTTTTAGAAGAGGAAGAAGAAAAAGGTAAAAGACAAAAAATTATGAACAACAAATACATATCTATCAACAAGTGAATCTAAAAATTAAGTGAATTAAAAATTTGATCAACAGAATAAACTGCTGAATATAATAGAATCAGGAGCACAGAAAGGGAGTGGACTGATAATTCTCAGTGGGGAAGGGCTGAGGGGTGTACAGGGAGAGATTGGACAAAAATCATACACCTATGGATGAGATCAATGGGAGGGAGGTAAGGGCAGAGGGACGGGTGGGAGCTGGGTGGAGGGATGCTATGGAGGGGAAAAAAGAGAAACAAATGTAATAATCTGAATAATAAAGATTTAATTTAAAAAAAAGAAAAAAAAAGAAAAAGTGACTCTGTCAACATAGTTGAGGACTTCCAAGTAAGAAAGGGATCTCTTTTGAACTTTCATTCTGAAGATTTGTCTTAATCAAAAATTAGGGTGATCTGTAAAACTCCTAATTTTGTGTGTAATTTGCAAATACAGGTTGGAAAATAGCAGCAGGCACTGTGAAATTCGGTGAATTTGTAGATGTGTGCAGAGCTGTGCTAAGAAAGTATTAAAAAGTCTGATCTTTAGGCAGTTGCCAAAAATTTAGACTAAAGAACATGTAAACCTACTAGGGCCTCCTTCATACTTTGTAGTGTTCTGTTATATTAGTTGCATGAATGAGTGAGTCAAGAAAAGTTGGATGAGAACTTCTAGAATCTTCTGTTTTTCCTGTTTTGCTTATAAAACACGAACTCCCAGAGAAACTGGAAAAATAATGAATTGAATAAGTGAAAGATTGTGATACTTAAACAGCTCCATTCACAGATATGTTTAAGACTTGGCATAGGAGAATGAGATTACCTGCAGGCCTATATTTTTCATTTAAGAATGAAGAAGCATTTTAGCCAGTATAGAAAACAGCAAAGATAAGTAGGATATAGATATAACTCAGGAAATCATTTGAGTAAGAATGTGCGGTCATGAGGTATGCTTTAAAGGGTAAAGGATGACAATAGTTGTCATCTGGGGAAGGATATTTTTTTATACAAATTGACAAGAGTTTGTCCTACTGCTGTATTACTAATGTGCTGACTTTTGAAAGCCATTCTAGACTTCAAGCCTGGTATAGGAAGTGTTGGTAGCCCTAACTATGACAAAACTCATTCCTGTGCACTGATCATTGAGACACACATGCTTGGGCCAGATAAGCCCATAACTCCAATGAGGAAAATAAATCTGTTTACTCTACAAGGCCTGACAGACTGCTATCCTTATGGATTTCATGTTGGAATTGCCCCCTTCCATGGCCACAATGAAGGTTGTTACCCTCACCAAGATGTCAGAACACAGAGCACATAACAGTCATTACTATTCTTAGTTCAGTAGGCATTTCTTGCCTCCACAGTTAATATAAAATAAGAAAAATCATGGCACTGCATTTCTACTATCCTGTGCCTGTAGACCTACACTGATTTTCATAATTCCGTCACATTTGACCCTCAGAAACTCTGTTCTCCACCTCCCATTCTCAATCTAGCCCTCAAAACCTAAAGTAGAGAAACAGAGGATATGGGAGTGGATTTTGCCACTACAGAGACCAATTGTATCTTCCAACACTTGACTATAAGAATTGACATGGGCTATAGCCCACCACTCATCTTAGCAATTCCTCAGTTACACCAGTGCATACCATGTGGCAAACCCAGGGTACTCTCAAGAACCACTGCTCAGGGAAAAATCATAGAAGAGGGTATGCATTAACCTTCCTCCCATCTTGCTTTTTCAAACGCATCTAGTTATGAACAAAACTGCAAAGGCTACCTGGTGTTCAGGACTTCCACTAGCACCCTCCTCTTTGATTCTGGCCTCTTGCCTTCCTTCTATCCCTAAAATCTGCTTCAGTTCTAACTGAAACAAACACCTATACCTCTTTCCAGATTTGTCGTGTTTTCTATCTGTCCTACCAGGATTTTGGACTTCTACTCTCCTTTAAGTCCTCTGGCTTAGCTCACCTACCCTACTTGTCTTGGTCTATTTGGGGTCTTATAACAAAAATACCATAGACTGGGTTGGCTTAAAAAACATTTATTTCACACAGTTCTGGAGGCTAGGTAGTCTAAAATCAAGACATTGGCAGGGTATCTGATGAGGCCCATTTTCTAGTTTTCTGGTCGTCTTTTTGCTATGTCATCACATGGCATTAAGAGGCCCAGAGTTCTCTGGAGTCCTTTTTATAAGAGCACTAATCCCACTCATAAGGACTCCACCCTCATAGCCTAATTACCTCCCCAGAGGCCCCACTTCCAAATACAATCACATTGGGGATTAGAATTTTATTGTAGCAGGGTAGAATGCATGTAAAATTTGGCAGGTAAAAACTTTCTCACCTGAATCTGCACATGCAAGAACAGGTATATGCACTCATGCACATATATTCACATGCATACACATAGAGATACAGCCAATAGAAGCATAATTCAAGGTGAAGCAGGGGTAGTAGTTTGGGATCAGACGATGAATGACTAAGTAGTTTGGATTTTATCCTTCAGATTATGAGGACTCACTAAAGAATTTTAAGTAGGGCAACAATCTGATGTGCATTTTAGGAGTATCTCCCTTTCATTTAAGAATGAAGAAGCATTTTAGCTAGTATAGAAAACAACAAAGATAAGTAGGATATAAATATAACTCAGGAAATCATTTGAGTAAGAATGCGCGGTCTATTAACGCAGTAAAGGTGATTTAGAATTCATAAAACTAGAAGATGCTTCTGTATTAGCCCAAGCCTCGCCTTATTACCTGACTCTTTGCTCTTTAATTTATAAGACACTCTGTCTACCTCTGTGTTCTGTCTTCCATATACTGGTTGTTCAATCAACATTTCAAAACTGTAGGCAAGAAAGCAAGCTGGATCTTCACGATGGATGTAAATAAGATGTCTGGAATCATTTGAGAAGGAGGAAGAAAAGGAGGACCAAGAAAGAGCAGGGGGAATAATAAGGAGGTTGGCTTTACTTGGGACATAGAGAGATGGGAGTAGATAAAACATAAAGTTGCCTGGGAAAAGCAAATGCAAGTTGGAATAGGCACATATGACACCAAAAGAGTAAGGTGAGAGAGATATACAGTGCAGACTATGTGACTGGAGAGAAGAGGCACTTGATGTAAGTTTAGTTCCTATAATCAAGCGAATATAAAGGGAATCCCATTGTTCATGGAGGAGGACAGGAGAGCTGTACCAAGGTGAGATTCCTCTTGCCTAAAATCTGAGTTGGAAGATGTAGTTCACGAAAAATGAGATTTGTGAATGCATGTCTCCCTCAAAGACACATAAAGTGGAAACATTATTTAAGAGCAAACACTTTTCTGCATTGTAAAAATGGTAGTTTTGAGGAAAGAATTTATTTTACACCTTGAGAAAAATTGGTGACACTCAAAGCAACCCATATCTGATAGATGCAGCCAGCTACTTAGAATAAATTGGCCAGAATGTGGGATTGAAGCACAACATTCAAATGGAATTTATAATATTGACATAAAATGAGAATGTTGATGCAACCTATAAGAGTTATTTACTACAGCAACTGATAGATGTGATTTTAAAGTCAATAAAATACCTTTGAAACTTTAGTTACAGCAAAACTGAATTTTTTTCCCTAAAAAGCTAAGGAGATTTGGCAGGTAAAAATTTGAAGACACTAGAATTCTTGTGATAATAATGAAGATACGGGATAATCAGCTTATGAAATAAAAATAGATAATTCTGGTGACACTGAGAAAAAGCTGTGAAGCTATAAAATTTTATTGTGGGACTGTCTCATGGGAAATAAAAAATTGGTTCAAAATGGGAAAGGTGAAAACAAAACTAAAGCACCAAACATCAAGAAAGAAAATACTTAACCAACATGGTAGCTCAGGACAGGAATTGCATAATCAGGTTTTTGAAGAATGTAAGCATTCTAGGGTTAATGGATTCATTTTTGTGTTTTACAAAGTTTTTTTGAGGACTGTAAAAACTTTGGCAAATAGGATGAATGAGAAATAAAAAATGAGTGTCAAAGACTAAGAAAGATATTAGATCCTGGAGGCCACCACTTTACTGAAAATTTATTACAGTAGATTTTACCTGCAAGACTATCTGCAGTGATTGGCTGGATTAACAAAGTGCATGTTACAAGGTGAGAAAAACATGAAGGAAAAACATTTAAAAAGCAACATTTTAAAGCAAGAGATAAATGGAACACATATTATATTTGAATTAATATGCTTTTGTTTGATATAACAAACCATGATTATTTTCCTTTAAGACCATGTAAAAATTTATGGCACTAATAAGATGAGTTGAATGGTCTTTAAGTTTCCCTCAGTTACTACGGCCAAGCCATAGAACTATTAAAAAAAGCACTGATTAAAAATGGTAGTAAATGAAAGCATGAGGGCAACGAAAAATGGTAGACAGTACACGGCTTTATTCTGTGCATGGTCTGTTAATAATCTCTCCATTGCCGAGACCGGTTTGGCTCAGTGGATAGAGCGTCGGCCCGCGGACTGAAAGGTCCCAGGTTCGATTCCGGTCGGGGGCATGTACCTTGCTTGCGGGCACATCTCCAGTGTGGGGCGTGCAGGAGGCGGCTGATTGATGTCTCTCTCTCTCATCGATGTTTCTGACTTTCTATCTCTCTCCCTTCCTCTCTGTAAAAAAAAAAAAATCAATAAAATATATTAAAAAAAATAATCTCTCCATTAGTGGGATTCACCAGGGAAGCAGAATGAGTAGGAGACATATATCAAGAAACTTATTTTAAAGAATTGGTCAAACAATTCTGGGGCTGGCTAGGAATCCATAGGGCAGGGAAATGGGGCCTAGAACTCTGAGCTAGGGGCTGCAGCTGCTAACCACAGCTGCAGTTTCTTCTGAAAATCCTTAGTTTGCTCTTAAGGACTTTAAACTGATTGACTCACACACAATATCTAGGAAGATCTCCCTTAACGTCAACTGACTATGGACTTGAATCCTATCTACAAATTATCTTCACAATAATAGCTAGATTAGTGTCTGATTGAATGACTGGGATTGTAGCCTAGCCAAGAGACTTATCAAACTCTCTTAAGAAAATGTGGTTAGAATGAGGTGTTAAAATGAAAGGGATATAATTGTAGAAACTAAGTTAGAGTCTGTTGGTCACTTATTCTGACAATAAAAGAAGGGGAGAATGCATTTAAAATATATGACTGGGATATGAGAAATGCTGGATGAAGCCAAGTCACTAAAACGCTGAAGCATTCACTTAACCTCTCACTTCTCATTCATCAAACATTTGTTTCTAGCTACTTATGAGACTTTGCAGTTACAAGATACAGTCTATTTCAATAAGTAGCTCTGAGTGTGGTGTGAGAGATACAGCAGTAAAAAGATATTTTTTAAAAATGCGTGTTTTGGAATACAGTATGATAGATGTGTATATATATGCTGTAGGAGCATCAAGGATGAGCAGTGAGGATGGTAGACAAATTGAAATGAATTTATATTGATGATGTAAAAATGGGTGACAAGCCAATGAGGATTCCAGGCATAAATGTGAAAAGGATGAATCAAGAAAGTAGAAATAAAAATAGAGGAATTTAAAAAGTTAGCAAGCATGGGAGGGTAACATTTCTTATGCTAATTTTCCTCTTACATATTCAGGACATGTGGCTCTCTCCAAGAGTAGGTGTGATCCCACCACTAGTAATGAAGATCCTTTTATGGCCCATGGAAAAGTAGCACAATCTCAGAGGGCAGCTGTGCATCTGCTAGGCTGGAGGGAAAAGAACATGTTGTATAGAATTTTTTCACACTTCAAGGTTAATGAATTTCAATTTTAAGAAGCCAGCAGATAAGAATGATGGTTGAGTGTCTGGGTAGCTGAAATACCAGATGCCCACGTCAGCTCAGAGGCTCCACTGGAAAGAAATAATTTTTATAGTGAATATATCTGTCCCCAAAGGCAGCAGGTTATGTCTTCCTTTTAGCCCCTGCCTTCCAAAATAGATCCCCACTGTATTAACTTGGATTCTTGTTGGCAAGTAACAGGAATCAATTGAAACAGGCTAAACAAAAAATGATTACCTGTAAGAATGCAGGAATAGATAATAGAACCAGTGGGGAAAGGTAGCCTTGATACCATTGTAAAAATCTGGTTATTAATTAACAGGGAGGGAGTAAAGGAAAGGCCAGATAATAAATGCATGACATTTGTTCCAGGAAGCTGCAATTTAACACTCTCCAGGTCTTTTTCCCACAGGTCCTGGGGGAAGGGACTGGACAGAGGCAGTTTAGACGCATGCCCAGTAAGGTCTGGGTCACCCAGTAAGGTCTGGAAAGGAACTTGCCTGTTAGTCACACCTGAAAACAGGGTAGTGGTTGCTGCAAAGGTGGGAAATCTGAAACACATAATCTCTCGAACAAAGGAGCTTCTCTCCTTCCCTGTTGGCCCTCTTATGAGGTGGGTTCCTGGCTCTCTTGTTGCAGGGGGCACACTCCCTTGGATTTGCCCACATGAACCACAGCCAGGTGAATACCACACAATAGACTAATGGACTGTGACCCGTCTACTGCTGCATCCAACCCAGCTCCACCATGGAACAGAAACTTTGGACTCTGGCTTTGCTTCTAGCTCTACTGGGTCCCTAGCTGCACATTTTTTTTCAGAACTGGTTTAAGGAAAATAGGACTTTTAAAACCAAGGGGTATAATTTCATGCGAATAAACCATTCTACCACATCTCATTCTACCATGCGAATCTTACAAAATTCTTTTTCTCAAGAAATCGTAAGAGCTCCACTCCCACCAGCATTGGAGAAACTCCACCAGTGTAATTCTCTGATAATAGCCTGATCTCAAAGATGAGCTGGGCGTGGGATTTTCATCCTGTTCCTCTGTCTCTATTTTCTGCTCATTAGCTTCATTCTGTGGTCTCCAATCCACATGGTAGAAAGTCTGCTCTAGAGTTAACAACTGTGGCTGCAGCCACACACAGAGGAACTTTCCCAGCTCCAAATCTGATTGGCAGGGTTGGGATCAGGGGCTGGGAGGAGAGAGACTAAGCCTGCAGTGGGAGAGAGGGATCATTGCTAGTTAGATCTCCCCAGGGAGAAATCTAAGAGAAAGGAGAGGGGGAGCACATCACACACTTTTAGTTCCACCCGTGAAGTTCTTGATTCCTATTCTTTTTTCACCCTGACCAGTGAGTATGAGGATAATGGATGCACCTACATAAGATGTGGAAATCTTCAGGAAACAAGCCAATGTGCTTCATTTGCTTTTCTATTTTAGTAAAACCTGAACTAAACAGCAACCCTTTCATTTTTTCCACTTCAATTCGTCTACATCTGGAATTAAAAAGCAAAATCCAGTAGATCATTGTTTTCACTTAGCTCCTCCTATGTACTTAGCATTGTAGAGCTCAATATGAAGGATACAGAGGAACCAGAAGACATGAAATTTATTTAAAACAAACAAATAATTATCTACTGGAAGAATTAAAGGAAAGATTGAGAAAGAGGCTGTATTATATCAGATTAATATTCTAATAGACATATTAAGAGAATATAACACAAAGTACTAGAGTATTCTCCTTGAGCCTCCAGTGGACCTGCTGAGTGGGTCCTCCAGGCATAGGAAGAGGAAAAGACTCCGCTGTGCACCCCTCCTGCTGCCCGAGAGAGAGAGAGAGAGAGAGAGAGAGAGAGAGAGAGAGAGAGAGAG
>JAAGEH010002528.1:46763714-46944492 GCA_011751065.1 Lasiurus cinereus | reverse complement strand
GAGAGAGAGAGAGAGAGAGAGAGAGAGAGAGAGAGAGAGAGAGAGAGGAGAAAGACTGGTGAGAAACCTTGAGAAATGCCTGGTTGTGGAGAAGTTGATTGTAAATACTGAATTGTTTTTGAACCTCACTAGTGGTTTTTGAAATAAAATGTATTAGACTTCTCTCTGCATTATGCTACACTGCCTCTCCATAGATCTAGAAGGGATGGTAATTGCTCTATTTTTCTGAGCTTTAGCCCTTGTAATAGTGTTATAATGATAATATATTTTACATGGTAATGCCCTAATAAGAATACTACTACATATAAAATTTGGTGAAGTGTATTTGACAAATTTAATTTTAAAAAGCCAACAGGAAAAAATGATATCCCAAGGAGATTAAATGTTGACTTAGGTCCTCAGCGCAAGAAATTACCAGAAGTTTAATTTTGCTTTTATAACTGTTCTGCTCCCTACTCCCAGCGGGCTTTGGAGTTGCTCTCAGAACCTGCATCCCAGAGTCTCCGAAGCACCTAAGGGTTCCTGAGTGAATGGCAATGAACTTAAAAGTGAGTTTTTTCGAGTTTCTATCATCTCTTAATAATTCTTATAAAAATCATGTAAGCAGATAAAGTTTAAGTGAATGAGTGTAAGAGGATTGTGGGGAAATGTGATCAATAGATTTAAAGATAATTTAGTGTCTCCTGGCCATGAATCATCTTCTCCTTCTTTTTATAAATACCTCAACAGAACAACATCTTCTATTAGTTTTTTTTTTCTTTGTTTTGTTTTTGTTTTTGTTTTACAGGAAGAGGCTGTGTATGTTTTCTGTTTTCTGTAGTTTTAGGAGCTTGGTGTTATAAAAAATTATCTCAAGAAGTGCTATCAATTTCTTAAAGCTAAACTTGAATTTTGAAAACAAAGCTCTCATAAAATGCTTTTAGAGAGATGGGATGGAATCTCCCACAGAAATAGTTCTGGGAAGGGAAAGGGCTATGATTGCGGTAGCTTCCTAAAGCTATGAAGGAAGCAACTTCTGTTATAAGGACTCACTGGAAAAACAGCCACAATTTCATTATAATAAAGTAAATATAAACTGTAAGCGTAATCATAATAGAAAACACAGTTATTTTCCCTCTTGTCTACAGTTATACCTACTGTAGTACATAGAATATTCTGTCTGAGGTTCTGATGGTTAATTTGATGTGTCCACTTGGTTGGGTCACAGTACCCAGATACGTGGTGTACCATGATTCTGACTGTCTCTGTGAGAAAGTTTCTGAATTAGATTAACGTTTAAATTAGTGGACTTTGAGTAAAGCAGATTGCCCTTCACAATGTGGGTGAGCCTCATGCAGTCCTTTGGAGTCCTGAATAGAACAAAGACTAACCCTTCCCAAGCAAGAGGGAATACTGACAAGAGATGGCTTTGAACTTGAACTGCAACATTAGCCCTTCCCTGAGTCACTAGGCTCTGCACCCCCACCCCCTGCCAAGAAGGTTTTGGAATGATCAGTTTTCATAACTGCATGAGCCAGTTTCTTAGAATCAACCAGTCTCTCTCTCTCTCTCTCTCTCTCTCTCTCTCTCTCTCTCTCTCACACACACACACACACACACACATACACACTCACAAACGCACTTCTATTGGTTCCATTTCTCTGAAGAATGCAGCCTAATACAGAAGTTGAGTTTTATTATTTAAAGAGGGAGGGAAGGAGGAAAGGAGAGAGAGGGGAACTCTCTTTTAAGAGTAGCTTTCCTTAAGAATTTATTTAAATAGTATAGACTATTATTTCTTTTAAAACACTGCCTCTTGAATGTATTAGTTTATAAATCATTTAAAAGGTGCTTTCTTTAAGCAAGCACTTAATGAATTGGAACAAAACTGCAATAAGAAGTAGATTATGCAGGATGTGTTTTAGCAAGTATTAGATAGTGAACTCATGGAGGACAAGGTCGTTTGCATTATATCCTTTTCAATCTCTGATCTAATGTATTGAAATGGCTGATATTTGAGTGGGTCTGACCTATAAAAAAAGCAATTAGGTATGATTCAATATAATAGAAGTACATTTTTATATAATAAAGGCCAGAAAATAATATTTCTAGACTCTTTCCCATGTAAGTAATTTCCTTGATTTAGAATCAGTTTTTTTACAGGCCATAAGCTAAGTGTAAGATGGAGGCAATTAAATGCTTTATGTGAAGAATATGCAAACTTGTGCAGGGTGATTAGTTCTTTTTGGTGTTGTTATTTTCTTTTTTAAATATATTTTTATTGATTTCAGAGAGGGTGGGAGAGGGAGAGAGAGATAGAAACATCAATAATGAGAGAAAATCAATTGATTGGCTACCTCCTGCATACCTCCTACTAGGGATTGAGCCTACAACCCGGCATGTGCCCTTGACCTTTCAGTTCACAGGCTGATGCTCTATCCACTGAGCAAAACTGGCTGTGGCTGGTTGGTTCTTTTCAGTACTTTTCATCAAACCTTGAAATTTCCATTCTGTTTTTTTTTTAGTACTGCAATACCTCTGAAATCATGGGTACAATTTGTTTCCTCCCTTAATGCAGCTTCTCACCTAAGACACCATTCCATGCAAGTGGACAGTGAAGTGCCTCTGGGTGTTCTGTGTCTCTGAGGTGGTATTGCTAAATCTGCACAAGAATAATTGATGTTGCCCTTGACAGTTTAGAAAGCCCATTCCCCTTTCATCTTCACACAAACATCATAGCATGCATTGTCTTCGCCATATTTATAATGGAGAAGGTGCTGCTGAGACAGCTAAATTCACCTGTTGAGGTTACATAACATAATGGAAGGTGCTGGAATGATAAATCACTCTGGGCACTATTGCTTTTCTATCTAGAGATTGATATCCAGCTTTCCTACAACTTGCTTTTCTCCTTCCAATTTGGTTGTACCCATTTTGGGGATTAGATTGCCGCTGGACCATGAGCTGCTTATGTAGTAGGATTTTGTGAACATTTTCAAGGCTGTGTTTCCAAGGAAAGTTTCAGCAGTTCCCTACTGCATGTTGGCGACTGGCCTTGGTTGTCTAGGCTTATTCTTATTCCAAAATATAGTGCTGACTTTGCAAACTTACTGTAAAGCATGTGCACTTTGAAAGCATAGCCATCTGCATGCAGCCAAGCTGGAAATGAGCTGGCTGTTTGCAACACAGCCTCACTTGCCTAGTGCATTTAAGGAAAAGATGACATCGGGATACCCAGGGAGCTCTTGTATAATGAGCTGCATTCAGGAGCTGTGGAAACTGTAGGAAGAAATTCTTGTGAGGGATTTCTCAAGGCCCTGTATCAAGAACGGGGTGGTGGAGGATTGGGGGAGGGAGTGGGAAAATGGGGCCATAGACCAGTATGGCTACTAAGGACTGTGATTGGAAGAGTACTTCACCGACTAAGGTGTGGATGGATAGTTTCAGAGAATGTATCTGAGAGTACAAAGGCTGAACCTAACTCTGCTTTGTGTCTTCCCAGGGACTGTGCTTAGAGCCCAGACACACAGATTCGAAGAAAAATGGTCAAAATCAGCAGAATGTTATATGTGGTCACAGGATAATACTGACTCTCTACTTAAGAAAAAAATGATCTACCTCCTTCTTTCAATATATTTTAGCATCCTTGCTGGTATCTTTTAATATTCAGATTTTTTAAAAATTGCATTTGTTTTTTGCAACTGGTTTCTCTAAATCTGTTTTCATCCTGCAAATCAGTGGAGTTTGTGAATATCCCTTTAAATTTAGTTCACAGTATCCCTAATAATAGATTTTCTTCCTTGTAAATTTATTTTGCAGGCGTTTGCCTAGATACTTATAGCTGCTTCATTCATTCTGGCTTAGAGCCACAGGGACAATTCTAGCACAAAACAAACATTAGCTGACTAGAATACAAGATCAATCTCTTATCTTACTAATTACCACCCATTCCCACTGGCAAAATGTTCAGGTCTTACAGAAAAACAAACAACTCACCCGAAAATCAGAGGCAATGTATGTGTGTAATTTCACCCAGCTGCTTGGGCTCATCAGGAATTTTCAGTGCTGACTTTCTGGTTGGTCAATCTTAAACAGCTTCTATGGTCACAAGGTCACTTCTGGCCTTGAGTCTCATAGCTAGTCAATTGAGCCTTGTTTTCCCCATCTAAAAAACTGAATAATCATAGCCACTTTATAGTGTTTGAAGATCAAATGGGATCTTGAATGAGAAATGGTTTGTAAGTTGCAGAGTGTTATAAGAGCTTTAGCTATGATGAAGAGAATGGATAGAATTTTTGGAATTTAGAAAATCTCTACAATTTTAAGTTGCTGTTTCCTCTTTTTGTGTTCTTAATATGAATTAACTTGTTTATAGGCTTTGCAATATGAATACACACTGCTATGCACAACATCAATTTCTTGTAGATTTCTAAGAATTGTCAGGAGCTTAATTTTAGAAATCACGACTACATAGAGTTTTAGGAGGGGTTCGCAAATTATGGCCATGGACACAATCAGGCCAGTTGTCTGCTTTTGTAAATCAAGTTGTACCCTGGCTGTGGCTTCTCTTGAGTTGGTTACTTGCAATAGACTGTATAGCTTGAGAAGCCTAGAATATTCACTCTTTGGCCCTTCACGGAAAATGTTTGATGACTCCTGAATTGGGTCAAAGGATTTGGCAAAATAAAAGAAATTTTAACTTCTCAGTATGATCATATCCTTTAATACCCCCATTGGTCAATTAAATGGACATTTTGATATACTGGTGGTGAAATGTAAATGATGCAGCATTTCTAAAGGGTGATTTGGCAAGCTACGTCAAGAGTTTGAAAAATTCTCATCTAATTTTAGTCACTGAATATGAATTAAAGTGAATATTAACTGCACTTACTTCTAAGATATGGTACTTCATATGCTTTAAAACATGCTTCTAACTTTTAAAAGTTCCTTGCTGTCATTTTAAAAATCTTCATGAGAACCAAATAAAAATGCAAACATATCAAGATGTGGGGGATATATGCCCCTAGTTCAATGCCATTTAGTGGTTGTTGTTTAGGAAGCTATAGAGTGAAGACTTTTGGTAGGTGGATAGTCATCCTGCAAATTTCAAGCGTTTTAAAGGTTTCCTATAGGTTAAGCAGATCCTGGACTCTGAGGCCTTTTACATACCTTCAGATCAAATGTTTCTGCTTCTCTCTCTCATAACTCACACACACACACACACACACACACACACACTCACACACACACACACACACACACACACACACACAGTTCAGTATGAGTAACAAAATATTATCTATGTTTTCAACTTCTCTTTTTTTTTGGAGCACTTAATTGCATATGAAAAGTCCTTATGTTTAACCAACAATCTCTTGTCTTTGGTAGAAAGGAGTTACATGGCTGAATGCCTTATTTTAAAGATTCAATAAAGAAAGAAAAAAAAGGAAAAATGTTTCTGGCAGAACAGATAGAGTTGTGGTAGCAAAACTTTGCCTTCAAAAAAGAAATGGAAAGAGAATATAAGTTGAAAGTCCTTGCTATGGTTTAAAAATGATTTTAATGCTATAATCTATTTGCATTGATTATTCTTTTGTAGTAAGTGGTAGTTCCCTTCATTGGTATCTCATATTCTTCCTCCAGGGATAAATGCATCAGAGAAGGTGGTAACCCATGGCAACCAGTCATGTGTGAGAGGGCAAACTATTTTGGAAATGTACTTAATATTTTCTTAGTGAGAAAACTGTAGAAATGATTTCCTTTTCCCCTATTTTCATAATTCACAGGAATGTACTGTGGAATATCACAATGCATGCGCTATGAGATAGGCTACTTGTGGATGGAACCTAATTAACAAGTTTTGAAGTTCAGTTTTAAGACTGTGTAATTATATTAGAAGGTTGGGGGGCTTCTAAAGTACATATGCAAAAGTGAAATGAGTGCTTATCAACAGCATGCATTACAATTGCATGCAAATCTACAATTACCATAAACATTTCCATTTAAAAAAGCATGTGAATTCTCATACTTAAGAGGTGCATTTTGGTGGTTACAAAGTGATTTTTGCTTCAAGAAAGAGCCAAGTACCTGGCCATGAAAAAAATGAACTCTGTTTTGTGTATATATTGATTGAGATAAGCATGTGTACACAAATATGATTTATAGATAAATGTGCCCCTGGGTAGAAATTGAGTGCTAGTTTCCAGGAAGGACTAGATACCCTGATGAAAAAGTCTAAGAAAGACCTGTCCTTTCACACTTACATGCACAAACACACCACAAGGTGTTACTTTATTTTTTAAGTATAGAAAAAGAATGAGTATTATTTCTATTTTTACTGTTATATTTTTCTGAAAAATAAGAAAGCTTGGCAAACTGATTATTAAATTCAAGAATATAAAAGAAAGCATAGACTAGGATGCAGGGAAAAGGGCTCATTGTATGTCACTCTCTAGAACAAAACTTAGTGAAAACTCTTCTCAAATAAAAAGAAACTATTACATCTTTAAGGATAAGAAGTTAACAGTGATTCTTTGAATTTGCAGAATATACCCCCTCTATTCTGAGGACCTTGCTAATTACACTTTGCCCTGTGTATTAAGAAGCAGAGCAGTTTTATCACAGGGGAAAATATCATCCTGAATAATAAAAGCCTAATATGCAAATCAACTGAATGGTGGAATGACTAGTAGAAAGTCCGATTGCTATGACGCACATTGACCACAGGGGTCAGACACTCAACACAGGAGCTGTCCCCAGCCACAGGCCCCAGGCCAGCCAAGGCAGGTGCCCCCTGATCGCCCTGCTGGTCTCCCTACAGTCGGCCCTGATTGCCAGCCTGGCCCAAGGACTCTACCCATGCACTGGACTTCTAGTGATTTTTATAAGGATATATTTGTGGTGTGTGGGCATTCTGTGAGCGAGATATGTGTGTGTGTATGTTTATGATATATATGTATGTGTGAGTACATGTGTCATACATGCATATACATATATGCTACAGTTTTATTTGTTATAGCAGAAAACCATAGTAACAAACAAGTTAAAGGGATATCAGTTGGGAATGGGCCAAATAAATCATGATTTTATGAAGCAACCTTTAAAAAGAATGAAGTAAATGTCCCTGTGCTGCTATGAATGTTCTCCAAGATATAAAACTAAATGAAAAGAAAAAATGCTAAGCATTGTGAATGATCTCTTTCATACAAATAAAATGATATACACTTAGATACAATATGCTAGTCAATTATAACTTTATTTTGGAAGTGCATAAAAATGATTCTTAATAGAGTTGGAGAGGAGTGGGATTTGGGGGAGAGAGAATTTTACATCTTATCTAATATCTTTCTAAACTGTATGAAAATTTTATGTGTATATGATAATGTTATTATTGAAAAGTGTTAGGGTTTATGCAAAGAATAGAAGGTTCTATATGCTTTTCGGCATTTTAAAATATCTGTTATTAAAATTTTGTTAGAGTGGCAGCTGACCACCTATTTAGCGATATAACATATTAAGGGAATTTTTAAACATTATTGTCACTTTTTCTATAGTTACTAATGATGTGAGATGGAACCTAGTGTCCTCCCAGCTCTCTAGTCATTCCACTGCCTGTGCTGCCTTCTGTTGAGTGGAGGAGCCTTGACCAAGGTGACCTCTGAAGTTATGTCTAACACACGTATTTAACTACCACAGTTGCAGTTACCATTTCACATCCTGACAATGCACAAGGTTAAATAGACCTAATAGCCAGTAGTCCGGTAATTGAAAACACCAGGGCTTATGGTTCAGGGTTTAAATCTCCTAGGATTTCAATTTCCATAATTAGAAGAGCCCAGGTTTCTGAGCTGTGAGCCCTCTTACACAGAAGAGACCCAAGGAGGGATGGAGAGATCATTGTAGAATCCAGCAGGGACCACAGATCTGTATATCACCTTTAGTGTCTGATTTCTAAATGTTATGTAAATACTATATCTCCCATTCTATATAATAAAATAGTAATATGCAAACTGTACCTCCACTATACCCACAAAGCCACGCCCACAAGCCAATCAGGAGCAAGTATGCAAATTAACCAAACCAAGATGGCCACAGCCACAGAGAGAGCAGGAGGGAGGCTTGGGTTGCTGCGGTGATGGAGGAAGCCAAACTTTCCACACACCCTGGCCAGACTAGGCCTCTGCTTAAGGCTACGAAGTTTCAATTATAGAAGATAAATAAATTCCAACAGAAATGGCTGCTGCCACAGAGCAAGCAGAAGACTTGGCTCCACTCCAGGCTACAAAGTTTTCAATTGTGGAAGATAAATAAATTCCAAATACCAGGGCCTCTGTTTGGGTTGCCGGGGGACGTTGTCGGGATGCAAACCACCACAGGTCCCTCACCCAGGCCATCCCTTGCCCCAAGGAAACCCTCACCATGATCTGGGACACCCTTCAGGGCAAACCAGCTGGCCCCTACCCATGCATTAGGACTCTATCTTACCTAATAAAAGTATAATATGCAGATTGATGGCTGCATACAAGATGGCTGCCCCATGTGGACACAGGATGGCCACCTCAAGATGGCCAACAGGGGAGGGCAGTTGGCAGGGACCAGGCCTACAAGGGAGAGCAGTTGGGTGTGATCAAGCCTGCAGTGGAGGGAAGTTGGGGGTGACCAGGCCTGCAGGGAAGGGCAGTTGGAGGGGACCCAGGCCTGCAGGGAGAGCAGTTGGGGGGGACCAGGTTTGCAGGGGAGGGCAGTTAGGGATGACGACGCCTGCAGGGGAGGGCAGTTAAGGCCAAACAGGCTGTCAGGGGAGCAGTTAGGCATCAATCAGGTTGACAGGGAGTGGTTAGGGGGTGATCAGGCTGGCAGGCAGAAGCAGTTAAGGGCAATCAGGAAAGCAGGCAGGCGAGCAGTTGTTAGCCAGCAGTCCTGGATTGTGAGAGGGATATCCGACTGCCGTTTAGGCCTGACAAACTGGGGGAAATATCACTCATACCTCTAACTTAGGGGCTTGCGATTTAGATTATTTTGGAGTTAGTCCTCTTGTGGTTCATCCACAGAATCAATATTGTAAGACAAAGTAACCCCAAATCCATGCACATTAAATATACAGAGAGAATTACTGACTTCCCTCTCAGGAAGGCCAATAGTGGACTGCAGACATGGGCAGATGGCTAAATCAAGAGGCACAAACATTGTTTTTCTTCTTATTTTTATTCCACTTTGCATGTTGGTGTGTCTCTCATATTGCATAGCTGCCTTTTTCCTATGTGACAAAAGGTTGTTCCTGGAAACCCTCAGCTCATAGGCTTGTACTTCTCTGTCTAGTGAGCTAAGGACAGTCTTTTTCCTAATGTCCATTATTCAGATAGTTCAAGGAGGACTCCTTCAGAGGTCACAGTGTTTGTTTCATGGCCAGTCAATGGTTCTAGAAGCATGCAGTGCTATGACTGGCCTGGCTTGGTTTATCTGTCCACTTCTATAGCTGCAGCCAGTGATGAGAGTGTCTCATGATTGGAAGCCCCAATATTTTCCCAAAGAGACCAGAATAAGTATGATGGACAATAATTTGGAAAGAAAACACACACACACACAAAAGATAGTAAGTATCTTTTGTAATCTCCTATAGGTGCCAAAAGTCACCATTTCCCTTTCATGTTTACTTTAACTGTAACTCTACTCATCCCTGCTTATAGGGACTGAAGTGAAGGATTACGATGGCATTTGGGCACTGCAATTTTTAAGTATCTTCATCAATAAAATACATACCTAAATCTAATTGCCTTACCCTCATTTTTTTTCTTATTATTTATAATAAAATTTTGGGAATTTTCAAAGCCTAGACCCTTAATTAATTTTTAAAAATGGTTTTGCTCCCCCTACGCTTAAATTAATAAAGATTGAAAAAGGAAACTAAATAAAAAATAATTTCAATAAGTTACCTGAATGGTATTACGTAAAAGTCAGAAGTTAGCATAATGTCAACAGCATGACTGAGTAAGATGTCCCTTGTTTGAATCCTCCCCTTCAGCAACAGCAACTTTGCATCTAGTCGTGGACAAAAGTGCCTTTGTGGGAGCTATGGGTCCACCACCACACATCACATGACTTGGGAGGAATCTTGCCCACAGGTATAAGCTGATAGACCTCCATTGGGGCTGTGGAGCCTGCAGTGGCCCATGAACCAACTCCGGCCCCTTTGGCTGTGCCCTGGCTGTCCCTGGAAAACAGTCCTAGACATTCACCAATCACCCTGGGATGTGAGAGCCTTTGTGGAAGCCAGGTTTCCAGCACTCTGGAGCATGAATTTGGATGCATTGGAGAGCATAAGAGTTACAATTGTACTTTACATCACCTGCCCCACCCCTTTGCCCCCCTTGGGGACAGCATATTTCTGCACCAAGATCTTCTTGGCCTGACTTTTCCTGGCTGGGGAAAGTGGGAACCTGTGAGTGTGTATATGGCTTCTGCAGCTGTGTGCGATGCTGCCAAAGAGGCTCATTTCTGCATCCAAGTTACTGAATCATTAAATGAATGGCTGGGGTGGGAAGAAGCTGGGAGAGTGACAGATAGAATTATGGAGGCGGGGGGGGGGGAGGGCGCGGGTAAAGGAATGTGGATCCTACTAACTAACTCTCAGACTTTATCAAGAAGCCCACTCATGAACTTCTGGGCAAACTTCATCAATGGACACCCTCAGTGCTCTGTGTGCCTCACCCACACATCTCCTCACCCTGTAGCTGACTGTGCATGCTTCCAAGAGCAAGCTTTGGCAGATGGCTAGTGAGCATGCACAGACATACAGATGGCCAGCAAGTATATGAAAACATCACTAATCATCAGGGAAATGCAAATCAAATGCTAATCACTAATCATCAGGGAAATGTAAATCAAAACCACGATGAGATATCTATCACCTCACACCTGTTAGAATGGCTATTATCAAAAGATAGGTAAGTGTTGGTTAGGATGTGCTTGCTGGTGGGGAATGTAAATTCATACAGCTACTATGAAAAAAAAAAGTATGGAAGTTTCTCAAAAAATTAAAAACAGAACTTCTAGCAATCTTACTACTGGGTATATATCCAAATAAGGATCTTGCAGAGTTATCTGCCCTCCATGTCCATTGCAGTATTATTTACAAAAGGCAAGACATGGAAACACCCTAAGCATTCACTGATGGACAAGTGGATAAAGAAAATGTAGTATACATAGTGAATGGAATATTATTTAGCTGTGAGAAAGAAGGAAATCTTGCCATTTGCAACAACATGGATGGACTTTGAGGGCATTATGCGAAGTGAAGTAAGTCGGACAGAATGACAAATACTGTATGATCTCATATGTGGAATCTAAAAGAGCTCAACTCATGGAAACACAGAGTAGAATGGTGGTGGGAATGGGGAGATATTGATCAAAGTAGCAATTTTCAGTTATAAGATAAATAAATTTTGGAGATCTAGTATATAGCATGATGATTAAAGTTAATAATACTGTATTATACAGGGTGTTCCCCAAAATGTATACATACTTTAATAGCTGATTCTATTATGTTTTGAAAATGAAATTTATTTTAATAAACACTGTCTTTATATTTGTTCAAAGTGTATACACATTTTTTGGGACACCCTATATACGTGAAAGTTGCTAAGAGATGTGCTCACCACAAAAAAAGAAATGTTAACTAGGGTCTAATATCTATATATAGGGAACTCATACAACTTAACAAAAGGAAGATAAACAATCCAATCAAGAAATGGGCAAAGGACTTAAATAGACACTTTTTGAAAGTGGACATACAGAAGGCCAAAAGACATATGAAAACATGCTCAAAGTCACTAATCATTTGAGAGATGCAAATCAAAACAACAATGAGGTACCATCTCACACCTGTCAGAATGGCTATCATCAATAAATCAACAAATGACAAATGCTGGTGAGGAAGTGGAGAAAAAGGAACCCTCGTGCACTGCTGGTGGGAATGCAGACTGGTGCAGCCACTGTGGAAGCAGTATGAAGTTTCCTCAAAATATTAAAAATGGAACTCCCATCTGACCCAGTAATCCCATTCCTAGTAATATATCATAAGAAATTAGAAAAATCAATTAGAAAGGATATATGCACCCCTATTTTCATAGCAGCACACTTTACAATAGCTAAGATTTGGAAACAACCTAAGTGTCCATCAGCAGATGAGTGGATTAAAAAACTGTGGTACATTACACAATAGAATACTATGCTGTTGTAAAAAAGAAGAAACTCTTGCCATTCACAGCAGCATGGATGGACATGGAGATCATTATGCTAAGTGAAATAAGCCAGTAGGAGAAAGATAAATATCACATGATCTCACTCATTTGTGGAATATAATGAACAACATAAACTGATGAACAAAAATAGATCCCAAGGCAGAGAAGCATTGAACAGACCATGAAACTGCAGAGGGAAAGCAGGGAGGGTGGGGGTGAGGGGTGGGTAAGAGATCAACCAAAGGACTTGTATGCATGCATATAAGCATAACCAATGGACACAGACACTTGTGGGGTGAGAGCATGTGCTGGGGGTGGAGGGACTGAGGAGAGGTCAGTGGGGGAACAAGGAGACACATGTAATAGTTCAAACCATAAAGAATTTAAGAAATGATAACTGAGGTGAATGTTAGCTTATTCTGTTATGGAAACTATTTCATAATAGATAAGTGTTTCAAATCATGTTGTATACTTTAAACTTATACAATACTAGAGGCCCAGTGCATGAAATTCGTGCATGAAGGGGGAATTCCCTCAACTCAGCCTGTACCCTCTTCAATTGGGAACCCCTTGCGGGATATCTGACTGCCATTTTAGGCCTGATCCCAGGGATCAGACATCCCTCTCACAGTCTTGGAGCACTGGTTCCTAACTGCTCACCTGCCTGCCTGCCTAATTGCCCCTAACTGCTTCTGCTGCCAGCCTCATCATCCCTAACTGCCCTCTCCTGCAGGCCTGATGTTGCCCCTAACTGCCCTCCTCTGCTGGCCAATTTGGTTCTGGTTGGTTGGTTCCTATGCCAGTGTCAAAAGCGCTGCCTCCTAGGCAGCCATTGGCTCCCCAGAGCACCCACCTTTGGTTCTGATTGGTTGGTTTTTATGCCAGTCAGCATCTCCTGGCCTATCTCTGGGCCTGATCAAAGAGGTGGGGCTTAACAGCAGCCCCCACTGACGCCAGGAGAAAAAGACTGGCTGCTGGCAAAGATCAGAGAGAAAGAGGGAGAGAAAGAGAGAGGTAATACACTGATCAACAGCTTCCACTGCGGCTGCAGTTCAGATCCTGACTCACTTTCTGGGTCTCAGCCACCTGAGCAGTCAGTGTTCGGTCTGTGTTTGGTTGCAGGCTCAGCCCTTTCCCAAGCTCCAGGCTTTAGGCATGGGAAGCACATGCCACCCCAACCCCTCGCCCTTTTGATTGAAGGCTCGGCCCCTCCAATGGCTGGCTGGGAGTGACCTGGGTGCTGAGGTGTGACCTGGGTGCTGAGGAGGTTCCTGGGACACAGGTATGTATGCAAATTAACCACCATCTTTGTTGAGTTAATTTGCATACTTACTCTGATTGGCTGTGGGCATAGCAAAGGTATGGTCAATTTACATGTTTCACTATTATTAGGTAAGATTACATGTCAATTATATCTCAATAAAACTGGAAAAAAGGAAGAAGTTAATCATGCATATGGAGTTTATATATTACTGTGCATACTTTTATTACTTCAGGGAGGAGGAGAAACCCTCCTCTCCAATCCCAGTGGGAGATTCAACTTTTATTGATGGAACCAGGGGACTACTATTACTTCATGGCATTGGTTAGAGATGATGTGGTTAGGGATGATGTGAAAACTCTGTTTCTGATCAGAGAAATGATTAAGATTTTATAGACACTGGGTCCTTTTCTGAATGGAATTTTGTAACCTCTCTTATCATAGCGATTCAAATAATAACCTGCCTGGAACACTAGGTGAATGTTTCTTATTTCCAAAATCGTTTCACAGCTCTTTGTAACTAGGAAGCTTTGATTCATGACAAGTTTCTTCAAGTAATTTCTCAGGTGTGATGTCCCCTAAATGGCCTCAAAGTATAGTTTAGACAATAAGTTATGAAATATCAAAGCTATGGAATCTTTATTTTTCTAAATATACTTTCAAAACTTTATTCCATCTTCTAAAAAATACATATTTGAGTCTGTTGGTCCAGTATTTAACGTGAAAAAACAAATGGATTTCAGACTTAAGTATGTTACTGAGGGAGGCAGGAAGGCTGCGGGGTTAAGATTGAAATAGTTTGAAGTCAGGGAATCCTGAAATTTAACTTTGCTGCATGAAGTTTTTTAGATAAAGTTTCTTTGCCTTTCTGAGTCTCAGTTTTCTTCTTACGGAACATCAACAGTACTTATTTGATAGTGCTGTTGCAAATATTAATGACATAATATTAGTCAATATGACTATATAACCAGAATGCACACAAATGTGTTTGTTAAAATTGTTGATGTTAACTTTGACTGTTATTATACAGTTTTAATATATTATAGGGGCAAAATCTGTCAAAATATAGGCAAGATTGTCTATCCCCTTTATTGATTTCTTATTCTGTATACTTATTTATAGACTAAGCTGTGTAAACCTAAATTTTTCTTTATAAGGTGACTATTTTAACTGTTGCTTAAACCTCACCAGGTGCCATATTTGCAGATGTTACTACATTTGACCTGAAATTGTAAAGATATTGTCTACTATGTCACAGAGGGATATCTGCTTCCCCCTTACATGGGAAGTTTCCATAAGAGTTGGTGTAGAAAAAAACCTTATCTTTCTTGGGAAAGTAGTCAGTTTCCTCTTCTCAAAATGCTTATGTGACTTATCACCTTTTCCTCTTTGTCTTGTTTGCCAGGAAGATTATAGTTGGTCTTTTCACTCAACATAGCCACTTAACTCATTGTTATATTTTGAATATTTACTTTCTCCTCCTATGTAAAAACTCTTAGCTTAATAATTTATTTTATCTTTATTTTATCCAATGTCTCTTATCCTTTTGGGAAAGAGATTTTATACACACACACACACACACACACACACACACACACACACATATATCCTCATGCAGAAATATTTTCTTACTAATTTTTATTTGAAAGTTTGCCTACCAAGTTTAAGTCTTGATATTAGAAATTTATTTAATCCAATTAGTGCTTCCTCCCCACCCCACCTTTGTTCATTTCCTTTACATATTTGTCCAACAAATATGTCTGGTGCTTGATATGTTGAATTTTTAGGTGGGGAGGTCTCTATGAAAATGAATCAACTTGTCATCAGAGAACATTCTAATATGTCCTAATAGGGTGTATGAACTCTTGAGAGAAAGAATAGGCCTAATGAGATCAGGGTTACTTTCCATTTAAAAAAAGAGATTTGAATACCTTGCTAATTCTGCTGTAAAATGATAGGTTGGAGAAAGTCTTGGAATTTTTTCTGACATTATTACTAAATCTAATGGGATTCTGCTTTTGCCCACAGCCTCAGATGAAATTGGTTTTCCTATTCATTTTTTTGCTGCCTTTCTACCATAGGTACAAAAAAGATGTCCTTTCATATTTGTGAGGAAAGAGAATGCATTTTGTTTGACACATTCCTAACTAGGCTTTTAAAGACAGGGAGAAAATATGCCTGCTTGTTGAATCCCATTTTCTTGTCATTTTATACTACAGTTTGTCTCAGGTCAACTTAACTATCCTTGCTTAATGTTGTCATATTTTTCTCCTTGTGCGTGTTCAAGGCAACAAGAGGTTGCTTATCCTATTTAATGAGGAAATGCAGTGTATTATTAATCGTGATTATTTTGTTCACATGTCAACATGCCTCAAGAGAGCGTGGATTGCACCAGGGATAACTCTTTCTGGGTGAAGGGGTGCATTCAGGTCATCTCAAGGATTGATTCTGACTTTAACATGATGGTACATTTCTTTTCAGAAAGCTGCTGCCCTGTGTTAGAGTTAATGGTACTCATTTTGCACTTATTTTCTCAAGCTTATTGAACTACCACTGTGAGTTTTATGTCATGCTGGGACCTGGCCTGAATATAACTGTGATGCTCTGAACCTTAAAATGGGGGTACAGCCAGAAAGGAAGAACATAAGGTAGTTTGTAGGTATATAATAATTGTTGGTCTGCTCTCAGATTTTGATTCTAAGAATAAGCACTGCATATGGGAGGAGCATAATGAGTTTGGTAGAACCCCGTTATAGCACTGAAAGTTTTGGATTGCAGGAAGCTCCTCAGTCTCAGGCAAATTAGGAGAGCTGGTCACAGCTGTACAATAATATGGCCATAATTGGTTTGAACTCTAGGATCTTAATTTCTAGTAAGGATGTCTTAAACACAGAATTTGTTTTCAAGACTATTACTCCAACTTATTAGCCTAAGTAAAGAGAGTTTATTATAAGGAGTCTTATGGAAGTCAAAGTAAAACCGAGGAATCAGGAAATGTGACACTCAGGTGGCCCCGAAGACCTCAGCAGCCCAAGTTCAAGGAATTGTCATCTCGTATTCTGCCATTCCTTGAGCTAGCTTCCAGCTCCCTCAGGCTGCATGCCCCTTAGTTTAGATTTCTGAGAATAAGAATGTCAGTGGCTCAACCATATCCATGGATTTGTTGCTCTTAGGTCTTGTGTTTAAACTTATCTATTTAGCATGGGCCAAGGGCCCAGGTGGAGATCATTGCAACTGACTGCCTAGCATCCACCCCATCCCAGCTGATTTTGTAATTTTGGTCCCTTTGCCTGTAGTTCCTTTAGGAATGAACATGTTCCAAATTCTGGTCAATGAGACCCGAGGAGCATCTTCTGGAGGGCTTCTGGGAATGCTCATAAATCCTCAGAATGAGCTACCATGTTCTCTGCATACTGTTGTGCCTGCTTGTGTTGCCTTCTTGCTCATGGCTCAAGGATGAGGGCAACACAAGAAGTGCAGAACAGAGAGGCAGGAAAATCCAGAGTCTTTGATGACATCCTTGAGTCAGTGAATCAACCCAGGGTGTGCCTCATCCTGGACTTCCTGTAATTAGAGAGTTAAAAAATTCTTTCTTTATTCAATCCCTTGAGAAATGTGTAATGTATTCTATATCTTAGGATGTATATTGCATGCTGTGATAATAATAATTAATAATAATAATACATCCTAAGAAACACCAACTGGCTTAGCTGGTAGGAGCTGGTAGGGCTGCTCCTATGGGTGGAATATACTGTTTTAAGAAAGCAGGAGAGGAAAGAAACTGAGAGGCATCACTTCTACATGGGTAAATCAGAGATCATTGCAGTTCCTCTTTTTTGAAGTTGACTCTTGTTTTGAGTGTGCTGGATGCATATTCCCTCTTTCTTTAATGCAAATAAAAGATCTTACATTTTTTTTTTACTTACAAATGCGGTGACTCTAACCACAATCTAAGAAGGGCCCAAATAAGCAATGAGCCCTGCTATCTATTAGTTGCCAGAAGGAAGGACCTCAAAAATGGAATTGTCATGATAGTTTAGACATCTAATATTAACCAGCTTATAATTAACTCTATTCAGAAAAGTATATTATCTGGTTACCCAGGATATACCTTGTAAGCAATTCATTTTAGAGTGTATACAAGCAAGTTTCATTTCTCAAGGGCAAATATTTTACCGCCCCCCCCCCACACACACTAGTGACCCAGTGCATGAAATTCATGCATAGCGGGGGTATCCCTCAGCCCAGCCTGCACTCTCTCCAATCTGCGACCCCTTGGGGTATGTCTGACTGCTGGGGGATGTCCCTGTGGGATTGGGCCTAAACTGGCAGTTGGACATCCCTCTTACAATCCAGAACTGCTGGCTCCTAACCACTCACCTGCCTGCCTGCCCTAACAACCCTAACCACTCTGCCTGCCAGCCTGCTCATCCCAACTGGCCCCCCCTCACAGGCCTGATTGCCTCCAACTGCCCTCCCCTGCCGGACTTATGGCCCCCATCTGCCCGCTCCAAAGACCCTCCACTGCTGGCATGGAATGCTGGCCTCATTGCTGGGGTGATGATGCAAGCATTTCCCTCTGTACCTCCAGACAGTCCATGCCTGCTGCCCAGAGGCCCTCCAAGGCTAGGGTGGAACATTTGCCTCATCACCATGACGACAAAGCAAGCATTCTGCCAGGCCACTCATGGTGCTCACTCTCAGCAGCCAACCCACCCCCGCCCAGACTAGGGGACTCCAGTGGGGCTAAGAGGACTGAATGCCACCATATGTGGCTATGGGCACTGCCATATTTGTGCCCGAGTGATGGCCAATTTGCATACCCCCTCTTTATTAGATAGGATATTAGTATGTGTGTGTGTGTGTGTGTGTGTGTGTGTGTGTGTGTGTAATGGCCAAACTAAACATTTGATAATATCTATTTATATATTGCTCAGGCTTGAGATGTCTGTGTCATTGAGCTTTGTGGGGAGGAGACAGAGAGAGAGAGAAACATCAATGATGAGACTCATTGATCAGCTGCCTCCTGCAGGTCCCCCACTGAGGATCAAGCCCACAACCCAGGCAATTGCCTTTGACTGGAATTGAACCTGGGACCCTTCAGTCCACAGGCTGAGCCAAACCACCTATGGCCAAAGGAGTAATTTTAGAATATTGTTAACATGAGAAATGATAAGGAAAATCTTTGTTAATAATAAAATATGACTTCAAAATAGACTCTTACTCTGAAAACCAATTGTATTTGAGTATTTACTTCATGGTGACTCTTGATAAATGCCTCCATCTCCTTGTGTCTCATTCTCTTCTCTAAAGAGTAGATAATAACATACCATATGTTTCCAAATATTTTCAAGAGGTATTAATCACCAAAGTTAAAAGGAAATAGAATTGCTTTTAATACTGGTATTTTGTAAGCACAAATAATTTATTATTGTTGTTTTTAATAAAGCTACCTTTGTTTCAGTGCTATTCCTTCTAGGTTTTACTTTCTCTTTTTTTGTGAATAGTAGGTCACATACTAGATAAGTTTAGGAAGAAGTATGTAAAATTGTAATGTGTAGCTTTATTTTCTCATTTCAAAATTTGCAGTGTCATGCTTTCTCATGTGACATTTTTTATCTAATAATTCAGCCTCCATTCACACATGTTTATTATGTATCAGGCATTGTTCTAGGGTATGGAAATACATCAGTGAATGGAAGGCATCCTATCTCCATGGTGCTGACAATCTAGTAATTTCCCCAAAAACTGTCTCCTTGTATTTCTTGATTTTATGACTGTTTTCGATAATGCTTTCTTTTATTTTCTTACTGGCATATTAAAATCAACTTTGCCTGAGATATATCAAGCTGGGTTTTTCTCTTTCTTTTTTGATTTACCAAAATAACTGGAAGCAAACCACATACTTTACTGATTACAGAGGTTATATGTTGTGCTTGATTTGGACTAATTTACATAATTTCCTGATTAAGATATATATTACCTTTTGACCTTTGCACCTCTTCAAAGGTGGAGAATAATTAGCCTGCACAATTTGATAGAATTTACATCAGCCAAAATTTTTTTCTTTTGCCTCAATCAGTAGACACTTCTGATAATATATAGATTTTCTTCCAGGCTAAATATGAATGTGTTATTTTCCTCTGGTAGGAACTGCACCATTCATGGAATATTGTCCATATTTTTTTTAAAAAACTATGCCACATTTTTTTTCCAAGTAAGTAAAAAAAAAATCAAGGAATTTGCTAAAGGAGGATAACAATTTCTTAGCCCAAATAACTTCTTTGCTTTTCTACTCAGAAGGAATAAAAAGAGTGATTCTATTTGTAAAAACACCTGGCTTTGCAGTTAGCACTCAAATGCATATGTAGTATAAGGCCTGGTTATATAAGAGGATTAAAATTTATTTTCTGGAAGGAATGCCAGAAAAATAGTCACTTGTCAGACCAGGAGGGGAAAAGCCACTTTGAAATAGCTTTGTCCTGAGGATAATTCTGAAGGAAAGAAATAACATCACTTTTTTGGGGTGTGTTGGGGGGACTTGAGGGTATGGCTTGACAAAGGCCTAGGTGACTGGAAGCTATGATCCTATACTTTTTAGGCCTCACTGTTATTAGCAGCTCCGCTGGAATACATAGGCTCTAGGAGGTCACTCTCCTTTTCTAGCCCAGAGGAAGGTAATCATGAAGAAAAGAGAAGGCTCAACTGGCAACATTGGGACTTACAGGTAGGGGGAAGGGCTGATAGTGACTGAAAGGTTCACTCTGTGTACCCACCTTGGCATTGCTTTAGGAATAGAGGCTGGCATGTTATTGTAGCTTAGTGGAGGTAGGCCAAGTGGGGGTGAATGGAGATGAAAAGAGACTTTGTGTGGGGTGATGGGCACACGATGCAGTGTGCAGATGATGTTTTGTTGACTTGTACACTTGAAACCTGGATGGTTTTGTGAACCAGTCACTCCATTAAAAAAAAAAGACTTTGGGAATCAGGGGTTAACCCTGAGGGAACAGGATCTCTTTTCTTGGTAAACCAGCTTGGCTGTGCAAGGATCTAAGCCACAAGGAGCCATAAACAAGAGACAAAGGCCTTGGACTGCATGAATTCCCAGTAGCGATTTTGTGTGGCAGCCGCAAGAGTAATCTCCACTGAAAAGTGAAAATTGCTGGGACCTGAACAGAGTTCCTCATTTTCTCAATCCCAGACTTTTGTAATAAGGATTTTTAGTAAACTTCCAAGACTCTTGAACAAATCATGGGGGAGGAAAAACCTCCCAAAGTGGGGAACTTTGTGCTGGTCTGTCATGCTGGGGTGGGTGATGGTTGGTGATGGTTGCTTTTTAAATTAGAGGTGGGGGTGGCTGGGGGAAAGAAATAAATGAAGCGGCATAATCTAATTACATATATGATGTTAGTTCATTTAAGACACTTGCATGAATTAATTGCGACCACTTTTCTAAAACATCAAAAGATAGCTGTGGATATTGTAACAGGAACATTTCAGTTAAGCAGCACTTTTAATTCACTTGGTGAAATATAGCTAGTTGGGCCTTTCCAGTAGTTACTATGTGTAGTATCATTACCAATTAAACTGTTCCACTTAACTATATCTATGAGTCTTTGAGTAGGCCTCCTTACTATTGGAGAAAAAGAGTATCCTATAATTTTAAAATTCCTCATGAGCCAGAGAAAATGGAGTGAATTTTGCCCCTTCTCAGTCTAACACTTTTCTATTCTCAACACTTAGAAATAGTTTTCTTAGGCTCTAGGAGGAACTCTATTGCATTCTCTGAGCCCAATATAGTCTCATCATAGGGCTTTACTATGGTGCTTTGTTTTTTCTTCTTCCCAACACTCCAGCCAGATGTTATCTTTTGTGTATGATGACTGGTTGTAATGTCCTTGGGCCCCAGCAAGGCTCACCAAGAGCACTTTGCACATAGTGGCTGAGGAGAATGTTAGGATCAGTTTCTCATAGACATAAAAATCAGAGAGCGCAGTTCTCTTTTCCATTTCAGGAATTGTATGTTAAACTCTCAACATTTGATGGCCATGAAAAGCTATGGCAGGTGTAATAACAGGTCTAATATAGCCAGTACAGTCCCTCGCATGTAACAGATGCACTGTAAATGTCTGTTGGAAAAATAAATCCATAACTGCTTATTTAGAAAACACAATCTCTTTGGAAGAGATGGGATAAATTAGTAATATGATAATCTCTATTATATTTGTAGACTTATGAAGTGTCTTCATAAAATCACAAAGAACAACTATTTAAAAGAATTCTGATTAGTGATACTTACAAAAAGTGCATGGTCTTTTTGCATGCTATTTTCTATCTGACTGGTGAACGTAAGCAGGGTAAGGCATCACAGAAACTAGTCACTAGTTCTATTGTTTAGGGATAAGAATTTTACTCTTTCAAATTTTCAGTAAACTTTCAAGGCTCTCAAGCAAGTCATAGGGAAGCAGAAACCTGAAATTTATATTGTACTTCATGTAACCCCGATGTGCAGGATTAATTTAAATGATCTTAGTAGGTCTAAAAAACCCCATAGCACCCTGTGCAAATTATTCATATAACCACTTTTATGAAATACTAGAGGCCTGGTGCATGAAATTCATGGGAGATGTCCTTCAGCCCAGCCTGTACTCTCTCCAGTTTGGGATCCCTCTCACAATCCAGGACTGTTGGCTCCCAACTGCTCACCTGCCTGCCTTCCTGATTGGCCCTAACTGATTCTTCTGCCAGCCTGATCACCTCCTAACCACTCCCCTGCCAGCCTGATTGCTGCCTAATTGCTCCCTGGCCAGCCTGTTTGCCCCTAACTGCCCTCCCCTGAAGGTCTGGTCCCCCTCAACTGTCCTTTCCTGCAGGCCCAGTCACCCCCAACTGCCTTCCCCTGCAGGCTTGATCACCCCCAACTGCCCTCCCCTGCTGACCTGATCTCCCACACCTATCCTCCTTTGCAGGCCTGTTCCCTCCCAACTGCCCACCCCTGCTGGCTATCTTGTGTCCACATGGGGGCAGGATCTTTGCCCACTTAGGGGCAGTCATCTTGTGTGTTGGAGTAATAGTCAATCTGCGTATTACTCTTTTATTAGACAGGATAGAGGCCTAGTGCATGGGTGAGGGCCAGCTGGTTTGCCCTGAAGGGTGTCCCAGATCAGGGTGGGGGTTCCCTTGGAACATGGAGCAGCCTGGGTGAGGGGCCTATTTTGGTTTGCAGACTTGCCATGCCCCCCAGTGACCAAAGCAGAGGCCCTGGTATGTGGGATTTATTTATCTTCTACAATCGAAACTTTGTAGCCTGGAGTGGAGCTAAGCCTTCTGCTCGCTCTTTGGCGGCAACCATTTCTGTTGGAATTTATTTATCTTCTATAATTAAAACTTTGTAGCCTTAAATGGAGTCCTAGGCCAGCCAGGGTGTGTGGAAAGCTTGGATTCCTCTATCACTGGGGTAAACCAAGCCTCCATCCTGCTCTCTCTGTGGCCATAGCCTCTTGGTTGGGTTAATTTGCATACTTGCTCCTGATTGGCTTGTGGGCATGGGTTGTGGGTGTAGCAGAGGTACAATCAATTTGCATATTACCCTCGTATTAGATAGGATAAGAAGGTAGAAAGAGGATTTCTCAAGGTTCCAATCAATTATGAACACAATAATTTTGTTTTCAAAGCAGTGACTTTGAGCCAGAAATAACAGACATAAACAGGTATTTAATGCCTTCAAAACAGGGTTAGATTCCACTGCATCACCCCTTCTCTATATAAAACAGGCAGGGCTGACCTTTCTCATTGGAAGCTTCATTGTGAATGAAAGATGTCCAATTCCGGAAGTAATGCCAAACCACTAGTTAGTGGACCAGCTTCATTGGAATGAGCTGCCAAAATACTGATTTTTGGGCCACACTCTTGAGAGTACGACTAAATAGATCTTGATGAGGCCCAACTATGTGTGTGAATTGAAAATTTTTACTTCTGGTGATATAATGGATAAGATGATTGGAGAAACCTTTCCTGACATACATCTAAAAATACCTAGTAAGGTATTTCTCTCTCTCTCTCTCTCTCTCTCTCTCTCTCTCTCTCTCTCTCTCTCTTACACACACACACTTTAAATGTAGCTGAGTTGGGGGTAGAATAATGGTATTCTTTGGGTTCAGGTATAATAAGGAAGTTTGACTCTATAGAATTAAGTAATGTCCCAAACCTGGCCTTGGCCTGGTGTGTCTGCTGATTGCCAGTGGTCTGCAGCCTGGGGTTTAGTAGGCCTCCTGTGCACTAAGTGGGAAATGAAGCCTAGGGCTCCAGCAGAGTAGGCAGTCAGACTGTGCATGCAAACTCAGGATCCCCCAAGACAATATGCTTAGTATGTGCCAGAAAGTTGTCTGCCCTGAGGTAATGTGGACATGTACCTGTTTTAGCTTTGGCTCTGGATGGGACAAAGAAATAAGAAAATTGCTTCCTCTAATAATCCCTGAATACAAGGTCACACTCATACAAGATTATGGATTGAATTCACACAAACCTGTGTGTGCCTAAACATTTCAATCTGTATATTAAACATGAGATGGCCCTCCTTAGTGTGGCCTCTCAGTGGCAAGCAGAAACCAAAGGTATACACTTTAAACAGGGCCTCAGAAAAGCCCCACAGATGATGTTCTAAGTAAATGAACTTTATGGACACGAGGAAATAAGCCACTATAAGAGAGAAATAGTAGGAACAAAGAACTACAGAGCAGATATGCAAAAACTATAGGCATTAAAAGAAACAGGTGTCAAATATATTATGTAAAAAAAAATTGAAGGTATTTATTTTACAATTAAGAATAAGAAGATGCCCACTGTTATTGCTGTGTATTCTCCAACTGGGGTAGTAATGAATCAATGAACTGTAGTTTATAGGTATATTTTTGAGACTAATGCTAGTAAACAAAAACATAATATATCTGTATTCATTTGGTAGGGTCAAAACAAAATACCACAGACTGGGTGGCTTAAGCAGTAGAAATGTATTCTTTCACAGTTCCGAAGACCAAAGTCTGGGATCAAGTGCTGAGGCCTCACTCCTTGGCTTATGACAGCCATCTATTCCTGCATTTTTATGTAGTAATAGAGATCCAATGCCCAAACTCATACACCAGTGGGGTCCCCCGGCCTGGCCTATGGGATGGGGCTGAAACCAGCTCTTGAACATTTCCCTAGGGCTCCTGGATTGCAAGAGGGCAAAGGCCAGGCTAAGGGACCCCACTAGTGAACAGTTGGGGTCAGGGAGGGATGCGGGAGCGTGGCCAGCTGGGAAGGGACTGCAGGAGAACTCTAGGGTATGTCTGACCTGTCTTACTCAGTCCTGATCCGTTGGACCCCAGCAGCAAGCTAATCTACCAGTTGGAGCTTCTGCCCTCTGGTGGTCAGTGCATGTCATAGGAAGCAGTTGAGTGGCCTTAGCATATCATTAGCATATTACACTTCGAATGAACAGATAACCAGATGACTGGACACTTAGCCTATTAGGCTTTTATTATATAAAATTTCCTCTGTGCATCACTGTGTATAGATTTCCTGTTCTTATCAGGATACCACTCATATTGGGTTAGGACCCATCCCCATGAACTAATTTTAACTCAGTTATCTCTTTAAATACAGTCATATTTGGAAGTATGAGATGGTTAGGGCTTCACCATATGAGTTTGGGGGGATGTAATTCAGCCCATAGAAAAGTACAAGGGTAATAAGTCTAATAGGTAAAATAGGTGGGAGGGAGGGGGGATGGTTGGGGCTAGAGGCTGCAATTTTAAATTGGGTTGTAAGGGAAAGTCTTGCTGATAAAGTAACACAAGCAAAGACCTCAAGGAGGTGAGGAAGCAGGCCACACATATATATGTCAGGGATGTCTGGTGTGTTCCAGAAAAAGCAACAAAATTCCATTTCATATCCATGATCTCATCAACAACTAACAGGTCTGAGGATAACAGTTTTTGGCAAGAATGTGAAGGAATAGAAATTCTTATATACTGCTGGTGGGAGGGATATAAATTGATATAAACATTTTGGGAAATATGTAGATCTTTTTAAGTAAGAATGGAGATGACTATGGCCTACAAGCATTCCCTTCCTAAGTTTGCTCACAAAGAAACTTGTGTCTAAACATTGGGACAGGAGTGAAAGAGTATTTATGCCAACATGGTAACATTCATAGTAGCAAAAAATTGGAAACAACTCCAGTTTTAATTGAAGAATTAATAAAGTTCATGTCTTAATAAATGAAATACTATATAACAGTGGAAGTGGATGAAATATAGTTCTGTGTATCAACATGGATGACTTATCAGAAATAACGTTGAGCATATATATAGTATGCTTCCATATCAGTAAAGTTCATAAACAAGCAAAACCAAATTATTTCTTTTATGGATATGCTTATGCCCACACATGCATATAGCATCCACACATTTGTGCTAAAATTGCAGAAAAAAGCTAGAGGATGGTTAACAAATATTCAAGCAAGGAAGTGACTAATAAATATTAAAGTTGGGAGTTTGTCTCTGGTGGGCAGGGAAGGAAATTGGAACATAAAGGTATTTTTGTTCTATATCTTAAACCAGTTTATTATTACACTAGAGGCCCAGTGTGCAAATTTATGCATGGGTGGAATTCCTTGGCCTGGCCAGTAATCGGGGAGAATAGGGGGCCAGCTGGCTGTGGGGGAGGTACTTTGAGAAGTTGACTGGCTGCAGGAGATTGGCTGAGGGAGCACACTGGCCACCAGGGGGCAGCTCCTGCATTGAGCATCTGCCCACTGGTGGTCAGTGCACATCATAGAACCTGTCAACCAGTTGCTCAGTTATTTGGTCTTTTGGTTACTTAGGCTTTTATATATATAGACTGAGTGACCAGACTATTTTGATCTCTGAACACATAATAATCTGGCCTCTGTGCATCACTGTATACAGATTTTACAGATTTCCTGTTCTTTTCTTTTAATATATTTTATTTATTTTTTACAGAGAGGAAGGGAGAAGGATAGAGAGCCAGAAACATTGATGAGAGAGAGACATCCATCAGCCACCTCCTGCACACCCCTTTCTGGGGATGTGTCCGCAACCAGGATACATGCCCTTGACCGGAATTGAACCTGGGACCCCTCAGTCACCAGGCCGATGCTCTATCCACTGAGCCAAACTGGTTTTGGCTGAATTTCCTGTTCTTATCAGGGTACCACTCATATTGTGTTAGGACCCATCCCCATTTACTGATATTTACACACACACACACACACACACACACACACACACACACACGGCATGGTGCATGAAATTAGTACACAGGGGTGGTGTATCTCAGCCCAACTTGCACCCTCTCCAATATGGGACCCCTCAAGGAATGTCCAACTGCCCAGTGGGATCAGGCCTAAATAGGCAGTCAGACATCCCTCTCACAATCTAGTGCTGTTCCCAACCACTCACCTGCCTATCTGCCTGATTGCCCCTAACCACTTCTGCCTGCCAGCCTGATCACCCCCTAACAACTCCCCTGCCAGCCTGATCGATGCCTAACTGCTCCACTGGTGGCCCAGTTGCCCCTAACTGCCCTCCCCTACAGGCCTGGTTGCCCCCAACTGCCCTCTCGTGCTGGCCTGGTAACCCCTAACTACCTTCCCCTTCCAGCTTGGTTGCCCCCAACTGCCCTCACCTTCAGGCCTGGTTGCCCCCAACTGCCCTTTCCTGCAGGCCTGGTTGTCCCTAACTGCTTTCTTCTGCTGGCCTGGTTGCCCCCAACTGCCCTTTCCTGCAGGCCTGATCCCCTGCAAATGCCCTTCCCTGCAAGCCAGGGTCCATCCCAACTGCCCTCCCTTATAGGCCTGGTCCCTCCCAACTGCCCTCCCCTGCTGGCCATCTTGTGGTGGCCATCTTGTATACACATGGGGGTGCCCATTTTTGACTCTATGGGGGTGGCCATCTTGTGTGTTGGAGTGACAGTCAATTTGCATATTACCTCTTTATTATATAGGATATTGGGGGCCTGGTGTATGAATTCATGCATGGGTGGGGTCCAGCCAGCCTAGCCAGGGGGAGGGGACATGGACAGTTGGCTGGCTGCCTGCTGGTCAAACTCCTGATCCAGGGGACAATTTGCATATTAACCTTTTATTATATAGGATAAACACTGGGTGGCCAGATTATTACACATTCAGAGATCATAATAATCTGGCCACTTAGTGTAGATGGGCATTTAGATACTCAGATATAAAAAATCTTGACATGTTAATATGAGTACAGATAAAGTATATAAGTCATAAATTAACATATAGAAGATGGATTAAGATTTGTTTCTCTATATCTGGTAATCAGGAATGCCTATTCCTGCTTAAATCAGTGCTATAAAATTATGTTTTCTTTAAATGTAGCCTTAAATTTTACAAACTGTGTGTGTTTTTTTCATTTAAGCAAACTTTTTGTGTGTGAGAATTTTACATAATCCCTTATGAGAACATTAATGCTATCTTCATTAATGTGCTTTTTCTTTTCACACATTAAAAAAACAATCCTGCCCAGCCGGCACAGTTGAGTGGTTAAGTGTCAACCTATGAATTAGAAGGTCATGGTTTGATTCCTGATCAGGAAACATGCCCAGATTGTAGTCTCAATCCCCAGTATGGGGTGTGTAGGAGGCAGCCCATCAATGATTTTTTCTCATCATTGGTATTTCTAGCTCTCTCACTTTCTCTCCAAAATCAACCCAGTAAAACAAACATAACATTTTATCTCTTACAATGGTAGCACAAGGGAGAGTCTAATTCCCAGCTGACAAAGCTTTAAGTAAAGCACTGAACAGGCACCATTAGCCCTTATTTAAACATTCACTTCCTTGCTTTCAACTAAAAGGGGCGTTTAACTTCTCTGACCAGTTATTCCTGTTGATGACATAAGTAAACAACTAAGGGAGAACATATAAAATAAACTCATATTTCCCTGCATTGGAGTATTCATTTTGTATGATAAAAATTCAAAATATTTCATTTGAAGTCATGTTTTAATCATATTGCTATGTATAAACTTTATAGTTTATCTATAAGCATGTTCCCATGTTTCCTAACTTGAGCCTTTAACAACTCTAAAATCAAGGTAAACAATTGGGACTATAAGAGGAAAATTATCTTCATGCCCATGAAGTCCTTTTGTTAATGAATTGAAAGGTCAGAATTTGAGTCCAGATCTTTTGACTTCTAGTCCTGCACCTTTTCTCTTATAACATATAGCCTTTCATTAGTCCCCCTGTTTTTACTTTGGGAATTATATCATTTATGAAGGAACAAAACAAAAAAAGCTCTTTATGGCTTACATAAAGAGCAGTATATTTCTTCTCACAAGTTCAGAGAGGAGGTAGGCACTGCTGATGCTGACTTAGGGTAAAAGGCTCAAAACCATTCGGACTGATGTCTCTGTTCCCTTGTGATCAATCACAAGATAGCTGTGGCAGTTTCAGATGCCATGTTCATATTCAAGGCAAAAGCAGACAAAGATTGGAAAGGTGGTGCCAAGAGATTTTCATTTACATCTTTTTGTTTAGAGCTGTGACATAAATATTTCACATTGAAAGAAGTGCTGAGAAATTGTTTTGTTTGTTTGTTTGTTTGCTTGTTTGTTTTCAACCTCTGTAGTAGAAGCCAGCAAAGGAGAATGGGGTTGGGATTGAATGGGGTTTTGCATACACCAAAGCCTATAGTGTTTGTCATAAGAAATTAGAGGCATAGCTCAGATGCTGATGCTGAGCGCTTTGATTAATCAATATGTGCACAGCCACTTAGTTTTAAGCTCAAAAAATTCTTTGTAAGCCCTTCTTTATGGGTTGCTCCACAGTGGACCATAAGTAATTACTGAAATTCTGTCTATTAATTAAAAAGCAGATTAGTGGTAAAGTTAGTACGATCATTAGCAGTGTTTCTCTGTGGTCATGTGGCTTCTTCATCAATCTCTTATAGGAGTAGCTGCTGGTCTTGCTCTTGGGCACTTACGGCTTTGCCTTTTGCTTTTACAAAGCATCTGGAGACTCAGGCGATCAAACCAGGGTCCAGATGCTATGGGCTATTTCTTTTTTCTAAATTCAGCAAAACATAACTATAAAGCGTCATCATTACTCTCTTTATACACATTTATCTAAACCCTTGGGATATGCTCTAAAATAGGGGCTGGCAAACTTTCTGTAAAAAGCCAGATAGCAAATATTTTAAGCTCTGTAGCTATTGTTGACTTTGTGTTGTGACTAATCAACTCTGCCATCATAGAGCAAAAACAGTTATAAACAAGATGTAAATGAAGGACTATATTGTGATCTACAAAAACAAGTGGAGAGCTGGATTTGATGCTTGGGCCAAATTGTACCTAGTCTCACTCTAGAATAAGGATAGCAATACCAAATCATAGCCAAATTTATACAGTACTTATGAGCCAGACCTTGTTCTATGTCCTTTTCAAGTAGTTCTATTAATTCTGTTCTTATACTAATCCTATGGGGTAAGTGCTATTATTAACTCATTTCTCATATGAGAATACAGACCCAGGGAGTTTATTTGTCTTGCCCAAAGTCCCAGCTAGGGCAATCCTAGTGGGTCTCCAGATTCAGTTTGGCTCCACTGTGTGTTCTCTCCTGAGACAGGTTTTATAGATGTCTATTGAAGAAATTTAGATAATAAAGCAAAATATTATTTTTCCATAATCTATTCATCCACTCTTATATCCACTCATGTAACCTAGTTAACAAATATTTATATCCTAGCTCTCACGTGGTAAGTATTGTGCTAGGAAGTGGTGACTCAACAGTGAACAAGATTGATTTCTCTCTCTGTACAAGGTTTGCCATCTAGTAAGCGAAGGCAGACAAATACACAAGTAACCAAGACCATTGTGCCAAAAAGTGAAGACTATGTGCCTGGAGGAAGTGATAGTTACTGGGCTGACGAGTCCACACATGGAAGAAATAAGCCACATGGAGTTTTGAGAGAAAGAGAGTTCCTGGCAGAGAGAAAAACACATTCAACTCACAGAGATGAGAATGAGCTTGGCTAGAAGGCCACACAGAAGGGTGTAGAAAGGGCCTTACAAATAAATGATGTAAGGGGCTTTTAGAGAGTCAATCATGGGGCAGGACATATAGGACCTTTTAGGTAAAGATGAATTTCAGTCTTATTCTTGTCTGATGAGATTTGAAGCAGGAAAGTGGGTGATCTGATTTGCGGTTTGCTTATAAGAAATATATTATATTTGGTCATTCAAATGATTTCTCATGCATATCTGGTTTTCACCCATAGTTCCTGGCTAGTAGCTCCCAGACCTCTTGGAATTTCTTAAGCATTGAGAGTGAAAAAACTGTCTTTTGGTATGTTAATGAGGTGACTTTTGGGATGCAGCTAAGGATAGGCTGGCTGCCAGGAGACCTAACATTGTGGTTCCACCCCTTACCTCCAGGGATCAACTGCCCCTGGTCAGTGGTTTAATCAGTCATACCCCATGAAATGAAACTTCTATAACAATCCAGGAGAACAGAGGATGGGATTTGGGGAGCGTCTCGGTTGGTTGACAGGGGAAGATGGGAGAGTGCACCTGGAGAGGGTGTAGAAGCTCTCTGCCCTCCCTCCCTGCCTTGCCCTATGCATTTCTTTTGTCTGGCTGTTCCTGAGTTTTTTTTTTTTATCCTTTTACAATAAACCAGTGATCTACTAGTAACACATTTCTCTGAGCTCTGGAACTTTTCTGGCAAATTAATCGAAGCGTTGTGGAAACCTCTGATTAATGGCCAGCCAGTCAGAAGAGCAGCTAACAATCTGGACTTGTGATTGGCATTCTGATTTGGAGAGAGTCGTTGGCATCTTCGATCCATGGCCAGCTTGCCCGAAGCACAGAGAGCATGGGCTCATAGTGGGCCTCAAGTATATGTGTTTGGGGTAGGGCAGTCTTGTAGGACAGGTTCTTGTGGAATCTGATTCTATTTCCAAGTAGTAGGTAGTGTTAGAATTGAATTGAATTCTAGAGTACCCTGTTGGTGTCTGAGACTTGTTTGCTGGTGTGGGGAGAATTGAGTCCAGGAACCCAATTTTACTGTTTGACATCATCAACTCTGGCTGCTCTCAGGAGATTACAGGAGGTAGTTGGAGGATTATTAGGAGATTAATACATGAGTCCCAGAGAGAGAAGGTGGATGTAGAGAAATGAAAAGTAGAAAGTTTGGGAGTTCTATTTTTTTTAAATTAATTTTTATTAATTTTTTATACATATCTCCCCATTGCCCCCCCTCCCTCCCAGGCGTACCCCGACCCCCCAGTGTCTGTGATCATTGGTTATGTTTATAAGCATGCATACAAGTCCTTTGATTGATCACTTATTTACCTCACCTAACTTTAATCTTTCTGCTATAATTTCACAGTCTGTTTGATGCTTTATGATTTTTGTCCTCCTGAGAATTATCAGTCTACTCCTTTTCTGTGCTCCTAATTCTATTATATTCACCAGTTTATTCTGTTGATCAGATTTTTAATTCACTTAATTTTTAGATTCACTTGTTGACAGATGTGTATTTGTTGTTCATAATTTTTTGTCTTTTACCTTTTTCTTCTTCCTCTTCTAAAAGGGTACCTTTCAGCATTTCATATAATACTGGTTTGGAGTTGATGAACTCCTTTAGCTTTTTCTTATCTGTGAAGGTCTTTATCTGCCCTTCAATTCTGAATGATAGCTTTGCTGGATAGATTATTCTTGGTTGTAGGTTCTTGTTGTTCATCACGTTGAATATTTCTTGCCACTCCCGTCTGGCCTGCATCGTTTCTGTTGAGAAATCAGCTGACAGTCGTATGGGTGCTCCCTTGTAGGTAATAAACTGTTTTTCTCTTGCTGCTTTTAATATTCTCTCTTTCTCTTTTGCTCTTGGCATTTTAATTATGATGTGTCTTGGTGTAGTCCTCTTTGGGTTCCTTTTCTTTGGGGTTCTGTGTGCTTCCTCGACTTGTAAGTCTATTTCTTTTACCAGATGTGGGAAGTTTTCAGTCATTATTTCTTTAAACAGGTTTTCAGTGTCTTGCTCTCTCTCTTCTTCTGGCACCCCCACAATTCTGATGTTGGTACGCTTGAAGCTGTCCCAGAGGCTCTTTACATTATCTTCACATTTTTGGATTCTTTTCTCTTCTTGCTTTTCCAGTTGAATGTTTTCTGCTTCTTTATATTTCAAATTTTTGACTTGATCCTTGCCTTTCTCTAGTCTGCTGTTAGTACTCTGCATAATAGTTTTTATTTCAGTCAGTGTATTTATCATCTCCTCTTGGGTCTCACTAAATTTATCCATCTTTTCTAGCATATTCTTGCAAAACCTTATAAGCGTGGTTTTGAACTCTATATCCAGTCTTTTTTTTTCCTCCATTTCTTTTGCTTGTAATCCCTTCCCTTGTCTCGGCATTTTCACTGTGCCGGGGAAACTTCTGTGCTGGATTCAGCCGCAGAAGCCTCTGTTGAGCTTGGGATGGGTGGAGTCTCAGGGCCTAAGGGACCGCCTTGCCTTCCAGTCGGCCCCGCCCTCCACGGCCCCTGAGTCTCACGTGACTGGGTAATGGCTGGAGCGGTCCTTGTGCTCAAGCACCCGCAGCGCCTCTAGCCGCTGCCTTTCCGGCTCCCCTGCGAACCAGGACCACACGAGTCTAGGTCCCCAGGGTTTCGCCCAAAACAGGGGCCCAGTGGACTCAGAAGTGGCGCAGTTGGGAGGGTCTGTCTCCCGCCCACTCGCGAAAGCCAGCGGCACAATCAGCAATCCGTCCTCCGCGTGGTGCCGTGCGCGACCAGACCTCCGATCCTTTGCGACTCCCCTAAATTTCCGTGCACTTCTCCCTTTTCACAGTCCAAACTCCCCCCGTATGAGTTTCGGCTGGATCTGGGGTTTAGTGTCGTAAGATAAGGGGTTCAATGCCGTTGGGAGTCTCCGTTTCCCTCCCGCCAGAGAAAGCCAGCCAGGTCCTCTGGCGTCCGCTCTCTCAGCGCGCTCGTCTCCGTACCTCAGCTTTTTGCAGCTCCTCTGGGTCTCCGTGAGCCCCTCTCTTTCCCTCTAGTTGTAGAACTTCCACTCAGCCAGCTTTCCTGTGGTTCTGGATGATGTCTGTTCTGTCTTTTAGTTGTAGCTTTGAAATTGTTGTGCGAGGCAGCAGTATAGGTGTTTACCTATGCCGCCATCTTGGATTCTCCTCCTTAAAGAACTATATCGGGAGTTCTATTTTTATAAGTGGGGTGGATAAATTGGACATTGGGCCAGGGGAAAGGATAATCCAAAACAGCACCTGTGGTTCAGGTTGAGCATATAGTAACATTTACAAAGATGAGGAAACTCATAAAAGAGAGAATTTGGGAAGGAAAGGGATAACCAGGAGTTCTTCTGGGGACAAGTTAGTGTTGTTTGACTATTCCATGTCCAAGTAGAGCTGTCAAGTGGGCTCTTATATATATATAAATCTGGATTACAGAGCAGAAGTTATGGCTCAGTTGAAAATTTCAGAGTTATATGTATTAAGATGATTGTATCAATTAGAAATTTCCTGTTGCATGCAACAGGAAACCAAAAATTGAACTAGGTTAAATGATAATTACTTGTAAGAGGAAGCCCAGATGTAGGTCAACATTCTGGTTTGATTTGTTGAACACTTCAATGATGTCTTCAAAGACCCAAGTATTTTCCTCTCTTTATTGTATGAGTATCTTCTGTATCCCAAAGTTGGTTTTTGTGTGGTTGACATCAAAGCTATGGACTTCCTCATTCATATGTGAAGGGGTGTTTAGGGTGGGTGGGGGTAAGTGGGTTAGAAAACAGATAAACAGAGAAAAAGCACACACTAAATGCCTCTAACAAACATTGACAATGTATGCCTCTCAAGAATAGAAATGGCCCTTGCCAAGGATACCTGAGCAAACCTTCACTCACATCTTATTGGTCCAAATTGGCTTAGGCCTGCTTATCCCTAAAACAGTAACTGGCAAGTCATAAAGTTTCTTCTGTTGAGTTAGACAAAGTACCTGGAGTAGAACCAATTTGGGAAGTCAGACTTAAAGTCCATTATCTAGAGTGATGAAATCACACAGGGAAAAGGTGGAGATATGGGCTAGAAGAGAATCTAGGTCTGTGCCCTAGGAATTCTAGTAATTAGAGGCTGAACTGAGACACAGGAGGAAAGAACAATGGCCAGTAAGGGATAAGAAAACCAGGAGGGTGTCTTGGTACACAAGTTGAAAGGAGAAAGTATGGGGATCTGCAAAAGGCTAGTGAGGGAAAATGAAATGAGGCAGAAAGGTGACCTTTAGATTTCATTAGAGTCAGGAAAGACTGTTGTCCTATAGAGCATTCATTGTCTATTTGGCTGGGACTGGAAGCAGGATATTACAAATTTATAAAATCCCAATATCTGATAAGTTATTGTTTCTGGAGGAATGGTAAAGAGTGTTAATTGTGGATTGATAGTCATTAGGAATAATTGTTATTTACCTTGTTATGCAGGATTAAATGTCTCTTTTCAGACCTTTAAAGATAGACCAGATCAGGTTTCACACATTAATACTCAGGGTTTTGAACCTTTAGTATACCATAAGCTGATAAAAAAGCAATATGAAAATATTAAAATCTGACCTCCTTATCTTCCTTTTTGCATTTCTGCAAACTTTCTTCTTCATATATGCCTGAGTGGGCCACAGCTATGCCGATGGCAGGTGAGTCAAAATCATCTTGACTACATGTGTGAAATTTATGTGGATGTCAATGATAATTTCATGTTCCCTTATGTTGAGAAATAAAATAATGGATGGATGGATGATGAATGGATAGAACGCTGAAATGCTACATGTTTGAAATTTCTTAATCAAGCCCAGAGTGAGATAAAATCAAATGTCGTATAAATGATATGAGGGACCAAATGGAAAGAGATATGGAAGGGAGAAAAATATAGCATGTTTTGGCCTTTTTTTTGGTATCTGTTTGTTTAAATGTCAACTTTTTCCTTGACTTTCTGAACTCCTTCAAAGAAAGAACTGTATTTTTTTCTTTTGTATTTTCAGGGTTTAAATAGAGTGCAATGACTATTAAAATGTTAAGTACACATTTACTTACTTTAGGAGAAGGTTATATGAAATGGGGCAGATGGGCATAGGACTGACATTACTTAAGGAAACAATAGTTTTGCACCTTTATGTGATGCTATTAGTTATGTTGAGGAACCTGACAAAAGAGCCCCCATGTTAAGAAATAAAAAGTTTCCTAAAAGGCCCCACTAGTCCAATTAAGCCAGTGCTTCAACCAGCAGTGCTTTTGCTTCTCGAGGGGCATTTGGAAACACCTGAAGACATTTGGCACAGTTTTCTGCATAGTAAATGGCGCGTTTACTTCTTGTGTACTTGTAGAATAGGGCCTGTAGTTATCCCGGTAATGGTTACCTGGGGAAGAGCAGACCTAATCCTAGACTCCATGGTTATGTAGAGCTCTTTGTGATGTGTTTGTAGAGACTTTTCAGGCACCGTGGTTGTTCAAGAAATTGAGCTTCACCTGCTTGTATCATTTCTCTGGACAAGGCCTTCCTTCTTTACCTGAGAACCTAACCTAGCACACCTGGAATGCATAGCAAAGATTAAGCAATGATCAAATGAATGGCAGGGCGTGTAATGAAATGTGCCCTGTTTTGCATCTCCCCACTCCCCACCTGGCACTCAAATGGCCCAGCACTAAAACATGCAACAATGCCGCTGTGTCCACTTGACTTTCCCATTTGGGCATGAACAGCAGGTGGTGTCTGACAAGCTGAAGGATGCGGAATAAAGGCTCCACACAGCTGTAAATAGCAAGGCGCTCCCCAGGATAAGGCAGGGAGTGTTGGGATCCTTCCTGATCTGGCAGGCTGCTGTGCAGTCGCATCTGCGTGCATAGCTGCGATGTCTCTCATTACCATTCCAAATGATGAGCTTGTTTCTTAATGCACATAAATTGCCTTCAATAGATGGGGTGATTGAACACTGTAAATATTTTTCTGTGACACTAAAAATAGTAGGAACTCTGGAAAGCATTTTTGTTTCCTTTCCTGCAAAGGCTTGTCTTTCTGCAGAGGCTGAGTCCATGAATATGATAATTTACACACACCCTTCTCACTGCATCTTTTGCCAGCTTCTTTACCAGGGTGAGGGCTGTCAGGGCTCTGTCAGACACACTACCCTCAATAATGCTGAGCTGGCCTAGGGATTCTGTTGTTCTTGGTGTATGTACATGTTGGGAGGGTAGGGGGTGGTGATTAGGGCAATGGTTTTGGGAAAAGCTGCTGGATTTGGGACAGAGAGGGCCCTCCACCAGTCCACTGCCTTGTCATGTGTCTAGGCTGCTGCACCTCTGTTCCTTAGGGCAAAATACCAGCTTGCTCTTCCTGCATATTTTTAAGGGCCTGCCATCCCTTGAGGAGCTGCTCATGCAAATGATTTATGGCAAAGCTTGTCCTCTTCCATCTTCTGTTTTCTATGAGACTCTCCACTACATCACTATGTTACTACATCACTGTGTTAGCAGTCTTGGTGTCAGAATAAGGGGTCACCCTCATCCAGGCTCCCCAAAATTCTGTAAGATGCCCTTGGAGAGGGGAAGGGAATTCATATAAAAATATCTATGCTTATGGTTCCAAGTATGATTGTCTAGGGTAGCACTGAATAAGACAGCATTTCTACAAATTTATATAAAGGCAAATGGATTGAAATGAGAAAAAGAAGTCTCCATCCCCGGACAAAATTCACAGATATTCAGAGGATAGCCTTCAGACATTCCCCTTCAATGCCAATCCATCCCCCCAGAATTGTCTGCATTTCTCTCTTGCTTTATCTATACTAATAAAAGGCTAATATGCTAATTAGACCAGATAGACCAGACATCTTCTAGATGTCTGGAACTCCTTCCAGACAAAGTTGAGGGCCAAGTGAGGGCAGGCAGCTGTGGTGGCCTGCAGTGGCAGAAGCAGTGGGGTGATGGAGGCAGTGCCTTTCCCCTGATAGGCCTGTTTGCCTCCCGCAGAGGTGGCTGGAGAGGCTGTGGTGCTGGTCCTGGGTCCCAGTGCTGCAGGCCCTCCTTCTCCAGAAGATGTGGCATGGTCATAGGGTCCTGGGGTCCCAGTCCCAGCACTATGGCCCCTCCTTCTACAGAGGCAGCAGGAGAGGGGGCTGCGCTGTCCTGGAGCCTCAGCAGAGGCTGGACAGGTGGACTGCAGTGCCTCAACCTCCCCCAGTCCCGCCCCCAGCCAGCCTGGCCCCAGATCAACCTCAGCTTTCGGTTGAGCCGTACTCTCCCCCTTCCCTGCTCCTGCTCAGCCAGAAACCATGCTCACTGCTGGTGAGGTGGGGTGAGCTTCTCTCACCTCCATGGCAGGTGGGCAGTAAGGAGCAAGGGGTCTTGGACTGCAAGAGCCCTGGACTGCGAGAGGGATGTCTGAGTTCCACCTTAGGCCTGATCCCCGAGGAGTCCTAAATGGTGAGAGGGCACAGGCCAGGCTGAGGGGCCCCCGCCCTTCCCCCCAAATGCACAAATTTTGTGCACTGGACCTCTAGTAGTCTCATAAACAGAAACTAAGCTATGATGCAGGAATAATGGAGAAATGCTGATCCTGCTACTGTGTTTTCTCATGTTATCCCCAGTCAGTATTTTATGACTTAAGTGACATTATAGAGAAAATATAAAAACGATTGCTAGTATCTTCCCCCTAGCATGTGAGAATGTTCTCATAACATCGATAAATTCCTCTTGGGGGCTGGAAGCAGCTGCTGGGCTGAGCTGTCCGAGGTCAACAGCAGGAATGCAGCACAGGAAGTGGTTACCAGCTCTGCCTTAGTCTCTAGGTGTCAGTCTTGTTTTGACTGCTAACACTCTGCTGAGTTCTTTCAGCTATAAAAGGAGGAAGCCTTGGCCTGTTCTGCCTCTGCTCCTGCATGCAGGTCCAGGACTCCTGAACTGATTGTTGGTGAAGATGCCGTAGGCATATGTTCCTGATAACACTGATCATATGTCTCAGTTAACTGACCACTCCATTGATATTGGAGTGTCTATTCTTTAAGGGCAAGACACCAGGTGAGTGTCTTCCCTGTGTGAGGTATGTATGTATGTATGCATTCTGTTTGTGTACACGTATATGTATGTATGTGTGTCTGCATGTGTGTGTGTGTGTGTATGTGTGTGTGTGTGTATGTGTGTGTAAGTCACAGAAAGCTGCTGGAAGGGAGCAGGTGCTGGGCCCAAGTGCCAAATGGCCCATAAGAGCAGGGTAAGGGCTTTTGGTTTTTGCAACTCTAAGCTGTGGTCTTCACCCCCGTTGTTACAGTGCCAGCAGGCAAGGGATTGCCTCAAATAAGCTGCTTGGAAACCAAAAAGGGTTCTTTGCAGAGAAACTGCTTCTTGGCAAGGCAAGAAGAAAAGCTGTGAATCTTTCCTGCTTTTGGCAGTGGGCCTGGTGGTTACAAAGGGGCAGGATTGATGCCCAAAGCCAACGGACTCCGGCCGTGATTTCTGGGAGAACCCTTTCTGGCAGCTCTTCCTCGGAGCTCAAGCCACAAGAATGAATAAATGACATAGACACTCAAATCTCTTGTGTGAAAACAGGTCTAGAGTTAATACATTCACAAATAAAATAAACATATTTATCAGATTGCTGGGAAAATGACATCCGCATACTTATTATTTTGTTTTCTGGTAAATGTGTGTGTTTTTTCAAACTTGAAGACTTTGTATAGTATTAAATTGAGACTGTAGATTTAGAAACCAGCTCATTTGAAATGTATTCTTTAGGCATTATTGTGAGGAATGTAAATAAAGATGCTTCACAAGAAAGGGGGAGGATGGACATGTGATTTCTAACATGCAGCTCTACATGTTTATCTACCGTCATGCGCTGAATTGTGTTTTCCCCTCCCCCGGCCCCCAAATTCATATGTTGAAGTCCTAACACCTGCACCGTAGAAATGACTATATTTGGAGATAGGGTCTTTAAAGAGGTAATTAAGTTAAAGGGAAGTTATTAGTGTGGACCTTAATCCTATATGAATGGTATCCTTATAAGAAGAAGAAATTAGATACAGACATAGAGGGAAACCATGTGAAGACTGAGGAAAAGACTGCTATCTACAGGCTAAGGAGAGAGCCCTCAGAAGAAGCTAATACTGCTGACACCTTGAACTTGGATTTTTAACCTTCAGAAGCTGGAAGAATCGTATTTTGTGGTCAGAAGGTAAAACTTTATAAGATTTTTGAGCTGGAGCAGTACCAAGTGAAGAAAAGATGATGGCCAAAAGGAGGGATTATTCAAGTAAAGTGTAGTTAAAAGTCATTGAAGCTTAAAAAAAAAAAGGCAGAGAAAAAGGCAAAAGTTCATTTTAATCACAATTTATCATGAAAAGTAAAACTAGGTGACATCTCTGTGAAGAGTGAGCAGCCAGGGCTGGGGTGGCAGAAGATAGGCCTAATGATGATTAATCGTGAGACATTTTCCCCTTAGGAAAGAGTGTATGCCTGTTTATTTATTTTGGGGTAAGCTTATTTACATAGAGGGAGTAAGACAGTCTGGGTTTTTCCATTTCTAATGTCAAATAAATCCCTATTTGCTGGAGAAAAAGCAGCACAGATGTGATAGATGCTCTAAATAATGAACTCTCCCTCAATAACACAAAATTGCAAATGAGTTGTGATATGCTCATGATTATTTCTTTAATGAAAATGTGACATTAAGCTATTCCCAGAAACATAGTAAACTTCTGTTTGCTGATACGCTGGGCCTTTCATTAACCTTTTCACACATGCCGTAGGATCCATTTTCTGCTTATCAAAGCTTTATATTCTAATCCCTCATAAATGCTAGAGAAGTATAAATGAATTTGGAGAAGTTGTTTTTTGTTGTTGTTTGTTTTTTGTTTTTCAATACATGAGAGAAAAGGGTTGGAGGCTCTACATTCTAGTTTTAAAGCACCAAAAACACTAAAAACAAGATTGATGACTGGAACAAATTGAAATCTTGAATGACAGTTGTCATAGAAAGGTTAAAATCCCTGTGAAGTTCACTCAGTGAACTGCTAGTATCTGACTAGCACAGACATAGCCTTTATGTTTTATAGTAGAGGCCCGGTGCACCAAATTTGTGCACTGGGGAGGGGGGAGGTCCCTCAGCCCAGCCTGTGCCTTCCTGCAGTCCAGGAGCCCTTGGGGGATGTCTGCGGAGACCTAAGTGGCAGTTGGACATCTTTAGCACTGCTGTGAAGGCAGGAGAGGCTCCTGCCATCACTGCTGTGCTTGCCCCTGGTGAGCCTGGCTCAGGGTTACTGGCTGAGCAGAGCTCCCGCTGTGGGAGTGCACTGACCAGCAGGGGGCAGCTCCTGCATTGAGCATCTGCCCCTGGTGGTCAATATGTGTCATAGCAACTGATCGTTCTGCCTTTTGGTCGGTTTGCATATTATCCTTTTATTATATAGGATTACTTCTTCTTTTCTTGTTTTGAGAAATGATGTTGACAGAGACATATAAAAGAGGGCAGACAACTTGCAAAAAAATTGGTACAAGTTAAGAAAACTCCATGAGGTTGATCTATTAGGTTCCTAAGACTCAGTTTCTCACTTTTACATGATTTTTGAAGCATATCAGATCTCAGGTTCTGTCCTGTAAATTGTCCATAAAGAGCATTTCAAATTATTTATGCTGCATTTTATTTTGTATAACCGTGCCTGAAGCTGTGGCATAGAAAAAGCCATAGCAAATGTGCCCAAGCGTGTCTTCTATCAACTGTTGAGACATCAGTATGGCCAGGGTTCTGTGAAACATGGATTTCTCAGGCTTAACTTTAAGAGCCCAGAATAGAGTTTGCTATTGTTTTCTTCTACTTGGTTGCATGTTCTACATTGCCAGTGGTGCCACTGTCTGAAAGTGAACTATGTTCACCTGGATCAAAGACTTCAGTCAAACAGTGTAAGCAGCAGCAACACTGGAAAACCACTGGAGTGCTACTAGACTGAGCCAGGAAGGAGTGCTGGGTGGCAAGCGGGACTCTTCAGCTCACTTGAGGGCCTCCATGGGGACAGGTAGCCCAGTATGGTCTCTGCAAGCTACCATATTTTTCTGTATATAAGATGCTATTTTTTTCTAAAATTGTTAGACTGAAAATCAAGGGGCATCTTTATATGGAAGTCAGCCATGGAGGGAGCTGCATAATGCATAGCTGCCCATACCTTGTCTAACAGCTTTCCTCTAATCACCAGCCTTCTGCTTTCTGACGTCAGCTAATGCGGTAATTGAGGTGGAGGTGGAGAGTGCACAGATGCAACAGGGATGCGAGCATTCTGAGCCCATAAAGATGTCAAAAAATAGAAAGATAAATACCAGTAAGCAATTGTCTTACGCTGCAAAATTCAAACTGAATGCAATCAGCTATGCAAAAGAGCATGGGAATAGAGTTGCAGAGAGACAATTTGGACCTCCTCTCACTGAGTGTGTATCAGACAGTGGAGAAAACAGGAAGAACAACTCCTTAAGGTGCCAAAAAAGAGAGAAGGCCTTAAGAGGAAAACCAGCAAAATGTTTAAAATATTGATTTCTTAATTTGGGTTGGAAAAATGGGGGGCAGGGGAGCATCTTTATACATGGAAGTATCTTATACATGAAAAAATATGGTAAGTGGAACTTCCTTCTGCCCTTTCCCCCAGGCACCTGAAAAGTCTTGGACCTTTTCAAATGGATTCAGATTTCTTAAGCCTATTCCAATATATCCTGAAGCTGGATCTTCTTCTCACCCCACCCAAGGCCACCATTCAAGGTCAAAGCATATGGATCTGCTTTTAACTAATGACACCAGCTGCCTAACCTTGAGTACCTAATCTCTTTGTGGCCCAATCCCAGTCAAAACTTGGTTGTGAAAAATCATAACTATGAAGGAGTGTTTGTGTATGTGCTAGTCCATCCACTTCTCCTAATATAAAAAGTGTTTCCCTCGGATGAAGAAAACCATCAGAGAACTGTCTGCCTTGATCTTATTGGCCCCTTGTCAAAGTGCTTTAGCCAAATTGCACCTCAGTATCGGAACTACTCTTGGCTTGCAGTGCAGGTTTCATCAGCAACAGCTGAGCATCTTTTGCTGTTGATTTTCCTATGGGATGTGTTTGAGGGCATTGCTCACCACACCCCATAGGATCCCCACTAGGAGGCCTCAAGGAGACATTGCTCTCGGGTCTCAGTGCCAGGAAAAACCACGTTACTCCCAGGTAGTCGGTTTGTTTTCCTCTGAAACATGTGATTCGTCTTGTAACATATTTTTCCCTCTTTACTTTAGCCATTAGAAAGTTACAGCTCAAAGTGGGACATACGTCTAAGAAGTATAATGCTAATTTTACCCTTAGCTTTATTATAATCCTACCCATTACCTTCTGTACCATCTCCTTTAAGGATTTTTATATCTCTTTTTGATTGGTGTATTGAGAATATAACGTTGGTTATATAACGTTTCCTCTGAAGACATGATACACAGTCTCAAGGGTAAAATAGTAAAGATACAGTTCCTGATGCTCAAAAAAATAAAGTAATGAGCCAACAACAAAGAAACCCACAAGTGGAACAGGCTCAGTTTAAAGTACATGTATGTTGTAAAGAATGGCTGCCATGCAGCTTCATGTCATTCATTTTAAGTCAAAAAGACCCTGCTAGAATCAGTGTTCCCTGGAGTGTGTTCGATAGGAAGTTAGTTCTTCAAGGATTCTATGTTCAAATATGTTTGGGACACTCAAAGAATATACTTAACTTTTTTTGAAAGCTGAACTACAGGATTTCTAGATGATCTTAACTTCATTGTGAATCTTCAGGAGGCAGACTATATGGTGCAGAGTTTCTAAATTTATTTGACCATTTATTTTTCCTGGAGCATGTCCAAGAGCTAATCTTTTTTGAGAAATACTAGAATACACTAATGCCATAATGATAATTATTATTATTAGAAAGGACACTCTGTTTTCTCTTAAAAGTGTAGGGCAAAGGCTTAGATATTTATTGCTAGTAATCATAAATTTTTATTTTAAAATTTAAAGTGGCAATGCATTAAAACAAAACTTATGAAAACCTTTATAGTCCAGGTGTGCTGTTCTTTGGATTTATTTTAGTGGAGTCATTTATATTTAGGTTATTCTTTCTTAATTTAGCATTTAAAGTTCTTGCCTACAGGATAATGTGTGTTGAGGTGGAATCCTTGGTGACATGCTAATTTGATAACATAATTACACTGTAGGAAAGCACAATAGTAAAGAGTGGTTGGAGTCTGGAATGAGACATAGTTTCCATTTCTGGCTCTATCATTTACTAGATCTGTGACCTTGGGAAAGTTACTTAAATTCTATTAGCCTTGGTTTCTTTGCCTGTAACGTGGGTATTCTGACATACCTACCTCATAGACTTGTTTTGAGGACTAAATTAATTCTCGTGTGTGTGTGTAGAGTGCTTAGCACAGTGATTTTCATATTGTAAGTACCTAATAAATTGTAATTGTTTTAATTTTTGTTTATTCAGCAAACATTTATTGAGCAACTGCCAGGTAATGGGTATTGCATTGTGTCTGTGGTTATAGATATGAATGAGTCATAGTTCCTGCCCTTGAAAAACATAGTCAAGTAGACAACTGTACAAAAATGTGTGAAGTGCAGTTTGTGGATTAATGATAACCTTAGATGCAGAAAGAGTGGATTCATAGAAGAGAAGGTTGTCAGTTCTTTGGGACAGTATGGAAAGGTGGCTGACATGGGGACCTATAGTAGATGCTACATTATAGATGCGTTATAAAAGGTAATTCCATGTTTGCCAGGGAGAGGACAGTGAGGCAGGGGTGTGGGCAAGAGAGATTCCAGGATGACTGATGAGAATGAACAGAGGAGGCAGAGTAAATTCAGGAAGCTGCAGGTAGCTCAGAATAGCTGTGAATGGCACTGGCAGGGCAGAAGTGTGATGAGAAACCAGATGTATAAGGTCAGCAGTGAAGCATTTGCAAGTCATGCAGTAAGTAGTAGGCAGGCACTGAGGTGTTTCAGCAGCAGAGTGACTTGATTTTAGACCATTGCTACTCCATGTGTGGTATAAGCTTTTGCTGCATTAGCATCAGATAGGTCTTCTATTAGAAATACAAGATCTCAGGCACCATCCACTGCTACTGAATCAGTCTCAGCAATCCATGTTTTGGGCAAACTCTAGATGACTTTTTGTAACATTAAAGTTGGGGAAGCACTGTTTTAGGTAGATCACTCTGTGCTTTACAGAGGGTAGACTGGACCCTCTCTAGTTAGAAGCAGGGAGATTGATGAATGAAAGACCATTGTCCAGGTGGAGAATGATGGCAGGTTCTGAACTAAATCAGAAGTGGAGGGAAAAAAAGAGGAAGAGATATAAAATGGAATATTAATAAAGTTTACTTTATAGAATCTTAGCTACTACCTGGATGCTATGTTAGAAAAAGGGATGGTTCAGGGATAAGTCCTAGGTTTCTTACTTTATTAAGAAACTATGGGAGAATTCAAGATGGCGGCATAGGTAAACACCTACACTGCTGCCTCGCACAACAATTTCAAAACTACAACTAAAAGACAGAACGGACATCATCCAGAACCACAGGAAAGCTGGCTGAGTGGAAGTTCTACAACTAGAAGAAAAGAGAGGGGCTCACAGAAACCCAGAGGAGCTGCAAAAAGCTGAGGTACGGAGACGCGTGCGAGGAGAGAGCCAGTGACGGAGTACCTGTCTGGCTTTCTCTGGCGGGAGGGGAACGGAGACTCCCAAAGGAATTAAACCCCTTATCTTACGACACTAAACCCCAGATCCAGCCGAAATTCATACGGGGTGAGTTTGGACTGTGAAAAGGGAGAAGTGCCAGAAATTTAGATGCAAAAGATCAAAGGCCTGGTGGCGGCGCGCACGGCACTTCACGCAGGACAGATTGCTGATTGTGCCGCTGGCTTTCTCAAGTGGGTGGGAGACAGACCCTCCGAATCGTGTCACTTCTGAGTCCAATGGGCCCCTGTTTCGGGCAAAACCCTGGGGACCTAGACTCGTGTGGTCCTGGTGCGCAGGGGAGCTGGAAAGGCAGCGGTTAGAGGCACTGCGGGCGCTCAGGCACAAGAACCGCTCCAACAATTACCCAGTCACGTGAGACTCAGGGGCCGTGGAGGGCGAGGCCGACTGGAAGGCAAGGCGGTCCCTTAAGCCCTGAGACTCCACCCCTCCCAAGCTCAACAGAGGCTTCTGCGGCTTTGCAAGTCTAGCATTATAAGGCTGAATCCAACACAGAAGTTTCCCCGACATAGCGAAAATGCCAAGACAAGGGAAGGGATCACAAACAAAAGAAATGGAGGAAAAAAAACAACTGGATATAGAGTTCAAAACCACGCTTATAAGGTTTTTCAAGAATATGCTAGAAAAGATGGATAAATTTATCAAGTCCCAAGAGGAGATGAAAAAGGACCAACTAGAGATGCAAAAGAGCCAACTAGAGATGGTAAAGGTCCAACTAAAGATGAAAAAGGACCAACTAGAAATTAAACATACACTGACTGAAATAAAAAATATTATACAGAGTCCTAACAGCAGACTAGAGAAAGGCAAGAATCAAGTAAAAAATTTGAAATATAAAGAAGAAGAAAACACTCAACTGGAAAAGCAAGAAGAGAAAATAATCCAAAAATGTGAAGATAATGTAAGGAGACTCTGGGACAGCTTCAAATGTACCAACATCAGAATTGTGGGAGTGCCAGAAGAGAGAGAGCAAGATACTGAAAACCTATTTAAAGAAATAATGACTGAAAACTTCCCACATCTGGTGAAAGAAATAGACTTACACGTCCAGGAAGCACACAGAACCCCATATAAAAGGAATCCAAAGAGGACCACACCAAGACACATCATAATTAAAATACCAAGAGCAAAAGACAAAGAGAGAATATTAAAAGCAGCAAGAGAAAAACAGTTCATTACCTACAAGGGAGCACCCATACGACTGTCAGCTGATTTCTCAACAGAAACGATGCAGGCCAGGTGGGAGTGGCAAGAAATATTCAACGTGATGAATAGCAAGAACCTACAGCCAAGAATAATCTATCCAGAAAAGCTATCATTCAGAATTGAAGGGCAGATAAAGAGCTTCACAGATAAGAAAAAGCTAAAGGAGTTCATCAACTCCAAACCAGTATTATATGAAATGCTGAAAGGTACTCTTTAAGAAGAGGAAGAAGAAAAAGATTAAAGTAAAAAAATTATGAACAACAAATACGTATCTCTCAACAAGTGAATCTAAAAATTAAGTGAATTAAAAATTTGATCAACAGAATAAACTGGTGAATATACTAGAATCAGGAGCATTGAAAGGGTGTGGACTGATAATTCTCAGGGGGAAAGGGTGAGCGGTATACAGGGAGAGACTGGACAAAAATCATACACCTATGGATGAGGTCAACGGGAGGGAGGGAAGGTTGGGAGCTGGGTGGAGGGGTGCTATGGAGGGGAAAAAAGAAAAACAAATGTAATAATCTGAATAATAAAGATTTAATTAAAAAAAAGAAACTATGATATTATGCATTAAGATAGGGAATATATGAGGAGTATAAGTTTTGTGTTATTTTGTTTTTGGCAGTGAGAGTAATTTACACACTAGTCAAACTAAACCATTTGAAATTCTCTAAACACACATGCTATCTGAACTTTAAGACCTTTCTGTTCCTTTGCCAAGAACATTCTCTGCCTCATACCCTTGCTCTCAACTCTTTGCACCTAGAAAACTCCTATTGAGTCCTCAAGACCCACCTCCAAAGTAATCTTCTCCCCAGAAAAGTACTCCTTCTAAATGCTTTCTTAAGGTTACTACATGCATTAAAATGAACTCTTTGTTTGTTTCCTTTGTATTTAGGTCCTGATGGTAAGGTCTGTGTCTGGTTCAACATTTTGCCCCAGTCCCTGGCAGGAGACCAATAACTAATGATTGGAAAAATTACAAAAGAATGGTCCTAGGAAGAAGAGTTGTCAAAGGAGGACTCAGAAAGCATTGTGTTAAAAGTAGGAGTACGAGGAGGAAGTGATGGCATGGAAATCAATAAAATAAGTCTTAGAAGGGAGTTATCAGCAGTGTCAAAAGCTTCCAAGCAATCATGTAAGATAAAAAATGAAAATGTCTGTAGGATTTGGTAATCAGGCAGTTGATCCCTTAGCCAATTGGTTTGAGTGGTGAGCTCTCATCGTAGAAATCAGATTAAAGTGTTTTAAGAACAGCTGGCCCATAATAGAAAGGATGGAAGAAGGAGACATGGGGGTCAAAGGAAGGCTCTTCGAAATGAAGATGATTTAATAGATTTAATAAACATGTACTATTGAATAGGGGCCTGGTGTAATGAAGAATCTACAGTAAAGACAGAGGGAGAAGAATGGTAATAAGATTCCAGCTTAGAGGAAGGGATCAAGCTTCATGAAGAAGGATTAATCTTAAATTGGAGGAGTGCCTGGAAGAGAATGGAGATGGGTTTGGGCATAAACAAGTTTATAGGGATGGGGAAGGAAGTTTTGAAAGTTGACAGTTGATAGCTTAATTTTCTCATTGGAATAGGTAACAAGCTAGAAGTTTATGTTTATGAACGCGTGGCATATCTGTGTGTGTGTGTGTGTGTTTGTGTGTTTAGGGAGTGGTTTGGACAGCCCTGGAGGATGTGCTCATGGAGAGGAATGAAGGTGCCAAGTGGTCATGTAAGACCTGAGAGAGTGAGTGTTCCAGAAACACATTATTATTATTATTATTATTATTATTATTTTATTTTATTTTTTTATGGAAAGGATGTCTTATCATTTTAAGGATAGTACCCTGTATGAATTCTAAGAGTTTGTTGATTTAGATGAAAAATTCTACTAAGTATGTAGGGAGTGTTGTAGGGTCATTATTGGACTTATAATGTTATGCTTGAGAGACTATCATTGAAGAAAAATTCCTTTTAAAGGGATATTTGTTCATTATTCAAATAATATTATTTGTCTCACCATCTAGATATTTATGTACTATATAATATACCTGAATATTTAATAACTGTGATATCCAAAAGAGGGAAGAATCCCACCATGTTATTACTCTGGTTGAGTTCATATCCCTTAGTTAAATGCATGAGCAAACCATACTGTGCTGCCTTGAATAAACTTAATCAGCATAAAAATATAGAAATCTGTACCTTAAAATCAAATTATGGTTTTATGTCCCAAGTGGCTCTGTAATATTGCACATTCATATTTATTGAGTTCTTATATAATAACATATATTATATTGTAAGCTTTTCTAATATAACCTCATTTAAACTTCACAATAATTCCAGGAGGCAGAAAATATTTAAGTCATGTTTTATAGATGAAAACCTGAGGCTTACAAAATAGGAACCTTGCTTCTCTATTAGCTTGCTGTTCCAAGGAGAATATATAAACTTCAGAGGGCCTGATGTTTAGTCAGTTTAGAATTCTATATTAAAACTGCAAATTTACAACTTTTCTAATTTTATAACATTAGGAAAGCCCTGGTAGCCTGGAGTAGTCATGATGAATAAATACAAGCTACATGTGCCTTCCCATCTCCTTTGGTGCCAATTACAGACATTAATAATCAATCATAGCATACTTTTCTTGAGGACAGACTTGGTCTCAACAACCCTCATGAGATAGTGATTCAGGCAACCCCACTAATTGATTTGTCATGCATAATATACCCATTATTTTTTGAATCACACCTGGTGGACAGGAGAGTCAGTTCTGACTCGCTGAGAAGCAGCCAACATGGGATAAGAGGTATGAGGGCTTCCTTGGGGGAAATGCTTGTGAAAGTTAAGGGAAGAAAGGAGGGTCTTCAGATCACAATGCAGGTTTGACACCTGTGAAAGGATAGAAGTAAGGACTGGATAGGTAGGAATTCTGACTGTAGCACAGTTCTGAGAAAGTCTCAGCCAGGATGATGGGGTTCCTGAGTAAAGGTGACTTTTTAGAGGAATATCCCAATGGATGGGAATGGGCTGACTATCATTCCTGGCTCTAAGTAGTACTTGGTCACTGGCTGTGAGCAGCCTGGGGGAAGCATAGCCTTGGAGCTGGAAGTCAACCCACAGGAGCACAAGTCAACTAAATCTTTAATGATGATCTGAGTGCACACTTTCATTACAGCCATGACAAGTATCCCTGGAAATGTCTTAGCTGATTCCTGGAGATCAGGTAGGAACTCTGATTTCTCTACTAATGCTGGCAATTCACAAAGCCCCTGAAAATTTCCCAGCAGCTAGATTAGAGCTCCATTTCTTCTTCCTGGAGTCGTGGCTCATCTTGAACAGTTGTATGTGGAAGAAGTTCCTGTGTATTTGTGGAATCCCTGGCTACTCCCCTCGCCATCAAACCCTGAAGAAGAAGAGGAAGTGGCAGCCACCATATTTTTCATGTACCAACTGATCCCTGGTCTTATCACTTAATTCAGTGGGAAATTATGCTTCACTTCCACTTAGCAAAAGCCATTCTTTTTGTTATAAGGATTATAAAATAATAATATATGATTTATAAAGTATAAAACATTGGTATCTTCAGGGAATATGTTTAAGACAGTCAAATATTTCCTGAAATTACAAATATAGAAATGTTTATACAGCTCACTGGCTTCCTCCCAAATTATATTTTTACTGGAAGATATATACATTTATCTTTCTCATGTGGTGGACATTTTTTTTCATTAACTGCCACTTCAAGAGTTAAATAAGTAGCATCTCAGCAAAGCAGTTTGGCTGATAACTAAGTCTATTCATTATCTCATTTAGTCCTGCACACTAGTCTCAGAGCACGTGGGACTAAAGGTGTACTTCTGTATGATTACACATTACCACACTGTAACAATGACATCATCACAGTTACTACCTACCATTTATTGATAGTCCATTGCCAAAGCACTGCATTTGAAATACATCAATATCAGACATTTATAACAACCCTGTGGGGTAGGTGGTACTTCCCCTTTAAAAAAAAAAGGATCAGAGAAGTTAATGTGGTTACCAAAGTAAAATACTAAGTGGCAGAAGTAAGATATAAAGCCACACACCCTTTGACTCCAAATTCTAAGTTCTTAATTATTATTTGGGGTTATTCACAATGAGCCAGAAGCTGTGGGTCAAATCAATTTATTTTATTTTATTTTTTAAATCCTCATCCAAGGTTATTTTTTCCATTGATTTTTAGAAAGAGTGGAAAAGAGGGTGAGAGAGAGAGAGAGACATCAATTGAGAGAAACACATCAATTGGTTGCCTCCCACATGTGCCCTACCAGGTACATGCCCTTGGCAGGAATCAAATCCATAACCCTTTAGTCCACAGGCTAACACTCCAACCACTGAGCAAAACTGTCCAGGGCTCAAATCAGTTTATATCCGGGGATTGCTACATATAATACTATACCTCTTTCTCCCACAATTTGATCAGATTTGCCTTTAGGGCTGGATGCAAATATCATTAGATAAAAAACTTTATATAAATATATTAATAATGCCCACACATTAGGGCTAGCTTCAGAAAAAGGAGTTTTTGTACAAGGATTTTTATAATATAATTTAAAAATAGATAACAATTTCTCTGTTTCTTTCTTCTCAAAGTTACATGGAGGCCCTAGATGGTGTTATAAGTGATAGATGAGCATAGGCCATGTCTAGCTTATTCTTAGTTCCTAGTACTGTGCCTGGGACATAAAGGAATCTCTAAGATCTATGGTCATTGCATGAAGGATTGCTGGCGTATTTGACTGCCGAGAAACTGTGATATTCATTAAATAGAAGATCACAGGCAGGAAAAGAATATTGCAAGTTCACTTAAGATGGAATAGTATCTAGAATCTTGTGTGCCCCAGGTCTGGTTAGTAGCCTACTCTTATTTGAGGTTGAGGGTGGTTCTTTGTAGCTCTAATTTTTCCAAAGGAGACAAAAAGGGGCAATTGGCTTAGCCGTTGAGAAGAGAAAATGAAAAGGAACATCTGACCACTGTTTTTATTTTAAATGCCTTATTACAGATCCTGGGAAAATGTGTGCAGTAGATCAAAACAGCCAGGTGTTTGGAAAACAGCCCTCTGGGGCCAGCTGGCAGAAGGCATCTGGTCATCAGATAGATGAAAAAAAAAAACACCAAAAAACATCTGAAAGATAAAGAATTAGCCCAAGAAGGGGCACAGGAAAGCACCCAATGTGAGGGAGGCTATAAATTATGTGGACGGGAAAGGATAGAAAGAGCACATTTTAGAAGGTGCTGGTGTCCAATAAAAGGTTTCTAATTAGCAGAGGCAGCCATCCAGCTAGGAAGTCAGTTGTCCCCTGAGAAGACATGCACAGCATTCAGGAGGGGGAGAGCCTCACTTCAGTGCATGCCCTGATGACCTTGAGCACCTCCAGCAAAGGAACCACGAAGCACAGGGCTCTAAATTACAAGGCGAGTTTTTCTATGTAGAAGGAAGGAAAACAACCCAAATTTGGACAAATACCATGTAATTATTAATGCTTTTATGGGAGAGTAATCTAAAATATGTCTTGGATTTTGAACTTCTTGTCCCGTAAAATGATGGACTATATTTATAAGGGAGAAATACATGGTACTACTGTAGTCTACATACTCTCCACCCTTCCCCTCCTCAGACTCCATTTATATTTCCAAGGCAACAACATACAGCTATCATTGCTTAGCACTTGTTACATATGAGGCACTACACTAAATTGTTTACATAAATTAACTTCTTTATTCTCACAATAGCCCTCTGAAGTGCCACTTTGATAATCCCTATTTTACCTGTGAGGAAACTGGGTCACAGAGAGAGGACTGAAAAAAGAAATAAGAGCACCTAACACCCAATAAGGTAAGAAAACATAATCCCACCATTGTTAAAACAAACTGCTGGTTACAAAGACCAAGAGCTAGAGAGGGCAGGTAAGAAAGGGCAGATAGAAGAAATGGGCAAGAAACGAGGCTAGAAGAGTAATCTTTTATTTGGGGAATGGAGGTGGGGGCTGGGGATTAGTCTTAAAAGAAGAAAGGTAAATAATAGGCCTAAATTCTATAATATTAGACCAATGTTTACATATTAAAGGGACTTTAGAGCTAGAGCACAATCTCCAAATTTTGAAAATAAAATACATTTTGTTTATATTCTCAAGTCAGCTTAATGATGACAAACCTTGATAAAGTACTAGGAATAGAACGAAGCAAAAGAGAGGGGTTTGAGTCCTGACCAGGTGGTTCAGTTGGTGAGAATATTGTCCTGTATACCAAAAGGTTGTGGTTCAATTCCCAGTCAGGGCACATATCCTAGGTTATGGGTTTGATCCCCTGTTAGGGTGTAGACAGAAAGCAACAGATGTTTCTCTCTCACATAGATGTTTCTCTTTTCTCTCTTCTTCTCTCCTAAAAATCAATAGTAATAATAAAAAAACACCCAAAACACATATTCTCTGGTGGATTAAAAAAAAAAAGAGGGGGGAGATGCCTGGCCGGGTGTGGCTCAGTGATTGAGCGTTGACCCATGAACTAGGAGGTCATGGTTGGATTCCCAATCAAGGCATATGCCTGGGTTGAGTGTGGGATTTGTAGGAGGCAGCTGATCAATATTCTTTTTCATCATTTATGTTTCTAGCTCTCTCTACCTCTTCCTTCCCCTCTGAAATTAATTTAAAATACATTTTTTAAAAGGGGGCAGGGAAGAACTGCACATGAGGAGGCACAGGAGGACTCAGAACATGCTGTTGATAGTATGATGATGACCATCTGTCATAATCCATAAATCCTCGGGGCTTTGGCTCCCAAACCCAAAAACTCTCATGTCTTCTGTGGGGTCCTCAGAGAGAAATTAGCCAGGCTCCCACTCCTGTAGCACAGCAGTCTGTGTTACACATATGTTTAAATTGAGACTGTCTTCCAAGAGAAGCTGTTTTTCATTTATGCATGTGTAGTCCCCAACCAACTACTAGAAGGCCAAGGCCATTCTTAGCTGGTGTCTTTAGTTGACCATGCCCTTGCCTGTCTCCCACCTGCTGCTGCATTCAAAGCAGGTGCCCATACCCTGAATCCGATAGCTGACTCAATGTATAAGCCTATGTCTGCCTCACGATTCTCAACTTGTCACACAGGAGACACTATTGCTAGGAACTGGGCCAGGGAAATTACAAAGACATTTTCAACCAGGCAAAAATATGCAAATAAATTGCTTTGAAGGGAGGTGGGGGGGAAAAAATCCAGAATCTTAGCTTCTGAGCTGGAGCAGAGAGAACCAAAGAATTAATCTGATTGTCTGTGGTTCAGAAGTAGCAGCGTAGGGATTCCATTGCTTTCAGTGTCCTTGTGGAGTCTGAGAATACTCCAAACTTTATCAAGTTGGAGTTTTCAAACTATGAGATTGGATTAAAATCTCACTTCTCTCAGTTCATAAGATGCCTAATGTTGCTTATTTGAAGTCTTCCCATAGCAAATATGGGAGGGGTTAGCTTTCCTTCTAATTTTCTTTCTGCTCTGACATGACTTTTGGAGTGCCCAGTTCCTGGCCACACTACCCTTCATCTACTGCAGTCAGAAGAAAATTCCCTCCCTGCCTTTTTCTGTATCTCAAAGCTACTCTTTTGTGAGGAATCATTTAATGTTGGGGGTATGAGAAAGGTGCAGACAGTAAACTTCCTGAGAGAAGGAAGGACTAGGAATACCTCTCCCAGTTGTCTCAGTTGGAAATCATAGCAGACTGGGACAGGCAGTGTGTGTGTGTGTGTGTGTGTGTCAAATTGATTGCTGGCAAGAACTACCTTGTCAATTTATCAGGTAAATCTTTGGGATTAGTTGATTTACAGATCTCTATTTAGGTTTACTTGTTTTTTCAGGGTGCTATTAGACATAGCACTATCTACATTGTTTAGTCCTACTGTGGTTCTAAATATTGGCTGTATATTGTCATTATCTGGGAAGCTTTGAGACCCCTACATGAGACTCAGATTCAATAGTTCTGTGCATCAGGACATTAAGATCTCTCCAGGTGATTCTAATTTGCAGACAAGGCTTAGCACCAAAGGGTAGAGTTACAAGCTAAAGAGAAGCCTAAGGATTCCTCAGGCTCCTGAGCCAGATGAAAGGACCTGTTACAGTGACACCATTAGTTAAAGAAGGAAGACACTGAAAATCAATATCTAAATGCAGGTCTTTCTGTTTACAAAGCAGCAGTACTGTCAGCCATGAGTCCTCACAGGAGGCCTTAGAAAAACTGAATCTCTTCCAAGTTTTATTGTTGTCAATCCATTTGTATCCCCTCTCTTACACACCAAAAGGTGCTCAGGAAGCCTGGAGGCCACGTACAGCTTTATTAGCAACATGATTCTCCCTGGAGTTCAAGTAACAGAGTAATCTCTGCAGACAAAACCCACTGCTGTCAGTGCACATCAAGACAGGCACCAAATCAAGTTGTTCATCCCTGATCTCCAGATGAATATACTGTGGAACCAGAAAATTATGCTACTGGGTCTTAGAAAAGAGAATGTCAGTCAGGATCGCATTGTCTTTCTACATCTTGTCACCCAGACAACTTTCAAGACTTGACTTGATTTTAGTCAAGGAATTCCTATCCTTGTAATTCTATCAAATACCATCAGTGATAACATGCTACATTTTAGTGAGCACTGCTATGTACCAGGCATGCTGTGAAGGGCTTTATGTGGTTCTTCTCATTCCATCCTCACATCCTCTACAGGAAGTGGATACTGTTTTCCATCACTTAACAGGTGAAGAAATAGAAACTTAACATAACCTTATTATGTGGTTATTATCTTGAGGCTAGTAAATGACAGAGCAAGGATTGCTCCTAGAATTGTGACTTCAAAATCTAAGCTTTTATCACTGAGTTCTTGCCCTTGGTCCATAGATTTCCAGGATAAAACAATTTCATTTTGCTTGTTTTTCAGTCCGTGAGTATATCCTTGCCTAGAACTGGAACCCTAGTCATTTTCCTGATGAGTAATATTTTTGTTGTTGTTGATTTATTTAAAATGAATCTTCCCCTAAGAGGTTGCTAAGGCATACATGAACTTCAAACACTAGCTGTCTTGGTAATTGGGGATTGAGATGTTTCTTTATGCAATGTGATTAGCCACAGGAAGGAAGCACCAATGATAAACACTGAGTTAAAGAGCTGCTGAGCATGCTCCCATGCTGCTATTTTGTCTACACTGAAAATTCCATTTCATACTTTATACTGATCCTTTTCTATTTTAGCTAATGGTTGGTGTAACATTTTGCTCAGTCCGCCAGAGATATATGAAAATCTTCCCAAAGCTATCATTAATGAGTAATAAGATAGGGCCAGCCAGGGTTTCTCTGCCTCGCGGCACAGGGATGCATGGATGAAGATGTGAAGCATGATGACAGCCGGGTTGTGGTAATGCTATTATATTACTACAAAGTAATGAACAGAGAGGATGGCAGATCAAAGTTTGGTTCATCTGCATTTGAATGTGCATCTAGAGAAGGATCTCCATGTACATGTCTCCTGCTAACTTGTATCCTTGCCTCTGAGAAGTCATCATTGGACTGCATGGTGTGGGCTTAGCTCCTGTCTGAGCTTGTCCTGCTCTAGATGGGATGGCTCTTTGACAGGGATGTTCTAGCTGTTCCACAGAATGTTGGGGGTTCTTGCCTGGGGCTCTCACTGAACTCACAATGTCAGTGGGTGAAATCCGCCCATTGGATTAATGAAAACTCTAGCACCTTTAAAATCAGTTGCCACTTTTTAGAGTCTACTGAGTTCAGAAAGCCTAGGATAAGTAAATCACAAGATCAATTTATTTTCTTTTATAGTTTTTATTCCTCTCAGGCTAAGACTGAGTTTTTTGCTTTACCAAATAAAGCAGCATGTCTTTTTATGCTGTGAGCTCCTCTGTATTCTGGGTAAAGGACAGAACAGAGTTGAGAAAGTGATGAGAAGAGGTGATGACCCTCCTCATTCACCAGCAGAGTGGCCTGTGCATCGCTGTCTTTGATCTTAGGGAAAGATGCACCTGGCAAAATGCTGGAGATATCCTTTGATAGCGAGACCAGGTTTTGTTTCCTTCTGATTATAATATATATTATAATTTATATAATTATATATATATAGTGATATATGTTTATATTAGCAATAATGTAAATTTTTACTAAAATGAAATTTGGAAATAATGCAAATATATGTGTAAAATCTAGAGAGGTTACAATGATTAGAAAGACACTGTGTGCTCCACAGCTTTCTCGCCTTCCAAGCCCACAGCACGATTGCACTTTTCCACCATCCCCTTGACCTAGGTGGGGCCTTTAGACTGCTTTGGTCAACCAGGTGTGCATGGAGGGAAAGCACATCATCCTGGAAAGAAACTTTAAAGCTGGTATGTGCTTTACAAGGCTCACCTTTCCTGCCAGCATAGTGGGTGCTGCTTCAGCAGCCTCAATCCCTGATGAAATCTTATGGACCCAGTATGGACGTGTAGACAGAACAAATCTTTACATTTGAAGCTCTAAATTTTGGGGTTATTTGGATTGGAAACATAGAAAAATAGATAAGAAAATCATGTTAAAGCTGCTATTTTGAGAGGTAGTAGAAATGTGACAAAGGAAATTACTCAAGAGGAAAGGACTGAAAACTTGTTTGTCTGTCTTAACCTTGGGAACTGCTGGTCAGCAACTGTAGGAATGGATTGAAAATATATTAAATTGCCCAGGCCAACCCCTATAAAGCCTCTAGTTTGTAAATTATAATAAAATATATATGACATAGAATTTGTCATTTTAACTATTTTATGTGAACAATTCAGTGACATTAAGCATATTCACATTGTTGTGCAACCATCCTCACTATCCTCCATAACTTTTTCATCATCCCAAATTGAATCTTTGTTCCCATTGAAAAATAACTCCCCATTCCCCCTTCCTTATCTTCTGGCAACCACCATTTATTTTCTGTGTCTCTGAATTTTCCTACCTTATATAAGTGATATTATATAGTATCTGCCCATTTGTATGTAGTTTATTTAAAGCCCCCCTCTTTATTTTTAGTCCCCACTTGAGTATATGCTTATTGATTTTGGAGAGAAAAAGAGAGAGCAAGAAAGCGAGAAAGTGAGAGAGAGAAACATAGATGTGAGAGAGAAATATTGATTGGTTGCCTCCTAAATGCACCCTGACCTGGGGTCAAACCCATAACCTCTTTGGTGAACAGGATGATACTCCAACCAATTGAGCACCTGCCCAGGGCAAGCCGTTCCCCTCCTTTTAATAAAAAGATTGCATTCTAGCTTTTGCTACCAACCCAAACCTCTCTGATGACTTCTAAGACAGTATTTGCTCAAAGAAGAGAGGGACAGCAAGAATCTGTCCCAAATCACTAACTTTGGTGCGTCTGGCAGTGGGTCAAAGTGGCTGCATGCTTTCCAGGTCAGAGGTCAGCAGCCTTTCCAAACTGGAATGCCAAAGTTCCAACCCTGTACTTCCCCTGGGTCAGGGGGTCAGGGATGGTTTCAACCTCCTCCTCAGTGACCAAGTTCTGCCTCTTGCTGATACAGGGAAAGGCAAATGCGATTTCCTGCAAATGGAGTGGAGGAACAGCTTTGATTTGTTTCTGTTGTAGAGTAAAGGTTGAGCCCAGTGATAGCAGGTGGTTCTAGCTCTCAGAAGTTATCTGTGACAATGCTGACGGGTCCCAATCACATAGGAATCCATCTTCTTAAACATCAAAGAAGGAGGAAGCTTCTTTGTCATACTTTTTACTTGAATAAAAGGAAGTTGACAGAAGTTGTCTGGGGAAGTTACTACCCTTTCTGGTAATTGCTTTTCTCCTTCCTCCCCTCCCCAGAGTTATACTTGTTAGACATGAGTGGATAGTCTAAGGTAGACATGAAAGGGGTTAGGGATGGTAGTGGGAGTGGGGTCAGAGAACTCCAAGTTGAAGGATGCAGAATCATTTTCATTGATGTGGTCCCAGAAGCTTCTGTTCAGGGAGGTGGGTCAGCTTTGGAGGTCATGGGTGAGCCATCAAGATGAGCTATCAAGATCACCTCTAGAATCTAGCTTCTGCATGCTCCTTTAGAGGGCCACCAGGACAGAGCAGTGAAATCCTTGAGGTCCAGTGATATTGAAGTGTTTGGAAATTAGCAGATTCAGAGGTTTACATTTTAAAAATGATTTTAGGAAATTTCAATAATTGCCTTAGAGTTAATAAAACTGTGCTCTGGCAAATGCATTTGCTCAGTAGGTATCTCTATGTGTCAGGCATTTAACTGGGGGCTGAGGATATAAGAGAAGCAGAAAGAGACATGGTTTCTTCCTTCATGGAGCTCCTAGTCCAGGGAGCAGACAAATATCAATCATTAATAAGTCATTTGCCTAGCCAGCATGGCTCAGTGGTTGAGTGTCAACCTATGGACCAGGAGGTCATGGTTCAATTCTCAGTCATTACACATGCCCAGGTTGTAGGCTCAATCCCCAGTGTGGGGCATACTCTAGGAAGCTAATTAGATACAAATCATGTAAACAAAATGTCAAATCATAACTTTAATGGGAGCTAGAAAAAAGATCTATTCGGTACCACGTGTGGGTCTGTGATCCAAGTTTAAGGCAGCCAGAGAAACTGGTTTGAAGCCAAGGGACAGAAGAGATTCACCAGGTAAAAGGGAACAAAAATGCATTCCAGGTGAAGGAAATAGCATGTCTGAGGGCCTTATGGAAGGGGATTTGGCAAGAATAATGACGACTGAGGCCATTTGTGGTTGGAGTGGGGAAAGAAGGGTTGGTGGACAAGTGAAGGTTGGAAGCGAAGGCGGGAGCCAGTCAGGAATGGCATGCTCATAAAAGCGAGTGGAGTCTGGCTTGTGTTCCATGTTCCAGTGGCTAAGAGCATGGATTCTGGAGCCAGACTTGCAGGCTGGATCCCTGCTCTCTCACTTTCAAGCTTTGTGACCATAAGCAAGTTACTTAACCTCTCTGTGCCTCAGTTCCCTAAAATGTTGAATATAATAGTGCCTACTTCATAAACTCATTAGGAAAATTAAATGAGTTTATACATGTAAAGTGTTTAGAATAATGTCAGGCACTAATTATAAGTGCCACATAAATAAGATCTATTATTATGACCCTATGTGGTAAAGAACATCGCTATTCATCAGAGTTTCTCCAGCCAGTTTGTGAATAAGAAATACACACCGAATTATATACAGAACACATAAATATTTGCATCACAAACAGAAAAAAAACAACTAAAAATTGTAGGTTTCTTCAATGCCCATTCAGAGTATAGAAAATGGATTTGGCAAGTAAATCATCTTGGGAAAATGTTCTATCAAAGGTGCAGGAATTTAATTGCCTTCTTTGCGCAATGTGTACTGAGATTTTCCATACTGATGCAGGTGATACTGGGAACTAACTAAGGGCAGAACTTACTTCAAATCCTTTAATCATTTTATCATTGATGTAATTGAGCAATGTTAGAATAGTGGAGCCAGAAGCGACCTTAGAGATCAACTCCTCATTTGTTCTGATTTAATTGGCTGTTGGTTTCTGTATAAAGTGATCACATTAGAAAAAAGAGCTGCCAGTTTAAGTCTTTAATAGACAGGTAATTAAATTAACCAAGGTGCTTCCATGAAAATCATCAATCATTTGCAGTGTCTCCTTTGGAAGGTGGCAATGTAGTTTTGCTGAACTTAAAAAAATATTTTTTTTCCCCCTGAAAAATGAAGATAGTAAGCAGCCTTATTTGGTACCTATAGGTTTGGTAACATTGCAAATCATTAGGCCCTCCATGTGGACAGCACTATATTATTAAACAAACTGTTATGGAAAGCTCACTGTGTATGAGGCCTTTTGATGGATACTTTTATATGATGCCTCGTTTAATCCTCATAGTAATTATGTGAAGTCTTGGGCAGGTCTTGGGTCCATTGGCCCCTGGATCCTGCTTTATCCTTCTTCTGCTCTGCTCTGTACTTCAGGGGACTGACTTTCCTAGCCTCTCTTTCCCAATGGTTCCTGGTTGGGTTTGAGTATTGGCAGGCACTGGTGGAGATGTAGGGTTGAGTAGAGAGAGAAGCCAGGGTATTCTGTGTGTGTGTGTCTCTCTCTCTGTCTCCTCCCCTCCTCCTGCCTCCAGCTCACATGGGACTGGCAGGGGAACTTCCACTTGGTGACTCCACCCTAGGCTCCAATTGTGTCCTCTCTCAGTCTTGCCAGCCAGTGGATGGTAGAACTTCCTGCTCTGTTCATCTGTGGAATTACCCCATTGTCTGCTGCTTGGCTTACAGTCCCAACACCTGTATAACCAGTTCCTTCCATTAAATTCTCTCTATTAAAAATATGTGAAGTTATGTCTGTTTTCTTATGTAGGCCCTAACACATATATATATTTTAAAAACCTCACAATTATACCCATTTTTTTAACATATGAGAAAACTAAGGACCATCAAGGCCATATATATATTGTGATGTACATATCTCACAATATTAAGCTGTCAACTTAATCAATACTATAAATTTACTAATTAAATCAAATCAAAGTCCTTGCCTTCCTAGGCTCCCATATAGTTTTTGTACTATTATATGATGTCTTTGCAACTCTCTGGGAAAGTAAAACCTGACTTTCAGGGGCAATTCCACCTGGCTCATCAGTGTTGTGATGGGTTTCACCACAGTCCTGTTTTAATTCAGTTAGATTGATAACTTATTGTAGGATGAGTGGGAAGATCAACACCTTATATCTCTTCAGACACAGAATTATTAGGCCCTCAGGCCATAGATTAGATCCTTATGCCCTTTTGCATGTTCACTAATGCTTGGTTCTTGAGAAATCATTCACAGATCCATGAAGTCACCAAGTTCTAACCACTCTTCCAAGTTATGATGAATTCATTTTGTTTTAGTTCAAATAAAAAATTGAGATCTTTATTCCTTACCTTGAATTTACTCAGAATCAGGTTATAAGGATACTCTTAAATTATCATGAAGTCCCAAACAAGATCAAAGTCTTTAGATTTTACCATAATTTTAGACTTAATTTTTAGATTCTTTTCATAGAAATAAATCATAGTGTAAATGTTTGTGGTCTGAATATACTGAAGGAATCATAGGGTGGCCTCAATTTACTTGTAGACATTCTTCTTATGAAGAAGTTGGCATTCAAAAAAGACAAATGAAAGGCTAAGCCAGCAGTAGAAAAACAGCCTCTGAATTCTCTCTTGTTAAATAGTAAGAATAGATAGATGGGATCAAGTAGTAGGAAGTGTTAAGTCTAGGTTAGTGAGGGTGTGTGTGTACATGTATATATGTAGGGGGATGGGTACAATACAAAGCTATCAAAACAGTGAATGATTTGACTAAAAAAATAGGGAAAGAATCATGGTATGTGGGTGGGGGGATATTTGGAGGAGTATGGGTGTCCCAGGGGTGAGTACCAAGATGGCCACTCTGGCAAGGGATGTTTTCAGATGCTTCAAGAATGAACAGAAAATGGCAACAGATAAGTACTTATCAATAATAACTTTAAATGTAAACTGATTAAATGCTCCAATCAAAAGACATAGGATAACTGATTGGATAAGAAAATATGATCCATATATCTGCTGTCTGCAAGAAACCCACCTTAGGAAAAGAGATGCACACAGATTGAGGGTGAAGGGATGGAACATGGTATTTCAGGCAAATGGAAATGAAAAAAAAGCTGGGGTTGCAATACTTATATCTGACAAATTAGATCTCAAAGTGAAGGACATAACAAGACATAAAGAAGGCCACTTCATAATACTAAAGGGAACAATCCAACAAGAAGAAATAACTCTGGTAAACATATATGCACCCAATATAGGAGCACCTAAATACATAAAAAAAACTCTTGGAGGATATTAAGGGAGAGATTGACAGCAATACAATCATAGTAGGAGACTTTAATACCCCACTGTCACCATTGGACAAATCCCCTAAACAAAAAATCAGCAAAGAAACATCAATCCTAAATGACTCACTAGACCAGATGGAATTAATTGACATCTTCAGAACATTTCACCCCAAAGCCACAGAATATACATTCTTCTCCAGTGCACATGGGTCATTTTCAAAGATAGATCATATGTTGGGTCATAAGAAAAGTCTCTTCAAATTCAAGAAGATAGAAATCATATCAAGCATTTTCTCAGACCACAGTGGCATAAAACTGGAAATCAACTATAATAAAAACAATAGAAAGAAAGCAAACACATGGAGACTAAACAGCATGATATTAAACAACGACTGGGTAACCAGAGAGATCAAGGAAGAAATCAAAAACATCATGGCAACAAATGACAATGACAACACAACAATACAAAATTTATGGGACACAGTGAAAGCAGTCTTGAGAGGGAAGTTCATAGCCCTACAAGCCTACTGAAAAAAACAGGAAACAATGGTAAATTACCTAAACCTACAACTCAAAGAGCTAGAACGAGAGCAACAAGAAAAGCCCAGTGTACTCAGAAGGAAGGAAATAGCGAAGATCAGAGCGGAGATAAACAACTGGAGACCAAAGAAACAATTCAAAAAATCAACAAAACAAAGAGCTGGTTCTTTGAAAGGATAAACAAGATTGATGGACCCCTAGCCAGGCTCACCAAGAAGCAAAGAGAGAAGACCCAAATAAACAAAATCAGAAATGAAAGAGGAGAAATAACAACAGACCCTGTGGAAATACAAAGGATTGTTAAAAAATACTATGAACAACTCTATTCCAACAAATTGGACAACCTGCAAGAAATGGACATTTTCCTAGAAAAATATAACCTCCCAAAACTCAATGAGGAGGAAGCCAAACATCTCAATAGTCCAATAACTATGGAAGAAATTGAAGCATTAATCAAAAAGCTTCCAGCAAATAAAAGCCCGGGTCCAGATGGCTGCACAGGAGAGTTTTACCAAACATTCAAGGAAGAATTAAAACCTATCCTTCTCAAACTATTCAAAAACATTCAAGAAGAAGGAACACTTCCAAACACCTTCTATGAAGCCAGCATCACCCTAATACCAAAACCAGATAAAGACAACACAATGAAAGAGAATTATAGGCCAATATCTCTCATGAACATAGATGCCAAAATCCTCAACAAAATTCTAGCAAACCGGATCCAGCAGTACATCAGAAAGATCATACACCATGACCAAGCAGGATTCATCCCAGGAATGCAGGGATGGTTCAATATCTGCAAATCAATAAATGTGACACATCACATAAACAAATTGAGAGATAAAAATCACACAGTCATATCAATTGATGCAGAAAAAGCATTTGACAAAATCCAACATCCTTTCTTGATAAAAACTCTCAGCAAAGTGGGAATAGAAGGATCATACCTCAACATCATAAAAGCCATATATGATAAACCTACAGCTAACATCATACTCAATGGGCAAAAACTAAAACCATTTCCCCTAAGAACAGGAACAAGACAGGGATGCCCACTGTCACCTCTCCTGTTCGACATAGTACTGGAAGTATTAGCCATTGCAATTAGACAACAAGAAGAAATAAAAGGCATCCAAATTGGAAAAGAAGAAGTAAAGCTGTCCTTATTTGCAGATGACATGATATTGTACATAAAAAACCCAAAGGACTCCATTCCAAAACTAATTGACTTAATTAATGAATTTGGCAATGTAGCAGGATACAAAATTAATGCTAAGAAGTCTGTGGCATTTCTATACACTAACAGTGAAATTATAGAAAGAGAAACTAAAAAAGCAATCCCATTTACAATCACACCAAAAAAATTAAGATACCTAGGAATAAACCTAACTAAAGAGGTAAAAGACCTTTATGCAGAAAACTACAGGACACTGAAAAAAGAGATAGAGGAAGATGTTAACAGATGGAAGAGCATAGCATGCTCATGGATTGGGAGAATCAACATCATTAAAATGTCCATACTACCCAAAGCAATTTACAGATTCAACGCACTACCCATTAAAATACCAACGACATATTTCACAGACCTACAAAGAATTCTTCATAGATTCATCTGGAACAAAAAAACACGGATAGCTACAGCAATTCTGAGAAAAAAGAATAAAGTAGGTGGGATCTCAATACCAGACTTCAAGCTATACTACAAAGCAACTGTTCTCAAAACAGCCTGGTACTGGCACAAGAACAGACATATAGATCAATGGAATAGAATAGAGAACCCAGATATCCACCCAAACCACTATGCTCAATTAATATTTGACAAAGGAGGCATGAACATTCAATGGAGTCAAGATAGCCTCTTCAATAAATGGTGTTGGGAAAATTGGACAGATACATGCAAAAAATTGAAACTGGACCACCAACTTACACCGAATACAAAAATAAACTCAAAATGGGTACAGGACTTAAACATTAGAAGGGAAACCATAAAAATACTAGAGGAATCCACAGGCAGCACAATCTCAAATATATGCCGAAAGAACTTCTTCACTGATACTGCTCCAAAGGCAATGGAAGCTAAAGAAAAAATAAACAAATGGGACTACATCAAAATAAAAAGCTTTTGCACAGCAAAAGAAACCATCAACAAAACAACAAGAAAGATCAATGCATGGGAGAACATATTTGCAAATGCTATCACTGATAAAGGTTTAATCTCCAAAATCTACAGCCAACTTATACAACTTAATAAAAAGAAGATGAAGGATCCAATAAAAAAATGGGCAACGGACCTAAATAGAACCTTTTCAAAAGACGACAGAAGGAAGGCCAAGAGACACATGAAAACATGTTCAAAGTCATTAATCATCTGAGAGATGCAAATCAAAACGACAATGCGATATCATCTTACACCTGTCAGAATGGCAATCATCAACAAATCAACAAACGACAAGTGTTGGCGAGGATGCGGAGAAAAAGGAACCCTTGTGCACTGTTGGTGGGAATGCAGACTGGTGCAGCCACTGTGGAGAATAGTATGAAGTTTCCTCAAAAAACTGAAAATGGATCTCCCATTTGACCCTGTAATTGCACTCTTAGGAATTTATCCTAAGAAATTACAAACACCAATCAAAAAGGATTTATGCACCCCTATGTTCATAGCAGCACAATTTACAATAGCCACAATTTGGAAACAGCCTAGGTGCCCGTCAGCAGATGAGTGGATCAGAAAACTGTGGTACATCTACACAATGGAATTCTATGCTGCCATTAAAAAGAAGGAATTCTTACCATTTGCAGCAACCTGTTTGGAACTGGAGAGCCTTATGCTTAGTGAAATAAGCCAGTCAATGAAGGAGAAGCATCACATGATCGCACTCATTGGGGGATAATAAAGAACATTATAAACTGATTAACAAAAAGATAGATACAGAGACAGTAAAGCTTCAAACAGACTGTGAAATTACAGCAGGAAGATTAAAGTTAGGTGAGGTAGATAAGAGATCAATCAAAGGACTTGTATGCATGCATATAAGCATAACCATTGAACATAGACACTGGGGGGTTGGGGTATGCCTGGGAGGGAGGGGGGCAATAGGGAGATATGTATAAAAAATTAATTAAAAATTTTAAAAAAAAGAAAAAAAAAGATTGAACAGAGTTTGATTTGGATTATGTGTTTCTCGGCTAGACTACTAGTAAATGTTAACAATTGATAAATGCAAACACATTGGACAGTTGCAGCTTGCTCAAGAACATTCCATTCTGAACCTCAGAAATGGCATTGTGTGAACTATAATACAAGTGAGTGAATTTGGGCTTGCCTTGGCTATTTCCATGTTGCCTGTGGAAGATATATTGAAGAACATGCTGTCAAGCACTTCCAGGAAAGCAGTCATCCTGTTACGTTAGAGGTTACATGCCTTGCATGTGACAACAAATCAAATACCATAGAACCTTTCTGGGATTTGTCACTGGAATTTCCCGAAAGATACCAATGCAATGGAGAAATATGGCTTCCCAGGCATGCCTGATTACTGAAATGTTGGCTAAATTCACATAAACAGAAGCTTTAGAAGGAAAAACCTACATATGTGACCAGTGTAACTCAAAGCATAGAAGATTTTCCTCAAAACCAGTTGTACTTACAGAAGTTCAAAGACAGCTTATGATTTGCCACCTACCTCAGATTTTCAGACTATATCTCAAATGATTCAGATGGTCAGGACGTAATAAGCAGGAGAAAATTTGTGTTTATGTTGGCTTTAAAGAAATCTTAAACATGGAGTCCTATTGCTGCAGGGAGTCCATGAAATCCCTCACCAGAATGTATTATATATGACTTATCTGCTATAGTAATGCACCATAGGAAAGGATTTGGCTTGGGACACTATACTGCCTAATGTTATAATTCTGAAGGAGGGTCTGGGTACATTGAAATGATTCCAAGCTAAACATGTATACTATGGATGAAGTATGCAAGGCCCATGCTTATATCTTGTTTTATGCTCAGCAAGTTACTGAGAATATGCATTCTAAACTCTTGCCTCCAAAATTCCTGTCTGGTATCCTACCTCCTAATGAAGAAGCTGATACCTCTAATGGGAAGCTTAGTTGATTCAAAGACAGTGGGGCTTCCTGTGATTTGTATATATATTTTCTCAAAGAACTGATTTAAAATTTTGAGCTTCATTTTTATTTTTTACATATAAATCAGTACACACTATGTTTATAATTTTGTATCTACAAGTCTTTTTATAGAGACAAAGCATATAAATATATATGAATGATAGCAGGTAACTAAACTTTTTTCAAGTATTTGGATATTTTAAGCTTTTTTTTAAGTATTTGGATGTTTTAAACTTTTAGTATTTACCTCAGACTAGTAATACCCTTTTATATTTAAACTAGAGGCCCTGTGCACAAAATTGTGCATAGGTAGTGTCCTTAGGCCTAGCCTGCAATCAGGGCCATCTTCCACCTGCTCACAGTGCCCAATCCTGCTCTGCTGTCACCCACCCCAATTCCCCATGGTTCCCTGTTGGCCATCCAGTGATTGGAGTCTGAGGGCTCGGGGGAGGGACTGAGAGGTGGTTTAATGCATCTTATAGTGACTGGTTGATTGGTCGTTCTGGTTGTTATGCAATATGGTCACTGGCCTTTTATTATATAGGATTGGCACAGATCATAAATTTGTACTGAAGTTCAGGTTGTATCATTTTATATATTTATCTTCTGTAGCTATTTTCCATACACATTCTTATTTGATTAAAAATTATAGATACTTTCTTCACTAATAGTCCTACTCCCAAAAAGTCAGTTCTTTCAGGCTATTTGTATATTGAAGTTACCTTTGCTTTTGCAGGTAGTTAAATTCCTATTTTCAAAGAGAAGAAATACTTATCAATCACACTCATTGATATTCCTGAAGCTTTGTGTGTTGCAGGGCTCAGAAGACATTAATGTTAAAGGAACTTCATTTTTTTTAAAATATTTATTTTTAATAATGGTTCTTCATTTGGTCAAACTATACAAATGAAAAGACAGCTTTATAAATAGTATGCCTAAATTATTTCAGTACTGTGGATATAAAAACAATGATGGTTGGGACTTAAAATGATTTGTCTGGCAGCAAACCGGTTTGTCCTGATTCTAATAAAGAAGTCATATAAAAAACTTGAATTTACCAAACAGTGTATTATGTTATACAAAAATTTAATTTGGTTATGAGTTCATTTTATGTCTAAACATTAAATCTTTTCAAACTTTGAAAAAAATAGGTAAAATTGTGTTGGTTGAGCTTAGATATGAGGAAGAGGGTCTGAATGGAGGTTACTATTATAATGTTAATGTAGATTGTATATATAGCATATAATATATATTACAATACTATTATGATAGTTAAGAAGAAAAGCGACAAAGACTTGAACTAAGTGACTTTGAAATAGAAACTACAGGTTGATGCAGGAGATGATGGGGATGTAGAATGGATGAGATTGGATCATTGATTGGGGTAGGAGATGAGGGAGGAGGGCAAATGAGAATGACTTCATTTAGAGTCTTCATGACTTTTTTTCTTCACATAATATCCAACCCAAATAACTTTCATCTTGCGTGGAACTTTCATATTACTACAGGTAAGTGGGTGGTAGTCATTCTTCTTGATGAGGACAGAGAGTGTGCAGAGTGGCTTATCACAGCCTGCATGACCATCAGAGGCAGAAAAAGAGCAACTAAGAGATATTGGCCATGGACTGAGACCATGGGATGTAAGGGAAATGGAGCACCTTCCGTTCATTCTTCACACAGAGAGTGACTACCAGTCCACAGGGCTTTATAGTATGTTTAGAGCTTTATAATATCCTTGTAATTTTGCACAGAGTCAGGTTAGAGATGAGGTAATTACCTATCTCAGCTTTACTTGGGATCAGAAGTAAACCATGAAGGGAGGTTCTCAAACCTAGCATAGCCCTCCACTCCATTCAGGCTGATTTCTGCCCTGCCTTGAGCGTAGATAATACCTTTTCTGACCTTCATGTCCTTGCATTTGCTGGTCCTCTTCTCTGCAGGACCTGTTCCTTGTCACCATTGAGATCCTCCCTATCCCCAGAGCCAAAGTGCCTCCTACTGCCCCACCCTTCCTAATTAATTTATTTTCATTTCAGTTGTTATAATCTGCATATTTCACATTATTTTGTACATCACAATATACAATGTGTTTTCCGATGATCTTAGGCTCTACAGTAGCAGCTCTCAACCTGTAGGAAAGAAAAACACAGATATTTACATTATGATTCATTAACAGTAGTAAAATTATAGTTATGAAGTAGCAACGAAAATAATTTTATGGTTGGGGGTCACCACAACATGAGGAACTGTAATAAAGGGTCGTGGCATTAGAAAGATTGAGAACCACTGCTCTGTTTCTTACTCTTTGTCATCCTCCATGACACCTAGTACAGAGCGAATACCTAATGGGTGATTTAGTATGAAAATTTTGCTCCTAACTTCTCCTAGTTATCTTACTGCTTTCTTCTTTAGCTGTTAGGCAACCATCATACATAGGAGCATGCGGTACAAGTTCTGAACACTAAAATATTTCTTCCAGGCAAAGAGAGTGACATAGACAGTTCTAGGTACAGAAGGCAGGAGGGAGAAAGAAAAATCTGTTTAGAGACAGAGCTTATTCTTTGACCTGGGAGAACTTGTTTGCTGGAAGTTATCAAAAATCAAAACTGCTCTAACAATTATCAGTCCATCTTCAGACGCTGGTGTGTCTTAAAATAGCAATGCCACTGGACATGACATAAGCCAAGAAATTCTTGGTAAGACATTTGGGTAAAACAGTTTTTATGGTTTAAGAACATTAGCTTCTGTATTAGTACCAAAGACCAGCTGGTCATGTTTCAGTAACTATTATATATCCATTTAGAAATGTTATGGCAACTTATATCTCCGTGCTGAATTTTTCACCACAAATGTAGATAAATGTACATAAATTCACAAAAAATGAGAAAACAGATCAGGAAGTTTAAGTAACTGAATATCAATAAATTGCCTCCTCTTGGGAAGCTTTTCTTGCACCTTCAGGATGGATTAAGCACCATTATATCTCCCATAGCAACCCATGGCTGTCTTAATCATAGCCCCTTCATATTATTCTACATGGTAAATATAATAATATGTTTTATATATCCCCCCCTCTATGAGATTACAGCCTCCTTAAGAATCAAGTTCAGTTTCTAAGTCCAGTTCTTTTTTCCCTGTTACATTTACATGACCATTTTAATGCATGTCATAGCCCTTGGAATTTTTAAATGCAGAATGCCCTTTAGTTATGGAGAATAATTACTAGCTTTATTACATGGTCAAGGTTACATGGTGTGCTCTCCTTCTCTATAGAAGGGAGTATTTAGAACATTTTTTCTCTTCTGAGACACTGGCCCCACTGCATTTCAGGAGGCTCTGTTTCCAGAAGTTAACATCAAAAGAGGATAGCTGATAGTTATAATTGCTCCCTGGTAGAAAGGTTGCCACGGACACTAGAGAATAGTCATGGTTAATTTTTTAGAACCATGGCTAATGGAACAAATCACTCAGCCATGGGGTCTCCTCCAACTGAAAGGACATAAAGAGACGTGGAGGGGGAAGCAGGTCACGGGCTCTGCCCCGGAGTTCATGGCAAGGAGAAAGCAGGCAGATGTGACTCACTGGGTCAGCTGCGGTTGGCAGTGGACTCAGCTGTCACAGTGGAGCTGACATAAGTAGCACATGCTTGACATCGGTGCAAAGAGCATCAGCCACTCACAAGCATGCAGTGGGAACAACCAAGGTTTGAAGCCTATCGATGAAACTTTTCTGTTGGGGGACACCACATAGCAGCAGTGAGCCCTCTCTTGCTGTGCAGGTCTCACTAGACTCAGCTGACTTGGAGAGCTTATCTGGGAGGGGCTATGAGGTAGCTTAGATCACATAGAACATTGGAGACCAGGCTAGGGCTAACACCTGGATGGTTAGACTCCCAGGCTAGTGCTGTCTGCATGGACCACACAGAAAGGGAGATATTAGCAGATTTTTAAGAAGCTGTTAAATCAGGTTAAGAACAACCTGACTCTTGGATAGCTTTCTTCTTTAAACTGCCTTATGATCCAGTGATTCCTCATCTGGGAATTTATCTGAAGAAACCAGAAACACTAATTCCAAAAAATGTAGGCACTCCTATATTCATTATAGTATTATTTACAGTAGCCAAGATTTGGAAGCAACCCAAGTGCCCATCAGTAGATGAGTGGATAAAACAGCTGTGGTACATTTACACAGCGGAATACTACTCTGACATAAAAAGGAAGAAAATTTTACCCTTTGCAACAGTATGGGTGGACCTGGAGAACATTATGCTAAGTAAATAAGCTAGTCAGAGAAAGACAAGTCTGATATGATTGCATCCATATGTGGAATTTAATGAACAAACTGAACTAACAAGCAAAATAGAGACAGTCTTATAGATAGCAAGCAGATAGGCGGGGGAGGTGGGGAGAGATTGAGCAAAAAAGAAAAAAAGAGTAAGAACTCATGGACATCAGTGTGGTGATTGTGGTGGTGTTTGTGGAGGTGAAGGGGGTTGAGTGGAGGGGGATGGGCGGAGGGGGAAGAGGGCATAGAGGGGGTAAATGGTGATGGGAAAAATAAAATAAAAATTATAAAAGCGCAAAAGATCTTTCAAGTGTTCAGTGGCTGCAGTGATTTGACATACAGCTTGTCATTATGGCCTGGATGATTCTTGCAGATTAAACCAGAGAAATATTGCCATCGTGTAGTCATCATGCGTGTGCTGATCTTTATTCATGCATAAGAAGAAACAACAGTGACACACGCAAGAAAGAGACTTCAGTGGGTCCCTTCCTGTACAGGCAACACCATGCCTTTCAAAGAGGAAGCAATAGTGCATAATTGAAACTATAATGTCCTTTAAAATAATTTTTAAAAGATGATAAACAGCTTGAATGTACTAAACACATCAATTATTCAAAATAGTTTGATGAGTTCTATCTCATTTGGTCTTCACATCCACTTCTCCCTAACGTAGCCGGCAGTAGGAGTCACCCATGTTGTAGAAGAAGAATTTGAAACCAGAGAGGTTTGGCAATTTTCCTAAGATCACACAGCTAGAACTAGGAGAGGAATTTTGATTCCTTATCTAGTGTTTTTGTGTACTAAAGTTCACAATACCTTATCTGAAATTCTGAAATGCAAACAAAACAACCTAAATATAGTCTTTTTTTCTCTAATTCATTTGGTGGCAAAATGTTACCTTCCCAACAAAACCTGTCTTAGGGTGATGTGAACTCTTTCTTGTTCCCTTTATGGAGAATATTAATATATTTTATTGCAGATATTTTACTGTGTTCAATGTCAGGATGCTGCCTGAAACCAGTGTATAATATTTGTTGTATAAGCCATATTGTTTTTATAAAGTCCAAGAAAAATTCTGATTTCAAAAGCACATCTGAACAGAAGTGTTTTGGATCATTATAACCCTGAGGTAGACTGCCTCTTCCATCCAACAGTCAGGCAACGAAGCATTAACATTAACTAGGTATTCTGGTTAATTGTTCAGCAATATGTATTGCTGAACAAATTAGACTATAATGAAATATATTTAACATCAACTCAGCAGTTGTGAGGGTTAAATAAGGTAATTCAGGTAAGTCATTTGGCTGAGTGTCTGGTTCATGTGATGCGTTGCATACCTAGAATGCTGGCCATTGCCTTTTGCAATTCACTTTTTATCTCCATGTTACAGAAGAAACAGTGACAGGTTGAAAGGTCAAGTAACTTGCCCAAGGTCACATGGATAGTAAGTGGCACTACCAGGACTGGACACCCAGACTGTCACTTCCACCCAAAGCATATGCATAATCAGTGGGGTAGAGATAATTTTGGATCTTCCAGGGGTCCTTAGAAATCTTTCCAGATCATGATTATGAAAATTAATTACTGAATCACTGGACTGTAGCATGTGGAAGTGCTGTTTAATAGCCTGCTGGGCAAGCCAGGTTTTGTTGGGAGCAAGAGCTAGAGCGAGAGCAAGAGCGAGAGCAAGAGTGAGAGTGAGAGAGAAAGGGAGAATGAAAGAAGAAGAAGGAGGAGGAGGAAGAGGGGGAGGGTAGTAGTGGGTGAAGGGAGAGGGAAGAAGGGAAAATGACTTTATGGATTGGCCAACCTTTGTTCCAGAGAGTTATTATAAGTATAGTAACTCCCTTGGATGAATTGGATGAGATCTTTCTGTGAATTAGAGCAAAGAAAAGGCACTCCCTCCCAGTACTTTGCCCCAAATTCTGTGGATCAGGCCAATGATTCTAATCCCGAATCTCCCTCCCTATCACAACTCACATCCCAGATGGTGAGAGGAGAGCTCCCCAGCTCGTGCCTGTGGTCTGTCAGGACAAGCTGGCAAAGAAAGTGAGTCCCCTCACCCCCCTCCTCCCCACAGCTAAGCCCCAGATTAAGAAGACCTCAAACCATTGTGTTGGCAGCTGCTCCAACTCCCCCACGCGCTGAGCACCATCAGCACGTCTGGCCTTATTTGCTGTTTGGGACTCCGCACTTGAAAGGTGCCCCTCCCCCGCCGCCTTGACATTTGTCCAGAGATTAATTGGGCTAATCCCCTTCTTGGAAGAAAGGGTTGGGAAGTGTGTGCTGCGGGAGGGTGAGGAGGCAGGCCTCTGAGACTGAGGAGGGGAGCATTAATGAAGGCGCTGGGGCTTGCTGCAGCCTTTGAAGGGGGGAAAGAGCAAATTTCTCTGCTGTTCCTGGACAAGGCTGACAGGTGGGCAGGGAGACTGCGCTCCTCTGTTCTGCCGGCTCTGCCAGAAGGTCCCTGAACTCCAGCAGTAACGACTCCTGACAGCACCAGCTGTCACTCAGGGAGGCAGCTCCCAGCACACCTTGGCCTGCCATTCTCCCTCTGACACTGAGGGCTGAAGGAGAGAGCCCTCGGAAAGGCCATCCTGATGGTGGAAAACACATGTGGCTCGGGGACTTGTTTGGGACACTTACAAATGTACTTTTAAATTGTGTTTTGAGTCAGGCATTCAAAATAAACATTATTTATTCTTTGAGATTTTGAGTCAGGGGAAGGCAGAGAACCATGGACAATTGTTTTGTTTTCTTCTTTTTTAAAAATATTTTTTTATTGATTTCAGAGAGGAAGGTAGAGGAAGAGAGAGATAGAAACATCAATGATGAGAGGGAATCATTGATCAGCTGCTTCCTGCATGCCCCACACTGGGGATGGAGCCTGCATCCCAGGCATATGCCCTGACTGGGAATCAAACCGGGACTTTTTGGTTCATAGGTCAATGAGCCACATTGGCCAGGCAACAATTGTTTCCTTGTACTATATGCAGTTGTCGTCATTTGGGAAGAGACACAAAGCTTACCTTATTGTCTAGTAATAATAGCTAGCATTCATTGGGAACTTATTATGTGCCAAAGCACGGCTTTAAACATTTTACATCTATTAATTAGTTTTGTCCTTAACAGCCCACATGAAGGAGGTGCTAATATTGTCCCCATTTGACCGCACTAGTAGCCTCCCCAGTATCATTTGTAAATGGCTGCACCAATGCTCAACCACCAACCCATTCCCAGCCCTACCCTCTTAACCACTACACCAGGCTGCATTGCTGACAGAGAAAAGGGAATAAGCATTTTGCCTGGGCCAATTCTTGGTAAGAACATGACTTCGTTGAGATTGAACAGTTAATTGAGGATAATGCATCCCGGGAGAACTGAGGATAAAAAGCCATGGAAATACTTTGAGGTCCCTGGGAACCTCTGAAAGCTATGTGCTTAATTGTACTCTCCATGGAAAATTCCCTCCAGCTAACAGGATTCTAATGGTGTGCTGTGTTTCTTTGTAAATTACTGCAGACACTGGCATAAGGAATATGAAAGAACTGGTGGTTAATCAGATGAAATTACAGGAAGCGAATTCTTCAAGTGGGATTTATATTGATGCCCGTTATAAAAACTGTTAATAATGAGGGATTTTTAAAATGTCATTGCAAGGTGAGAGGAAATTTGCGAAGGTATGACTATCTGCTCATCTTTTAGCAGAGGTACGGTAACTAGGTCACAGGATTTGCTTGGGGGTGGGGGAAGTGAAATGACAGATAATAGTGTCAGAAAAATGGTTGGAGAATTTTTGGCATGTCTTTGTGATTTTGGAGCAGAACAGGCAACCTGGGACTTAGCTTTCTCCCGTCTGTGTAAGCATGGTCCACCCACCCAGAGGCATGCACAGCCTCTCTTCTTCCAGCCACTGCTTTTCCTATTGTGGGGATAAATTTCCTGACCCCCAAACCAGTACAGATTCTCAAATGGGAAAAGGAAGAGAAGAGAAAAGAGACATAGAGTCAACTCAACCTTGTATTTGATCTTTGAAGCCAAGGTAAGAAGGATCACTGTCTTCATGTTATGGCAAGGAAACTAGAGATGGAAGCAGTTGCTAACCTAAGACCACGCAGTGTGTAAATGGCTAAGCTGGATTGTGCACTGGCTGTGACATGCAGAGTGGTACTTTGCACATAGTGTCCACTCCTACTCATCATCATGTCTCAGGCACCAGGTGGCAAAGATGGTGAAAGTAGGGAATGGAAAACATCATCCCTCCACCTTGGTGCCAGCCCCTTTCCCTCTTCTGCTTTGTCACCAGACTATTTGGTCACACTCAGTGTCTGTCTCCTTGCTATAGACGGGGCAGGGGGAAAGAGGGTGAAGGTAGTCAGTCTAGTTTCCTAATTCCCAATTTTGCACCTTTCTCCCAGTTCAACTACAAGCCCTCTAGCCTCTTAACCCTGCTCTCATTCCACGCACATCCTCACTCTTTGCTTGGACCTGAGAACAGCTACCCCATTGCAGACTCACTAAAAGAGAAAAAGGACTTTGGTCATTTTCATTAAGCTTCTCGCCTAACAGCTCTGAGAAGTAAATCTTCCTGTGTACTCAGAAAGATGTATTTTTAATATTCATCACAAGTACAGGATTACTATACCCAGTTTTGTCAGAAGAGAACCTGTTCCAAAACAGGTTTCCGTAAAGCATTGAAACAATTTTTTTCCAAGTTGGGGAATCACTAGTAAAATCTCTTGCTTTATATATAGAATCTTCAGTTTCTGATAAAATGATCAGTAGTTTTTGACTTGTGCTACTAACTGCATGCAGATCAATGTATTAATTTTTACAAGGTAATGTCATCTACTAGTATATTCATTTGACTTTATTCTGACATGGCATCATTTGGTAGGTACCAGGACAGATACCATTTTTCCTTATTGGTACTGCTTTGGGCACATGTACCTCATCACACGTATGTACCATCATTATTCATTCACTTGCCTTTGTGTTACATCAGATGTGAACTCCTTGGTTGCACAGACCATGTTTTAACTTAATTTAAACAACCTTTCACTCTTATCTTGTTCAATCCATTTTTCACACCGTGGCTGAAGAGAACTTTTGAAACATAAATCATATTGTGGCATTTTATTGCTTTAAAAACTCTTCTAAGTCTTCCCATTGCCTTAAAATACCATGTGTGTACCTAACTACCACCCCTGGAGGGCCTGGCTCCTGTCTCCTCCCCACCTTGCTCCAGGCCTGCTGGCCTTTGCTCCGTACTCCACCGCCCTGGGGACCTGGGGGCTTGCTCTTCTCTCTGTCTGGAATGCTCTCCCTCTGGCTTTTGCTGAGTTGGCTTCTTCTCATGCCTCAAGTCTTAAATGCTTAAATGTCACCTTAAATGTCAGGGAAACCTTTTCCTGAACATTCCATCTGAAGTGAGTCTTCCTTGCTTTTTTTCTGTCCCTGCACTCAGTTCAATTCCTTAATTGTACATATCACAATCAACACTTTGATTATTGACTCATTTGGGGGTTCTCTGCTTCCCTTATGGGAATGCAGGGATCCTGAGGACAGGGTCCCCATCTGTTCACAGATGTATCTTCAACACAAAGAGCAGTGCTTGGCATGAAGCAGGGCTCCATATTTATGTGTTTAATAAATGAATGCATGAATGAACAAATGAACAATTGTAGGATTCCCCTACAGACATTACTCAGTGATTTGTATCTTTTGTACTTACCCAAGGAGATGGTATGACCCTCACATTTTTGAATGTACCAATGACAAGGAACCAAGAGAAAGGCAGCACTTATTATAGGAGAGTGATGCTTGCAAGTAGAGATGGTGGCTGAGGTTCCCAATGCTGTCCTGCACGCTTGCTGTTGTGTGGTCTGCCAACCTCCTCCTGCTGAATCCTATGTCTTTCCAAGCCTAAGGTAGCCAAACTTCCCTTAGACACACTACTAATAAGAATGTATGGGGAGGTTCTTACTCCTGAATTTGGGAGAGTCTTACTCATAGGTCTTTAAATAAAATATCTGCTTTTCCACGCTTTAAATAAGTGGTAGTGGATAATTGGGACCTAACCCCTCAAGGCTATTCCCTTGATGACAACACCACTCCCTCTGGGAACTGAACCTCCTCAGAAACAAGTGATTTGTTTTGCCGTGTTCAAGGTCTTGTGTCTCTTTTTCAGGTCTGGTTTTAGCATCCTGAGAAGCAGAGAGTAAGTTTTACCAATTCCACAAGCATTTAGGGTGCCTTCTTTATTTATTTATTTTTGGCTCAGCTTGAAAATTCTCAAATTTATCTTAAAGTAAAGGTGAACAGACCCCAACAGATCAAGGTGTCCCCAGTGCTGCTTCTGTTGCTCCTCAATGTATGCAATGAGGCCCCGAAGGCATACTGTGGAAAATAACTCCTTCAGATATTCATGTTCTATAGGTCATTTGAAATGTATTTTTTTGGATAAACATGCTATTCCACTTTAAATTTCCCAATTGTTTATATTTACTAGAATGCTTAGTAGAATATTGGTTAAGTTCTTATTGCATTCATAATGATAATGAATGTGGACTCAAAATAGAAAATGATAGGGATTGTTACAATAATATTCAGGAAACAATTATTTCATCTCTGCATTATCAGCTCTTTTGAGATTGAAAAATAATTTCCTGAATTGTGACTTTAGTGATAATCTCCTAAGCACAGTCTCCTCTCAGTGAAAAGGCTGGAGTCCTTGTTTTGTTTCTTGCCTTTGAATCATTTATGGATTTAAAGCCACCCCACTGAGCACTGACTCATCTCTGCCAGGTGCATTGGGCCTCAATGGGCTGGAAGTGAAATGTGGGTCCCAAGCAGGGAAAAAGATGAAAACCACATTCACAGTTTATTTGCTCACAGATGTTCACATAATAGGAACAGAAATTTAAGAAGTAGCTTCTTTCTCTTTGTATTTGACAAGAGACAAAGAAAACACTTGTGTGGGGGTTGGGAAGGCAAGGGGCAATGAAACTCTGAAAAAAATTGGGAATACCCATGTTCATCTGCCCTGGCAAGAGAATAAATTCTTTGACAAGAGTATTGAATTTCATTCCCAGGAACACAGACTAAGGCATTTGACTCTTGATGACTCATTGGCAAGTGACTTTTACAGGAGGAAGGAACTAGGGCTAGATCCTGGATGAGGCCTGGAAGACCTGAGATTGATTTCTCCCCTCACCCCATACCCTGAATTGCTGTAAAGAGATAAGCTTTGAGTGCAAGGGAATGGCAGAGGAAAGAAACTTCTCAACCTGAGAACCAGGGTAATGTGAATTTAAATGATGATGCAATAAGCATGAGTTTTAGGTAAAAATATATTGCAAAAGCATCATTGGCTCACTTAACCAAACCTAAAAGGGGCACGACAAGTTCTTGTGCTTGTGAGATGATAAGATATTGGCCACAGATTTCAGTTTGGATCTGTGTTTACTGCAATGACTTGTCACCTTGTGGTATTGAGTTCTCTGTCCCCTCATGCAAAAAAAGGTGGAATGCTGTGAGAGAAAGAGACATTTGCTGTGACTTTCTAAGCCCAGACTTTCCAAGCTGTTCTCTTTCCTTCCATATGCAGTGCTCCTTTAATCATGGTCAAGGACCAAATGGATAACTGCTTCTGAATGATGACTTCTATGATCTGAACAGCTAGATTTCTTTTAGGTTTACTCGAAGCTTATCTCTGTGGAAACAGCAAAACAGGTAAGATCATGCTAGATTTTCCCAACCAATTGGCATTATCTTATTGATATCTCTAAATACCTTATTTTTACCATTATGAGACTTAACATAAACATATATATGTAATTTATATCATATTTTTTACTTTCTCTGAAGCATTCACTTTATGAATCATAGTAATGATACTACTCATTAATCAGGGCAGGCTAACTGCTATATTAAACAATGTCCACATTTCAGTGGCTTTACACAATAAAATTCACTTTTCATTCAGATGGAGGGTTGGGGAGGTGTACTATCTAGCCATTCAGAGACCCGATTTCCTTCTATCATGTGGCTCTCAAGCTTAGGTGTCTTGTCCATTCAATAGGTGATGGGAAAGCGAGTGAGTACTATGCATTGGAGATGTTTATGGATCAGACCTGTAATGAGGAGTCTACATTACAACCACTTAATTTTAAGCCTAGAATTAGTTTACACAACCACACCCTAATGCTAGGAAGATCAAAAGTATAGTATAGGCGTGACAGCCAGGTAAAAAAGGAGAACACGGATATTGGTAAATATAGCAACCTTTGACATATCAAAAAGCTGTTTTAAAAATATTTAAAAGAACAAAAAAAGTTAGATTTTTAATATAAGGTATTGCATACATTTTTTTTTAAAAAAAAAAGATGACATCAAACTGCCGTGAATCCTATAAATGTTGTAATAGCTACACATGCCATTGGAACATTAACTACAACATCAGCTAGTGCAGAATAAATATTTGTTAAATGTCCGAATGCTGAGAACACTCATCAGCATTATCTTTGTCGGCATCTCCATCCAAAGTTGACTCAGGAGCACCCAAAGTTGAAGCAATAGCTCATACATATGTTGTAGGAGAGTGTTTGGTGCCTTTTTGATGGTGCTCTGACGTCTGCTTCTGATGAAAGTCAATCTAGTGCATAGTTATTTTGTAGACTGGCATATAGCATTGAATAAACTTTATTATATGAACCGTCATTGATGAAAAGTTCACTTAGTATTTTCCTTTTACTTTTCTATTTCTTGGGAGATTTCTGACTTAATAATAAATTTGCTTGGCCACTTAAGGAAGTTCATCCTAATAATCTTGGCTGCCAACCTCTCAAGACATCAAGATGTTCTTTGTTATTCTACTTTTAACTACTAAAGTTGAACTGTTGAGGTATCTAGGTCATTAGATCATCAGGCATCTACTATATAACAAAATGATCCTTATTACATTTTTTTGGCCTCTAGACTTTATTACCCATTAGCTCTTTGAGCCCTGGGACTTGTTTTATTTATATTGTGCCATTGTTTATAACATGGTGGACCTTCAACAAATGTTCTGCAATGGTCTCAAAATGTGGCCCCTGGACCAGGAACATCAGCATTACATGAATCTGTTAGAAATATAGACTAACAAATGTCAGAGGGGAGGGAGACACAGACAATAGTATGGTAAGGGCCAAGGGGAAGAGGGTAGGAGCTAGTGGATATGGGCAAAGGGGGAGAAAACGGGACATTTGTAATAGTGTCAACAATTAAAAAAAGAAAAGAAATGCAAATTCTTGTGCTGACTACAGACCTACTTGGGGTGGAGCCCTGCATTTGTGTTTTAACAAGCTCTCCATGGTCCTGATACATGCTGAAGCCAGACAACCAGATCCTAACAATGATATATATTCTAGAGGGCTGGTGCATAAAATTCATGCATGGGGGGTGGGTATGTGTGTGTGTCCCTCAACCTAGCCTCTCCAATCTGGGATCCCTCTCAAAATCCAGGATTGCTGGCTCACAACCACTTACCTGCCTGCCTGCCTGATCACATCCTAACCTCTCCCCTGCCAGCCTGATTGACCCCCCAACTGCCCTCCCCTGCAGACCTGGTCACCCCTAACTGCCCTCCCCTGCCAGCCTGGTTATCACCAACTGTCCTCCCTGCAGGCCTGCCCTCTCAACTGCCCTTCCTTGCAGGCCAGGTCCTTTCCAACTGCCCTCCCCTGCTGGCTCTCTTGTAGTGGCCATCTTGTGTCCACATGGGGGCAGCCATCTTGTGTGTTGGAGTGACAGTCAATTTGCATATTACTCTTTTATTAGATAGGATATAAACAATATTGGGTACTTCATTGTTGTTCACTGTTCTCAATCATGTTTAGTCTATCCTTGGTTTTAGTTCAAGTTTAAGTAAAATACCTTGAGGACCCTTTCTAGAATTGGACATTTCTGGGATTTATTTATAATAGTGGAACTTTCTTCAGTTTTACCAGGTGTTCCATAAAATCCCAGTCGATACCTGGCAATGGTGATTTTGAACTTACCTCCAGAATTATGAGAGAATAAATTTTTGTGGTTTATGTCACCAAATTTGTGATAACTTGTTACAGCAATCACAGGAAAGGAATACAAGAAGGGTTCTCTAAATATTTTGCTTTTATTCCTATTGGCAAAATATTTTGAGCCTGTCATTCAAAATATTTTTATTCACATAATGTAAACATTATATACACTATAAGATACTCAACATAAAATTTTAAAATGATGTACTAAGAAGGGAAAAACTAGGTCCTGGCTAGTTTTCTCAGTGGTTAGAGCATTGGCACGCAGACTCGAGGGTGTCGGGTTCCATTCTAGTCAAGGGTACGCACCTCAGTTGCAGGTTCAGTTCCCAGCCTGGTTAGGGCACATATGGGAGGCAACTAATTGGTGTGTCTCTTTCACATCATTTCTCTCTGTCCCTCCTGTTCCCATCCTCTCTCAGATCAATGAAAAAAAAATATCATAGGGTGAGGAGTAATGAAAAAGAAAATGAAGAAAGAAAGAAAAGGAAAAAATAAGATCTTATAGGTAATTTTATATTATGAATGGTTTAAAGATCTTTTATTCCCACAAAGAATAATCATGCTCTAGTGAAAGCATTATATCTGAATATGCTTTGTTAGTTTGAAAAACTTGTTTACCACTCTTAAAGATCTGTCAGAGTTCAGTTTATTTAAATATTTTATTCTAAAGGTCATAATAGCTGAAAAATACCTTACAAGAGTATGTACTCAAAAGGAGTGTATGTTTTGGATGGGGGGAGTACTCTGAGTATTTTAAATAAAATTCTTAGAATTCAGGCCAAGAAAGGCATGTGCAGGAAGAGGTGAGTCCTTCCTAGAGAAAACCCAGAGATCTTTAAGAAAATCCATTTTTTCCCTCCCATAATCTTTAGGTTATTTCAGACCCCAGGCATTTCTAAATCTGTATCTTCTTTCTACTGTTGGTGATCAGTCATAGAGGGGCAGGTGGCCCCTTGTTTATCCTAGCGCTGATGTGGGAATATCTATTATCTATTAAGGAGAAGGAGCTTGAGTCCTATCAGAGACACTCAATCCACTGAAGGTCGCATGAATCAATGACTGATTAGGACCTAGAACATTAACTGAACTTTTATTCACCTGAACACCCAATTTTCCAGGACGGAAAGCAAGCTGGTTTCCCCTCTAAGATGGATACTTTTTCTGTGGCATCTGACACTCCATTTTTCTTAATTACCAGTTGTGGTACTCCAGAAGGTCTGAATATGTCTTTGTGGGACTAAAAGAGAAAAGTCAGACTGTTCAAATATGAAGCATTGTGTGAACTGAAAGGTGTGCATTATGATCAACAAACTGTCAGAGGAAATAACAATGAAAAATTTCATTCAAAGAAAACGAATTTTTTATCAAAAGACATCAGTTCCCAAATACGGTGCCACATTGTCTAAACTAGATTGGGTCTTAACCCATACCTTCCACAAGGGCATGAACCACACCCCCTTGAATTGTCCTGGTCCCCCATGAGGGCAGTGCCAGGAACATTGGCTGGATGAATAAATGTGCCAGTTGTTCTACTCAACTCCCAGAATTATTTCTCTGCTAGACTCTAGCAAACCCTCCTCTAGTCTTTTGATAGGGATGTGGAAACACAGGTCGTATGGTGTAACCTATTGTTTTACAAGGTAGTTATCATTATTAATCTTCTTTTATAGGCTTGAGTGTGAATGGCTAGTGTATTGAAGATTTAAAAACCAAATTGCCTCTGGCTTCACCTTTGTCTTAGAGCCCTGACTTATTCTATTGTCAAGTAATAGTGAATTGGCCTGCACTTACAGAACAGTGATCACCCAATAAGCATTTTTTGAAAACCCACTCTGGCCAGGCACTAGGCAGTACTGCAGGTGCAAAGATAAATGATAGACTCTTTGCTTTCAACTAGTTCCTTATTTAGTTCACTGCAGTCCCTGGAAGACTGGGGTTGGAAGAAGAGGGCAAGTATATCAGTGCAGGGGCCACCCAACGTATTTGCACTAAGTTGAAAGAAGGCTGTGCTACTGGCATATTTTGTAGGCCCCCTGGCATATAGTTTACGACAAAGATGTAAAAATTGAATTTTAATGATATTCAGACAAAAAGAGAAAGATGAAGCTTCCGTGGCTCATGTGACCCCTATGCTGTGTTCCCCAAACATAGGCCTGAGCTCACTCAGTTTCCCTACCCAAGTATGGCAACCCTAGAAAGATCACTGTGGCAACAATGTGAGAATGAAAAGGAGAGTACAGTTGCATTTTGAAGAAACCAAGACTGGCCTGGAGGCTATGGAGGAGGTAGTTTAAAGGAAAAGGTTGTGTATGAAAATGTAACTAATAGTAAGTAATGTTTGCTGAGTGTTCACCATTTGTCAGGCACTATTCTCAGCTCTACATTCATTACTTCATTGAATCTTCATGACAACCATGTGTGGTTGATATTATTATTATAGTGTTTTTCAGGTGAAGAACTGAGGCATGGAGTCATTAAGTTACTTGCTGAAGGACACATGCTAATAAGTGGTAGAGGCAGGCTTTGGACTCCTAACCACCTCCTTGTGCTACATTGTACTTGATTGACTGGGACAATTTGAGACTGAGGCATCTTTGGGACCTGCAGGTAGAGATGTTACTTAATCATCGGTATATGTTTTTGGAATTCAGAAGAAAAATCTGAGCCTAAAAGAAATAGAGCTAGATGTAAACAAACAAAAGAAAACCAAAGAAATAAGCAAATAAATTAAAAAACCCCACACATAGCAGGAAAACAAATATTTTAAATAATTCTTGAAAATTTGACCTATTTTGAGCACCTGGTACCTAGAATCAGTACATTTTCTAATCCCCAGCATTTATATAAAATAGGCCTTTATCCACAAAGTTGGTTTCTTTGGCTGTTCTCATTAGGAAGTGAAGCTTTGAGTAATACGTCTGTCAGCTGTGATGACCTGCAGTTATGCACCTACAATCTTCCACTCAGCATTTATGACACCATGGGCCAGCTTTGTTGGTATAGTTGGTGTCCGTGAAACTAACTGATGTGCACTGACATCAGATGCTCAGCATCATTCCACTGGCAGCTTATACCCACCAAAGGACCTGAGTGGTAGCAATACAAAGCGAGAGGATATGCTGCTGACATTTTTATGAGTCTGTAAAAATCACGTTTCAAGAATTGCGTATTTAATAAATCTACTTGCAAAACTGATGGGACATTCTATATTGTGGGAAGATAAATTAGCCTCATGCTTGTGCAGGTCTTTGTTCCATGTTCAACAAAAAAGGGGGCTGCACCTTTACAGCTGTTGCCCACAGGAAACTGCATTTCAACCATCAATGAAAGATGTCCTTCCAGGGCAACAAATGCACCCTCTTCAACCCCCAAATCAGAACTTGCCCCCATGTTCTGCCCTCTGTTGAATGCCTATCAGGGAATCAGTTTCATGGTGATCCCAGGTGATGAGTGGTAAAACCAAAGGTCTTTGGCATTAGGTTAGTGATGGTTTCCTATGACAGGAAGTCGTTTTTATAAACTCAGAAAGCTCCTTGTCTCTGTCATTCTGTGAGTGGGGTGATAGACAGTGCGGTTGCACTTGAGAACTGGGAGCCTGCTGGGACCTCACCAGTTAGAAAATGGACAGAAAATTATGAAGAGGAAGAAAATAGTGACCAATATATTAAGTACTACAAAGTCACTGAAGAAACGCTGGGTCTGCAGATTTCGAACACCCAGGATGATAGGTGCCTCAAGATGTATCTCTAATTTTCTCTCTCTAATGGGAATTGTCTCTGTGTGGCCAGGATAGCATTGCTGAGTGAATCATTTCTGAGAGGAACCAATGTTCTTTGAAAGGGGCTAAGCATGATCCTCCTTTCCTTCTTTAAACTATTAGTCTTTACATTTTTAAAATTCTCTTCTCCTATTAATAGAAAAAACTTGACTAATGATTTTAAATATGTGCATTTAAAAATTTTGTGTGTGTTTATATTATGAACATTATAAAATGTTTTCCTTGCCCACTCAAGTTAAGCATATTGGCATGTACTGAGTGGGAATGGCATTATTATTTCAAGTACTAGTTATTCTTAATTGTTAGTGAAAAAGGAAACTCTGTTGTAACGTAATATGTCCACATATATCTTGATGTCCCCATATATCTTGATATCCCATATGCATTGACCACTTACTGTGTGCCTTTGAAAAAAGCAAGTCCCCACCACATGAACGTCTATCCTCCTGTGAGAGCCCAGTTGCCCTGTGATGTGACTCAAATGGGTGTCAGTTACCTAGGATACCTGGAAGTCCAGGAGGGGGTGGTGTTGGCGAGGGAAGTGAACATATATCTGCTGGTCAGGTAGAGGGATACACACTTTGAGGAAGAACAATATAGACTGAGAAAGGGCTGTTCTTTCTGCTGGGGAAATCTTCAGAGAAGGGAATTGAGATTGGACCTGATGCAGGGAGACAGCCACTCCTGTGAAGGGCATTCTGAGCATGCATTCTGAGTTCCATCCGTGGGTCTCTGGCTGCAGATGAGCACAGCCCAGTGGCCTGGGAATGACCTGCTGAGGGCTTGCTGACTCCCAGGGAACAGGAGGCCCATCCTCAGCAGCTGGGAGCTGCCACATAAATAAGGCCCCAGAGCTTTGTTCAGCTCAGTCTGCTCCCTGTCAGGCCTGACAAGGCAGCACCCTTTGTGCTCACTCAATGGATGCCCTTTCAGAGGCACCATCAGGTTCTGAAACTCGAACTATGGAGTTGGTAAGCCCAGCTCCTCTCTCCCCTCCTCTCCCTCACAAGCTGGGAACTCAGATGCATTTAAAGGCTTTGATGAACGTGGATTGTCATTATCTTGTATAAAATGGATGTCTAAGCTATGTAAGCAGTTTGATCACCAGCTGGCTGGACCTTACCCTGTAGTTACCAAGCAAGTTAGAAAACTGAACCTATGTGGGAAGGATATTGCTTGTGAGAAGAGGTGAGGAAGGAAGTGTGAACTTAGGTCACAAGGACAATTGGAAGTCTTTGCAGTCTCTTTCCCCTATGTTTCTACTGAGCTTTTTTTTTTTTTAGGGGGTGATAAGGACACATGTAACAACTTAATCAACAAAGAAATTAAAAAAATAAATCTTTCACTAAAAAAATAAAATAAAATTATAGAAATAGCACCTTTCTTAATAAGTCCAACAATACAATGGTATAAAAAATTAATAATCTCTAACCCTATTCTTCTTTGATGACTTGTGTGGCAGAATAGTGCAGAGGTCTAGTGGGTGGGCTCTCAGCCAGAGAGCTACTTGCCAGCTATATGACCTTGCATGAGTTAATTTATTTTGGCCTCAGTTTTTTTATCTGTAAAATGGGAGTGATAATAATCATTTGCCTATCTTATAAGGTTGTTGTATTAAATGAGTAGTATATAGTGCACTTAAAATAACATCTGGTAAAAACTAAGCACTATGTTTATATTAACTATTATTAGCATAGCTACTATGATATGTCACTTTTTTGCTTTTGTTGAAATGAAATTATCGTATAGAACGTGACAACTCATTTTCTTTTTTCATTTAATCTATTACAAAAATCTTTCTAGGTCCAAATCCAAACATATACAAACATTATTATTAATTTTTAACAGCTGCATACAACTACTTAATATGGATAGCCATTTTATTCTTTTGTATTGTTACTATGGTTTTTAAAAAAGTTTTAAAAGTGGGATCACTGGATCTAAAGTCATGAGATTTTAAAATGGTAATAGATGTCCCAAAATATCATAGCAATTTGCACTCCTACCAGAGATATATCAGTACTCATTTCCCCATATACTTACCAGCAGTGGATGTTATCAATCTTTAATTTTTTTCTAGTCCAGCAGGCAAAAAATAGAATCTCATTGTCCTTTCAAATGACATTCCTCTATCTACCAGTGAGGCTCGGTCCAGTGAAGGGTTCTAAGCTGGGCATTAAATGGCAAGATTTCTCATTTGAAAGATCACTACAGCTCAACTCGGAGAACTGGTGGGGCATAGTGGGGAAGGCTGATCTGACATGAGAAAGGGTGGTTGGGAGGCTGTTTCTCTTCTGCTACCTTTACCATTATTTGGACAATAACCTCGACTCCCAAATACCAACCTCTAACCTTTCCTTGCATCAGGTTCCATGTCTCTTTTTCTGGATTATGCATCTCAGTCTCCAAATGTCCAGAATAACTTCTTATCTTCTATTTCCTCTTTCTCCACCTATCCTTCCTCTTATATTTTTGACTTAATGGCCTCACTGCCTCCCTAACTAAATTTAGAATTAGGGTAGTAGTTTGTCTACACTTTGAAACTTGGAGCCACTTTTCAGTTCTTCTCCTTGACCACCCGCAGCCAATCCATCCCTAAGTTCTGTGACTTTGCCTCTGTTTGCTCATTCAAGTCCTCCCTTCCCTGTATTCCCCCCCAAAGCTGCCATGTGATCACACCGTCATCATCTTTTACTTGATCATTGTATACCTTCTTGAGTTCCCAGCCTGATCATGTTTCTTTATTCTCTTTTCTCTGCTTGGAATTATCTTCCATCATTTACCCCTAAATGGTGAAATGAAACTTCCTCCTAAGATCAGCTTGAGTGTTCCTTTTTCTGTGAAGTCCCCAGTCATTCATACTCTACTCCCAGCAGAACCCATGGCTCCTTTGCTTGTGCTCCTGTTGTATTTAATACATGCTTAGATTGCAACACTTACCCATATCATCATCGCTGGATCCATAGCACTCTCTTTCTTCCCCAGTTATCTGTGACCTTGAGAACATGGGCATGACTTCCACATCTTTCTATCCAGTGCTCTACCTGGCGAAGGGAGCTGTTAGCAATTTGTTGGAGCAAGGAAAGCACACAGGTTGAAACTTTTGCTGCTAATAATGAAGTTGTTATTTAAAATGTCTTATTTTTAATTTCTTTTTAAATTTTAAATAGTAAAACAGCACATATTTCTTACAGGAAATTGGGAGGGGGGGATGAAAAGTAGAAATAGTTCCCATTTATAATTTTATTTTGCCTTTCCGCATCTTAGTTTAATGATTTCATAATAGTTTATAATGAAATGAGTATCCACCCGCCTACCTCTATCTCCCCATTCCTGGAGTCTGGGAACCCCAGACTAAACTAAAAGGAAGGGAATCTGCTGCAATGTCAATTAGCACCAGGAAGAGACAGGCAATTCTTTACTATAATAGATAAAAAAATATGTTAGCAGGTTACTCTTCCCAGCACTTTAATAGCTGAGATATTTTCCAGTGTGGTGCCATGGGCTCAGAGTAGGTCTTGTAGGAATTGAGCTAGGAATGAATTGGATAGAATATGGGGGCTCAGCTTAAATCCCTACCACTCAATGAATATTTTATCACTCATCATTATGTGTGTGTTTTTTCCTTAACAGTAGAGTAGTAGAATTCCTCTGGTGAGATTCTGCTTCTCTTCCTTAATAATTTTCAATGAGCAAAAACAACGAGCAAACTGTAGTTGCTGTCTACTTTATAATATGGCTTGAAAAAAAGATAAGAGAGGTGGGACAAATCTCATTTTACCAGCTCTTTATGTCATTAGACTTAGAAACAACCAACCAACCAAATAAACCTATTGAACTTCCTCTGGAATTTCTGGTGTGTGCTTCAGCGGCAATGACAGTTATATCTGTTTTGTAACTCTTCACTCCCTCTTCCATGTTGAGGGATGTGGTTGCAATTTCTATTTCTTCAACATAATATCACAATTTCCATAAGTTGTTCCTTTTTTACCATTATAATAATTATAATTAACAAATATTTGAGGCATTACATATTTTATGCACTCAGCTTTATATCCTTAAGCCCATTCTAGATGCAAAATTACTGAATCTAAGGATAAGAATAATTTGAGGTTCCTGATACATTTTTGTACAGTTTTTTTACAAAAGAATTTTTCAAATTTACACTGTAGGAAGCGGTTATAGGGTTAAGTCTCAGACTGACCTGTTGGCAAAACCACAAACAAGTCCCAGCTTAGAAGGCACAGCCCTCTTAGCATAATTAAGCTAGATCTTGTGACTGCTCCCTAGATTCTTCCTGGGTAGCTAATGGGCAGTGGGAGGTGCAGCAAGTGCTGCCAAAACAAGTGAAACTTACAAAAACATTGTAAATTACCTTGTTTACTTCTGACTATAAAATAAAGCATCAGCTTGCAGTCTGGATCTGTTCTGTGGTCTCAGTCATGCATAGAAGATCCACCTAGACCCAGCTTACTCTCTTTGTCTTTTCTTCATCCCTCAGGCACATTATGTTTTCCTGTAATGTATGAAAGTGGGGTTTTTGTCACATTATTTCCCAGAGTGAATGTTTACAATTAAAAAATAAATCTATGCTAATTTGCTAGGTGGTAGGCTGTTAATAGAATTTTACAGATTGTGTCCTTACCTCTTCAGGAAACCTTCAGGCTGACTGACATTGTTTATCTGGGATAAAAGTCTATTATAGATGACTTTAAATGTTCTGATAGCCCCTTAATTCTTGACATTCCTGAGCATTGTTTCATTTACAAGGTGTACAATTGTGTTTTAGAAATGGCTATTTAGAAATAATAGGGGCTGTGCCATCTCTGTGTAAGAGAAATTACTCCATGTAAGAGCAATGGCAGCTGGGGACCCCAGGGAGAAAGGAAAAAAAAGAAGACATTTGATTAGGAGTAAGTTGGGTAATCTGGGAAGGATGAGCTTACTAAAATCGGCTAACCATAAACCATAGTTTTAAGACCAAAGGACTGTTAGACAACATAACTAGGGGTGTGCTTTCTTTTGCAGTTAAAAAAATCACATATATTCCTTTAGATATAAGTAGGGGATGGGAAAGAAGGGAGACAACAAAATCCTTTGTGAGTCTTGACTACCTTTAAATCAGGCTACTGAGCACTCATTGGGATTCATTGAGGGTCCCTCTCTTAGACAATATTTGGTTGCCTCTCTATAGCTGCCTGCCTTTCCCGGGCTTATAAAATACAAAATGCAAGGTTTGGGTTTCAAGTCACCACTTGGAAATCATAATTTCAACGTCCCCCAGATTAGGAAGTGGCTATTTGTGGCAAATGCTTCTCACACTATTTCTAGCCCTTCTCAGATATTTTTTCCCTAATCACCATGTATTATTATTATTATTTTTTTTATTTTTATTTTTTGCAGTTCCTTAGTAGGAAAGATGGTCTGGTGAGATGAGATTCTGCTATTCTCCCTCATTCATTTTTAGTGGCCAGCAAAAGCAATCAACAGATGTGGGTTGTTGGCTACTTCGAGCTGGGCCATGAAAAGACTAAGAACACTGGCCAGATCTCACCCTCTCAGATCACCTGTTTAAGAAAAAAAAAATCCAAGTTCTTCCTTCAAGTAGATTACAATCAAGTTTGGTAGAGACCCATGGACACCATGGAAAAGTTTAAGTAATGATGAGGTGCCAAATGTTGGGGTACAGTGTGAGTGCAGACTAAGAGGAATCATACTACAGCTTTTCTAGAGCCTAACAATTTAGAAAGAACTTGTAACTAAGTTATTCTTATTTGAGCTTCACCAAAAAAAAGCCACACAAAGTCCCCATTTTGCAGCTAAAGTAACTGAGGATCAGAGATATTAAATAAATATCTTCTTAAGCAGAACTCCATGAGTCAGACCATAGATAGGAATAAACATCACAGTCCATGGCTCAGGGAGGAAATTTGCCTGTCTGGGCTAGAGGATTTTGTAAAGTGATTTGCTGGGAATATTATTTCAGAGATTGGGTGGAGCCTTTGGAATGAAATTCAGTATCTTTGATTTTTTTTGTCTGTGAAAAGTTTTAGCACATACTAAAAGTGATGCCTGATATAGGTGCACAGGTTGTATTCAGATGGAGAGAAGTTGTTTTATAGAGGTTGGCTACATAATGTTGTAATAGTCAGTGTATGATATACTGGCCCTAATTTTTTATGAGAAGGCTGTATAGGATGGAGAGAAGACCCATGAAGGACATATCTGAAGAAAAACAGGGAGGTCTTAGTAATAAAATGCACATGGTGGGTGACAAAGAAGGAAGAAATGTAATTCCATTTTGAGGCTGGGGATAAGAAAAATGGCAGCTCAATTGACCCAGACCTGACTCCTGAAATTCTCAGGCAGCAAAACAATTCCCTGAAATCATCTCCAGTGCTAGAGGAGAACAGGATTGGAGGGAAATTACTTGGCAAGACTGTCTTGGCTTGTTCATAATCACCAAATTAATTCAATGAGGAAACCATCCAGTAAGAGAAAGGGAGGAGTAAGTTTTATCAAAATGTTTCTAGTGCTGATGAGTAGATGTCTCTGCTACACAAACGGCAACACTAAACCACTTTATCTAGTTTTCTGCCTTGTTTGGGAATGGTGTTTCTTCAAGCAGCAGCAGGGAGTGGGTTGAGACTAGAGTTCTTTAATAACAAGATTTTCATTTGTGATAATTTGTAAAGTTTTCATCTCCTTGCAGAAAAATAGATATAATTATTATAATAATTTGTTTTCCTCTGGCTCCCCTGACTAGCACAGCTTCTGGGTGTACCTCTAAAACATTACTGCTACTTTAGCAATGTGGGCATTTCAACAGTGGTAACAAAGGTCTTTGAATACAAGGGTGTCCTAAGCAGATCTCAGTATAATTAGTAGCTCATGGAATAATTATACAGGATGAGGCAAATGAGGGTTTACAATTATGAATGCACAAAACAGAGTTTATCCTTGTATTATTATTTATTAACTAGGGACCCAGTGCATGAATTCATGCACCTTGGAAGGAACTGTGGGCTGCGAGGCTACAGTGGGCACAGGGGCAGGTCTTAGCCGATCCTCCTTGCCCCTGCTCAACCCCTTCTGCTGCGGTCCCGGTCCCTTCTCTGTCCACAGTCCCGCTCCCACCACCACCCCCTGCGGGTATAAGTGGGCTAGTACCAGCACTGGGTGGGAGCAGGGTGGGCGCTGGCAATGGGTGCGAGCGGTGGCTCCGGTGCCAGGAGGAGGTGTGACCTCCAGGTGGGACTGCGGTGTGCGGGAGCAAAGACTTTTCAGTAACCACCTGAGGCTCACCCTGATGACAGCGACCGGTGCCCTGCCTAAGTCTGGTGCCACTGCTCACCTGCTCCACTATCCCACTGTGGCCAATGCCCACCATGTCTGCTGCCCATGCCTGCCATCTTCCATGTGCACTCTCTGGTGGTCAGCACACATCATAGTGACTGGTTGTTTGGTTGTTGGGCTTGTTTGCTCTATTTGCATATTATTGTATTTTCTATATGAATGACGGTTATTGTACATTTGTACCACTTTGTACTCTCAGGTTTCAGAGATTTCCTTATTCCATAATAAGGAATATTGTATAAGAGAAATATTACATACCCAGATTTCACAGCTTTTGGTGAATAGTGGAGAGGAGGTTGGTTAGATTAGGCATTTATCATGCACATGAAAGAAGAATCAGAATTGTTAAATGGCCTCTTAATTTACCTGAGTCTTTGCATGTGTGAGGCAACAAAGCAAAATGTTAACAGTTTTCAGTCTTTTTTTCCAAATCTTTTTGGAATATGAGACCTTGAGTCTATAGCAGTGATCAGGGGCTTCCAGATGCAGATTCTTTGATCCCAAATGAAAAAAAAAATGGAGTGTGAGCAATGACCTTCCAGTGTCTGAGGCAAAAGAGCAGCAGAGAGCTCTTCCTTTCTCCTTGTCCTTACATACTCCTCCTCTCCATCCATGAATGTTTCCTGTCTTCTCCTTACTTTTTCAGGTTATCTATATGGACTTTCTTCTCTGGAAATGATCAACCCTTCCATCCTAAAAATATACTCCAGGTTTTTTTTTTTTTTACAGCAAGTTGATAAGCATTTCCTGTAAACCTCTTATATACTCTGTGCTAGTTCTTGTGCAAAAAAAATCACTCCATGTTGACCGAGTCTTGCTCTTTGTCTCTATGGTAACCTCGATAGAAAGCTAAGTAACATTCCCAGGAGGATGCCACTGGGTTTGAGATTTGGGAGTTCATGTCATGTATTATGGAGACTTCTCAATGGAAAGTTCTCTCAGCCAATAAGCATTCCCTGAGATACATTCAAGATGCAGTGAAAGAGACCCCAACTGACAGTTTCTAGGCTAGAATTTTCCTAACCTCCTCTGAGGCTTTGTCCTGATTGTGCACTTTGGGTAAGTCCTTTGGTTTCTCTATACCTGTTTCCTCAACAGTAAAATAAGTGATTGGGATAGAGTCTGCTTGCAATTTATGTCCTTTCTCCCAGCTCTGATATTCTACTATCACATTTTATTTAACTTCGGTTAGGAAAAGTCCTATACCCTCAGAGTGCTCAGCAAACTGATATAAACTATATTAAATTGATAATATTAATAAAAGATGCTTTTCTTGCCATTCAAAAACACAGTGCTTTCCATCACTGGAAAATGCATGGACTTGAATGGATTATTAGTGTAATGTTAATGTCAAGCATCTTTTAGCTTGGGTGCTTTATATGTGGAAAATAAGTATAACTTTTTTTTCAAAAGAGATAAACCCTCAGAATATTATCAGACCATTTACTACATCTGCTATCTGGAGCCAATATTTTCTTTGTTTTATAGGAAAAGGACTTTTTTTTCCCAGTAGATTAATGTGAGTGCAACATATTTCCATGGTGGCAAGGGAGAGAGAGGTTGGAATCTAGGGTTGAAAGAATATAGAGGAGAGAGAACTAGGTAGAAACAAAATGGATCCTAATAAAGTCTGTGTTTCCTTTAGAAAGAACAAAAGGTACAGCTGTTCCTGTGGATCTAAAATAAATGAATAGAGGTTTGTTGTTTAATTATTCAGTTACATACTCCCTGTTAGGTGATGAGAGTAAAGGGAACTGAATCATCTATTTAAATTAAAATGTCGCAGGGCTTTCTTTGGGGCCTTAGCTTCTTCTCTAACTCGCCCTGGGAAGTTGGCTTTTTGGGTTGGCATCAGCCCAATAGTGAGGGTTGTGTTGTCCTTGACTGTGAAAGGACCAGAGGGGTGGGGAGGGAGTGGGTGCAGGGAAGGAGGGAGACTTGGGACAGCTGTGCTTATTCTCCCGGACTCATTCAGGGAAACATTTGCCTGCGAAAAGGCAAACCCTGCCTGCCCCTGTGATTTTTATACCCTGTAATTCTAGGGCAAGTCATCATTTTTTTGGTTGCTTTTGAGACCTGTTCTTTTGAACCAAAGTTGGGACTCTTCCACAAGATTCCCTACCTAGAGTTTAAAGCTCGCTCTGATCTATTCCCAATGCACTGCCAGCTTTTGTTCCATTGCCAAGGTTCTGTAGCCCTCAGTTACAGGACCCAGGTGCGATTTTGCTAACAGCTAAATCTGGTCCCTTGATAACTACCAAAGGCTATGGCTTCCAGCAGGGACCTCCCTGGCCTTGGCTGTAGTTCCGGGGTCAGACTACTAATTGCTGCCCCTGATGTTTGTCACAAATGCCTCAGAATAGAGATATTCTCATCTGAGGTTCTTTATTCTACTCCTCCTCATGTGAATTTGAAGTTGGAGGTGGATGGCCTGAAAGGGAGGGGAACAAGGAGGTTGCCTGAGGTCATGGTGGCTCTCTGGGTCTCACCTGCCTTATTGGATAAAAGAGCAGGTTATCTGAGGTCATTGCCAGCTCTACCACACCAGGATATCACAGTATCCACCTCTTTATCACTGTTTTCTTACCAGGTTTCTGCTCAAATCTCCTCCACTCTGTGAAGCCTCTTTGTCCAGAGTCTCCTGCCTCCATCAAAACTAATTTCTCTCTTTGCACTATCATCTCACCATGTTCTATTATAACCCTCAGCACAGCCCACTTTGTATTTCAGGCTTTGGATCTGTGTCTGTCTTCCTGACTAGACTGTTAACTCCTAGGTATCAGACTTTCTCATATCTTATTTATCTTTCCAACTCTCCTAGTGCTCTCTCATTGCCGGCAGGCACTGGGGAAACGTCCGAGTTGCCAGAACTTCTCGTTTGCACTCACAAGGACACATCTGTAAGCAAGTCCTTATGAATACCACCTGTAAAATCTCAAGTCCTATTAACCGCTTAGAAGCTTAGCAGTTGAGGCTGTAGGTCCCTCCTTGTGCTCCTAGACCAAAGTTTATTAAAAGAACAGCTACCTTCAAAAATTCTAGTTCCCAAAGTATTATCAAAGCTCCATATTAAACAAGGTTATTTCCATTTATGCTAGATTAATAACCCCACAGAGAAGCAGCCTATACACATATTCCAGATATAGCAAATCTTGGAGTCCATGGAAAACTGAGAGCAATCAGAACTCTTTTTACCCTGTTGAGACAGAAAATCAAAACAGTATCATTTCAATGAATTCCTCTAAGATCCAAGTTCATAGAATGATCATTGTATTGCAGGATGTACAAAGCTGAGGAGGACCCAGCTTCCGCAATTAGAAACTTGAAGCTTTTAAATGATTTTAAGAAATTGCTTGCATGGCTAGTGTGAGGCTGAGTTTAATAAGTGCAATCAGCAAGTGAGAAAGTGCCAGTTCTGAGATTCAGAGGAGAGAAAGCTCACATCCAACTGGACTAATTCAGAAGAGCTTCTTGGAGAATGTAGAATTTGAGAATGGCATTGAAGGATAAAATACAATTTTAGTAGTCAGGGAAACTGTGTAAGCAAAGGTGAGGAAATAGAAAAACCTGGAACATACAAATAATTATCCAAATTACACAAAATGGAGATTACATATCTCAGAGTAATGGGAGAGGAGATGGGAGGTAGGAGACTTCATGCTGTGGAGAATATACTAGTAGATGCCTCCATATATTGAATGGCTTGTTATGAAGTTGGTAGGCAATAGGGTGCTAGAAAAATTCAGTTTATCAGAGGACAGGGTATTTTAAATCATAGGTTGACAAACTTTTGCCAGGATGCCAAAGCCAGCCTGCTGTCCTATTTTACTAGAACACAGCCATGCCGCCTTATTTATGTCTTGTCTATGGCTGCTTTTGCTATCATTGAGTAGCTATTACACAGACACATGGACATTGGCCCATGAAGTATTAGCTGTTTACTATCTGACCTTTAGTCTTAGCTGTTTACTATCTGACCTTTTATAGAAAAAGTGTGCTGACCTTTGATATAAACATCATTCATTTATTCAGACATTCGTTCATTTACTCATTTATCAATTCAACAAACTTTCAGCACTTACTTATACCTTGGGATATTCTCTGGCATTTCTGCTCTCTTCCCTCTCCCCCCACTCATTATTTAATTTAAAGTTGAATCCTTACTAAAATTGCCCTTTAGACTTGTTCAGAGAATTTTAAGTTCTCATGTAATTTATTATTAAACATTCAGTTTTTTCAAATGCCATGAAAATGTTCCCTCTTCAAGCATTATTGGCTAATCATTTCAGGGCTAAAGTTCAAGCAATGTTTAAAGCAATGATTCAGGTTGAAAGTGATCCTAAAAGAGAATCCAAGATGGCGGCACAGGTAAACACCTACACTGCTGCCTCGAACAACAATTTCAAAACTACAACTAAAAGACAGAAAGTCATCATCCAGAACCACAGGAAAGCTGGCTGAGTGGAGGTTCTACAGCTCGAGGGAAGGAGAGGGACTCACAGAAACCCAGAGGAGCTGCAAAGAGCTGAGGTAAGGAGACACGCGCCCTGTGAGAGCGGGTGTCCGAGTACCTGGCTGGCTTTCTCTGGTGGGAGGGAAACGGAGACTCCCAACGGCATTGAACCCCTTATCTTACGACACTAAACCCCAGATCCAGCCAAAACTCATACAGGGGGAGTTTGGACTGTGAAAAGGGAGAGGTGCACGGAAATTTAGGGGAGTCGCAAAAGATCAGAAGACTGGTGGTGGCGCGCACAGCACTGCGCAGAGGACAGATTGCTGATTGTGCCGCTGGCTTTCGTGATGTGAGTGGGCGGGAGACAGACCCTCCCAACTGTGCCACTTCTGTCTCCACTAAGCCCCTGTTTCGGGCAAAACCCTGGAGACCTAGACTCGTGTGGTCCTGGTGCACAGGGTTGCTGGAAAGGCAGCGGTTAGAGGCACTGTGGGCACCGTGGAGGGCGGGGCCGGCTGGAAGGCAAGGCGGTCCCTTAAGCCCTGAGACTCCACCCCTCCCAAGCTCAACAGAGGCTTCTTTGGTTTTGCAAGTCTGGTATCATAAGGCTGAATTCAACACAGAAGTTTCCCCGGCATAGTGAAAATGCCAAGACAAGGAAAGGGACCACAAACAGAAGAAATGGAGAAAAAAAAACCACAACTGGATATAGAGTTCAAAACCACACTTATAAGGTTTTTCAAGAATATGCTAGAGAAGTTGGATAAAGTTAGCAAGAGCCAAGAGGAGATGTAAAAGGACCAACTAGAGATGCAAAAGATCCAACTAGAGATGAAAAAGGACCAACTAGAAATTAAACATACACTGACTGAAATAAAAAATATTATACAGAGTCCTAACAGCAGACTAGAGAAAGGCAAGAATCAAGTCAAAAATTTGAAATATAAAGAAGCAAAAAACACTCAACTGGAAAAGCAAGAAGAGAAAAGAACCCAAAAAATATGAAGATAATGTAAGGAGCCTCTGGGACAGCTTCAAGCGTACCAACATCAGAATTGTGGGAGTGCCAGAAGAGAGAGAGCAAGATACTGAAAACCTATTTAAAGAAATAATGACTGAAAACCTCCCACATCTGGTGAAAGAAATAGACTTACAGCTCCAGGAAGCACACAGAACCCCATATAAAAGGAATCCAAAGAGGACCACACCAAGACACATCATCATTAAAATACCAAGAGCAAAAGACAAAGAGAGAATATTAAAAGCAGCAAGAGAAAAACAGTTCATTACCTACAAGGGAGCACCCATACGACTGTCAGCTGATTTCTCAACAGAAACGATGCAGGCCAGACGGGAGTGGCAAGAAATATTCAATGTGATGAATAACAAGAACCTACAACTAAGAATAATCTATCCAGCAAAACTATCATTCTTTATCTGAAGGGCAGATAAAGAGCTTCACAGATAAGAAAAAGCTAAAGGAGTTCATCAACTCCAAACCAGTATTATATGAAATGCTGAAAGGTACTCTTTTAGAAGAGGAAGAAGAAAAAGGTAAAAGCCAAAAAATTTTGAACAACAAATACATATCTATCAACAAGTGAATCTAAAAATTAAGTGAATTAAAAATTTGATCAACAGAATAAACTGGTGAATATAATAGAATCAGGAGCACAGAAAGGGAGTGGACTGATAATTCTCAGGGGAAAGGGGTGAGTGGTGTACAGGGAGAGACTGGACAAAAATCATACACCTATGGATGAGATCAATGGGAGGGAGGGAAGGGTGGGAGTTGGGTGGAGTGGTGCTATGGAGGGGAAAAAAGAGAAACAAATGTAATAATCTGAATAATAAAGATTTAATTAAAAAAAAAGAAAGTGATCCTAAAAGAGCATAAATTAAATAATGCAGCAGAGAAGACTGTGGTAATGTAAGTTAAAGGCAGGGAGGCCAACTGTATTAAAGAAGTAAAAATTAGTGTGGCCTCTATGTCAATAACTGCCTGTCTTAGCTGTTCTTCTAAGGGAAGATGCAGCAGAAGGAAGTGTGTGGGCCAGTCTTCCCACAGCGTCACCAGTACCACCAACCTCTCCAACTACCATTACCACCACCCCGTCCACCAGCTTTATCATTTCTTGTACTATGGAAATAAACATCCTCAAATCTCAGTGGCTTAAGGTTGTGGGTTTTCTTTCTTTCTCACACTACACATGTCCTCTGTGTGTGAACTGGGGGCTCTGCTTCATGCCATTATCACTTCAGCACCTCACCTGCCAAGCAGACCCCACCTGGAACACTGCCAATAGCTATGCTGCTAGGAGGAAAGAGAGCTCTGGCAAATTGTTCACTGGCTCTTCAAACCTCTGCTTGTAAATAACACATGTTATTTCTGCTCACATTTCATTGACCAAAGTAAATCCCATGGCAGTGCATAATTACAAAGATCACATAATTCACACAGTCCTACCATGTCAGAGAGTTGGAAATGCTGGGTGGAAAGCACTAAGCATTAAGACATAGCCTCTAGAATCTATCCTAATTTTCTGGTTCTGCAAAAGGAGTTTGAATCAGTCCACCTTAAGCTGAACTATAGAAAAGAATGACTGATAAATACTGACATGACTGGTCAGGTTGACAGCCAAGGAATCAGAGACCATGTACTTGAACATGAACATGGAGGAGGTGGGCCCTGTTTATTCGGTGGGAGTTGTCCTTTGGCAGACTGAGCCTATGGAGCTTTTTAAGGCTTTCTTACCCAAATCATTAAAAACCATTTCCACTGTGCCAGCATAGCAGAAGCACCGAAGCTTTTGTTTTCTTACAAAAGGGAAAAAAATAAATAAAACCATTACTTTGGCCTTTCAGTGCACTCTCTTCTATCCTCAAAATTACTTGTTGGACATAACATGATTTGAATGTATTGATAAGTTAGTGTGTTCTTTTAAAATTCCATGATATCTATATAGACATTCCCCAGTATGTTTATAAAGTGGTAGTGAATAGCTTGCTAAGCATTTAAAATTAGGTCATCAAATATAACCAAGTATGATTTTAGAAACCTCTCAGAACCTCTAATTACTAAGTCAGTGCACTTGACTGGCTTACATTTTCCTCAGGGAATGCATCACTATTGTTTCCTGAAAGATTTTGGTGGTGCAGAGGTATTGCAACAGACATTTTAATCTTTTAGGGGGATTTTAGCTACTAAAATGTCACATCTATTGTCCTCAAGATTTATACTGCTTTTTATTTTTAAAATACCTCCATATGATTTGTCTTTGTGGTGAAAGGAAGGTTAATTATTGAAAATGTTCATACAGAAGTAGAAGTATATTGCCTAAGAGAGTGATTGACATCTGGAAGTAGTGTGGTCTGTCTAGACACTTATTTTCTGTAATCAAGGAGGAGTGATGAGGAATATTTCTGCATATTAACTAAATATAAGATATTAACTAAAGTTCCATGTATTTGGGGAAAATAAATGCCAGGAAAATCTATATATTGTTCAGGTATAATTTGAAGTTCTTTTATTTTCATCAAGATCTCAAAAAACCTTTTTGTGGGTCTCTGTGTTTTACTCAGCCCGTTAAGAAGGAGAAATGAAAAACATAGAATGTCTTCTTACAGAGATCCTCTCTTCTAAAATATGTAATCCACAATAACATAATTATTTGATCTTTCTGAGCTGAGATCCATGAAAGACCCAGTCTCAGGGCTCAGAAAGCAAACTCAGAGTTTCGTTTGTTTGGTAATCTCATAATACATGAAAGGTCATGGAAATCTCATAATACATGAGTTGTGTGTATCAGTGGATTTCTGATGACTGGCTTTATATATAAGTATAAACCCTGTGGATAAGCAGGAATTAACATGGCCTCAACAACAACAACAACAACAAAACACAGTAGAATCAACTGACCCTTTGAGGGATTGAAAGATTACCTAGAATGCCAACAAACTCTCAGAAGTCTGCATTTAGCATCCTGGCTTCCTGCAGATTGGCTGTTCTCAGACTCTCTCTCTTCAGGGCCAGGTGACATCTGGCCCTCGAGTTTCCCCCAGAGAAAAGCAATTTCCTTTACCTCAGCTGAGGAGGTTGCATTTCTTCTTTTCATAGCAATGTGTGTGGCCTTTTCATCTCAGGATCCCTGAAGAGCTTTGCAAAGAATAAAGAAATATTTACAGATCCTGGAAAGCATATTATCCCATTTTATAGATAGAGAAGCTGAGCCAGAAAGACTTAACCAACAAGAGGCCATTTTCTCAAGTTAGCAGAAGTCAGAAGACATGTCATGACAGTGATTTTAATGAAGTGACCTGATGAAATCACAATTCATAGGCCCTCCCTTTTTTTTCCTTCTTTTAAAATCAGCCCTGCAATTAAAACGTAATTATGTTTTGTTCTTTCATGGTACCTTTCACCCAGGGCAGTGGTTGGCAAATTCATTAGTCAACAGAGCTGCAGTTTGCGGACCACTGACCCAGAGAACTGAAAGTACTTTACAAACATTAAATAAACAGCATAGCTCCCCTGTGAGGAAGGTAGGAATTGTCCTGCTCTTCCATGTGGTGACATGGAAACTGAAGTGTTTGCTGCTTTCCCCATGATTACAATGGGAATTGTTGTCCTAGGTTCCATATGGTTGAAGTCTCTCTTTGGTCCTATCTTTCAGTTAGACTTCTTTGAAATGCACTCATAATCTTTTGTGAAAAGTATATTCAACTGCTTATTGTTATTAGCATTTTATGTTATTGTAAAATTTGTGCTTTTGTGAATCATTTTCATTAAGTCAGAGCTTAAATTATAGAAGACATTTTGGTATGTTTAGAGTACTGTAAATAACTTAAGTCTCAACTGAATCTGAAAAACATTTTAAGGGCTTTTATCTTTCAGAAAACTTTTATTTAACTATACTGAAGTCATATATAGATATAGAAAAGTGCAAAAATCATAAACATCAGGCTTGATGAATTTTCACAAAGTGAATGCACCAGGGAACAGGTCAAAGCATTAACAGCATACATGCCCACTTGCCCTGTGTGCCCACTTCCTGTCACTCCCCTTCCAAAGTTAACCCATAGCCTCGGTTTAACAGCATAGGTTAGTTTTGCCTGTTTTCGTACTTTAGATACATGGATTCTTACTGTAGTTATTCACTTGTGTCTGTCTCCTTTCACTAAGCATTATGTCTGTGACATTCATCCATGCTGTTGCTTGCAGTTAGTTCAATCTCATTGCTGTAGGATCTTCAATTGTTTAAAACAACACAATGTTATATCTATTCTACTGTTAATGAACAGTTGGGTTGTGTCCAGTTTGGGGCAGTTGAAGTGTTACTTTAAAGATATGTTGTTGTCAAACTCTTCATCAATTAGGTTGAAATAAATCAAAGGTAACTTTTTACATGCTTTACCATGAAGGTATTGAGATACATGAATGATTCCCACTAAGGAATTACTAGATGTTATTCATATAAAGAGGACTGATTAAGAATCTATTTCCCAATTGGGGGGGCGGTAACTTAAATTTTTCTCTAAACTTGAACATGTCACCTGCCTTAACTAGTAGGTTCAATTCACACAAGAGGCATTTTAGAGAAGTGCAAAGAGCCCAGCTTGGCCTGGGTATGAATTGTAGCTCTACCACTTGCGGTATGACCTTGGCCAGCTCAGCCTCAATCAAGTCCACCTTTCTCAGCTATCAAATTGTGTTACAGGTTGTTGAAAGATAGGAAGTTAAATACATAATACTAAGTAGGAATTCAATGAATGGAATATATAATTAGATATATTTGGACCCAATATGATTAAGTCCTGCCAGATGGATTATAATTTTGAATTATTACTGATACTTCCTTGAGTTCTGCCCAGTGTGGCTCAGTTGGTCAGAGAGTCCTCTTATATACCAAAAGATCACAGTTTAATTCCCAGTTGCGACACGTGCCCAGGTTGTGGGCCCAGGTGAGTGCAAGAGGTAACTGATCGATGTTTCTCTCTCACATCACTGTCTCTCTCTTCCTCACATCTATTTTTTAAAAAGTCTCTCTTTTTTTTTTTTAGAAAAAATAATACATATTTGAAAAATCCAATAAATAACTGTATAGTGAGTGTAGAAATATCTATATGTTGGATAAAATGAAGAATTTCTATATGTCTTCTTGAAATACATTAATGATGACTACACAGTGGTCATGGATTTAATCTTAACCTCCCTGGAAGAATTTATCACAGCTACAATAAAGAAGCATTTCAAATGTCATTACAGACATCCTATCTAATAAAAGGGTAATAATACAAATTAACCACCACTCTATCACAAAGATGGCAGTACCCATAGCCACAAGATGGCAGTGCCCAATCCAGAGGGGGCGGCTGCTGAGAGTAGGCAGCATGAGCAGCCCGGTGGAATGCTTGCTTTGCTGCCCTGGCGACAAGGCAAGCATTCTGCATCTGGCTGCAGATGGGCCTCAGGGCCATAGAGAGCCTCTGGGCAGTGGGAGGGAGCAGCCAGGCCTCACAGAGAGCTACTGGCACACAGATTTGTGTGCAGGGCTACTAGTACTCTATAAACAATTTGATTTAATATATGACTTAGATTGGAAAATTGTTAGCTTTAAGCTCAGAATTCTGTGGAGGTAAAAGTTTGGCCAGAAAATTGCAATGGGACTTTGCATTTGTGGGATCCTAGATCAAGGAGCTTCATGTTAAATGACATTGTAGAAATAATACTTGGAGTGACTTGCATGGGAGGAGTGGATTTTTTTCCCCTGACTCTCATGTGGCTAGCTATTGACTAAATACATTTCAAAATTCTTGAGTTTCCAGTGAAGGGTCATTTATCGGGATCACTATCTTGTCCTAGTCTACCTTTTTCCATCTGAGAAAGTAGGAAATAGCTCTGTGCCATTGTCATTATCATAGTCCAGTCTGCCAATATCTCCCACCTAGATCACTTCAGGAGGCTTATACATGATATCCCAGCACCATTTCTTACCATTTTATGATTCTAACCCTATATTGCAGCTAGGAGTGATCAGTTCAACAAACTAGATTAATTCTATCCTCTATTTCAAACCCTTCAATAGTTTCACATTGAATTTAGGGTAAAATCCAAAACCTAAAAAATGGCCCTTTTTCCTTTTCTCCCCCATCTCTTTCCAGAGACTTCATGCTACAGCCACACATACGTTCTTTCTGGTCCTTTTGTGCCATGCATCCTTCCTTCACATGCTTTTTTCTCTGTATCCCATCATTTCCTAGCAAACTCGTGCTAATTCTTCAGATCTCATATTTAATATATTTCTTCAGGAAAACATCCCATGATGCCATGCATTTAATTATTAGGTCTCTGTATTGTATACTTTCATAACACCTCTGCTTGTATTTATAATACCATATATACTCAGAATTTTGTATTTAGTGCTTACTTTTCTTGCTAGTCTGTAAGCTTTATGAAAGTAGAAATTCTGCTTACTTTGTTTACCTACATGCCTCTATTACTAAGTGCTCAATAAACATTATTGACTAATTGAGTCATATATTTCTATAGGGTAGGATTAAGTTGTTAATATCTCCAGAGACAACTGGGCAAATTTTTATCTCTTCAGAAATGTTGAAATGGTATTTTAAAACAGTGAAGGAAATTTTCCGTGTTGTTTGCAAAATTAAAGAGAGCAAACTTTTCAAACGGGATTATAAAGATTTTATTCTGATACTTATCTTGATCATTTTTATTTATTTTATCATAATATAAGTTAAATAACAAAAAACAATACAATGTATATGGCTTTTGATACTTCGCTAAAAACATATAGCAGCAAAATATACCTTGAGGGAGCTCCTTTGCCAGTCTGGCTTTTCTAACTTCTTAACTACTTTTCTTCTTCTTCTACCAAGTGTCTGGAACAAGGCCATCTGCAGCTCAGAGGTGATGTCTCTTTCTCTTCTCTGCTGCATCATCCAAGGGCAGCGCTAGTTCCTCTGACTGAAGCATAGGGATCATTTCATTTAGAATCCCTTGGGGTTTTAACACAAGCACAGATTCCTGCTCCCATCAAAAACCTGGGAATTAAACCTCTGCCAGAGGAGGCTTAGGGAACTATGTCATTAATAAGAATGCAGTGTTTCAAAACTTTTGGTCTAGTGCCTACTCATTACAGGTTAGGAACTGGCAGTAGGCACATATATGTGATGATAACTTTGGGGAATACAAAATTACAATTAAAATGGAGGAGCTTTAACTTTGAAATAAGCCTGAAATCTAGCATGATAGGAGTCATAGACACACAAAGATAAAAGGACATTAAAAGACCATTTAGTTAAACTTTGTACTTCAGGCATATTTATGCCCAAACCACATAAAACTGCTCCTAATGATCTATTTCCTTACTAGAAATATGTAAGGACAGAGAACCATTAATATATTTGGGGTTTACCACTGAGATAATCAGACAATCTTAGGTGATTTTTCAGCATTAAAACTTTTTGTCTAGGGGCCGTTCTTTCTTCTTTGGGACTTTGTAAACATGGAAAACAACTAATATTGTCCCGTCTTGAAACACATATGGACATGTCATCATTGGTCAGGACTAGTGCCCAACAGAACCCCCAGCATAGATTTACTGGGTTGGAAGCAACTTTAGACACTGAACCTCTTCATTTTACAGACACATAAACAAATGCAGGGATTCAATATCATAAATCTGACTGACAGATTTATGAGTGTATTTCAACACCTCAAATTGACTTTTATCCTCGGTTATGTTTTCCCATGGTGCAGTTGGAAAGCATCAGTCGATCTAAATTCAGATCTGGTTCAAATCCTTTTCTATCACTTATTATATGATTTCATCATCTTATTTGACACATCTGAGCTTCATTTTGACCAGGTGGTATATAAAGATAAAATCTCAACTTAATTGAGAATTAAATGAGATATAGCAATGTCCCTGGTACATAGTAGGTGCTATGTTAAAAAATTCTTGGAAGGCAGTTTGGCAATTTCAGTCATTGTAGTGAAATCAAACACCACATGCAGTATGTAGAAACCTGCAAGGTAACTCACTATTATAGGGTTTTAGTTACACAGTGGGTCAGAGCTTTTTTTTTTAATATATATTTTTTATTGATTTCAGAGAGGAAGGGACAGGGAGAGAAAGATATAGATAGAAACATCAATGATGAGAATCATTGATTGGCTGCCTCCTGAAAATCCCCCACTGGGGATCAAGCCCAGGAGTTGGGCTTGTGCCCTGAGCTGATGGGGAATCAAAATGTGATCTCCTGATTCATAGGTCAACACTCATCCACCAAACCACACCAGCAGAGCAAAGAGCTTACTTTTTTAAACAAGAGCTCAGTGTAAAATCTGGAAACAACCCAAATATCCTAGAACAGTGATGCTTACAGTCTTCTGGAAGAATTTGATGCACCTATTTAGTCATGAAAAGAAAAATAATCCTATCTAATAAAAGAGTAATATTCAAATTGATCATCACTCCAAGATGATTTCATCATCATCTTTGACCACACAGTCCTTATGTGGTCAAAGATGGTTGCCCCCATGTGGATACAAGATGGCTGCCACAAGGGCCACCACAAGATGGCCTTCAGGGGAGGGCATTTGTGGGCAGTTAGGGATCACCAGGCTGGCAGAGGAGGGCAGTTAGAGGCAATCAGGCCAGCAGGGGAGCAGTTAGGCATTGATCAGGCTGGCAGTGGAATGGTTAGGGGGTGATCAGGCTGGCAAGGAAAAGCAGTTGGGGGCAATTGGACAAAGGTAGGCGAGTGGCTGAGAGCCAGCAGTCCTGGATTGTGAGAGGGATGTCCAACCACTCATTTAGGCCCAATTCCACCTGAGAGGATGTCCCATATTGGAGAGGGTGCAGGCTGGGCTGAGGGACAACATCCCCCATGCATGAATTTCATGCACCCGGCCTCTAATGATAAATAATAAAGAGTTGATAGTTTATTTGATGTGCATTATGTGGCTACTGTAATCTTATTCTCTTAATATTTGCCATAACCCCTTTATGCAGATACAATATTATTCATATTTTAGTTAGATTAACATGTGCATCTTGTGGGGAGCAGTGGAGTGGCAGGATTTTCACATGGTTAACCCATGAGTGAATCAGGATTTGAACAGAAGTAGCTGTGATTCTAGAGCCAAATGTTCAATTCTGTAACTCTTATCTGTGAAGATACAAACAAACAAACAAAGAGAAACCACAATCTTGTGAGGGCCCATTCCAAAGTTAATGAACTGCAGAAATGTAAGATAGGCAGGTCAAGAACAACTATCATAACCATTATACTTCCTATCTTTCGATATGCCTTTTATGTAGTCTGCTTATAAAGAAGAAAACATACTACTGTAGATGTGATTACCTTAATCATTTACTGTGGCCCCATTTTCACCTCTCAAACTCTTTCTATAGCATCTTTGAATTGACTCAGGGAGTGAGGTCCACATTTGAAAGATCTGGAGGAAAAAACCTAACTAGGTACAGATTCATGTGTTTGTTTTACTTACTAATGGTTGGGTGTAGGTTTCCTTCTCCCGCTTCAAGGAAGCTGAGGTTCTGAAACAGCCACAGACTACAACATAAATACAGGGAGGAAGGGAGGAAAAATCTTGGAAAACTCAAAGCTTGATATTTCCCAGACATGCCCCAATCTGCTTTTGACCTTGCTCCAAAAAGAGTGGTTTCCATAACAGAATGTGTGTAGCTTAATGTGACCCTACTGAAGAAGTTTCCCATTAGACAGCAACCTTCCCTTTCTTATGGCCTGGGATTCAAATCTTTGGTTCTAATTGCTCACTGCTAAGACAGGAATTGGTGCTGGGGCCTTGCTGTCTATACACTTCATGGCAGCCCTGGTCTCAATGCTGTCTCCTCCATTGCTTTACCAGATTTGGTGGGAATAATTTGTGCCCCAGGTTATAAGTATAGTTTACAAGTGTTCATTAATCATATCCTCCTACTCCTTAACCAGCCCTGCCTGGTAAGTAATCTGAGAACTAAAACAGCTTCTCTTTACGTTTGGTGGCAGAAAAGAGAAAGATCTGGGAGGTGACAGAATCTGCCCCAAGCAGCATGGAGAAGGAAGCAGAGCCAGGGCAAACTTGACTCTTCGCATCTCCAGTCTATTAGGCAAGATTACTTCCCTGTCTGACATGTGGGCTATCTCATTCTCCTTAAATCCTCTGACGTGAATTTTCCTTTTGAGACTAACAACAAGTTTAGAAGAAGGGTCAGCCGTCTGGGTGACTTGGCAATGACTTCTATTAGGACAGCTTCTTTCTCCATAATGATGAAATTTAATCTCGCAGTTTAAATGCTTGTCCCAAAATATTTCAAAATGTGAAAAGCATGCGAGCCAAATGACAAAAATGTTTTTTTAAAAAACAAAAACATGGGCTTCTTGTCATCCACCACACTGGCTGTTTCAAAGTCTGCTCAGTCAGTAAATTATTCTTTCTGATCTTCATTTCTGATGATATCCAGATGGTCTAAAAGTCAATCTTTTCTGTGAAAAAGATATTCTCTGTGAAGTTGAAAGTGAGTAGCCATTATGTTCAGATGCTGTGAGTAGGAATTAAATGAAATGACATAGAATTATCTGTACTCAATTAACAGTAGTTGATATTTAAATAATTATAGTGCCTATATATTCAACTTGAGGTTGGGCTTAACTTTGAAATGTTCGTAACTCTTTAAGTAAAACTATATATTTCTCCCTAAATTATAAGATTTTGTACAAGCCTCAATTGCTAATGTTAACATTTCTCCCTGTCTATTTTTGCCATATCTTCTAGAATTAAAATTCTGTTCTGATGGGTTCAAAGGCGTTCTGTAGTCAGCCTACCACAGGTAGATTCTGAGAGCTTGAAACAGGTCTTAGTGTAAATTATGGTGTTTAAGATTTATTCTATTTCTTTTAAAATGTAACCTTGAAATGATTAATTAATAATAACCTATTGTTAATATAATTTTTGAGTCACCATCATGTATTAAACTTTGAAAAGAAAATGATAATATTCTTTTACAGGATGAAGAGAGCAACATCAGCTTCTACTTATTGAGTCTCTACCTATTCTATGCACTATGGTAGATGCTTTCATTTGTTATCTTATTCAGTTCTTTTTATTTTGTTCATTTACTGCCACCATCGATAAGTTGGCCATAATGCAGGTGCTTTAGCACCTGGACTCCTGTGGCAGCCACCTCCTCCAGTCGCTACCAGCAGATACACACATGCTGGCATGCATGAGTGCTGCTACCCACAACATAAACAGCCACATGTATATCTAAAGCAGTGGTTCCCAATGTGGGGCACATGCCACACAGGGGAAGGGGGTTGGCAATTTGAGAATGAGTTATTAACAGTGAATTTTCTGCATTTCTTATGGTTCTAAGAACCTTATATACAGTATATAGATATATATTGTGACATTTATGCATTTTAGTTCTCTTTTATATGTTTTGAAACTTTATTTGCTATTTTTCATATCACTTCATATTATTATTTTTTAAAACAATTTCTTTTCGCAGATGACATGATACTGTACATTAAAACAAAACAAAACAATTTCGTAGTGATTTCTTCCTCAGTACTTGAACTGTCCTTTCGTTCTTTTATTTTTCTCTTTCATGGATGCCATGTTCTTTGAAAGCTTATTGAGACGGAGGTAATGGCCTTTTAGGCTTCCTCCATGTGAATTGGCATTCACTTTTTCTCTTTTTTTTCTTTATTGAATAAGGTATTACATATTTGTCCTTATCCCCTCATTGCCCACCCCCCAATCCCAACCTGCTCATGTCCTTACCACCCCTAGTAGGAGTTCACTTTTTGAATAACAAGAATTATATGTCACAAGGAGGGCATCAGGATTTTAGAGATGTTTAGGTGGGGCATGGCCAAAAAATGGTTGGAAGCCACTGACCTAAAGGAAAGGGAAGAGAAACCTAAATGTATTATGTCTCCTATATGCTAGATATTACAGTAGGTTCTTCCATCTCAAAGACCAGGTAGAAAATCAGAGTATTGTGAACACCCATTGAATTACCAGCCAAACTTCAGTGACCAGAATCTCCACACATTAAATAGCTCTATAACTGTTGTTTTTAAAGGTGACATTAATAAATAAGATCCTAAAAGTCTAAATCATAAAAGAGTAATTAAATTATATCAGAGTTCTCATGTTTCTAATATCTTAAAGTTGGTTTACAGTGACTCCAAATGCAAAAAAAAAAAAAGATTCTAGCCTAAATATTATATGCTTAACCCCAGATGTTAGCGGTTTGAAAGGGACCTTTTTGCCCAAGAGCAGTTTTCTAGAGTTGTAGATTGTGATATGAGTACTGTAATTTAAATAATTTTCCTTTAGCAATCTTTTACAGATGGGAAACCCATCTTTTATAAGATTCCTTTTGTTTACAGCACCCAAAAGTTTCCCAGTGTTTACCCTTCACAACGATTGGTGTTTCTAGCATGGGATTGTGCAAAGAATCCTTGAATGGAATGCTAGTCCTGTTATTGCTCTCATTGACTGCGAGATTTGGGGCTGTCTCTGAATCCTCAGGTGTGTCCTTTATAAAAAGTAATGAGTTTGACTGGACTCCAAAATCTCCAAAATCTCTTCCATTCCACATGAACATTCTAGAGCCAAAAATAATATTGTAAAATAGAAGGCCTCAACAGGTAAATGGATTTGGTTGGGTCTCATTACGTGATTCCAATGTTTCCACACATCCGAAAGTCTGTCTTACCCACCACCTCTCTTCCTACAGGCTTGGCTTCTATCCCAGAGCAGCTCACTTACTGGGCAAGAGGCAGGATAGCTAGTGGGGAGGTATTGGCTAGTGATCACTGAACAACAAATCTTGGTCTCCTGACTACACCTTGGCTTATGAAAAGGATTTGAGTCTCTGTAGTCAATTCATAGGTTGCATATTTAACATTTTCTTTTATTTTTTACTAGAGGCCCAGTGCATGAAATTCGTGCTGGGGGTGGGGTTGGGGTGTCCTTCAGCCCAGCCTGCTCCCTCTCCAATCTGGGACCCCTTGAGGGATGTCCTCCTTGGATGGAGCCTAAACGGGCAGTCAGACATCCCTCTCACAATCCAGGACTGCTGGCTCCCAACTGCTTACCTGCCTGGCTTCCTGATTGCCCCTAACCACTTCTGCCTGCCAGCCTGATCACCCCCTCACCACTCCCCTGCCAGCCAGATTGCTGCCTTACTGTTCCCCTGCCAACCTCTTTGCCCCCAACTTCCCTCCCCTGCAGGCCTGGTCACCCCTAACTGCCCTCCCCTGCAGGCCTAGGTTCTCCCCAACTGCTTTTCCCTGCAGGCCCCATCACTCGCAACTTTCCTCCTTTGTCAGCCTGGTCACCCCTAACTGCCCTCCCCTGTAGGTTTGATCACCCCCAACTGCCCTCCCTTACAGGCCTGGTCCCTCCCAACTACCCTCCTCTGCTAGCCTGATGGCCCACAACTGCCCTCTATTGCAGGCCTGATCCCTGCCAACTGCCCTCCCCTGCTGGCCATCTTGGGTAGCCATCTTGTGTCCACATGGGGGCAGTCATCTTGTGTGTTGGCGTGATGGTCAATCTGCATATTACTCTTTTATTAGATAGGATTTTTTCATCATAAATTTAAGACAATGCAGACTACTCTAAATACTTGAAAATTATAAACCCATTGATAGTGTGGGGAAACTCTCAACAGAATTAAATTTTTGATTGGCAATCTGTGCAAGAGAAAGAACTAAACTTTGAAGTTAGAAGGACCTGTGCTTCTACAGTGCCCCATGACTAGCTGAGTGATTCTGAGCATGAGAGTTAAATCCTCTGAAACTGAGATATCTAATCTCTTAAATGGGGGTAATCATATTTACTTTGTAGAGTTATTATAAGGACTCAAGATAATATGTACAAAGCTCCAGACATATAATGGATGCTCAATAAACATCAGCTATTGATTGTGACTAGAATAATGTTTCTATTTATATAGTGTTTCTTTTTATGAAATGATATTGACAGTAGATGGTAATTAATGTTTTCAACTTAGCAAAAAAACCTGATAAATACATGATATCTGCCCTTAGATATATGTTTAGTTTGTCTGATCTACAAATCCAAAATTATATGACTCACTGAATTAAGACATTTTAATCATCCTAAATATTAGGGCCAACTGAATCAAATTATTTTCACTTTCAAATCATTTTAATTGGGGCAAGGATTCTGGGCATTCCCTAGCCACTTCGTGCTATAGCAGTTACTATCTCCTGAATTCTCATAATACCTATCATTGAGATGACTCAATTTATATACTGAGTGTGTGTGTGTGTGTGTGTGTGTGTGTGTGTGTGTGTATCTTCTTAGTATCAGTACTCAATATAGTATCAATGTGTCTTGTATTTTTCCCAAAAGAATCCCTTTGGATCTCATTGAATCCCTTGAGGTCTCGGGTTTGTCCTCTATAAAAAATAGTGTGACTGGACTCCAAGATCCCTTCCATTCTACATGAACATTCTGGAGCCAAAATAATAGTGTAAGGAGGTCAGATATTGTTGTGGTGGATTCTGGACTCTGCAATCAAACTGTCAAGGTTCCCAGGGTAGCTGTATAACCTCAGTAACATCATCTATCAAATTTCAAAATTGTCTACCTAATAGGGTAGTTCCAAACATTTATTGAGATAATTCATATAAGCATTTAGTATGATGCTGATACAATAGCAAGTGCTCAAAAAGTAATAACCAAACCAACAAACAAAAGTAAACAAAAACTCCTGGGAGTCAGACAAACTTGAGATCTGACACACCTGCTCCATCACCAACCCTTCCTTTTTATTTCATCATATGGCTTTAGGCAAGTTATTAGCACCTCTGCACCTTATTTTCCTCACATGTGTTGTCAGAATAAAATAAGTTATTATATGTATTTAATACTATGCTTGACTCATTGTAGTTGCACAATAAATGTTTTATCTACTCCTTCCACTTTTACAAGTCTGTATTGCATACAGCCCTTTCTCTGTACTTTGCACATAGTTGTAATTAGTAGGCATTTATTGCAGCCATATACCCCTGCACTGTCAGTTACTCTATGCAGAAGAGCACAGAGTACTCTTGACACAGACCAGGAGTCTTACTGGTTGGAACTCAGGTTACCTAGACCTTTAGCCATCCCTCCTCTTTGGCTAAGACTGCCTTCTGAGAGTCTTCTCTGAAAACAGCTTATCAGGAAGGAGATTGGACTGGGACATTTTGTGATATCTTATCACAGTTAGGAGAGCTATGGGCCCAACACATTGTGTTAAAGACATGCTATATCTTAAGAAGTTTGTAGTTGGGTGTCTGTCTGTTTTCTGAGAGCTCTAACCTCAGCCTCTTCCTTTGTGAGATTCTCACATTCTCAGCTCATAGGGCAAAGGTGGACTGTCTGTCTCATTAGACTTGACCACAAAGCATTGTGTGCACGAGGGAAAACTTGTGAGAGATATTTTTGCCTTACATGATAATGTCCCTCAAGTTAAATAAATTCTATTGCTCTTAAAAAAACAACAAACAGCCGAAACCGGTTTGGCTCAGTGGATAGAGCGTCAGCCTGCGGACTGAAAAGTCCCGGGTTTGATTCCGGTCAAGGGCATGAACCTGGGTTATGGGCACATGCCCGGTGGGGAGCGTGCAGGAGGCAGCTGATCAATGTCTCTCTCTCATTGATGTTTCTAACTCTCTATCCCTCTCCTTTCCTGTCTATAGCCATTTTGGGATGAGATAATGTTTATTTTTATTGCTAGAATGAGGGAATGGAGAAATGGGTGATCATAGAATAAATCACTAAAATAAATCAATAAAATAATAAATATATATTTTTATCAACAAAATTGACATTAATGTTCTAATGTATGAGGATGCAGTGCTCCTTGCAGTAAGTACTGGTCCCCAGTCTTTTCTTCAATCTCTTTTAATCTGTAACATGTTTCTTTTCGTTTTCTTTCTCACTGTTTTTGTTTATTTTTCAATGAATGCAGAATTTTAGGAGAGACTTCTTTTAAAAGACAGAATTTAGAAGGATTGGTTAAAATGCTGACTGTATGATTTGAAAAAGTACTCTAAAAATTATGGGGTTAGAAAGCAGAGTGTGCGTTCTGCATTGGTGGGCTTCCGATCCAGCGGCTGGACAAGGGCACCTTGCCAAGGACAGGTAAGGAAAGAGCACATGACTGGCATATTCATTTTGGGTGCATTTATTGCAACGTGTTGCTTCTCAGGTGTTTCCCCATTCAAAATTGAATGTTCTTTTATTTACTGTAATTCAGGCACCTATACCAGCTTCAACAACACTACAGTTTGCAATTGTTGGGGAAGAGGCTTTGCAAAATCTCATTAAATATTTACACTCATGTTTTGCTCTGTCAGAAGAATGGATTTAGACCGGCTCTGGTGCCCTTTTCCTCATACCTTTTTAACATAACATTTTGTCACTGTATGACACAATGTCTTGAGTAAAATAAAGTTAGAATCTCTAAGAACATTATCCCCTATTAGGGAGACAAAAAGGGCCAAGAACACAAGCATTTGTTAACATTAGCTCAATTAGTTCAGCTTTCCCCAACTTAAGTCATTCAAAGGTGGTTCATGAAGTTTTTCCTTATTTATCACTTCTCTTATAACTTCCTATCTTTTTTCCTTTAAATTGATATGATTTTAAAATTATAGCTTTGTCCTAAGAAATTATATCTAAGAAATTAATGATTTTATGTTCTAGTTTTATAACACATATGAAAAGAAACTCATGACAATTAATATTAAATCTGAAAACATGTGTTTTACTTATCACCTGTGCAACACCAGTGATACGCATACTGAACTTTGGGAAACATTGAACTTGGTTTCCCCACTGTTGAAATATAAATCAGGAATCAAGACCACATTCCTAATAAGGAATTGGAAATGTAGTTCATTTGCAAAGCCAACGTTGTTAGAAATACCTGTTGGTGTGCCCAGGTATTCAGGGCCTTCCCTCTCATCTGCTTTCCGCCTACTCTACTCTAATCCTGTGTCCCGAGCCTTTGGATCTTCCTCCTTCTCCTCTGCTTCTCCACCTCCATACTTAATTACCACCTTTGCTTCAACACTGACTGTGATCTGCGGGTTGTCAACCTCAGCCTGAAGACTTGATGCCCTCATGTACAGGCTCTTTTTCATGGGTTGCCTTTTGTCCTTTTTGCCTGTGGGCTTTTCTTCATTTCTATTATTATGGAACTAATAACAGCAAAGTAATTCAAATTAGTACGAAACAGCAAATTAGAGCAGAAAGTGTTCTGCGGAAAAACCTGATCTGGAAGGACTTTGTGTGACTGACTAGGAATGGGGGGCTATTACCAATTAAAAAATAAGATCTGTGAGAAGAGAATTTGTGAGAAGCTGAAAATAAAAATGGAGTGTCTGCTTATATCTCTTAAAAACATTTATTGCTAACTGTGAAAAATGCAGACCACCCTCAGTGGTCCTCTCATTATTTCCTGAGCCAAAATGGTATTCATTGCTGCAAGAGTAATTTCCAAATATTTTAAAACATGATTTCACCATTCTTCATGTGCATCCCCAGAGACCATAGACATTTTAAGGGCTGGTGGAATAGAAGTTCAAAGACACAGGAAATTTACTAGTGTAACTCAATCTTCTACCTCCTGGTGTAGGACTCTCTTCACTGATCTTTGTTTCCTTATTTTTATGAGCTGAAAATACATATAATATGACATTAAATAGAAATACCTATAACTTTTCCTTTAACAAGATATTGTGGAACGAGGTGTGGATTATTTTAAGGAATAAAATTGATAAATAGCACTGATAATACAACTAGTTGGCTTATTAAACTCACAAGGATGCTTTTGATGAAAATATCAACTGAATGCTATACTTCTGGTAAATTAGATCAAATTCTGGGGCCACATGAATATATAATTTTTACTTGGAGTCTTATTTACCTGGTATGCTGATACAATTTTGTGAGATGCCTTTTAAGCAAAGAAGGATGATGCCATCTGCTGAAACACTAAAAAGGAGGAACATACAGAGACCACAACACTTTTGAAATCCTCTTCCTCTAAAATATCTGAATCTTAATGAGATTTGAAAATAGGAAATTTCTGAGTCATACTAACACACATAAAAAAATTTCACACCAAAGTGGCACATCTGAAGGAAGCCTGTTGCCAGGGTGGAGACAGGAGACATGCCGGTGTATAGGATTTATTCATGTGTGGGCAGCTATTGCATTCGCAGTCCTCAGAGAATGAGCAGAATGTGCTGTGCCTGTGAGACTACTTTTCTCTGTCCCAGCCCCATAGTTGCTTATGCCTGATAGTTGCCAGCCCTTTATGATATTATCTACAAATTATTGCTCTTACTTTGCTGGACACATTCATTAGCCTTTGAATTTCTTCAAACCTAAAACAGCTAAAAGGCATGGCTTGGGAGAAGCAGAATGGGAAGCTTTTGTCTGGTGTTTCCAATGATAGTCTGAGAATTGTTAACAATACTGAAAATAGCTCCTAAAAGAGCAGCATCTAGACTGGCACTGTAGATTGTGAATATCAGAATCATAAAGAAGACTTGGGCTTAACTGAGAAGACCCACCTCAAAAATGTATAGAATACTTCCAAGGAAAGCAAAGACACATTTCCCTCTTTGCCAGTCTGCATTTCTCTCTCTCCAAATTTCTCCTTAATTTCACACACATCCTCCTTTCCTCTACAATTTTTAAGGCAAGGATGAGGTTCTTTGAGATGAAAATGATTTGTCTGTTTATAATTCAACTCACAACTCTGCCTAAATAAATAAACTGATAAATAATTGCAGAGTTCCTTCATCCTAGAACTCCATCTTCAGCATATTGGGTTTCTTCACTTGACTTGAGTACCGTAAACACTGATAGTTCACATATGGGAAGAAAATGAGGAATGTGTTTTTCTGAGCAGTAACTCAGCAGTAGCTCTGTTTGCTGAATGTCTGTAGGTGCCTTTCACAAAGAGTCTACCCCATCGATTGGATCTTTAGACTCATGAGTGGGAATTCAAGGTGTATAAGTCCACAGACTAAAACCACTTTGCTTTAAGTTAGTAAGTACATCACAGTGAAAAGAGCACTATAAACCTGGTTTCAAATTCTGATTTTGCCACTGATCAGTTTAGTGCATGGTCTGCAAACTCATTAGTCAACAGAGCCAAATATCAACAGTACAATGATTGAAATTTCTTTTGAGGACCAAATTTTTTGAACTTAAACTATATAGGTAGGTACATTGTTATTAACTTAATTAGGGTATTTCTAAGTTGGCCTTTGCTAAAAACTCAAGGGGCCAAAGAGCTGCATGTGACTTGCAAACCGCAGTTCACCGACTTCTGGTTTAGTGGCTTTAAGGAAGTTATTACCTTCATTTTCAATAAAATAAAAATGTTGGATCAGATCTGGGTTTGTTTCAAGTGCACTTCATTGGAAGTGGTATGTGGAGAGTGTTGAGAGTGATTATAAGACTTTATCCAGGCACAGGGGGATATATATGCTCATTGATTGATTCAGATTCAGGTTTATCCTGATAGATTAGCTAGGTCTGTCCTGTACAGGTAATGATGGGAGTGCCTCCTATTTCTCCTAGTTTAGGAGTGTATTCTCTAGTGTGTTTCATCTCTCCCTGAGAGAAGTTCAACACACGTCAGAAGCTGCAAGATTATTTTATAATTTTCAGAACCTGAAGTAGAAAATTCTCTAAAGCAAGACAAATTTTCCCCGATTTGATTCTTTCCAATGCCTTGGCCCATCTCTCATATTTTCCTTCCAATTCCTAATAACCTATTGGAACAAATGGCCAGATGATGCACCCTGTCTGGTGAATGAAAGAAAGCTCCCAGAAATGCCTTCCTCACTCATGTTCATCAGACAGAATGAGGAAGGTTTAATTTGCTTACCAGTTGATCAATTTGTAATATGTTAGTAAGAAGTACTTAAAATGATTTGTAAACTGGAGATTGCATATCATTTTCTTTTCATGGGATCAACTCCAAGAGGTTTTTAAATCATCCAGAAATCATAAAAAATTTCAAGCCTACATAATTCTAAGGAGAAAGTTTGCCATGTAATTAATTATAATTAATTATAATTGTTGCTGTCTATATTTTGGAATTTATGATGAGTGTCCTGAACAGCTTCAAAAACACATCTATAATTACTTTGTTTGGTGACGATTTTTCTAGTTCTTAAAAACCTAAAAATTTGAAGGGATTTGGATCATTGTTTATCCATCAGAGTAACTCACTTGAATTGAAGCTGTGGCTTTGAAAACTGTGCTTTATATTTGACTACAAATCAGAGTTTGGGGGTTCTGGTTCTTGTCTTTGTTTGTTTGTCTTATTGGATCTATTCCTAAATTTAAGAAAATTGTTGAAGCACAATATGTCTGTTTCCCTCCCTAAACCATTGGATATTTGCTTTTGCCTCTTGACTATGCCGCAAGGATATATGAGGACTCTCAACAAGGGTCCAGGAGGTCCATTGAGGACCTCTGTGAAAGTCACTTGTGCTATTACCATTGTCATTGTTGGCGAGGCTGTTACTTACTCTTTGCTTTCATGACAAATAGATCTGCATGTTCTCTTGAGCACAGAGGTACCTTTTAAATGCCATTTACAGCACTCAGAAACTGCAGAGGCTCAGAATAAATAATTTTGACTATGAAATACTAATATAGTTTTTACCTTATCCACAAAACAAGTTCATCTACTTTGTGATTTCCCAAATGTCTGGGGGAACTTGTGCAACAAAGTCTGCTGCCAAGGCTCTCGGGTGTGTTGGCAGATGTTCTAGCAGGTTTGATGCCCTTCCGGCTGCTGTAGTCTCTTACAGTCACTTGTCCTGTTAAAGGCAAAAGGATAAGAGTAATGTGTCAAGGCTTCATTAGCCTTGAAAATCTATTAACTCCAAGAGGACGGATATTCTTTAGAGAATGATTTTACTTCAACTGATCCTCTCCTAGACTATAATTTTAGTGAACTTTCTTTATATGATTAAAACAGGTTGATTGTTTCTTTGCCAATACCCATTTTTTTCCTTTTTCCCAATCAATCACCACCTCCTTTATTCTACATAAGCAGTGGTGTATGAGTCAAGGTTTAACAACTGGATTTGTGGAGAAAAAAATAAGAGTCCTAATTTGTATCATCTGCCAATTTTGTGGCATTAATACTCTCATTGTGGCCACTTTTAAGTTACCAATATGATATCCCTGAACAGAAAAAGGGTAAAAATGCATAGTAGCTCACCATTATAAAATATTACCACTACCCCAAACCAATAGATTCTAATAGCCTTAAGAGCATAAATAATAGTAAAAAGTAGGAAAATAATTAGGAAGTGGTATGCTGTTAGTATATATCACCCTTATTTCAAACATAATTTATTCATTTGTGCATATAATATAATCTGTAGTTAACAGCTGTGTTTAACAACTGGCACACAAAGTTCCTCAAAATGTAATAGTCGATTCTTGGGAGCTAGTATGGCTTGGTTCCAGCTCACCCTTACAAATGAGATATGTAGAGACAAAGGTTTATTAATTCCCTGGGAATGCTTGAAAAACTGGGCAGGGAAATGTAAGTGATTCTAAACTACCTTCTGAGCAGAACAAATGAAAAAGTAGGGATGTGTCCATTTAACATGCTTTATTTGGTGCCAGTACAAAGCCCTGGCATTTATGCACTTAAATGCAGAGATCATATCAACAGCAAAAAGTGGGGAGACCAAGCTTGCCAAATAGGCCACTTCTAAAAACATCAAAAAGACTCTTTAAAAGTTTTAAAGGAATATAAACACAACTGAACATGAAACCAGCAGAACTTGGAGAGATATATTTTTACAAAGTTAGTTTAATCTAGACAATATAAACACATAGAGATAGTATTAAATCTGTCTGGGAAGGCAATACTATAGACATCATTGTTCATTGTGTATGAAATGAAGGAAGTAAAGAAGACAGGCCAAAAGGAAACAGAGACTTAGAGTTTGATGTATGTAAGTAGATTACAAAAATATAATTTACAGTTACTTTGGCTACAACTGAATAGATCTGAGACTACCACAAGTCAGTCTTCAAAACTTGGCAGCTTGAGTAGAATAGCTCAAGATGCCAGGAGAGAATATGAATTCTACTATGTCTAGCAACAGTAAGAGAAGAAAACAAAGGTATTCTAGTCTACAGATCTTTCTCCTCCTCCAGAAATTGCCTCCAAGCAACTCACTCCCCACATCCTGTTGATTTTACCTTATCTCCTATTGCCAGGCATTTACCTGGAAGTTTCTTTATCTGTTTCTTGCCTAGTTTCGCTTAAGATCTCCTCCCAAATTCTGCTGTTCTTTAAATTGCAGGAAACCTTTCTTGACCTCTAAGTCCTCACTGGAAGATACACTGAGTTAAAATTACTTGCTTATTGGAATGTCTCTCCCCATAGACTTAAAACTGCTTAAGGATGAAAATGTAGCTTATTCTATTATTTATTATGTGCTAGTGCAAATCCTAATAATGCATTAGGTGCTAAAAATATTTTTTGAATGAGTAAAATAAATGACTCAGTGCCCACAGAGGACACAGAATCCAGTGGACCCTGGAAGGCTTTTTATTGCTTAATACAGATAGTATTCTCTATATTACTATATAATAACATCTTCTTTACACATTCTCTCTGAATAATTGAGCTGAAAAAAGTTCATGAAGAGTGTTTCTTCAATGGACATGCCTCCTGTTGACCTTCTTCCTGCCAATCTCTGTCATTCTCACACCAGCTATGTTAACAACAGTGTCCTTCTTTCTCTTAATTGCCTTCTGGAGCTCTTTGCTTACCATACTGAGTACAATAGATGGTCTGTCATTAACTGAAATAAAATGAAAGAGAACAGTAGATTCCAATGCTAGGGACTCTCTCTACCTTTAAGCACCTGTGTTAATTCTCTCCTTTTTTCCCTTTTACCTGAGTAATTAAATGCATGCTCCTTTGTCTTGTTTTTCAGCATTGCTCTCTACATATTTGTAGAGACAAAATAAAATGGAGCAAAGAAAAATTACAGGTTTGACAAGTGTCTGGTGATAGCCTAAATTATTATCTTTGCAGAGAGCTAAAGGCTGACGTAGACCTTTTTTGAATACACCTCCAAAGACATGAAATTCAGGTTCTAAATTAGAGAAAGATTACATTTTGTAGCTTGGTATTTTATTCTCAGGTGTGTGGGAGATGTCTGGAAGTAAAATGGCTTTAGCAACTAATTTCACTTGGGATTTCTGTCACATTCATGATTTTCAATAGCTTTGCACTTTGACTTTCACTCCTTTCAGTCTGTTGGAGTGAACATGGATTTTATTTACTGCCCTCAAAAGCCATGTAGACATAACTGATGACAATCTGTCAATAGTGAGAACTTTCACTTTCTTTGTGATCACAGCATGTGGAACCTCCTGTTGGCAGTGGAGGAGATTATCAGTCTTTACTGGTACTTTTTCTGCTTGATCTTATTTCCTCTTCCACCCTCAATGTCCTTGAAAGGCTTCCAGGACAGTGTGAACCAGTCTTCAGCATTGTGGTTTTCTGTTATCTCCTTAGCCATTGGAAATGGCCACTTTGGAGCTCTGGATATTTGTTAGGAGTCCCTTCTCTCTTTGTTGAATTAAGTAGCAACTTTTGTAACTTGAAATAATTTAAAACCTTGAGGTTCCAAAAGATAGTTATATTCAATTTTTTAAAAGATCTAAAATAGTAACTCTCTCTACTAATTAGCTTAATGTAGAACGTTTCCTGTTCTTTAGGACTCCACCAAAAAGTTTAGAAGCATTTACACATATTGTCACATATTATATCCAATTATATCTCAAGAGTATTACTTCAAAAATAGTGTATCTGCATGAAAGTCATTAGGAAAATGTAAGGTTATTATTTTCAATGCAGTGTTTAAAATATTGTTTCTCAAAGCATGGACCAGACTTCTTGCATTTTACTTGGAGAGGTTGCTTGAATGAAGATCCCTATGCCTCATACTAGATATTTCACTTCAGAATATGTGAGGGTGGGACCCAGGAATCTGCATATTTAGCAGGTTTCCAGATGACATTGATATACTTTACAGATTAGTGACCATCACTCTAGAACATTAAAAAATAAAATATAAGAAGTACCCTGTTATTTCTCTTTAAGTACAATAAAAACGGCAACTTTCTCTTTACTTCTATGAGTTGATAAGTGTATATTATTGGGCAGCCATGTAGGTGGGTGTGTATGACAGAACCTGAGCCATGGTGGGTAGGAGTTTATTGTAAGCTCTAAAAATTGATAGCCTCATGTATTAAAAGCAGAGTAAACATTATACATTGTGCATGAATTGGACTATGTAGAATAGTCAGATTTCTTTATACAGATGGGATGGAACAAGTAAGTTTCCTGGCCCCCAAATAATGAGTATATGTCTCCTGATGATACTTATAGATTAGATGAGATAGAAACAAAGTTATCTTAGACCTATTCATTCATTTATTCATTTACCCACTTTATAGATGATTATTGGGCACTTACTTTGTCCCAGGCATTATGCTAGATGTGAGCCAAACTGATGTACTCATGTAGCTTATAGCAAAGTGGAAGAAAGATATTTAATAAATAACCATAGAATCACAGAAATAATAACAGAAACTAGTGTTAAAGTCTCTAAGGAAAAACTATATGGTGCTAACAGAGTATGACAAGAAGATCTAATACAAACCAGAATATAGCATTTACATTTACAATGCAACTGTTAACTCAGCAGAACAGCTGAGTACTTCTCCATTTCTTTGTTATGTATCATCAAAATAATAGGTAACATTATTGAATGCCACCTATCTGTCTGGATCCCATGATAGAGTTATACAAATGTTTTCTCACTTAATGTTCTCAATTACCCTATGAGTATATCTCCTTTTGAGCACAGGGAAGCAGAAGCTCCTGGAGCTATTAAATTACTCAACTGGGATTCAGATTCTGGTCTATCTGATCCTAATGCTTATATTCTATTCACTGCAATCCCTTAGACCAGCGGTTCTCAACCTTTGGGTCGTGACCTCTTTGGGGGTCAAATGACCCTTTCACAGGGGTCGCCTAAGACTATTGGAAAACACCTATTTCCCATGGTCTTAGGAACCAACACACTGCTCCTCGGTGTAGCAAAATGTAGCAATGTAGTTTACTGTTGTCATATTAAGACTGTTACCCATGCTACACCACAATTCAAGACAAAATTTCATTTATTTGTAATTAGAAACAAATATTTCACGATATATAATTACATATTGTTTTTGTGATTAATCACTATGCTTTAATTATGTTCAATTTGTAACAATGAAAATACATCCTGCATATCAGATATTTACATTACAATTCATACTAGTAGCAAAATTATAGTTATAAAGTAGCAACGGAAATAATTTTATGGTTGGGGGTCACCACCACATGAGGAGCTGTATTAAAGGGTAGCGGCATTAGGAAGGTTGAGAACCACTGCCTTAGACAGATACTGTAGATTCACAGAGTATTCAACCTAGATGGCATATCAGAACTCATTTGTCCATTACCCAACACCCCATTAACAGATGCAAACACAGAGGTTAAGTACCTGTCAAAACTCCTGTGAAAACTCGCTGAGAGCACAGTGGAATCTAGAACCAGGTCTTGAGCCCCAGAGTAAGGCTCTTCTCCCTCTACTACAGTGGTTCTCAACCATTTTTAATGCTGTGACCTTTTAATACAGTTCCTCATGTTGTGGTGACCCCCAATCATAAAATTATTTTTGTTGCAACTTCCTAACTGTAATTTTGCTACTGTTATGAATCATAATGTAAATATCTGTGTTTTCCGATGGTCTTAGGCTCTACAGCAGCGGTTCTCAACTTGTGGGTCGCAACCCACAAGTTGAAAACTGCTAGCAAGGTCGCCTAAGACCATTGGAAAACAGACATTTACATTATGATTCATTAACAGTAGCAAAATTACAGTTATGAAGTAGCAAAGAAAATAATTTTAGGATTGGGGGTCACCACAACATGAGGAACTGTATTAAAAGGTCACAGCATTAAAAAAGGTTGAGAACCACTGCATCTAGTATGCTGCTTCTATATCTCATAATTATGTGTACCCTCCTGGGAAGTTAGAATGTAAATGATTCTCTATGCTAAAATGTAAAAAACTGATTGGTATAAGCTACAGAAATAATTTCCAGTTATCAAAAATTGCACTACATTGTTCTCATTTATTATTGTACCATTAACCTCCTTTTAAGTATAGAAAATCCACCTTATGATCACTGGTAGAAATGTGCTGCTCTTTAGTCACAAATACTATTGGCACACTCTCTGTAAGAACAGACTCCCCAGTTGTATTTTCAGTAGTGGAAATGGATCTATTTTTTCTACTTTTTATCCTGGTTACAGTAAAGCCAGGGCTATGACCTGGTTGATGCCTGGGATCCATACACCTGCAAGATAAACATGGGACATCCTTTGAGAGCATAATTAAGCTAATGGCACATATTGTTAACCATTTTCTTTACTATTATTGCAAGTATGAATATATTATGGAATAGAATGAAAAATTAGAATGAATTTCTTAGATGATAGAACACTTTTTCAGGTAATAGAAAAAATGATGTGAATGCAGCGAAATGCTTCAGACTAACATTCCCAAAACATATTGTGTCCCCTTCTACCCAACATCCGTTCATACTCATTCATGTGTATACACTCACTCTTCTCTGCTATTAGGAAGAATTTGCTGAAAAAAAATTAAGAAAATGTGCCTTACATTCATTACACTCTCAGGTCTTTGTTTATTTCAGAAGGCATAATGTGGAGGAAAAGACTTGTGCTTTGTAATGAATGAGACTCAAGTTTTAATGTTGAAGACATAATTTCCCAGCTGTTTGACTTCTATTCTCTGAGGCCCAGGTTATTTAGCTGTATATTAGAGATGGATTGCATACACCATAACCTGTTTTGATGATTAAATGAGATAAACATAAAGTGACAGTATCTGGGACATTGGAAGGCACCCCAAAAATGATAGTTGACCATAATCACATATATCATAATCACATATTTGTCAGATAGTAGGCAGAGGGTAGGGGCATAACATGTGGCCAGAGAAAGCTACTGGTTCAAGAAGGTTTCTACCTGTGTCTTGGCTTCTAAAGCATTGAAAAACGGTTAAGAGCAAAGTAAACATACACACACACACACACACACACACACACACACACACTCTCACTCACACTCATACACACAGACCTGCACTTGTGTGAAGAAGGGAGAAACAGATAGTAGGTGGGAAAAAATGGGCCATCAGAGAGAGGCTTCAGTAGCTTGGAACTTTTGAGATGTAAAGAGTATAAATCAAACTTCCATAAAAAGACCAAGGGTTACTCTTTAGTAATTTTTTATAAAAGTTAAGAAAGTAGTAGGGATATGAATTTTGTTTTTTTTTCCTCCCACAAATATTCTGCTTTAAATCTAGTCTCTATTTTCTTAACACCTATTGGGAGATTCGTATTATTTGTGGTGTCAGGATTAGAAAGTACATTGTGCCAGAACTAGTAAGACACAGATTTTGTCTTAAATTTGAATTCTTTGATTTTCTGGTTTATTTCCTCACTTCCTGTTTCTAAGGCCAAGGGCTTTAAAAAGATCAGAAAATAATTATCATACAATATTAGGCCCTTAGGAAAAAGCATTTTTATGAGTCAAGTGCAAATTTATCAGAATTACATAGCTTAAAATATCTTCAGCAGACTATATATAAGTTTATAGGGGGAAAAAACACACAACCTTGGATTTGATTCATTCAAGCTATGAAAACTCGACCATCAGTTGACAAAACCAGCCAACAGATTTCCTGAGCTGCTTATGCATTATGTTTGTAAGTGTCCCCCTCAATACACCCATAGCACATGAAGGCCCAACAGCAGTTCTCTGTAGACCCACCTTTCTTCTGGTTCTTCCATGGAAGAAATGAAGAGAAGGCAATTGCCCTGGCAATCAGGAGAGTGTTGAGCTTGGCTGCTGGCCTGGTGGAAGTAGCCAAGACAAGACATTCAGAGAAGATATTCTGTCCACCTCTGTTTTCTCTGATTGACACGTCAGCTCATTCTACTGAATCTCACCACACTCTTGATCTCTGTCATCAAACCAGCAACATCTCCATGTGTTCCTTGATTAAATATAGAAGTTGTAACATCTTTGTACTTTTAAAAAAGTTTTCATATTATTTCTAAAACTAAAAACTTCTAAGAGAAATAAGAACCTCCCTGAACCACATTCACCCATGGTTCTGTCATACCTCTTGCTTAGATAGTCTTCTCAGGCCTCTCCTCATTATACCTTTTAAGGATATTCAAAGATACCTGTCCTTTTGAGGAATCAGAAATAGGTGGAGGTGACAAGGTGCTCAGAAATGTTTACATTTTTTCCTTCCTGGCTACATATCTCTGAACATTGCATCACACCCGGATAGATCTACCATAGCAAATTCTGGCCTATCTTGGAGGTCTCATTGGCTGCTTGCTTTAGAGAGAAGACCTACTGGTCATCTCAAGTGTGCATGATTAAAGCATAGAAGAAAATTTCTGACTGTTTTGATCGAAGGCAGAGATGGCCTAAACCAGATGGGACAGTTCTCAGGACTAATTGCTTAGGCCAATGAGTCATACTTGCTTTAAAGACATGTCATGAGGCACAGGTCCTTACGAACTAGTCCTGCTTGGATAAGGTGAAAAGAGCCTGTACTGAAGGGATCCTAAAACACAAGTTTCTGAGCAGCAGCTTCCATACAGTAAGGAATTTACATAAATTTCCTTCTATATGGAATTGACTATCATTTTATAGGCACAATCATAACTGGGAATGCTTACTTTCATAATATGTATTTTCAGATGACAACTATCTGGGCAGAGGGTCAATACAGTGCATTAACTGAGGTCAAGAGCACTTGGCATATGGAATGAATTAAGAAAAAAGGGATTCAAGTCTTCCCTTTCAGTAGGAGAGGGAAGTTTAGAAATTGAAGCTAAGTTCGGGCCTTCCTGAAACTCATACTAGCCCTGGGCAGTTATCTACAGAATGTGATATGTGGAGCATTTCTTCATTCCACAAATATTTATTGAGTCAAGCACTATGCTAGGTACTTGGAGAAAACAGAAGAGGAAAGTCCCTGGCCTCACAGAATCTAGAGATTAATAGGATAATAGGAGAGAGACACATCAAATACTTCCACAGGGAGCTGGAACCCCAAACCTCCCATGGGCCCCAACCAATAATTACTTTCATTTCTCAGTTCTCTCTCAAGAGTGTCCTTCAAGTCTGGCCCACTGACCTGATACATTGTTGTTTCCTGGGGAGTTATTTACAATGCATATTTCTGGGTTTCACCTCAGTCCTACAGAATAAAATTCTCTGGACTTTTAACAAGCATCCCGAAATATTTCTGATGCCATAAATTCCCTCTTTGCATATTTTAACTGCAATGAGACTTTACAGTGTTTCTGTAAGAGCAAAGTATGTTGGTTTGTGGTAGAGTGAGCACTGGATTTGCAGCTTTCAGACATAACTTTAAATGTTGGTTCCCCAGTTACAACTTTGCTTTTGAGTCTCAGTTTCTTTATCTCCCAGCCCACTGAAGGATTGTACATCATAATGCCAAGTCCATGGTCTGTAATCACTCCTTTAGGTTGCTTTTAAGTAATAAGTTACTCATAAATACTGTTAAAACACAAGCCATGATAGGGAGAAGTTATTTGCAATATTTATATATAATATATTCAGTATATATATATATATATATATATATATATATATATATATAACAATTCCTATAAATTAGTAGACAAAAGACAAATAAAATCAGAAAAACTGGCAAAGGATATGAAGAAGCAATTCACAGAGATGGAAACTGAATCAGAAAAAACTCAATTGGTTACAAGGAAATAGGAATGCAAAAACATGGAGCACCATTTACTGTAGTCTGACATTAGCAAAAACTAAGTCTTGCAATATCAAGAGTTACCAAAATATGGGTGAAATTGGTTTTGGGACTATAATTTGATCTGCACACTTTCAAGATATATTGACAGCATCTAGTAAAATTGAAGATATAATACCTAGGTCTCAATAATTCCATTTCTTTCTGTGTATATATCCAACAGAAACTCTGGTGTATGTGCAGAGTCATATAATAGGATGGGCATTTGAGCATTGCTTTAAGAGTGAAAACTATTGGAAACAATGTAAATATCCATTCATAGAGAAATGGGTAGATAAAATGAGTGGTTCAAAGTGATTATCTAAATCAGCTGGTTAGATTTCAAGAACTTTATGTTGAGTGAAAACAAAGAGAAGAACAAAATCCTAAGTATGAATTATTTATATAAACAAAAAAAGAACAAATATATTATACCTTGTTTCATAATGCATGTAATTTTTTTAAATGACATGGGAATAAAACCTCATGAAATTTTTGCCTACGAAGCATAATGGGCAAAGGGGAAGGTGCTAAAAAAATTTGACTATATTTGTCATTTAATTCCATAAAAACAAAATATTGAAGAGATACAACCAAATGTTGACAGTTGCTAAATCTGGATCACAGGACTATGAATATTTGCTGTTATATTATTCTTTATAGTTTTTTGCAACATTAATGTTTCTAAAAATTAAAAAATGAAATTGATTTCTCTTCATCTCATAGCTGAAGAAACTATGTGGGCAGACAAGAGAGAGTCGCTAACCTGAGATACATGAGGGGTCCTGGAGTACCTACTAGTTGGAGGGTCTGGGGCAGCTGGGGAGTGTTAGAGGTCCCCCAAAGGCTTACCATCTCTGCCATGGTGGGAGGCCCCAAGAATGTGAATCATGTTTGTTGTATAATTGTATTTGTTTTTAATACTCTCAGCTACTGTTTATGTAGACAGTGAAATTACCACTCAGAGATTCGGAGAATAAATAGCTCTCTGTCTTCTCTTTCCATGTCCCCTCTTCTCACCCCAACCCGCCTGCGGTTTGGCAGGCACACTTGACTACCTACACTTGGCCACTCCTCTGCAATTTTATTTCATCTTCCTGTCTGGTAAATGGCTGCCGTGGGAGTACGGAGGAGACAAAAAAAGGAGAAAACAAAGGAGAATGTAATTGACTCTGGATAAAGAAAGGATATCTCTTAGTTTATCATTCAAAGTTCTATGCCTGAACCCACATGTGATTTTAGAGATGAGGGCACCAGGGATACCGACTTGCAAGCCCCCGAGCAGTTTGTAGTGATCTTAAGTTTCTTGCAGGCTGTCCTCTAAAAATATTTGCTGTTATATTACTTTTAAAGTTTCTTGTGGGCTGTTTTCTACACACAGACACACACACACACTTAAACCCCATTCCCACCTCCCACACTTTAGTCAAACCTCTAGCATGTGTGGGCAGCATCTATTCCAATGAATAGAAACCAGTGTGTGTGTTCAGGACACAAGGCATCACCTTCATTTTAATATTCTTTCATCCTCATGTATGCATTTAACTTGCATGCTCCCAAGGATATAAGGCAAAGAAAAAGAAAGGTTATTTTTCTTTGCAGTTTATGTGTTATCATTTGGCTTTGCTATACCATCTAGATTTTTCTCTTTTTGGAAGGAGGATAGATGTTTGTGGATTCTGCCCTGCTGGGAAGCAGCTGCCTTGGCATAATAGAAAGCAGTGGTTTCCAGACAGTGTGGTCTCAGTATGAGCAGCATCAGCATTACCTAAACTTGGTAAAAGTGTAAATTCTTGGGACCTACCCAAACCTACTTGGTGAAGGCCCAATAATCTGTGTTTCAACCAGTCCTCCAGGTACTTTATAAAATTCTATTATCAAGTATCAGAATTTCAGATAAGAGTTCATGTCTCAACTTCTTTACTTAGCTGTGCCACCTTGCACAGATAACTCATTAGAATTGAGTGTTTTTAATATAATGTAAACAGAAAGTATTTACTGAATGTGTAATGTCTATAGAAGTTCTCTGAAAACTTGAAGGATCATATGACTTAAAGTTGTTATTGCTGCTATCTTATCCTGGGTGTGGTTTTGTTTGCTAAATTAGATGCTTTTGATTTGAATATCTTTCTGCCTTTCATGGAAGCTTCATAACACTTATCCGTAAAGAGTTGCTAGTCCTGGCCAGTGTGGCTTAGTAAGTTGGGTATCGTCCTATGTACTGAAAACTTGCTGGTTCAATTCCTTGTCAGATCACATACCTGGGTTGGGGGCTTAATCCTCAGGAGGGGGCATGCAGGAGGCAACTGAGTGACATTTTCTCTCTCACATCAATGTTTCTCTCTCTCTGACTCTCTCTCCCTCCCTTCCCCCTCCCAACTTTCCTTCTCCCTCTCCCTCTCTCTCCCCCTCCCCATCGCCCTCCCCCTCTTCCTTTCCTTCTCCCTTTCCCTCTTCCTTCTCTCTCTCTCTAAAAGAAAAAATAATTAATAAAAGTATTTTTTAAAGTGGAAAGCTTTAGCAAATGAAAATACAAGATACCCAGTTAAATTTGAATTGTTAATACTTTTTAATATAAGTAGGTTGTAAATATTGAATCGACATACTGATACTGAAAAATTACTCATTGTTTTTAACAAGTCCTATATTTAATCTGATGTCCCATACTGACACTGGCAACCCTCTTTATAAGGGGTCTTTTTTAAAGGTTAGGGACCCGTGTATATTAATTTCAAAATAGTCATGTATGAGAAGGGATGTTTTAAGCTTTAAGTAACAGAAACCTCGGTGTTTTGAACACACAGAGTTTATTTGTCTTACATGGCAAGGAGTCTTGGAGAAAGATGATTGTAGGGAAGGTTTGATGGCTCAAAAACATTAAGGCTCTGGTTCTGTGTGCCTGTAATCCTCTTTGTCTTTCCCTCATCATCACAGAATGACTGCAGTAGCTCTAACCATCAGAACTTCACAGAGCTTTCTTATCAGACAGCTTTATAATGTCAGAAAGAAAAATATCTTCCCCAGAATCTTTCTGGAAAACTGCAAAGTTACCATTTCCAATCTCTCAACTGGAGGTAACCAATGAGAGATGTGTGAGGGAAACAGTTAAGGTAGCTACATGAAAGTATCTCCCAGCATTGAGCAAATATTTAGAGTGTTTATTATATACCAAAGCCTGTGCCTAGTATTAGAGATACAGAGATATATAAGACAAAGTCTTGCCCTACAGGAGCTTATATCCTATTTAGGAAGATAGACCGAAGTCTCAAGAAATGATATTGTTAGCTCTGTGCTTTGTTAGAAGTATATGCCAGGCATAATGAGACTCATAGGAGGGTATCCTCTCAAGCCAGAAGGTCAGAAAAGGCCTCTTGAAGAAATCCTACTCAGCACAGAGTAAATAAATGCTTGGGATTACATGAAGAATGAATCAGTTTATGTATATACAAATCTTTACTGTAGCTTCCTGCACATAATAGAATATAGTAGATATTAACTCTTATAATGATTACTAGAGGCCCAGTGCATGAAATTCATGCACAGGGGGGGAGGGAGGGAAGGGTATCCCTCAGCCCTGCCTGCAACCTCTCCAATATGGGAACCCTCGAGGGATGTCTGATGGTGGGATCAGGCCTAAATGGGCAGTTGGACATCCTTCTCACAATCCAGGACTGCTGGCTCCCAACTGCTTACCTGCCTGGCTTCCTGATTGCCCCTAACCACTTCTGCCTGCCAGCCTGATCACCCCCTAATCACTTCCCTGCCAGCCTAACTGCTCCCCTCCCAGCCTGTTTGCTCCTAACTGCCCTCCACTGCAGGCCTGGTCACCCTTAACTGCCCTCCCCTACAGGCCCAGTCTTCCCCAACTGCTCTCCTCTGCAAACCTGGGGCCTCCCAACTGCCCTTCCCTGCAGGTCCAGTCACCCTCGACTTCTCTGTCAGCCTGGTCACCCCTAACTGCCTTCCCCTGCAGGCTTGATCGCCCCCAACTGCCCTCCCTTGCAGGCCTGGTCCCTCCCAACTGCCCTCTCCTGCTGGCCATCTTGTGGTGGCCATCTTGTGTCCACATGGGGGCAGCCATCTTGTGTGTTGGAGTGATGGTCAATCTGAATATTATTCTTTTATTAGATAAGATAGAGGCCTGGTGCATGGGTGGGGGCTGGCTGGTTTGCCCTGAAGGGTGTCCTGGATCAAGGTGGGGGTTCCCTTGGGGTATGGGGCAGCCTGGGCAAGGGGCCTGTGGTGGTTTGCAGGCCTGCCATGCCCCCACCCCACCCAGGCAACTCAAATGGAGGCCCTGGTATCTGGGATTTATTTATCTTCTACAATTGAAACTTTGTAGCCTTGAGTGGAGCCAAGCATCTTGCTTGCTCCATGGTGGCAGACATTTATGTCGGGATTTATTTATCTTCTATAATTTAAACTTTGTAGCCTTGAGTGGAGGCCTGGATCTACCAGGGTATATGGAAAGCTTGGCTTCCTCCATTGCCAGGGAAACCTAACCCTCCCTCCTGTTTGCTCCATGGCCACAGCCATCTTGGTTGGGGTTAATTTGCATACTCACTCCTGATTGGCTTGTGGGTATGCCTTGTGGGTATGGCTTATGGGTATAGCAGAGTGATTATTAATTTGCATATTACTCTTTTATTAGATAGGATTATCCTAGTGGGAGCCAGTATCTGGCCTGTCACATGGGTACCCATCTTTTATTTACTGATCTAAATTAGGGAATGTAAGTTGCCTTGCCTGACACAGGACTAGGACATTGAACAAGGAGTGGTGAAAATTAGCAGAAACTAAAGCAGATGGCAGAACCATGGAAGTTAAAGTTCAAGTATCTAAAAAGCTACCTAATCAGTGTTTCTCACAAATTTTACAGCCTTTGTACTTTTATATATATGGGTGTGTAATCCTCATATGATTATTGATGTTAATTGAAATTCAAAATAAGTTCAAAATTATAAGTAAAAACAAATAAAATTTTTTGGACAATATGCTGTTATTTGAAGCTGTATCCCATTTCCCTTTACCCAACAAATGCTATTCAGATATCCTTCTTTCTGCTTACCCTGTTCATAGTTACTGCTTTGGAGATCATATGGGTTAATGGGTTTTCATTCTGTGATTTCCCACGTTCCTGGAGGGTGCCTTACTTCAGGGACTAACGAGAAGGCCAAGTATTCTGGACTCTGCTATATTAACAATTTCACATGTCCTCTTCCCCAGTAAACACATATGTGCACATACACGCCAAACAGGACTTCCATTTACCCTGGAGATTAAAAGATAATACTAGAGAGTCAGATTCCCTACCCTCTACTAGCTATGTGACCTTAGACAAGTTTCTTAACTTCTCTGTGCATTGGTTTCCTCACCTGTAAAACAGGAATGCCAATAAAATTTCCTACCTTATACTGTTAAGAGAGAACTAAATGAGATAAGCCACCTGAAATTCTTAGTAGAAAGCTGGCAGATTCTAAGTTTGCAATAATTGTGAACTATTAGTACCATTTTTTATTAGTCATTGGGCATTTGAATATGATTTATCTGAACAAAGAGTTCTACTGCTAGAAGAAAAATAAGAAAACAAAAACAAAACAAGAAAAAGGTGATTGTTCAAACCACCTCTATAGCTGAAGCCATTGAGGTCCCAAGAAGTTCAGTGTTGTGTAGCTTGTTGAGGTCATTCGGTTAGTGTTAGATTGGGCTCAGACATCAGGCTCGCAGACTGCCACTCCAGAGCTTGAGATTTTCATAGCTCAAAAGAATTTTACTTATTTTACTTATTTTAAGACAGACAGTAGATATCAAGAGTCCTTATGAATAATTTTAAACATTGGTTTCCATGCTTTGAGGTCTAAATATCTACTTCACAGCAAGTATGAGCATCCACTTAAGGCCGCTGACAGAATTCCCTTCCAAATCTCTTTTCAGTTGCTGCCTTGGACCTGGTTCCTCTCAGCAGTTTTAGAGAACAGTCCTCCTAGCAGGCTGAACCCTCACTGAGCTGCTGTGTAAACTCAGAGAGATGCCTAAAAAACTAACAAGTTCTCCCTTAGAGGAGAAAGTCACCCACACTCCTTATAGGTATTCTTATTTCCATGGGCTCCAGGTCTAGAAACCCAGAATTTATCTTCAATTCTTGTTTCTCTTCCCAACATTCTTACATTCATTTCTACAAAACCTTAAAAAGCATTCTTCTGAAACCTGGGTCTACTTGGCCTCACTAACGTAATCTCTTTCATTAGCCAGGTCATGCTCACTGGACCCAGCAAGTAATAGATCTAATTAAAATGGGTGAAGACAATAGGGATTATTGTCTCACATGACAAAATATCTGAGGAAGGTAGTTGCAGAGTTAATGCAGAGTCGAGGGTACTGGGGCAGCTTCTTTTTAATTCTAGTGTGTTCACCTCATGGTAGCAGGCGGCTAACAAAACTCCAGGTATATGCCCTTCAGGACAGTGTCCAGGCAATCTCTTCTTGTTCAGGATAGAAGACCTTTCTCAAAGTCCCTTGGAAAACTCTCCTTTCTGTGCCAGGGTGGTTCTGTCATCCGTGTTCATCTGCCAAGGTAGCTAGGTGACTTTATGGTTTCAGGTCTGTGGTTCCAGGTGGTCTCTGCCAGGTAGGAAGAAAGTTGGGGTTGGTGGTGGTGGCTATTGGGTAGGTTTATTAGTTTTCTAGGGCTGCCATAGCAAAATACCACAAATCAGGTGATTGAAACAGCAGAAGTTTGTTCTTTCACAGTTCTGGAGGCTGGCCTCATTTAACTTAATCACCTCTTTCCAAATATATGTCACATTCTGAAGTACTGGCAGTTAGGACTTCAACACATGCATTTGGGGGGATGGGGTCAATATTTCATCCATAATATTAGGCAACTGGCCCCTGTCATATTGCCATTTACATGTGTCTTCCTACCCAACATTAAACCTTTGCTTGTTTGATCCCTCTTATTCAGAATCACTTTGTACTCTGTAGAAAGCAAATCCAAAGTCCATCTTTGTTCATCTTCCCATTCCACCTCAAGTGAATTCTGCCTCCATTCCTATACATGCATCTTTGTCATTAAAGATGTGTCAGCGTGAGAATGACTTGATTGGAACTGAAGAAATAGTACAGATGAGACATGACATCACTCGGTGTGAATGCTCACTTGGACATAACCTGGGTTATAATGAATTTTGATTGAAGTAGGGTAGAGTCATCATGTTGAGATGAATATATGAACAGGAATATTTTCTAAAATCTGCATGTTAGTTTATCAGTGTCACAGGTTGAAGACAAAACTTCAGAGGAACTTGGAGTTGAATCTGGGATCTTTTAAGGGGGCTTTAGAATAAAAAAACAAACAGAAAAATGAGATTTTACTTACAAAAGGGAAATTGGTTGGGCACCATTTTAGATACTGTTGAATTTCTGATCAGGAGACTCTCAATAGAATTATAGTCTCATACTATATGCTTGCTCCTCTCTAGCTATTATCCTTATTATAACATGTTTGTAGAGAGATGGGAGAATGGCAATTTCAAGATTAAAAATCTCAGTTCATCAATTTTTATAGCAGCAACCATAACTCAATTTGATTTTAAAATGTACAATTAACTTGCAAGTTCTTCATAAAAAAAGAGTATATTTCTCAGAGGAGAACTCTGGAGGTCCTTATTGATAAGATCCTCCTGGGTATGGAATTCTTGTTTGTCACAGCTTCCCTGGACCAATGGTTGGCAACTCATTAGTCAAAAGAACGGCAAACTGTGGCTCTCGAGCTGCATATGGCTCACGAGCTGCAGTTTGCCGACCACTGCCCTGGATGATTTTTTAAATGAACTATTGCAGCGTTATTTTGAAGCTGGAATTTTTAAAAAAGGAACTGGTACTACATGGACCTGCTTAAGGCATCCTGCTTTCAAGTTTGCTCTCCTCTCAATGCGAAGGTCTTTTATCTCTGATTAGTGATGGACTTCAAAGAGAGAGAAGAGTTGGCATATCCTGCCTCCCCACCAATTTCTTTCTTTGTAGCTTTGATTGAAAGGAAGCCAGCACATACCTACACACATGACATGCACACAAAATAGCAGGTGTCCTGAGCCAGAGTCTTCCACAGGCCAACCCCACCAGTGATTTCCCAAGCAATGGAAGTGGCCTTTCAAGTCAACAGCCAATGTTGTCAGGCTCATAAGAAAAATATAGCATCAGAAGTTGGCTTTCTGTTTGACTAACCTATTCTGCCTATTGTGCATGTTTGCCATGCTTTCTTATTTAAAATCCAGCAGAGGCCTACCAACTCAAATACATCATGATACGTTCTATATGACTGGTATTGTGCTAAATAAATAAAAGCCCATAGGAACATGAAATAGGTGCCAATAATTCTGTGTGACAAGGGAAAAATCATAGATATGTTGATAGAGGAAGAAGTGTTGAAAATGAATAGAGTAGAAGTTTGCCAGATTGGAGGGTGAAGAATCCTGGGCAAAGGCAAGAGCCTGGGACAATTGAAGGAAGGGCGAGAAGTGGCACAGAAGTTGGGCACCAGGACAAAGGCAGGTGGATACAATTTTGGAGGGAGGGAACAAATGCACAAGTTAGATATTAAAGGATGCAAGGTACTGAGAAATCAGAAAAGGAACATCAATAGAGCAACAAAGTAGGTAGGAAAGATCTTGTTTTATACAAGATCTTGTAAGAAAAGTAATGTTTTATACAATTGGAGGGACTATAAACCAATACTTGTAGTGTAATTAAGAGCAAGAAAAGTATTGTATTATCAAGTTCTCAACTACATTATCTAAATATGTAAGTGCATATTTAGATACAGGGTTTATTTCAGAGGTGAGCATATTCAGGAAGTCTTCCTAAAGTGGGTGGAGATGGACCAGGGTCTGGCAGGTGAGAGAGACTTGAATTATCAGAGAGTTACAGGAGAAGGCATTCTCCCTGAGCCAATGAGTGGGATGTGGGAGCAGAGGTGGTAGATATGAAGGATGATAAAGTGACTAGTCTAGCTTTGGGGGTGGTGATGGAGGGAGAAAGGTTAAGCTGTAGAGTCCATTCAGTGCTTCTCAGTTTAACTACAATTCAGTGCTTCTCAGTCTTGACTGCCTGAGTTATAAGTCTTTTAAAAGCTTGGAAAACAAGATTTAGTAGAAAGAATAATGATTCTGGGAGTGGATAGACCTGGGTTCAAGTTGCAGCTCTGACCAATTTTCAGTATTATGAACAGGGCAAGGCCTTTAACTCCTCCTTGAGCTCTTCTCTCTGTTTTAGACATAGAAATAAAATACCAGCCTAGCAGAGGTGGGGTGAAGAACAGTGAGATGATGGATACAAAGTACTTGGCATAGAGCAAGTATTCATTGAAAGCAATCTGTGGTGTCATTTTATAGGGAATAAAAACACCATACACCAGTATTCTAAGCTTAGCTCAGCTCAATGAATATTGTATGATTTTGAATAAGGGATGCAATCTCTCTAAACTTTAATTTTCCCATCTGTAAAATCAGCACGTTCTTCCTTTTCATGGCTGAGTCATATTCCATTAAATAAATATGCTATATTATATTTATCCATTCCTCAGCTGATGGACATTGCGGTTGTTTCCACTTTTATGGCTCTTAAGAACAGTGCTGTTATGAACATCTGTGTAGAATATTTTGTTTGGTCATATATTTTCATTTCTTGTGGGTATATGCTTAGGAATGGACTTGCTGGATCATAGGGTAACTCTGTATTTAATATTTTGTTTTTCATAGCATCTGTACTATTTTACATTCTTGTCAATGCATAAAGGTCCTAATTTCTATATAACCTTGCCCATACTTATTTTTAATCTGTGTTTTTTTTTAATATATTTTATTGATTTTTCACAGAGAGGAAGGGAGAGGAATAGAGAGTTAGAAACATCGATGAGAGAGAAACATCGACCAGCTGCCTCCTGCGCGCCCCCTATTGGGGATGTGACCGCAACCAAGGTACATGCTCTTGACCGGAATATAACCTGGGACATTTCAGTCCGCAGGCCGACGCTCTAGCTACTGAGCCAAACCTGTTTCGGCTTTAATCTGTGTTTTTTATCATTGTCCTCCTAGTGAGTGTGAATGGCATATTACTGTGGTTTTTGACTTGCATTTTTCTAACAGTTAATAATGTTGAGCATCTTTTCATGCTCTTATTGGGTATTTGTAAATGTTCTTTGAAGAATTGTCCATTCAAATCCTGTGCTTATTTTTAAATTGGGTTATTTGTTATTTTATTGACTTTTACGAGTTCTTTATATATTCTGGGTGGAACTATTTATGTAATTTGCAAAAAAATATTTCTCATTCTTTCATTTATCTTTTCACTTTATTGATGGTATCCTTTGAAGCATGTTTTAATTCTGGTGAAGTTCAGTTTACCTATTTTTCTTTTGTTTCTTGTGCTTTCAATGTCTTTAAGAAGACTTTACTTAACCAAAAGTCATGAAGATGAACTCTTATGCTTTCTTCTAAGAATTTTATAGTTTTAGTTCTTACATTAAAAACTGTGTTCTATTTGAAGTTAAGTTTTATGAATGGTATGAGGAAGGAGTCCAATTTCATTCTTTTGTAAGTAGATATGCACCATTCTTTCCCCAATAAATTGTTTTGGCCCCCTTGCCAGGGATTTATAGGTCTAGCCTTATGCTGCCTTATCTTTTGAATGAAAAAATAAGCCAAGTTTCAGAAATCTTAGAGAACATGCTACTACAACTGTTCATTGTTAGATTTATTTCATGTCATCGAAATATTTAAAATTATATACCATTGCCTTTTTAAAAATAGATTGATCTGATTTAGACTTTTCTATATTTTACATTAAAAAAATCGTGGTGAGAAAATTATCAGATTATTTTCACTTTTCCAAAAAAGGAAAGCAAACCAAGGAGACCTGGCTTGAGGTCACAGCAGTGGTGCTCACACTCTTCACTGTCACATTTTCCCAAACATCTGTCTCTTGGCATATTTTTTTTAATGCATTACCCGGCTGGACCAAAAGTAGGTTTTATGGCTAGGTAACCGTGCTTAATTCTTCCTTTATGATCATCACTGTGAATTTTCAATACAACTTTATCAGTCTTGTTTATCCCCCAAAATCTCAAAATCCTTTTAAAAATATGCATTGTTTCTCTGCCCTGAAGGTAAAACACAGCAACCTTGTTTAATAGCAAAGCTCATGTGGCCAATGGTTCAGGAACAGAAGGGTTGATTGTTCTCCCTCTGGGTCTCATCCTCATTTGTTCAATTAATGGATAAGGAGCAGAGCTCAAAAGGGACGAGCACACAGGCCAGTCAGAGCCACTCTCTATTGAAGCCCAAGGTAGCATATGGAGCTGCCTTTCATGGGCATTCTGCTTGCAGCGTGTGTGAAAGGCAGACAGTGAGCAGCAGGCCTTAGGACAGAGTTAATCTGTATCCTCAAGGGCACAGATGATTCCCAGTCTTTAAGCTGCTATGGTAATGATCTCAGGATGCCAGGTTAATAGGACAGAGGGTGATTTGGACTCAAAATGAAAAGTAGAAAGTGATTCTAGAGTGGAACCTAGAATCTACAAATCCTTCCCCTGCCTGCAGTCTCCCTAATTATCTCTAATGACATATGCTCTGGTATTTTATCTTTCCCTTCTAGGGAGGAGCAAGGTGGACATATGGAGAAATGGAGTTTCAGTGCATCTGGTAATAGCACTGAAAAGACAAACAAACTCTGACCAGCCTTGAAGCATTTTTGTGAGATGACATCAAGAATTAATGTTAGGTTTTGTTTTCTCTGAAGCAAGTGCCTGGATAACTCTTTAAAATAGCCTGAAAAATTAATTTGCTGAAAATTCAGACAATCATAATTACATCATTCATATAAGTTGCACCAATTTCTGCTTCATTCTCTCTGAGTGCTTGCCAGAGATACAGAGATGGTTTATTGTATAGAAATGAGAATTTAATGTTCTTAATGAGATTATTTCTTCTTTGCGGGTGCATATAGGATAGAAAGGTACAAGTAATGTGAATATCATTAATTTATTTTGGGTTTTCCATCTAAGAATTGTGTATTTATCAATTTAATTGGTAACATGAATGTATTCTCAAGCACTTACCTTCAATATAGACTATTACTTTGAAGTTCTAGATTCCTCCCTAAACCCTGTCTAGGCTAAGAGTTGCCAGTTTTCCTTGACTAAGAAATGCTTTCAAGCCAAAACCGGTTTGGCTCAGTGGATAAGAGTGTCAGCCTGCAGACTGAAAGGTCCCAGGTTCAATTCTGGTCAAGGGCATGTACCATGGTTGCAGGCACATCCCCAGTAGGTAGTGTGCAGAAGGCAGCTGATCGATATTTCTCCCTTATCGATGTTTCTAACTCTCCTTCTACCTTCCTCTATGTAAAAAAATCAATAAAATATATTTAAAATAAAAAGAAATGCTTTCAAGTTCAAAATACTCATGATTCAAGAGCTGGTTGTTAATGATGGACAATCTAATCTGGAGGGTGTTTAATAGTGTTGTTCCATAGACAGAGGGGACTACTGGAATATGGTGGATGGGACAAGAAATGCTAAGTCTTGTCATGTGAGGGACAGTCCTCACAACAAATACCTTTCTCGGTCAGGAAGTGAACAGACCATTGAGAGGCTGATCCACTCGCCTGAGCCTGAGCCCTATCCCTGAGTGGATTGTGTACTTGTCTATAACCCCTGGGCATCTGATGCAGAGATAAGAAAAACATTTTTGAGATATTCTAAATTAATTTACAGCAACTGGACAGTAAGAGAAAGAGATAGAACTGCTGGTCTGTTAATGGCTGCTGACCAGCTAACAGGAGAGTCCTCACATGTCTGTTTTGTCTGTTGGAATTTTGGATTAATTCCAGGTGGCTATTTCCATAGATTATTTTAGCCAGGCACCATGGAACCAGGATCCTCCACTTGTTTACATGTGAGCCTTCCATTGCTGCCCCATCCAACCCACAGGAGCGGCCACTTATTTATGTGGACTCTGCTCTATTCCAGAGCTGGTCCCACTCACTTGATCTTCTCCCATCCACTTGCTTAGAGCTAATGTAAATTCTCTTACACAGCTTACATTTTTCATTCTTTACCTTTCTACTACTTAATGTATATAAAAGGTTACAAAACTCCTCGAAATGGACTTGTCTTTTCTACCTACTCATGCTGCTGGTGGTTTAGACTCCATGCTCCATAATTGGTCTTTTGGGTAGCATTTTTGGCTCAGTATAATCTTGCTTACAAAAAGATTTTCAGCTATGGAAGTTAAAATTCTTACAGTTTATGAGCATTGCCTGGGTTTATGGTGTTCATTTTCCTTCCTGCTTGCTTCCCTTGTGATCTAGACTCAGCCAAATCATCTCTCCCTCCCCCAATCAGAGACTCATTCCTACCCTTTGAAGTTAATGTTCATCTTGTTATTCTTTATTAATAATAACAACAACTAGCATTTACTGAGTGTTTTCTTGGTATCAGAGGAGATGCTGGATGATTTTGTAATATGTTATTTCATTTTGTCACCACAATGATCCCAGGAGGCAAATATCATTATTATAATATGACATTCTTCACAAAAATGAAACTTTTGAGGAGCTCAGTAACTTCTTAAAGTCATACAGAGAAGACAGAGAAGGTTGTGGAGCTAGAATTTGATCCCAGGTCTGTGTACTTACAAAGCCCAACCCTCTGGTCAGTTGGTCTACATTGCCTTCCCTGGCCTTTGTCATTTAACTGACTGACTCTGTCTGCATTGGCTTTCCTGCCAGCTCACTCACCACACATGCTGTTCCCTTTGCTGGGAACCTTCTTCCTTCCTCATCCTCATCCTCATCCCAGCCTCCTTTGTCTGGATGATTCCTACCTAGTCTTTAATCTTACTTCCTTGGGGAATCTTTGGGTGGCTTTCCCTACTTTGGGTTAGGGGCTTCACTCTATTTCCCCAATCATGGGCAATAATGATAGTTATAAATGCAGTTTACATGTCTGTGCCCCTTACTAGACACTAAGTGATTGTGATTTGTTTAATCTTCTGTCCCCAATGCCTAGCCATGGCAGAGTTTAGGTGCTACACAGGTGTCTGTAGAATGTGGAGAAGGTGGCCTCAGCTCACCCCTCTGGCTCTTGCGATTCCAAGAGTGTCTCAGGTAGGTACTGTCCCCTGGCCCAGCTCTCTGGTCACAGCTAACCTTCTTAATTGGGACTCTCTGCCAAGCCATCTCTAAGGGCGAAGCATGAGCAGAGCTTGGGTGGGGAGACCAGCACTGGTGGAGTACAGAGGAAGGGGTTTTCATGAGAAGGATTTTTGGTCCATTGCAGAACCTTTGGGACAAATGAGACAAACTGTCATAATGTAGACTTCCTGGGCCACATAAAGAATTAGCACTTGCTTCCTGATCCACTAATTTCTTCTAACTTTAGTGCAATTAAACTGAGTTCTAGTGGCGTTCCCACCCCCAAACCCTTCATGACTTGATAGGAGGGTTCTATGAGAAAAACAGTAGAGAAAAGAACACTTTTTGAGTAATGCTTTTGGCATTTAGCACTAAGGGAAACTAGTTCATTGCATAGAAGTCAACAAATCAGGCATGTTTTTATAGGATTATATAGATTCTTAGCACAATTGTTACATTGTGATGGTGCCTCTCAGGTGCCAGGGACATAAAACATGTGCATGTGTGGGTTGGTTTGTTTGCTGATTTATTTCTCTCCATGTTTACCACCATCCTAAGACTTGAGTACTATTTTCTCTGTTTACACATAGGAAACAAAGGTAATGTAACTCGCCCAAGGTCATGCACCTTGTAAGTGTTTGAGATGGAATTTAAACTCAGGTCTATCTGAATCCAGGGTCTGGTTAGTTACTGGTTACCTCATGCAAAAGCATCACCATTCTTCCTCCCCACATTCCTTTCACTTCCTCATTCTCATAGAGACAATGTTCTCTGTCACCTGGAGTGTGTATGTGTGTGTGTGGGAGGGAGAGGGGGAAGGCTGGGCAGGAGACAGGGGGTTTGAAACAAGGGACCCAAGGAAGCATGAGGAAAATAAGAGTCAGGCAAGACAGGGGTGGGCGAGCAGGAGGATACGTGATCTTTCTCTGTCAAAAACTGAGATAGAACTTCTGCCACTTTGCAGGTGTAAATGATCTGTGTTATAAATAGGACACCTTTCTCTTCATTTAGGACGGTTCTTCATCTAACAGACATGATTGAAAATGTTCCTGGTCAAAGAATTTACCTAAATTTGTTTATTTGTATCAAAATTTCGTGTTTTAAACCCAGAAAAAATATTCAGTCTGACTCAATCAGGAAACGTGGATGCATAAATAGACCCTTCTGAACATAATCAAAATGATAATTCCCTCCTCAGGGCTGGCCCAGCCCTGGTGGCCCGATTGCAATTACGTCTCAGTGCCAGTCTCCTGGGCTGCTCCATTCTGTCAGTCCATCCTCATTTCCAGGCAGCGCATAGAGCTGGGTATTTTTTTCCCTGCAGCTGAAATCCTCCCAGTCTCTAGGGGCAAGCGTGACTGCTGTAAGTGAGTGGAATTTGCAATTCCCAGGGTGGCCTTTATCACTGTTGTGCAAACACCAACCTCCTGCGTACCTGCCTGAGCAGAGCATGTGATACCTGCCTCACCTGACTCCACGAGGTCAGAGTGGAAAAAGCTCTCTTTCCACCGCACATATTCTCCCCAGGCCCACATGGACCTGGCCCAGTCCTACCCATGAAATGGCTGCTCTTTTCCAAAGTGTTCCCCACACACGCAGCCCCATTTAACAGGGCGGGCCATGACTCAATAAAGGAAATGAGTGGGTGGAGGTGGGGGTTTAAGTGTCATCTGGAGGTTACACATTTTAAGTGTGTCCATGTGTGCCCATTTAGGTAGGACAGGCTCACTTCCTGTCCTGCAGCCCCTCCGGGAACTGCAACAGGTCACGAGGTGTGTGACAGGGATAATGAGGTGGCATGCTGCAGGGATATGGTTGGAGCATGTCATCAAGACTGGCAGGGCAGGTGAGGACTCTATTTCCATTGTCCAGAGAGAGGAGCTGATGGGGCTGCGATTTCAGCACCCAGGTCCTGTCTGTAAGCAACAATGCAATCAGCTCTGGATGATTTAGAGGCTGCTATTCTGCTCCCTGAATGATTTAAGGCCTTTTATGTTGTGATGTTGGCACTTCTCTCACTAAAAGGAGTGGGGGAAGGGAGGAGGCGGGGAACAAGTTGAACCTCAAACATGTCCATTTTCTAACTGGGTAGCTTCTAGCTCAAAGAAGTTCCTGTAGGATGGGGAGCATATCATAATACCAATAGCTGTGATCCTAGGGATGATTTTTATTTTTTAATTATTTTATTTTTCAGTTACAGTTGACATTAGTATTATGTTAGTTTTAAATGTACAACATAGTGACTAGACATCTATATAACTTACAAAGTGACCCCCCCTCCACCCCGGCTAAGTCTAGAACCCATCTGACATCATACACAGTTATTGCAGTATTCTTTTACTATATTCCTTATCGCCTTGGAATGGTTTTCAGAGAAAGGCATATTTAATATATCTGTATCACTCTACTCCTTAGAGTTTTCACAAATAAGATTAAAAAAATACACACAGGGAGTTGGAACTCCCAATTCTGTTTCCCAATTCTAGAATGTAAGAATAGATCTTCAGGTACCTGTGATTAAAGATTTTGCCTATGAAGGCCTGGAGTGGGGCAGGAACTGGGAGAGGGGGAAAGGGGAAAGATGGGGGACATCTGTAATATTCTCATCAATAAAAAAAAAAAAGCTTTTGCCCAACATTTGTACCATAGTCCACACCCTGCTTTATGAAACCATCTCTTCCTCTCCTTTCTCTGAGTCTGCATTCTTTTTGCTTCCCTCCTTCTTGACACATCCTCAGCTGGCTTTGCTAATTCCAAATTTTTTCCACCGAGCTCTGTGATGGGGGAGCCACCTTAGGATCTATCGTCACTGCCTTCTCTGCTGCATTTTCTTCCTCAGAGTAATTCCATCCACTGCTGCATCCTCCCTCATACTTAGATCCTTCAATGCCAGAGACCAGTCTCACTGCCTGCTGAGTCTCCGCATTCAGACCTCCAGCAGGCATCTCACACTTAATTAGCCCCAAATCAAACTGAACTGTTGCTCCCTTCCCTCCCTTGCAACACCCACTCTCGCAATTGCTCATCATTTCTAAGAATTTCTACTTATTGCTGGCAGAGCTAAAATGGCTTCAAGAAATTTGTAAGACTCAGTTACAATATGAAATACATATACTCTTTAACCCAGCAATCTTGGGATTTATCTTGTAGAAATCAAAGACCTTTCTATATAAGTATATACATGTAAGTTTATTATTTGTAGTAGTGTAAACTTGAAAACAACCAGAGTGCCCATTAAGGAGAGTAGATGACAGTGATTTATAGCTATCATATAGGTATTTGATATGAAAATATTTCCATGAAATGTTCTGAAGTCAAAAGGCAACTTGCAAAATAATATGTGTAATATATAATTATTGTACCAACCCCCCCAAAAAAATAACAAAATCCGTATATGTATATACTAGTATGTGATTGTGTACTTGAATGGACATGGGGAAAGAAGTGGAAGGACATTTGGCAGACTGTTAGTATTGTTTCCCTGGGTGGAGCAGTGGCTAGGAGGAGTGAATACATGTTGTTTTGTAATAATTGAAGAAAATATTTAATTGCTCATCCTCCCGTATTTCTTGCTAGTCACTCAAGTAAGAATCTTAGCATCATGTTAGGCACCTCTTCTCCCTCCCTTTCCTCTTTTTCCATGATTCACTGTTTTCATGTTTGGGTCCTCCACCTGACTACAGTCATTGAGGGTAAAGAGATTTCTGCATTGTGCTTTGCACATGTTCTTCAATATGTGATTACTGACTTAAAATGAATATTTTCATGTATCTTTGCTCCATCTTTCTATGTCTATCCCTAAGCTTTTATTTCTAAATCTGAGGATATCAGAGTTTTTACCAAAACTCTCAAATATACATTGCCTTACCCCACCCTGCTTTGGAAAATGTGCCCTTGGAATATATGGTATTACATCATGCACTCTTCCCCAAGGTTAACTTATGCATATTTGTTCTTTTACACATATTTTTACTCAAATTTGCACCCCACTTTTAGAATAATTTAGAGCCCTTTGAGCAGGAGGCCGGTAAACAGAGGGTAAACAGCCTACCCCCACCCCCACCTCCCGCCCTAAGGAGCTTTGTGCATCTATGCACTGAAATGAGCAGAGAACAGCATCTGTGTCAAACGTAGTGGTGAAAAAGTTGGTCAGACCTCCAGGTGTCTTCCAATATCAAATGCTTGGCAATATGAAACCACAACATTCAGGCATTTTACAACCAATTCTTAAAATAGTCTAACCTCTGTGCTAAAAATGAATTAAGGAACATTTTGACATATCCAAGGGAACTTGACACTCACGACCTCCTTCTTACACCCACACCCATATACACAAACAACTATATTGAACTTTACCTGAACCCCAACTTGCTGAATCATGATTTCACTGGCTTTGCTCCCCTGGCTTTCCAGGGCTTAGGGTTAATGTCTGAGTTGCCTGAAAGGGGCGTGGCAGATGTTCAGTCAGACTTGACAAATGAATTGCTCCATCCATCTTTCTACCAGTTCTGCGGGCACTAATCCGGTTTGCATACCAGAACCTTGAACACGTCGTGATACAATGATCTGTGAGTGGCCATTCTCACAGTTTGTGACATTGCATAGCACATTGCATGACCAGGCATGATGTCATTTCCATGCAAATCAATAGCAACAGGGGCTCTCTGAAAGCAGATTGAGTTATATCACCAGCATGCTATTTATATCCCCAACACTTTTCAGGCTGAGTTCAGGGTAATAGCAGCTATCAATCACAATGTTCCTTTGTTCCTGGAAGTTGCCTTATATCACTATTGCCATTTTACTAATAATGGAAATGGGGTCAATGTGACATATCCACAAAAATGCTGCTTGCTCATAAGGGATCTAGTTTAGCATTCTATTAAGGAATGTAAACTCTGCAAGTAGTAAGACCCAAGTAGTTAAAAATAACTGACATGAAACAAGCTATAGTTCCTAAAGAATGTCACCTCTGTGATGGCTTTTATACATTAATAAGAGATAGTTTAGATTCTAAGCTTAACATAGTCAGCAGACATAATTTCCTACAGAAGCTATGCTTCCTGAACCCTGCTATCTGTGTGTTCTGCATTTTTTAAGGGTTGGTGTCAAGCTAGTAACTATGAGGGAGCTGGATTTTTTCTTTTGGTACTGAATTCTGAATATAGCCTCCTCACTCCAATTGACTATTCTGATAGTAGTCAATTCTTTGGAAAGATATTCTTATACATCTTGATGCTTTATTGAGCCCTCATTCTCTACCTCCCTCCTCCCCAAACAAATAAGAAATACTACCCGGAGCAGCACAATATTCTTTGAATGAGCATAATCTCTTAGCATTAGAAGTTAGTGGGAGGTTTGCCCAGGGAGAGGAATTAGAAATCAGCCCATAAAAATAAATGAATCTGTTTCCATAGTGATGGGAATCTTTCTCTCCGTAGTTTTTATCCAGTGTTCCCCCACAGATCCCTTAGGCAGAATAACAATAAACTCGAAGAAAACATTTTATTATCTTAATGGATTCTTAATTTAAAGCCAAAAGCCTTTAAATTAACTTCCCAAGGATACTGTTGGCCATAACTTTCGGAATTGAATACCTGAACAGCGTCAATAAGAGGAATATCACCTCCCAGAACCTAGCTAAGTGGCGTGGGGAGGACCTCATGGGCTACACACGCTTTATGTATGCAGTTTTCCTGATGGGTAACACACCTGTCATGTTTAATATTTCATTGGTGAAGGAAATGTGCATCTGTCTGTGTTCATCTGCCGAGTGAAATTTTGCACTGATGAAGCCTGCATGTGGTGAACACGACAGGGCTCCCTCATTACACCCCTAAATCGTATTCAGAGCAACCAGGAGGAATTCATGTCAGCAGGAAAGCCTGAGCCACTGCTCTTTACCCACCAACCAGCTCGAGGGGGCCCTTGCCTTTTTTTGCAGCTAGGCCTGAACCTGCCTCTGCCATCACGCTGTGGAGGCTGGAGGGAGGCCAGCAGCAGGAGTGTGGGAAGCATGGCTGCAGAGACAAAGGGCCCAGAGGAGCAAAGTACTGGGCAGAAGTGTCCTAGGGTGCAGGTGAGACATGGGGAGCCACCCCAGGAAGGTGGAGCTGGAAAAATGTCTCGGTGTAAACATAGCAAACTCATAAGACAGGTGACCCATTTGTAGAATGGGGCAAGTGATATGAATGAAAATTATTTCAGCATTGTTACAAAAACCAAGCATGAAAGGCTGAGTAAATACCTTTGGTGTTCTTCGAAGTTGTCTCAATAGAAAAAAAAAAGTCTTGGCTCCCTTTCTTAATCCCTTGTGAAGGTGAATGCATATTCTAGTTTTCTTGAAAGGTTCAGGGTTTATGCCTATTGTCCTAGTATAACTATTCCATTCTCTATCTGTGTGTTTTAATTAAAATTTAAGAGACAGAGAACTTAGTTAATCTCAGTTCATTTTTTAAAAACATAACAGCAAGCTAAAGGGTTAGCTTAGCCTAGATGCTTACCATTAGCTTAATTTCATATAGCCTGGATGGGGGTAGGTGGAGGGAAATAAAAAGGATTATGTGATATAAAACGCAGTTGCTTAGCTATCAGGTACTAAGGGTAGAAAATTTTACCTCACACTTTCCCACAAAAGATGCACAGTTATCAACAATTGACATCTCCTTTTTAGAGAATGAGTTAAGACCTTGAGGGGGAATTGAGAATTTACTGGGGAGTTTAAATATTATTCCTAAGTATTTAGAACCAAGAGTAGGCTTGTTAAGAAAAAATGAAACCAACATGAAGCAAATATCAGTTTGGAATAGGAAAAGGCAGTGAGCAATCAGAGAAAGAGTCAAAGGAGCATCTCTAATGGAGGCTGCTCTATTTCTTTTTGGAGGTTAACACCTCTCATGCCTACTTTATTGGGCAGTGGGCAAGTCCTCAAGGTCATATGCATATAGAGAGATATATTAGACTAATCCAAGACAAGAACCAAAGGGAAGCTGAGTTTATGTAATTATAGTCAGTATGCTTTAATGCTCTTGCCCTCATTCATGGAAGACTTAGTAGGTGTGAGGCATTGTCATAAATACTGAAAATATAGCTACCCTTTCCTATCCTGACACTCCCTATCCTTCTTCCCTGATTTTTTTGTGCACAGCACTTTTAACTTTCTGAAATACTACCTCTTTCACTTTTTGGAAATGGAATTTAAGTTCTATGAGAACAGGAATATTGTCTGTTTTATTCAGTGTTATATTTGCATCATCTAAAAAAAATGCCTTGCTAAAAAATAACATGTTGAATAAATTAACAAATTCTATCATTTGTATTACTTGCACAAGAAAGAAGATGATATTAATAAGTCAGAAACGATGGGAGTGTACCCTGGAAACACTGATGAGGTATGTATAAGGATTTGAGGATTTTCCTGTCTTATTGGGCATAAAAATATATTCAACATGTTTGTGAGTATATTAGTCAGTGTAGGCTACATTATGCTGCTGTAACAAATTAGCACCTGAATCTCAATGGCTTAATACAACATATGCAGTGCTGGATAGCAGGCGGTTCTGCAGAAACCTGGGTTGACAAAGTCTTCACCATCTATCTACATCATTGTCTCAACATTGTACTTCAGAGTTTGCTGCTATAAGAGAAGAGAGAATAAGGATAATAATTCATAATTCTGTTTGTGCTTGCGCATTTTTCCAGTTTGACTAACTTCTCCATCTTGACCCCAATGGAAGCTGGAAAGGCTTCCTGTGTATTCAGGAAAGAGAGAAGAACCATTTGTAGTAACCACACACATCTGCATCATAGCCTGTGACCAATGCTATAGAAGTGTCACTAATATTTGGCATGAAAATCCCTTAAAGGACACAGAATGAGCTTTTTGGACTAAATTGTTTTATTTAAAAAGGTTTGAAAAACAGGAATATAACTAAACAATCATAATTACATGAGTTTTATTATATTGCATGAATAACAATGAAAAGAATTCTTCTCAGTAACTTAAAGGGGAAAAAAATCACACAAGGGTGTCAAGAAGTGGTCATTGACTCACTCAAGTGATTCAATCAAGACTCTGTAGCTTGTCATAAGAATTTATATCTGAACCAGCATTCTATCTGTACATATTTCCTTTATCCTCATTGAGAAGGAATTTATTTTTGCCTCTTATTAGTGTTAAAATGCTCCTGCAGAAATCATTTTTTTACAGAGTTGTCCATTTGAACCTGACCTTCAAGGCCACACTAAGCAGGAATAGCAAGTGCTTACTACCTTCTAAAGACAACAAATTCTGGCATTTTATCTTATTATGAATCATACCAGCTCAGTCACTGACCTTGAACACTCACCTTGAGTTGTGCATAGTGTCAACAAACCTAGTTTTCATGAATTTACCCTGCTCCTCATGAGAAATGTTTGCAGAAAGTGGCTGTATAAGCAGGCAAGGATAAATGTCCTAATTCCTCTTAAATTCTTTTAGTTTTAATTTCTGGATAGGCTAGTTGATAAATTGGCTCATGGAAGTAAAAGAAGGTGAATATTAAGTATTATAAAAATAACATTATTATTATAAATTGTAAAAATTTAGAAAATGTAGCAGTGTACACAGAATGTAACTTAGCAGCAAGGAATCAAGAAATACATTCATTGTCACCTGTTTTGTGCAAGGCAGAATGGTAGGTACTAGGAATAAAACAATGAATAAAACAGAATTCCTAACCCCATGGATTACTATTTAGAGATATCACCGCTAAGCATTTCAATGTTAAGAACTAAAAGCCCTCCAGTCATTTTATTTATCGTATTGTATTTGTTAGATCAGTTTTAGGTTCATAACAAAATTGCAAGTAAGTTGCAGATTTACTGTCTGCTCCCACACAATCATAGCCTCCATTATCAACATCCACCACGAGAGTGGTACATTTGTGACAACTGATGAACCTACGTTGACACATCCTAATATCCCAACATACATAGTTTATCTTAGGAATCACTCTCAATGTTGTACCTTGTATAGGTGTGGACAAGTATATACAACATGATAACATGTCCATTATCATATTGTATCATGCAGAGTAGTTTTGATGCTCTGAAAAATCCTCTTTCTCAGCCTATTTATCACCTTGGCACCACTGTACTTTTTATTGTCTTCATAGTTCATCTTTTCAAAATGTCACATAGTTGGAATAATACAGAACATAGTCTTTTCAGATTGGCTTCTTTCACTTAGCAAGACGCATTTAAGATTCCTCCATGGCTTTATAGGTCATTTATTTTTAGTGCTAAATGACATTCCATTGTTTGGATGTACCACACAGTTTATTTATCCATTTGCCCACTGAAGAACATCTTTGTGGTTTCCAAGTTTTGGCAATTATGAATAAACCAACTATAGTGATCTGTGTGTAGGTTTTTGTGTGGACTTAAGTTTTCAACTCCCTTAGGTAAAATACTGAAGAGCATGATTGCTGGATCATAGAGTAAGAATATATTTTATTTTGCAAGAGATTGCCAAACTGTCTTCCAAAGGGGCTATATTGTTTTTCCATTCCTACCAGAATGAATGAGCGTTTCTGTTACTCTACATCCTTGTCAGCATTTGAAGCTGTCAGTGTTCCAGCTTTTGGTCATTATTAGTGGCATCTCATTGTTGTCTTCATTGCGTTTTCCCGATGACAGTTGATGGGACCTTTTCATGAGGTTATTTGTCATCTGTACATCTTTGTTGGTGTGTATATTAAGGTCTTTGGCACATTTTTAAACTGGCTATTTTCTTGTTGACTTTTAAGAGTTTTTGTATATTTTGGTTAGCAATGCTTTATGAGATGGACATGTCTTCTTATTCTCTTGACATTGTCTTTCATGGCAGACATTAATTTTAATGAAATCCAGCTTATCAATGATTTCTTTCATGGATTGTGTCTTTAGTGTAGTATCTTAAAAATCAGTTCCATACTCAAGGTCATCTACATTTTCTCCTATTTTATCTTCTAGGAATTTTATGGTTTTGTTTTACATTTAAGGCTGTGATACATTTTGAGTTAATTACTGTGAAGTGTGTAAGGTCTGTGTCTGATTCATTATTTTGCATATGGTTGTTCCAGCACCATTTATTGAGAATATTATCTTTGCTTCATTGTATTGCCTTTTGCTCTTTTGTTGAAGATCAGTTGAGTATATTTTGTACGGGTCTATTTCTGGGCTCTCTATTCTGTTTAATTGATTGATTTGTTTTTATATGCTTTTGCCAATATATATTGTCTTGATTATTGTCTAGCTTCTTTCTAGTCACTTTTATTTTTATTTACACACACACACACACACACACACACACACACCCCTCTTGTGGAGACTGAAACAAATGAGCATGGCTACAGTTTACAGCTGCTTTGAGTCTAGCTAGCTTTTTTTCAAATTAAAGTCATTCCCAGAGTATATGGGAATTCTCAAACCCTCCAAATCAGGGCGTATGCATTGGACTGACATTATAGAATATAAAAGGCAAGTCAACATCTGCCTCTGACACAAGATTTTCATTAAATTAATATAATTCAGAGCTACATTTTAATATGTGAATGATACTTTCAAAGAGAAACCAGGCAAATGAGTCCTCTCAATCCATTACATGGTTTAATATTAAGCTGAAAGCTTAGTTAATGTTAACAATTCACACTGACACAGCTAGGTTCCAGATTTCAGCAAAAACAAATACATTCCATAGAGACCATAGTTCAAATTCAGCAAAGAGCAGCAGGAGTCTCCTGGGTAGAAATTGAAAAAAAAAAAAGACTTCATTTTATTAATTCTGTCATAATTTTTCAGATACATTCTCATGTGTATGGTGGTCTGGTACTAAAAATTCTTAGATTTTATCATGCCAGATCAAGTAATGCCTAGATATAGATCAAATGTAGTGGTCAATTAAGGTGGATGAACTTTGTTTTTCTTTTATATATATTATTTGTATACATCCACTGATATTAAAGGATAAATACTGAAATTAAATAGAATGCTGAGAATATAATGGCTGTGTTGTCATGTTTTATTTGTATTTTTTTGTTGTTCATAGCAGTTTTATTCATAGCAGCCCAGCCCTGGAAATTAATAAGTTTTTTATAAATGAATTATGTTCAATAATTAAATTATTATTACATATTTTTCTAGTAATTTTGTTCTGTGCATTACCTCTAGAATACCAAGATAAATGGTATACAACCATACAGATGATAATCCCATGCTTTATGTTAGCCTTATCATTTACTCATATCTGTTCAAGAATAATGAATCTGCTTTTAAATAACTTCTCCTTATGGATTTCCACTACGGTTTTAATTATCTAGTCATGCTCAGTAACTAGTCTGCAAGTCACAGTCCTTTCAGGACTCCTCAGCTCGAGGCAGTTCAACTCATATCTGCTTCACAGGAAGCCACTTGTGATTCACCCCCCCTCCCGCCCCCACCCCCCTGCACTGTGAGACATTCTATTTGTGTTTTTAACATTCTCCAAGTCTCTGAAGAAAATCCATTAAAATCATCAATTGAAGAATAATGAACAAGAGGGAGGGTGAGTCAAAGAAACTAAACACCAGATTGACAACCGAAGCACCTAAATACCAGGTTCCCAAGGAGCAGTGGTGCCTCATCCTCTGAGTTTCTTAGATTTTTTTTTTTAATTCTTAAATTCACAGCCTAAGTGAATTATTCTCCATCAAGAGCTTAATTTTACCTTCAATTTGTCTTTATCAAGGACATTTGGAGACACTCAGAAAGAATTAACTTGTCCATTCAGAATATTGAGGTTTGAGAGAAGACTCTTACTTGAACCCTATTCACTTTCCTGGTGTTGCCCAGGTGGACTTTGCATCTGCTGCATGTATGCCCGTCTGCAGAAGAGGCTGCCTTTCCCTGATGATGGGAAGGCATTTCCCTGCTGGTAAATATGACTGAGGATGATAGAGGCATTCAGGCTCACCTGGTGTCATGGATGGAGTCAGCTGCCCACATTCTGAAGGCTAAAGTGGCCCCAGTGAGAGTAACAGCTGGTATGCATGTGTTCCCATCAGCCCAAGCTGCAAAAATAGGAGAGTACCAACACTAAGACGATATTTGCATTTGGATGGAAGTCACATTTTTCACTTCCCTTCAAGGATGATTAATTAGACTATTTTCATATAGCAATCACTTGTCAGTTATAAGCAGCAGGCAGCAGATGATACTATAACACTCCTTCAATAGCAATTTTTAGAAAGGAGTGTTCAAAACAGAATTGGTTTAGGAAACAATGTAATTAGATAAGGAGCCAAGAGAAAATATTTAAACTCTCTTATTATCCTACTCTCACCTTCTCTATTTGGCCAAGGAAATTATTTTCTTAGGGGTTATTCCTACCAGTCGCTTAGTGGATCCCAATGCTGGGCATTTTTTGTTTGTTTGTGTTTTTGTTGTTGTTTTTGATATGACATGACTTTAGGAGATTTCATTACTCTACTCAGAATTGAGGGAAATTCTATCAAAGAAAGGAATCCTCTTCATTTGAATAAAGTGTCCCCTAAGTATTTACCAGGGGCCATGGATGAGTAACACTTTATGCCAGTCAAACATTAAAAAACTATCACCAATAAATTAACAGCAACAAGGTCAACCACAAGCCAACCAACCAAAACACATCAGTTTTATAATCGGTAACCTTTTTATAGGTTAAATCAGTTTAGTATTTTCATAAACTGGTTCAAGTTTCATATTTATCTGTAAGAATTAAATAAAATGAAACATAGCAGGAAATAAATCCTTCTCTGCTCTGTATTAACCCTGAAAAAAATGGAATGGTATATTTTAAAGAAAGACTTGGACATCGATAGTGAAGAATATCTCACTCTGTATGACCTAGCAGCATTATGACCTACTAGAGGCCTGGTGCATGAAATTTGTGCACGGGGGTTGGGGGTGGGGGGTGTGTGTCCTGTAGCCCAGCCTGCACCCTCTCCAATCTGGGAGCCCTTGAGAAATGTCCGACTGCCCTCTCACAATCCAGGACTGCTGGCTCCCAACTTCTCACCTGCCTGCCTTCCTGATTGCCCCTAACCACTTCTGCCTGCCAGCCTGATCACCCCTTAACCACTCCCCTGACAGCCTGATTGCCCCTAACTGCCCTCCCCTGCAGACCTGGGTCCCAACTGCCCTTCCCTGCAGGCCTGGTTGCCCCCAACTTTCCTCTGCTGCTGGCCTGGTCACCCCTAACTGCCCTCCCCTGCAGGCTTGATCACCCCCACTTGCCCTCCCTTGCAGGCCTGTTCCCTCCCAGCTGCCCTCTCTTGCTGGCCTGATCACCCACAACTGCCCTCCCTTGCAGGTTTGGTCCCTGCCAACCCTCCCCTGCTGGCCATCTTGTGTTCACATGGGTGAAGCCATCTTTGACCACATGGGGACAGTTATCTTGTGTGTTGAAGTGATGGTCAATCTGCTTATTACTCTTTTATTAGATAGGATAGAGGTCTGGTGCATGGGTGGGGGCTGGCTGGTTTGCCCTGATGGGTGTCCTGGATCAGGTTGGGGATTCCCTTGGGGCATGAGGCAGCCTGGGACAGGGACCTATGGTGGTTTTCAGGCTGGCCACACACCCCCGGCAACCCAAGCAGAGGCATTGGTATCTGTAATTTATTTATCTTTTATAATTGAAACTTCGTAGCCTTAAGCAGAGGTCAGGGCCAGCCAGAGCAGATGGGAAGCTTGGTTTCCTCCATCACCAGAGCAACCCAAGCCTCCTGCTCGCTCTAGTTCTGTGGCCGCTGCCATTTTGTGAGTTTAATTTGTATACTTACTCTGATTCACTGGTGGGTGTAGCAGAATGATGGTCAATTTGCATGTTTCTCTTTTATTAGTGTAGACAATGGTTTAGTGAGGCAAAACATTTCATTAATATGAGTTACCATTATTACCTAAGTCTCCCACCCCCCGCCTTTTAGCAGAGTTGGAATGCAACACCAACAGCTGCCAGTTACTGAAGAATGTTGTCCAGCAATTTGTCCTGCTCTCCATTCTTCAGAATGTTTATTTCCATGACACACACACCATCTTGCCGAGGATGCACTACACAGACACTGGGGAAAAGAGAGAACCTGGGAAACTGGCTTATACTGTCTGATGTCTTTTAGAGTAATCTTCTCTGAAAGCCCTTCACAAAATAATGAACTCTTTTCTTGGCTTTAAAAAGAGGCAATATCAGTGTGACATTGTAGTGAACAGCATAGTTTTTGGAGCCAGAAGACCTTAGGTTCAAATTCTGTTCTGCCATTACATAATAGATTATCTTAACCAATGTATATCAATTCATTACATGTCTGTTTTCCAGTTGTATAAATGTTAGTCATATGTACTTCAAAGCGTTTTGTCTAATACAGTGCCTAGCATATGACTGTCAAGCAGGATGATTAACTAAGATTATCTATCTGTCTTCCCACTGAGAACTAGTAAGTAGTCAATACACAGTAGTTATATAATGACCTCAGTGCTTTTCTTGGCTATTCCCAACATGTAATACTCCTCTTCAGGTTTTCCACATGTCTTGTGAAGTTCTTATTGCAAGGAGCAGAAACCAGCTTTAATATTAACAAAAACAAATGCATTAAAAGATACTGCTGAGGAAACTATACATTTGGTGGAGTACATATTGGTACAACCACTATGGAAAACTAAACTAATTGGCATTGTTTACTAAAATTGAATACTGTATATGTAGAGTTTATGATCTAGCAATTCTACTCTCAACTATATATCACATAGCAAAAACATACATATGTGCAGCAAAGGCATGGGAAAAGATATCCACAGCGGTCTTGTGTGTAATAGCCCTCAATTGGAAACAACCTAAACGTCATCAGCAGTGAAATAGACAAATTGTTAAGTATTCAGAGAATGGAATACTATACTATACAGCATTGAAAGTGAACCAGTTGTAAGCCATACATGATGGCATGATGCTTCTCGGAAATATAATATTAAGGAAAAGATTGCAGATCCAGAAGAATATATTTTGTATAATTTCACTTACATAAAGTTCAAGGTTAAAGTTGGGAGGATCTATGATGATAAAGATCAGGATTGTGGCATCCTTTAGAGCAGGGGAAGAGGGTGGGGGACCATTTTTATGCCAAGGGCCATTTGGATATTTATTACTTTATTCACAGGCTATACAAAATTATCAACTTAAAAATTAGCCTGCTATGTTTGGTCAAACATTTAATTATCTCACCCCTAATGCCTTGGCAGGGCCAGATGGGTTGGATGTTCCCCACCTCTGCTTCAGAGCAATAACTGAGTGGAGTTTCCACCTGGATGGGGCCTTGATTGCCCTCCAGGTTGCTGAGCAGACTATCTGTCCCAGAGGAGGCAGAGAAAATTTGTGTCGTCCTTGACCTGAAAGGACTGGGAGCCCAGACTACCTTGATTAGAGATGTGAAAAGAAAACCAGACCCACTAAAAGACAAGGGGCAGAGGTGACTCGGTGTTGTGAAACATATCCTTTTCAATTTTTACCTTCCATAATATGATTTCAGACAAAAATTTCATTGGCAGGCACCTGCTATACTAATATAGATATCACTATAAATTCTTTTCCCTTTTGTTATTTTTGATAGAAACTAAAATGGATGTGTATATGTTCTGGTTTGTAAGTCATGCCCACATGCTTTATCTCATGTGATGTATTGCTTCAAGAATGAAAGACAATGTCAAAAATACCTCATTCATAGTGTCTGACCAAAGCAACCATTCATAACAAAGTTGAGTTGGGTAGAGCAGGGGGGAAAAGCTAGTAGTGTCTTTTCTTTCTTTTTTCCGGCATCAAAAATTAAGTCTGCCCTGGCCAGTGTGGCTCAATTGGGTCAAGCATTGCCCCATGCACCAAGTGTTCGCTGGTTTGATTCCCAGTCAGGGCATATGCCCAGGTCGTAGGTTTGATCTCAAGTAGTGGGTGTGCAGGAGGCAGCCTCTCAGTGTTTCTCTCTGACATTTATGTTTCTCTTTCTCCCTCTCCATTTCTCTCTCTCTTTAAAATCAATAAAAGCATATATTAAAAAACAATTTTTAAAATATAAGTCTCACATCCAGATCTTTTGAAACTAGATTTTGTTCTCTTTGATGTGAATGCAGTTTGGATTATGACTCACATGTAATAAAGTAAATCAGCTGACTCAACATGAATGTAAATAAAAACACAGTGCAATGCTGTGCACTTCACGCTAGACATTTCCCTGGACACGTCCCAGCAGGACTCACCTCTGGTCTTGTTCTAAAGTCCAGCCCAGGGAGGGTTGCCCTGCCATCAGGAGGAGTTCATCTATTGGTGGGTCAATAACCTGTTTCATAAGTCACCATTCCTGTTCCTGAGAATTATAATCATAATCCCACCCAAATACATAAAATGATGTAGATTACATGTGTAGAAGTCACAATCTGAATGCTGTTTTTAAGACTGTTTATTTTTTTCCCTATTAAAGATTAAAATGTGATGGGCTGCTTTTGGGCCATGTATCACTGTAGCATGTGATTTGAAAACCCCAAAACTCAGTGATGGGGCAGTCACAGTATCAAGCACCACACTGTATCCCTCATTCAATTGCAATCATTGGTTACTCCTCTTTGCTCCATTTCCTATCAAAACCTGATCTTCAGAGATTATTTTTCCTCAGCCATTTACCCCTTGTGAATTTTTAAAAATTTTTCATCTTTCCCAAGGAATTTTACACATTAAACCTTTTGACAATTTATTTTGCCTTTTTAAAATATTTTTTTAGATTTTAAAAAATTATTTTTTAGTTATAGTTGACATACTATGTTGGTTTCAGGCATACAACTTAGTGATTAGGCATTTATATAACTTATGGAGTGGTCACTCTGATGATGAGCCAATTAGTTGAAGAATTAATGACTTTGCCCTGGAAAAGAAATGTCAGGTGCAGACAGCCAGTGGGTGGGACATCCTTAACGTTTGCACTTAAAATTGCACCATCTCTCTGCTGTCTGGGAGAATTATGCCTATAGGTTATGGCTTCATTTGCAATCTGCCATCTGACTTTACTTAATTTCTAGTAATCCAATAAAATTTATGAATGACTAGTTAAGGGCTATATTGTTTAGAAATTTTATGATTGTATATACTTCTTAGAAATATTAGAGTAACTCTGAGCAATCTTTCAACTTCAAGGAGAGAAAATTAAGATATCTTTCATTTTACTATATTTACCATGAAATAAAAGCACATCTTAGTCTGAAAGTTAAGGTGAAGACTCAGCATCCCCAGTCAATGTGCAAGTTTTTATACCATTGATTAAGATCTTTCCTTTTTCATTCTCCACTCAAATTCTAGAGTCACCTTCATTCCCTTTTTTTCTTATTTGGGAACACAAAGACACAATATTTACTTAATATCAAGATATATATATACAAGATGGATCGAGGTCTTTCATTAAGCACCAATTGCCAAGTAATATTTTGAAACAATGATATTGGTCAACAATTATCTATAGGAGGGTGATAAATTGATTCTCTTAATTCCAATTTCTTCTCTATATCCTCAAATGTCACCACCTTATTTCAGCTCTCAGGAACCTACCTCCAGCCTCATACTCTCCTAATACATTCTTCACCATAACACCAAAGTGATTTTTGTAGAGCATAGAGCCCATTCAGGTGCTCCTTATCTAAAATACATTGCTGGTTCTTGCATATCTTCAAGATAATCAAGGTTCCTGAGATTTGGCCCTCCTATGACATTATGGCCTTTCTGAAAATATGCAATCATTCAAAGACATTTGCTCTCTCATCTTTCTATATATTATATTAACCTTCTGTCTAGAAATCTCTACCCCATTTTCTATGCCTATCCCTCTCTTGTCTTTTTTTTAATTAAAATTTTTTATTTCATTTACAGTGGACATACAACATTATATTAGTATTAACTGTACAACATAATGATTAGACATTTATATAGCTTATGTAATGATCACCTCAATAAGTCTAGTACCCATCTGACACAATATATCATTATTGCAATATTATTGACTGTATTCTATACCTATTACTTATCTTTTAAGAACTGTCTTAGGAATTCATTCATTTCTTCATTTAGCTATTTCTTTATTTACTCAATAAATATTTGTTAAATGCCAATAATATGCCAGATACTTTGCTTAAGTTTGGGGACACAATGATAGATAAGCATAGAGAAGGCCCTGGGCCTTGGGGAGCTTAGAATCATGAGAAGTGGAGATAAATAATATGTGCTTTCTTATTAAAATCACACAAATATATATTCCAAAAAATTCCCAAATCAATGACAACTCTTATACAAACTATAAAAGAGAATTGTTTTACTGGATACAGCCTTGTTTAATGGTTATTATCCTCATTTTGTCTAAGGCAGACCTTAGTAGCCAAACTGAGGGAGTTAAGGAAATTTGTATGAGGAAGTTTAAGGTTTGGAAAGACAAAGCAACTTTCCCACATCCCCACATCTAATGAATGGATCCAGGGAAGAAGAAAAGGCAAAGGTGCAAGAACAACTGAGGCATAAATAAGTAAAGTGTATTCATAGGAATGAGCAAAAAGTTCAAGTTGAGAGAGAAAAGCAGATTAAGGCCAAAATATAGTGCAGCAGTTTCCCCTTATCTGTAGTTTCCCCTTATATGTTTCAAAGCCCCCCGTGGATGCTTGAAAGCATAGGTGGTACCAAACCCTATATATACGTACTATGTTTTTTCCTATACATACATACTTTTTCACTTAAAGAAATACTTTATGCCTTTTCTTTGGCATATCTGAACTGCCAGCATCATTACACTTGCACTTTGGGGCCATAAGTAAAATAAGACTTACTGAACAGAAGCACTGATACTGGTAGCAATCTGATAATCCCAGCTGACTACTGAGTGACTCATGGATAAGTAGCCAGTATAATGTGGAGACGCTGGGCAATACAAAGGGATGATTCACCTTCTAGGGACAATGTGAGATTTCATTACCCTACTCAGAATGGTGTGCAATTTAAAACTTATGAGTCCCTTATTTGTGGAATTTTCCACTTAATATTTTTGGACCATGGTTAACTGTGGGTAACTGAAACCACAAAAAGCAAAACTATGAATAAAGTGGGATTACTATGCAAATTTACATTGATGACCAATATGTTGAAAGTCAGAGCTCCAAAGTGGCGAGTGCTCTTTGCATATTTTAGTGCCTTACATGTACAGTAATACAAACAAAGTCTCCCTCTGTGCACCTCACCTGCACCCTTACCATGTCCTTTCTTTTTCTTGGAATCCTATCAAGAATCTTTACTCCTCATCTTCACTTCCTTACTCCCTAGAAACCTGCCAATAATCCCTAGTTCAGCCTCCTCTTCCAAGCAATGTATAAGTTCTGATGATTTTAATTCCAACCTCTTTCTTGAGTCTTTCCTTTTTCTAGTCCCTCTGCTACTTTTCTAGTCCAGATTTTTCAATCACTAGCCCATCTCTCATGGTTTGTGGCAACAGCGGCCTAATTGGTTCCCTCGCTTGCAGTCTTTCCTCCTTTCAAATGCATACTCCTGTCTGATGGCCAAGTAATCCATTTAAACATTGTTACAGAAGAATCCTGTGCTTTCCTGCACCATCTCTCAGCACCTCTCTCTCACTCTGTAAGATATCACAGCACCAAATTATTTGTGGCTCACATAAAAATTTAACATTTCTCTTGTTCCATGCCTCTTGCACTCAGGATATTTTCTCTTCCTGAAACACCAAAAACGTCTTTTCCTATCCCCAAGTCTCCCTTACCCTCCTGGCCCCACACCACTTCTTTGTCTACCTAACTTTTGTTCTGTCCTATACTCAGCTTCTGCACCACCCCTCCTGGAAGCCCCACAGCCATAGGAACTCTCCTGGCTGGGGCTGGATGCTCTTCCGCCTGCTCCCATTGCACCTTCTGCATACCTGTATCTTCAATATGCAACACTCTTCTGAATATTATTTGTTTACCTCTCTCCCTCACTAGACTTGGGGGGTACTCTTTGAGGGTAAGATGCCCTCTTATTCATCTGAGTATCTTCAGGGCCTGCTCAGTACTGATAAACAGAATGCTACCCATTCAAACTCCTGCATCTGCTTTGTCCCATGTCACTGCAGCACCCTCTCTCCAATTCATGTGGAAACTTTTACCTACAATAACAGCCTAAAAGTTCCCAAATGGCTTTTTAAATATATATATATTTTATTGATTTCTTTTTTACAGAGAGGAAGGGAGAGAAATAAAAAGTAACATCAATGAGAGGGAAACATCAATCAGCTGCCTCCTGCACACCTCCCACTGGGAATTGGGCCCACAACCCAGGTACATATCTTTGACCAGAATCGAACCTGGGACCCTTCAGTCTGCAGGCCAACACTACATCCACTGAGCCAGACCAGTTAGGGCCCCACATCGCTTTTATCTTAAAATCCCTTCTCCTGATATTGGCAATCTTTTTTGCTTAGTAACTAGGCTGCTTCTGTCACAAACCAAGAGAGATAGGCTAATACCTGAAAATCTGAACTAGTAATGTAGCAGAAAACTAGGATGCCTTGTATTAATTTTCCTGGGCTGCCATAACCAAGTACCACACTGGGTGGCTTGAACAATGGAAATGTATTTCCTTAGAGTTCTGAAGAAGTCTGAGATCAAGGTGTCAGCAGCATTTGGTTCTCCTGAGGCTTCTCCTTGGCTTGTAGATGGCGGTCCCTGTATCTTTACATGATCTTTCTTTTGTGTGTGTCAATGTATACATTTCCTCTGCTTAAGCTCCCCAGTCATTTGGATTAGAACCCCATCCTAATGAACTCATTTTAACTCAGTCATCTCTTTAAAGACTCTACTTTTAAGTATAATCACATTTTGAGGTACTGGAAGTTAAAACTTTAACACGTGAATTTTGGGAGGACACAATTCAGCCCATAACATGCCTCTTACTCATGGACACATTTCCCTAAATTTGCTGCCCTCATTTGCAGAGGAGTAAATTATAGCACCCTGGCTCCCTCTCTCCTTCCCTCTTATTGAAGTTCCATTGTGATCACTTTAGGTTTGGATTTCTTAGAGCCCATACTTGTGGCATCATTTTGTGTATGAAGTTCACCTCCATTGACATATGAGAACTGTGGAGAACTATTTTTTCTCCTATGCAATATATTCTCATGTTTGAATATATGACTTCCCATATTCAATTTCTTTTCTGAACTCCTGAAGAATGTAAGGTTCATATCATACATGTGAATGGACCATTGTGTTGTGTAACTTGGCCATGTCTTGGTTTTGATAGTCCAAAGAGATGTATAATATTTATGTATTCTTGATTTAGTGGTTTCAGATACAATGCCTTATTGGATCTTCTAAAATAAAGCATATTGTACACTATATATTTTTAAATGCTAAAATAAATGGAACCCCAAAGAAGTAATATATCAAGTAGGTGTCAAAGATATTCTCAAATTCAAGTTTTCAGAATAGAAGGCCAGTGCTCTTTCCACTATATCACTAATTTTTATTTACACAGTTCTCAGAGTCAGACATATATTTATTTTAAAAGCACTTACTTTTATGAGCCTATGCTTATTTTATTAACTCATAATTACTCTTTTAAAATGTTTAAAATATTTGCTTATTTTAGAGGATATATGTTTTATTTTAAGTAAATTAAAATTTATAATTGTGATTTATAATGTTTTGAATATTTTTAACTTAAAATTAAATATACTTATTTAAACCTATGCAATAAACTTCTAAAAATCTATTTATACCTTTTATAATTGTTATATATTTTATTGAAATATTTTTATAAATCTTACATTTCTTATCAATGTTTTTATATATAAATTCTTATAAAGTTCTTACAGAGCTAAATGATAGTATTTGGAAGATGATTTTTTGATTGACAGGGGAGAGAATCTCTTTATTAAAGTATAATAGAGATTCATAGATGCATATTTCATAGTAATAAAACATTTGTCATTAACAAAACATTATATTAGGGCTTATGATGTAAGTTTCTTTGGCTGAACCAAATTTTAATTCTCCAGATTAGCTTGTCATGCTTGTTTTACCTTTGTGGAAACTGAGGCTTAGCAAGATTCAATAGCTTACTAGTGATCTCAAAGTCAACAAGTTATGTAGCCAGAATTTGATCTCATGCCTCTGACTCCAAGCTTATTGTCTCACTGTGACACCAATGAAGAATTACAGGACAAAGCCATAGTCAGCAATTACTCATTAAAACCAGGGGCACATTGAGTATAGACACTTTAAGTCAATGAAGCCCATAAAAAGGGTGTTGTATTGCTTTGACTGGTCATCTGACACTGAGTTACTTAACCTCTGTGGCCCTTAGTTTTTCATCTATAAATCTGAGGTTAATTGTGGCATCTTCCTCATGAGTTTGCTGTGAAAAAAAAATTGAGTCATGTGTGTGTACGTACATGTGAGTGGTAGCTATGAAAGCCAGTCCAATCCTTTTGAAAAGTATTAATTAGATAGTAGCAAGAGCCATAAAATTGTCCATTATCTTCTGCACAGGAACCCTGCTGCTGGAAATATATTCCAAAGAAATTATTCAGAAGACAAGAAAGTAGACCTGGATGGTGTGGATTAGTTGGTTTAGTGTCATTCCATACTCCAAGAGGTAGCCATTCTATTCCTGGTAGGGCACATGCCCAGAATCCTCAGTAGGGGGCAGACAATCAGTGTTTCTCTCTCATCAATATTTATTTCCATCCCTCTCCCTTCCTCTCTCTCAAATCAATCATAACATTTTTAAAAAGAAAAGATAAAAAAGACAAACAAGTATATTTCTCCAGGTGTTAATTACAGGGAAAAATAGTTTGGTAGTTCTTCAAAATATGAAACGTATGGTTACCTTGTGATACAGCATTTCCACTCCTATGTCTAACCAAGAGAAATGAAAACATACATCCCACACAAAAACTTATACATGAATGTTCATAGATGCCTCATTCATAATAGTCCCAAAGTAGAAATAACTCAAATGGATGAATATATAAATAAAGTATTGGTATATCCATTAAATGGAATATTTTTGGCAATGAAAAGGATAAAGTAATGATATATGCTACATCATGGATGAACTTTGAAAATAATTATACCAAATGAAAGTCACAAAAGACCACATGGTATATGATTCCACTTATATAAAATTTCCAGAGTGGACAAAAAGATAGAGATAGAAAGTAGACTAATGGTTGCCTAGAGCTGGGGAAGGAAACAGGAGAGGTAGTGAGTGACTGCCAATAGGGAAATGTCTCTTGGCAGAGGACAAAAATATTCTAAAATTACATTGTACTGATTACCATACCACCCCATGAGTATAAAAGAAACTTTGAATTGTATACTTTAAATGGGTGAATTGTATGGTATGTGAATTGTATCAGTAAAACTGTTTTTTAAATTTCAAAAAAATATAGGAAGAATAAATGAAACCAATCCAACTATCTATCAAGATATCAAGCACAGTATACTCTATTCTGTTATTGGAACATTATGTAGTCATTATATATTATAAATCCAAAGAGCATGTGACAACAGAGAAAATATGTCACACGGTATTAAGGAGTATAAGAGTGAGATGCAAAGTGGTGTTGTACATGCATTTGGATAAAGGCAGATAGGAAACTCAAAGACAGGAGAGTGTGGGGAAGGGAATGTGCTCCTTGCAGAAGTCCCTTTAATTTGCTGTATCTCAAAAGCACTTGTTTTAATGTACTTTGTAATCGTAGCTTTGTGGTAGGTGCAGGTGGTGCTGAAGATGCATAAAACAGAGAGAAGGAAAGAAAGAGCACAAGGGACATTTTAAAAAGCAGCATGAAAATGTCCAAGAAATGGAAATTTAAATGCACATATTTAGCAGGGCATTTAAGGGGAAATCGGTACCGAGGGAGGTGCTGGAGAATGTAAAAGCAGGCCAGGCTCTAACAGGATTCTGCCCAGAAAACTTAAAAACTGGAATGCTTATTAAGTATGCTCTTCCCTGTGACCTGCTCTCTGCTTTCGAGTGTTGAGGGGAGGATATTTTCATATACCAGAGCTGGTGTGAGTCTGTGATAAAAACGAAAAGGAAGTTGGGATGCTTAGCAGTATGCACAGTTTACTTAAGTTCACCAAAATTGTACTGGAGTATGGAAAAAGGGAGGAAGTCTGGCTAAGCCCGAGTGAGTCAACATTTAATGGCCCTCCACCCAGCTCTCCTCCCTTCCCAAGGCCACCTCACCTCTGTGTCTGTGTGCGTGACCCTAGCAAGGAATGAACACCAGCTGGAATGGGTGGGGCAAACCCCAAACTCTTTTGGTTGGCTTCAGTCAATAGGTTGGGGGTGGGTCAGAGAGAACAGGGACCAGAGCAAAGGCAACAATCTATGCCATATTTTTTTTTCAGGAATTTTCTCTTTCATTGGTTCCCACTGAATGAATGTTTGAAATATCCTTCAACATCCTAGGACCCAGAAATAGCTTGTGGCTTTTGTGAGGAGCAACTAAAGTACCATGTCAGCAGCTCTTGAAAAGCACTCTACAGAGGCAAGGTGCAGTTATTTTTGCTCTGGAGAAATAACGGGTAAACAGACTGAGTTTGGGTAGAGGGATAACAATCTTTAAGGTAGAATTTGCTTTCATTTCAAAACAGAACACACTGATTCTAGGTATGGGGAGAAATAGGTGGGAAGTTGATGTCCATGTTTTCTATGGAGTATAAAATGAAGATTTCTAAGAGAGGACATATTCTTTCCATCAGAGTTACTAGGAATGTATGAGCTGCCCAGTGATGCACCCCTATGAAGATGCCCCCTGGATGGATTCCACTACTCAGTCAACTAGCTGAACCTCCAGAGGACCCTCCTGCAGTCATTCTTCCTCAAGAATTCTAGATTATTTCGGTGCACCAGGAGTTGATCTTATATTTCAGGCACCAAAATAAATACTGAAGGTTGCAATTACAGTTCAAATCTTTAACCACTTCTTTGGTCTCCTTTTAGGAATCCGGTCTTAGAAAACTAACACCAGGTACCTTTGATGTGGAGATCTCTGAGCAGCTCTGTAGCTTCTCAGGATGGCTAACTTGCCTTTTCTCTCATTCTCTGTTATTCCACTTTGTCCAAGTCCTTTTCTCAGCACCCACACTGAGCAAACAGTGAGCTATATGTGCAATGTCTAACACCAGCCACTATCCACTCAACCATCTAAACAACAGCAACAAAACCCTGTGTGCAAAGCCTGAAATGAGGAAAGGAGATAGGGAAGCGGAAGCCCTATTTAGTGATAACTACATGCCACTCATTACCCAGTGTTTTGCCTTTGAACCCATTTTTGCAAACATTTCCTTTTATGTGTGGCCCAGAATCATCACATATTTCCCCACCAAACAAATAATTTCTAGGTTAGAAATTTATGTTTTGCAACTACTGGATTGTTTTAGTCTTAAGAACACCCAGTCCAAATAGTATCAAGAGAATCTTTAACCAAAAGAAAATCAGGCTGCACAACAATCTAAGAAAACTAGTTATGTGTTGCCATAGCAACTGGGCCAGTCTGAGGGTGAAGGGCAGAGTTCTTCAGATTCATCTACTGTGTCTGCAGATTGACTTCCTTGAAACAGAATCATGTGTCCTACTCATCAAAAACAGAACCTGTTATTTTCATTAAAAAAAAAAAAAGTTGTAGTCTCAAGTTGATCCGTTTTGGCCTTTACCCTGTGCCATTCAATGTCTTTTTATCTCAGAAAGGTGGGATTTGGTAACTAGATCCTTTGGAATGTTTATTCCTGCATTCACTAATATATTAAGGACCTGAGCCAGTGGGGTTTGATAGTAATTAAACTTTGATGGCTGGAACATGACCTGTGAAATGAATTGCTGGTCTCAGTTTAACTCCTAATGGATAGAAATCCACATTGCTCAGAATCTAGGAATAACCCTGCTTTCAGAAGAAGAAATCAGAGGTTTGAATGGCCTCTCCTGAGAGTAAACTGCAGGGCCTCTTCCCCAGGAATTATGCTTTGCCTTTCTAGGTCACAGATATCTTCATAATTAGTCTCAAAATACCCTGTGAGATGTGTGTAAATAACACAAAACACATTTACAGGCTGGGCCACCCTGGTGGAAAGTACAAGTAATTTGCCCAGGTTAAAATAATTAGTAACAGCAGGGGTAGAGATTCCAGAGGGTCATTCTCCATTCCTTTTCTAAGACTACTGAAAAAAAATTTTTTTCACTCAAGGAAGGGCCAATTAATGGACAGCAGGAGGTGAGTATGGGTCAATACTAGTGGATTCATTTTTAAAGGTCATTTTCATTTTAAGGGGTTATTATACCTACAGTTAAATTCTTTTTCCTATAACAAGCATCTTGATGTCTCTTCTAATAAGATTGAAGGAAAGTGAAAAATGTTTATAGTGAGAAGGAGAGCTGAGGGTTGAAGAGAGCTGGATCTGGTAAGACGTTTGGAAATTAGTGACTACAAAGAAAGATTCATCTGACAAAAGGAAACAGTCCTCTAACAGAAAGCATCTGAAAGTAGGTCTTAGTTTGTTTTGGCTGCTATAACAAAATATTCCAGACTGGGTAGCTTATAAACAACATAAATTTATTTTTTACAATTCTGGAGGCTGGAAATCTGAGGTCAGAGTGCCAGCATGGTCAGGAGAGGTCCCTTTTCCAGGTTGCCAACTTCTCATTGTAACCTCACATAGGAAAGGGGGCAAGCACACTCTCTGAAACCTCTTTTATTAATTCTAGTCATGAGGGCTCTGCTGTCATGACCTAATCACTTCCCAAAAGCCTTACCTCCTAATACCATCACCTTGGGAATTAGAGTTTCAACCTGCAGACTTTGTGGGGACATGAATATTCAGACCGCAGCAATGTATAAGACGTGCTTTGTATTGTGAAGGATACAGAAATATCTAAGACATATCATTGGTGCTCAGCAGAGAGTGATGGATACTCTAATAGTAGTACCTGGATCCTGTGGTAGAAAGAAAGTTATTCTGACTCTATCAGAAGTTGAGAAAAATAGTGAAATATTTCTTAGGCAATCTGAGCTGGGCTTCATAACATAGGTAAGTAATCATACGAAGATACCGAGGAAAGAATATTTTAGGAATCAGGAACAGAGAAAAAACAAAACAAAATAACAAAACCACGTAGACTGGAGTCTGTTAAAAAACACACATTGACCAGATATGGCTTGAGGTTTGGATTAAATTGTGGGACAGAGTTGGAGCTGAAGCACAAAAGGTCCATATTTTTTCAAGGTTCTGAAAAGCAGGTAGAGAACTTTTGAATTATACAGTAGGTCCTTGGGTTACATCAGAGATCCATGCCTATGGCATGTTGTAACATGATTTTGGCCATAAGTGGGAACCCCCCTATATAAGCACCTACATCACTCACATGGAGTACATGCACAGCAGTAATGAAGTGAAACGGTAAAAAAAATTAAAGGAAAGATAACGATTCCTGACCTTTACTTGTGATAAATAAATAATAAAAAACATAAAGCACATATGTACATATGTTGAAATGATAAAATGGGCCTTCCTTCCCCTGCCTGCTGGCACCACCTTTGCTCCAACTGGAGGTGCCTTTTCACTCTGTCCTTTCCACCTTCCCACACTGCCCAGAGGCCTGGAATGGCTGGGTGGTGTGGAACACCATGGTGTAGATGGGAGATAGCGACATAACCATGAAATGATGTATATCAAGTCCGACATAATTCAAGGACTGCCTGTATTCCACATAGATTCAAATATTGAAAATCAGAAGTTAACTGTGATCATTGTTTTTATGCAGTGAGATATTAGTAGTTATTTTTTTAAAAAGGATTCACATAAAACAGATTAAACTGAAAATATTCTGCATTTATGTCAACATGTGTATATGACTTCCTTCAAAAAGGTCATAAATCATTTTGTAATATGTCCCTGCACAAGGTTGAGTATGCACAAACTGCAAACTGAAGATGCCTGTGTAAAAATGTCAACTCAGGTATTTCAAATGAAGTTTAAGTGCTGGAGGCACTATTGTGAGAAACAAGGAAATGGCTCCATGCAGCAGGAAAACCATCCATTCCCTGAAATCTCTATTTCCTTTCTTATAGGAACAGCAATGGAAACCTTCAATGTACAGCAGCATAACCCCAGTCTGCTTTACAAGCCCTCTGATTGAGAAGCCAATTGGCAAAGTAAGATTGAAACCATTTCTTATTGAACAGTATGATTTTAGCCTATTAGCCATTATTTCTTTTTGTCCTCAGCTATTTGGGAGACATAATCAAGTGGATCTCATAAAAGTGGCTGGTAAAATCCAAATTTTGAACTATTTGGTTGGCCTTTGTGGCACTTGCCCTATACAAAATGTTGAGCAGAGAAAATATTGATTTGAGATTCCCTTATCTCTGCTTTTGCTTCCACATCCATCCTGATGATAACCTCTCAAACTCCCTATTGTCCTGTTTTCTCAGCTCCTTGACTTAACTTCCCGTTTGTCAAAACTTGTTAGAGGGGAAGAGGGTGCTTTTAGTCATTTACATTGTAGGGGAGAAGAAAACCATTTTCCTCTACTCTCTTTGGTTTGGTACCTGGGACAATGCAATTAAAACTGAAAAACAGAAAGATAAGTGGGAGAAAAGCCTTATTACTATGGATAAAGGATGCCTTTATAGAAAAGGAGTGAAGAGCCACAGAAGTAGTTATATTTGAAACTTGTATACCATTTTAACAAAGAGTGATAAACTGTGGAGAAGTAACAAGAGAAAGAAAATAGGTTTGAGGCTTCTTGGGCCATTAGATTGTGAGAAGGTGAATATATGGGGGAAGTTCATGGAAGGCAAATTATTTAGTAAGTTTTATTACACAGACTCAAGTTGGTACCTTTTCTATTGGTAACAGTCATCTCTGGTGATCAAGAGTCCTTATGCTCTTGGTATAAGGGAGGAAGATACTGCTACAAATTTATGTTACTTTTATAAAGGGAAATGTTTGCTCTGTTTTTAGACAGAATGGGGAGAGCAGAGAGATTTTCCTGCATGTGCTGGTTCTCAGTTGCCTTTGTTACGAAGCAAGGGCCCACTCCTGTATGCACATAGGAGCCAAAATTATGACACTAATCTTAGAGTAAAAAAATTTATTTATTTAATGCTGAGTCAACTCAGAGAAGACAGGAGGCGCCCTATCTCCCGCATCAGGACATCTGGACAAGTTTTAAGGGTTAGGGAGAAGAGGGAAACATGAGGTAATGTTAAAGAATATAACAAAATTTTGATTGGAGGGTTTTGGAACTTGACCAATTATGGTATAGGGGGAGGCACAAGAGAAAGAACAAAGGAATTCCAGTATGGCAGAGTTTGATTGGTCAGTGTTTTGAGTTAGCCGTATTTGATCCATGAGCCAGATCTTCCTCATGGAAGGAACTCTTGCTTGGTAGAGGCTCCAGCAGATAAATTTCTATTACTTGAATTCTGTAGACTAAAGAATCCTGAGGACAGGGATGGCACTGACACGGTGCTGTCTCTGTATAGTAGCTCAGATTGAATTAATCAACAATCTGCTTTAAGGGAGCAGAACCAGTTTTAAGCTGGTCAGTATGATTTGTGTGCTGTTTCACTTTCATCTCAAAATAATCATTATGCCAAAGTGACGTATTTTGAGGTGGTGTATTCTGATCTCCTTCAACAAATTAGTTTAAAATCCAGCCACAATACTACCTCTTTTAAGCAAATTAGTTATTTAAATTATTTTGTGGGAGATGCCTCTAGACGAGAAATTATGGGTTTTTGCCTGAACTGCTACTGTCCTGAACTTAAAATCATGTCCCTTAGTCTCATCATGGAGTATAGAGCCACATGATAAGAGTATGGGCTCTCTGGAGCCGGCCTGCCTGGGATCAAATCCCAGTTTTATCACTTACTAGTTATGTGACTTTGAGCAAATTACCTGTATATATATATAAAAGAATATAATAATATTATTTGCCTCCTGGGACTGTCACCAGGTTTAAATAATTTAATATAAATTCACAAGAACAAATATTTTTAAAAACATTTTTTTTTATTGATTTCAGAGAGAAAAGGAGAGGGAGAGAAAGATAGAAACATCAATGATGAGAGAGAATCATTAATTGGTTACCTTTTGCATGGCCCCTACTAGGGATTGAACCTACAACCTGGGCATGTACCCTAACTGAGGGAGATGGGGAGATCGAAAGGTGACCTGATTCATAGATTGACTTTTAACCAGGGAACCACTGGGGTCAGGCAGAACAAGGATTTTTTTTTAAAACTTATTTTGTTCACTATGTATCAAGAACTCAACACATTATGCAAATGAACTTAATGAATGAATAAATGAGATGCAATACACATAGTCAGCTTAAAGGAAACACATCTTCAATTTGCTTATCTCAAGAAATGGGAGCCTCAGAAGGTGGTGTCCTATGTGAGGAAGAGAAGTAAAACTCTGGCCAGTATATCAAGAACACTTTCTAGGCATACCTCAACAGAAGGACTACAGTCCACCTGGGATACCCACACTTTCCTGTCCTTTGCTACATTCCTGCCTCTCTAGACCACACATAGTCCAGCCACTAGGATGAAACATAGTCACTACATATAGGGATAAGTCAAAAACGAACAATTCTTTCAATAGGGCTTTCTCTCCAACTTACAGATACATGTGGACAGAATCAGAGTTTTTGCCATTTTTCAAAGAAAATGAATCTATTTCTCCTGCAATCCCGTAAATTTGCCTTGGTGGCAAGTCCTGCAAGGCAGCTGTCTCCAGAGTGCAAGATCCAGGCTGCACAGGAAGCCTCTGGGAAGTGCTGTCAGCACTGCTGACAGGTTGCGGGCATAGCAGGGGAGTGACCCAAGTTGGGAACTGAATTTCTGTGAGGTCTGCACTTCCCCTCTGCTGACTGTAGTTCAAGTGAGAGGAGTATTATTTGGCCCAAAGATTAAAACAACAAATAATCAAAACACGCCCTGAACATCACTAAGTGTGGTGGCAACCGCTCTGACACTCACACTCTTGCCCTCGACTCTGTCCCCTCCAGCCCCACCTCTTTTGATTTTGTTAGATTCTAAATGGACCACCACTTAGTTAGAACAGAAAGAAGCCATTTCAAAGCTGAGGTCAGAAGTCAATGAACCCCTGAGGGTCTCTTTTGACTAAACTTTATTTTCACACAATAGATAGGCCTGACTTTTACTCCATGTTTTCCTAGACCTGATCAGAAACAGTAACAGCAGTGTAAGAAGGGTAGGAAGAGGGTTTTGGAATGCTTTTCAGAGAGCAGAAGGCACTTAAATGCAGTATGATCATTCCTGGTGTAGTGATATTTGCTGTGGATTCTCAGCTCTCCTTCGCCTACCAGAGCAAAGTTAATAGTAGGTGTCTGTGAGTGACACCAGGACTGTCTTGAGTTGAGTGGGACTGCTCCCAGAGAATTTTCTTGCTCCCTTTTCTCTTCATAGCTCTGGCTTCTGGGCATAATACTCTTGCTTAAAATACACAAGTGAACTCACTTTGCAATCAGCTGTTATCTCTCCACCTGGAAAGGAAAAATGATGCTGAAAATGTAAGCAAAGTCAAGCTTTAATTACAGGGGTCATTGGAAGGCAGCATTTGAGGTGGATAATTGAAACCTATAATTAATCTGCTTAGAATTCAAACTCTCTTTCTCACTGTCAAGAAGCTTTCTGTTGGGTGAAAGGCTGTAAGCTGGACCCAGATGTGATTTCTATCGCCCAAATTATGGTGCCGCAAACTGAACCAGGGAATAATGTTTCCATGCTATGGGAGCAGGAAAGGTGTGAAAATCCCCAGCTGGAAAACAGAAGATTCCAAAATGAGCTCATAATAGGAAAAAGTACATTTTGGAGCTAATTCCAATCTTACAACTAAGCCGTAACTTTTTTAAATTAATGGTTACGGTTATGATAAAAATAAAGGAGAGAAACTTCTTGGAGCAGAGAGGGGAAGCCAGGGAAATCATTAGGCCACACAATGAATGACTAAAATATGTGGCTTTCCACCCTTGAATCAAGAGGACTTATGTGTTTTATTTTGCATAATTGGAGTCAGAACCTTTTGAATGGAGCATACAAATATATGTAAATAAGAATGCAAATGTTAAAGATACGTATCTTAGGATCTCCAGGGGATGACCCGGCAGCTTCATCTTCCTTAATTTTGCAGCTAGTAAATATTGTGTGGTGAAAACTCAAAATTAACATATTTTCCTAAATCCCATAATGTTATAACTGGAAGACTTTCTTGGTGATTTATAGTAAATACTCTGAAAATGAATTAAGACTGATTATTTTAATGTATTTGACAATAAGAATGTTACCCCCCAAGAGGATACACAGGGTAACAGTAAATGCCAAGGGGATTTGAGGATTTCAATAAATTAATGGCAGATTCAAAGCAAATGGTTGAAAGGGAATTAGACAAGGATGACAGAGACAAAAGCAGTGATTTAGAGTAGAACGTTAGAGGATGACATGAAATTCAACTACCAGGCTCTGCCACAAAATTCTCATTGGTGCTACTGGCAAGGCAAGAGACTAGACTGAAAGAAGCATTATTTCAACTCATCAAAGCATTGTGCAGATCATGCCAAGTCAGAACAACCCAGTGAAGTGCCATAACCTCCAAAATCTGCACAGAATACCAAGCAGATGGAGTTGTTTTGGATTAGGAGATGTCCATGACTTTGGCTATGCCCACCTTCCTTTCTCAAAGTAATTTAGGTGACAGGTAAACTTGTCCTCAATCAAAAAAAATGTAACTGTAACACATTATTTGGTTTAACCAGAAGGAAACGGAGAGATTAACTGCTTTGAGGGAAAGCACTATTACTAAATGGAAGGGTGGCTAAGAATGCAAATCAGGCTCCCTAGGCCTCCTTTATTTCTGGGTGAGTGAAGGGAAAACTGGAGGAGCAAGGTGGAAGTGACTGGATAAACAACAGATAAAAAGAAAGGAACTGGTGAGCTCAGAATCAACAAAATATAGAGCTGCTGTATTTCAAAATTGGGAGGCACCTGTGCAAAGAAAAGAAGTAGAGGTGCCCATTTTTATAGCTTGTTAGCTCCTTTTAGCACTAGAGAATTTTTCTTACCAAAGGAAAGTTTATCTTAGCAAATGCGGCATCTTAGGAGTAGTTTTGTAAATTGCAGCCTATGGAGAATGATTGAGCATTGCATCATGTCATGGATGGGTCTGGAGACCCATTCTAAGAGAAGAACGCTGGGACTTAATATTTAGGGCTCTCAGTGATCCAAGAAGATGAAGGAACATCTTCTGTTTACACCCATTAGAGTCCATGCCATTTCTTCCCTGTGGTCTCTTTCCACAAACTAGTCTGTGGCCTCTGCTGCTTCCAAAATCCCAAAATACTGAAAGTCAGGAATGGAATAATCAGAAGATAATAATGTTGAGCAAAGCAAGCCACTATAATTCCTGCAGTTTTAGATAAACATAATTTTAATTTTTTTGAGTGTGAGGGCCCCTTATTTAACTGGATCTCTGTCTTTATGTATTTAGATTTTGGTCATTGACGCAAATACATTAAGCTAAGTATTTTTATTCTAGGGCTTTTGTGACAAGCTAGAAGAAATTTTCAAGTTAAGGGGTACATTTTCTTTTTATTATTATTCTAAAATAATGAAGGTTTTATTGGGGCATATGTTGACCCATCTGAAGAGAACCTTTTTTAACCTCCCTTGCAGCTAGAAGTGGCTATATAGTGAGATTATGGCCAATGGGATGTGAGTGGAAGTGATGTATTCAATTTCTGAGTCATGCCCTTTATAGGAAAAACAGGCCACTCCTGTTGGCTGGAATACACATGTGGCAAGAAAGCTGGAAAAGCCACCTTAGACCAAGGGAATATGACTGATAAACAGCAATGAAGAGTTGGCATTTCTGACTCCATAGAACTGTTGACTGCTTGTGTTCAGACTGCTATTGCCTGGGACAGAAATCCACTTCCATCTTGTCTATACCACTACTATTTTGGCCATTGATACAATAGCTGCAGTGGTATTCTAGTGCACAATTAGAGCAGAGGAAGAGTGGGCTGCATGCTCTTTGGGAAGTCATTTAGAATCCAGTGAAGGTAGAAGGTAGAGCCTGGTATATAACATAACAGTTAAAGGCATTAAAATGTTGAATTGCTGACATGTATCTGTCAAACCAAAGGAGAGATACGAAGACTAAATAAGGTGATGAGCAGAACTCTGCTGAGCAAAGAACCCTGTCTTTGAGTTCTGAATGTAGTAAACACAGTTATTTATCATATACTGAATTTTGAAAAAGTTTTCCTTAGAATTGAGGTAAACAAATTTTTACTAAAAATACTCAAACTCAAGCACTATAATGGAACCCATTTATTATCTGGTCAAATAACATTTATATTAATACTTGTATGTAGAAGCTGTCATTTTATGGGATGAATAAGTCATTTTCTCATACCTTATCCTAGATCCATTCCCCTCCTATTTTACATAACATAACACTCACTTTTTTAAATACACTTTTATTGATTTCAGAGAGAAATGGAAAGGGAGAAAGAGATAAAAACATCAATAATGAGAGAGTCTTTGATCAGCTGCCTCCTGCATACCCCACACAGAATTGATCCTGCAATCCAGACATGTGCCCTGACCAGGAATAAAACTGACCTCCTGGTTCATAGGTCAATGCTCAAACACTGAGCTACACTGGCAAGGCAACACATTATTTTGACTTAATAAGTTAACCCTCTAAAACATTAACTGTTGCACCTATTAAAGTCCACACCATTTCTTCCCATTGTCTCTTTCCTCAAAGTGCCTGTCACAATGGGTCAGGTGGTACTTGTCTATTGATGGTTAAATGAATATACAAAATCTTAATTTGTTACCCAGTCAGCTGTTTTCATCTTCTCATCTTTGATCATATGGTTACTGAAGTAGTATTCTATGTGAGTGGCCTACTATAACTACTGAAGAAAAATAATTTTTAAAATCAATATCGTTAACACTATTCTATAAATATTAAATAACCAGAGTTGGAAATGGATTTACTTTTAGAATCCTGGATTCTCACTACCACTGAAGCACAACTTAGGCTTTATTATATTAGATCCAAAAGTGAGAGTTCAACTGGATAAGAAGTGCAGTCTGATGTACAAAGAAGTCTACCCAAACCAACATTGCTTTATCAACAGGCTTTATATGCTCAAAGAGTTGAATAAGATTTAGCAAATATGCTTGCCCTAGCTGATTTGGCTCAGTGTATAGAGTGTCAGCCTGCGGACTAAAGGGTCTCCAGTTTGATTCTGGTTTTGGGCTCAATCCCCAGTAGGGGGCATACAGGAGGCAGCCAGTCAATGCTTCTTTCTCATTATTGATGTTTCTATCTCTCCCTCTATCTTCCTCTCTGAAATCAATAAAAATATAAAAACCACACAAATATCTCTACACCAATGGCAATTCAATCTATATCCTCCTGTAAGCATATACCAGCTCCCAAAGCCAGCAGAAAGGAAATGAAGTATGGACAATTAATGTAGAATATACTTAATTAGGTTTATAAAATTAATTTATTCAGAAATAGACAGAAACCTGCTAAAACCGGTTTGGCTCGGTGGATAGAGCATCGGCCTGCAGACTGAAAGGTCCCAGGTTCGATTCCGGTCAAGGGCATGTACTTTGGTTGTGGGTACATTCCCAGACGGGGTTGTGCAAGAGGCAGTTGATCAATGTTTCTCTCTCATCTATGTTTCTAACTCTATCCCTCTCCCTTCTTCTCTGTAAAAAAAAATAATAATAAAAAAGAAATAGGGAGAAACCCATATGCTATAAATATAAGAAACAACAAACTTAAACACAAATCATTCTTATTATTCTGATCTTGCTTTATAGCTTATCTATAAAGGTTGAAATAGATGGTACCACATGTATGGCCTGAATACATAGACAGGATGGACTTGATGTTTAAATATTAGATAACTGATATTAAAAACCCTTCTCCGCCACCATACACACACATAATCTCCACACCCCTACTATTGGGGACTACCCATTATCAAAGGGTCATGGAGTCATATTTGTATTGCGGAACTTTTGTTTATGCTATCCTTGTCTCAACGTGCTGACCCTTTTCCATTAACACTGCCCCAATTTTTCTCCAAGAACCCAGCTTGAAAATATCAAGTGGAACTTCTGATGGAAAATGCTTAGTAAAAATGCTGTCCTGCTCTGTTAGTGACATAAAAAGAAACTTTACTTTGTCCCACCTGGGGACAGGGTAAAAAGATGACCTATGATTAGCATATCTACTCTATTCATATAAATGAAAAAAGTAAAATCACTATATTCTGAGAAATAGTTTTACAGAGTTATCAGCAGAATTAATGCAGAATTTATGCAGTATTGCTGCCTTTGGAATACTCTGGATACCCTTGAGAAAGCCCAAGGAGAGGAAGCCCTTCTGGGAAATGCTGCATTCTAAGCATTCTATGCCAGCAAACATCCACTAAGAAATAAACAGACACTGAATGCCACCCATATGTGAGGCAGTGAGCTATAAATGGTAATCCAGGGCCCTTTAGCAGCAATAATCCTAATATATAAAAAGCCAGGGTCTGTCATGACCAAAACAATCAGACAGATGACTGAATACAGACTGTGTGGGGCAACCAGGATGGCAGTGGGGGGTGGGGGGAAGTTAGTGAGGGACGCCCAAACAACTGAACAAGCAGGCTGCATGGGGTGACTAGGCCAGCAGGGGGGCAGTTAGGGGCAACCAAGCCGGCAGTGGGAGGGGGGCAATCAGACAGGCAGGCAGGCAGGCAGGTGATCAGTTAGGTACCAGTGATCCCAGATTGTGAGAAGAATGTCCAACTGCTGGGATCAGGTCTATACCAGCAGTCGGACATCCCCTGAGGGGTCCCAGATTGGAGAGGGTGCATGCTGGGCTGAGGGGATGAGTTTCGTGCACCGGGCCTGTACTAATTATTATAATACCTACTATTGTCTGAGAACTCAGGGCCAACCTGACATAAGTTCTTCATATCTAGTCTCTCATTTCATTGTTTTACCGGTGAAATCTAGAGAAGATAAAGGGCTTGCTCAAGGTCACAGATTAATTAATAAATGGTAGAGTTGCCATTCTAAACCAGGCATGCCTGATTCAAGAACTTCTGCCCTAACCACCTGCCTGAAAAGCTTTTTATTTGGATGATTTCTTTTCTATTTCTATTTGAAATATAATCAAAGTTTGCTGAGAGCACACAGAAGGATGCCCCCTCCACCCCCGAAAAAAAGTATGACCTGGCTTATATTATGGGTTTCTCTGGCTACAGTTTTTCATTTTCATTTTCCAAAAGGCCCCAGTTATAAATAGCAACTCTGCGCAAGTGGGAAATAATGTGTGAGCATGCAGTGTTAGGTTGGCCCTTTAAAGGAAGTGGCTTTACAAAGAACTTTAAAAGGGGTAGGAACTGCAAAGATATCACCATGAGGTGCCTCCGATCAAAATAGTATTCCTCAGAAGCCATTCCAGATAACTTGTGTCCTAGTTTTTCTCCTCTGGGAGAAGGAGGCTTGGTGCTCACAGAATTCACGAGGCTCTGCATTTAATTTTAAGAACTTTAACACCCGATGAAAAGTGGTATTGTTAAAGTTCAATTTAACAAAAGGATCAGAATAAAGCCTAAAAATCTCCACTCGCCACTAATGCCTGTTAAGTTTTTCATATAGACAGTCTGGCTGCCTGGTAAAATAAATGAGCATGAATGCAGTGAACAGAGAGCAGATTGCATAAAAGTTTATGGTCTGAAGAGCAGGGAGGTAATTAGTGGTGCGATGAACTCCCCAATTGTGTCTTATGTTTTTAAAGGTTATTTCCTGCATTTTATGAGAGATGAGGAATTACTTTGGGGGCCCCCACAAAACTTTGTGTTTACTATTAGGGACATTTATTTTAACCCACCTTACTTTAGGGTTGGCTGAGTGCATGTCAGTCTTTTGCAGGGACTTGTAATCAGCCTGGCTGGGGCCTTGGGTGGAGCGGGATTGTGCCTTGTTCATTATTTATGTCCCCAAAGCACCAAGCATAATTATTTCCATATTGAAGCTGCTTCCTGAGAAGGAGAGGGAAGTGGTAGAAAAAGAAAGGGAAAGACATTTTCATATTGTTATATCTAAGATTGCCAATTTCTGATAACCTGGGGTTAGGCTGCTTTTCTTTACGTGCCTTCTGAAACCTCTCTAATGAATAGCTTAGTGAATAAATTCAACTTTACCTTAAAATATGTTTGCTTACAGAATAACTCTCTCTCTCTCTCTCTCTCTATATATATATATATATATATATATATATATATATATATATATATATATTTAATTGATTTCA
>JAAGEH010002528.1:46725652-46763614 GCA_011751065.1 Lasiurus cinereus | reverse complement strand
ATTTAATTGATTTCAGAGAGGAAGGGAGAGGGAGAGAGAAATAGAAACCTCAATGATGAGAGAGAATCATTGATCGGCTGCTTCCTGCACATCCCCTACTGAGGATCGAGCTGGCATGTGCTCTTGAACAGAATCAAATCTGGGACTTTTCAGTCGCTTTATCCACTGAGCCAAACCAGCTAGGGCCAGAATAACTCTTAAAAGGCTCTATTTATTTACATGAGACAGAAACTGCAATTTTTACACTAAGAACTTACAAATAGAATCAGCCATAAAAGGCATGTTGAGATTAAAACGAAGTAGAAGAGCAAGAGGGAGAGAGAGAGAGGAAGTTGTTTCCTTCCTTCACTGCACCAGTGAAAGTGATCTTGCCAAGGTCAGCAGGAAAATCCTAACTGCTAAACCCAGAGTACATTTCAATTCTTCTCTAACTTGATGCAATTGACCTCTTCTTGAAAGTTGTTCCTCTCTTGGCTTCTATGAGAGCTGACTTCTAATTCTCATTAGACCTCCATCTCTTTTGCTATTTCATTCTCCCTTAACAATACCTCCAATTTTGTGTCCCCCAGTATTCCACTCCTGGTGCACTTTTTTTCTTTAAATCAATCTCTCTCCCTGAACAATGTCCTTTAGTCTCTTATTTCATTTGTTCAACATGTTCAAAACTAAACTAGTTAGCTTCTCTTCTCCTTCTTTGGATTCACCTGCTCTACAAATGTTCTGTTCCTCCTCTCTCAATGAATGTTCCTACCTTACATCCAACAATTCAAGCCAAATACTTGGGCATTGTCCACAATTCTCCCCTCATCCATTGCGTCTGCACCCAGTTCACATTATTCTAATTCCTTAACATTCATTCCCTTCTTCCCCTTTGTGATTTCTGTGATTAAGGCCTTCATCATCTCTCATCCAGTTACTGATGAGCCTTATAACTGTTTTCTCTATCTTCACTCGAACCCATTTTTTTCAATACTTCACCAATACCACTACAGAGTTTTTATCCTTTCAAATTGTAAATATGATAAAGATACTTACTTAACTAAGAGGTAGACTGGCTCCCTATTGACTAGCAAGTTAGTCTGAATCTCTCTGAATGGTAGAGTGAGGCATGTGTGATATACCTACCCATCAACCCTCCTCAGCCTCAGCTCCCATTGTACATTCTCTCCAATCCTACAGACTGCTCTCTACTTCATGAATTTGTGCCATTGTGCATGATGTTTCCTCTTCTTGTTCCAATCTCATTAACTTCTCTTCTTCAACAATTCTTTTACAATTCAATTCCACTTCTCTCCCACTCCTTCTTCAACCTTTATTCTAAGTTAAAACTGTATTTTATATGTTCTCTTTTGTAGCATTGCTCTCACCTTGTTGAATTTTTTTCCTTGTATTTCCAATCTCTTCTTAGCAATTGAGCATGTTTCTTATCTTTGTACTCCACAGTGTGTGGCTCAACATGTGACATGCTACATACTGAATGCTCTGGAAATCCTCTTTCTGCTTATGAATACCCCGTCTGGTCCTTTCACCACATACCCAGAATTCAAAGCTCATACAAATCCACAACTTAGAACTTCTCTACCCACTTACAGGTTTTAGAATTCTCTTGGCTAGTTACCTGACTCTAAACTTTCATGGATGGGGAAAATTAAATACTCCTCACAGATGATTAAAGATGATTATTATGTTGGAGCTCATTATGAGAAAAGGACACATTTTTATCTGCTTGCATGAAGATAGCACCAGGGCCAATGTCAAATCCTCCTTATTAACTGATAACAATGATAATTGGGGAAGATAGTCATATTACCCCATTTAGGGAATTCTACCCTATCTATTTTATTAAATAGCATTGCAGTGGGAGTTAGAACCACTGCTGTACCTTTGAGAGCAAGAGTGATTGTGGTCAGTGTTTTCAGATGTTCTCTGTACAGAGAGAAGGAAAAATGGTTCCTGGCTTCAGCTTGGGCTTTTGCTGGAAGGTCAGTCATGAAAGAAAGCTTGGTCTTTTGACCCTTAATAATATCTAACCAGTTTTAAATTAGGTATTCTGATGGGGAAAAACAAAATGTAAAAAAAAGAGAGGTTTTTACATATGAATTTAAATATCCCACAAAGAAGAGTTTGTAGCACTAAAATGCACATTCTATAGTATTAGTTAATACTGGTATTTATAATAATAAAATGTAGTAATATACTTATTTTAGAGGATATGACATATAAAAAAACAAGAATCCTCATATAACTCCTCACTATGATAAAAATGTACATTTATAATTATACTAGAAGCTCAGTGCATGATATTGGTGCTCTGGGTCAAGAGGGTCTCTCAGCCTGGCCTGCGCTCTCTCGCAGTCTGAGTCTCCTCGGGGAATGTCTGCCTGCTGGGGATTGGGCCTAAGCTGCCAGTGGACTAATACTTCCCATGAGGATTGGGCCTAAGCTGGCAGTGTAATGTCCCTCTTGCAGTTTGGGAGCCCTTGCTCTTTATTACATGCCTGCTCACTGCTACTTAGTGCTGCCAGAGAGGTGGGAGAGGCTCCTGCCACTGCTGCTGCACTTACCAGCTGTGAGCCTGGCTTCTGGAATTGACCACCAGGGGGCAGCTCCTGCATTGAGTGTCTACCCCCTGGTGGTCAGTGCGCATCATAGCGACTGGTTGTTCTGGTTGTTCTGCCATAATGGTCGCTTAGGCTTTTATTATATAGATAAACAAAATGTTTATTAAATATAGTAGATGAACATTATTTGATCAATAGTGCTAAGTATTCTGGGAGATGCTAAAGAAGTTAATTTTGTCTTAAGGGATGTAGAATGACTTACTTAGCACTAAAAGGTACAGCAGGTGGTTCTAACTCCCACTGCAATGCTATTTAATAATAAATGTCATCTAGCCCAACTTCTCGTCTGATGCTTAAATCTACCCTACAAACACCTGACAAACCTCCTGTGAGTATCTCCAATTTTAATGAGCTTTCTACCTCATGAGACAATTCATTTCATATTTAAATAGCTCTTATTATTAATGATAATAAATAAAAATCATTGAGTGCTTACCATGTTCATAAACCAGACTAACTATTTTATCTTCAAAACTCCTATGTAACCTTTCTCACAACCTTATTCCCATTTTATAGATGAGGAGAAAACTGAGGATTAGCAAGATTGGGCAGCTGCTCAATACCACACAGTTGGTAAGTTGGGGACTCAACTTAAATACATAGTTTGCATTCTCAAAGAGCATGCATATGCTATAATTGTATTAACCAATGTCACTCCAGTAAGTTCAATTGAAAAATAATAGTATATGCATGTACCCTCTATAACCCAACTTTATTCCTATGTTGACCAGAAAGCCACCTTCTTAGAGCTTCTGTTCATTGGTCTTAATTTTCAATGAGATGACACTAAATATGTCCTTTCCACATGAAAGCTCTTCAAATAATTGGAGATGGTTATCTTATCCACTGTACCCTCTCAGTCTTTCTACTGGATAGACAGTTGAATTACCTTCCATTTTTCCTTGTGTGAGATGGATTCTAGGCCCTTTAGCATCATGTCACTGTCCTTGGGCAAATCCCACTTTGGGTTCTTATACATTTTACACAGCATAGAACCATATTGGCTTTGTTGGAAGAGTAGAAACACAAGGGTGAGTTATATGTTGGTAAGCTATATCTCTGCTGTCCTCTATTCACTCAGTTGGTTTTTGAACTTGAATTTAGAACTTTGTACTTACCTCAGTTTATTTTATCTTATAGTTTACTAGGGGTTCAGTGCACAAATTCGTGCACTTTGAAATGAACTGTGGGCCACAAGGCTGCTGTAGGCACAGGGGCAGGTCTCAGCTCATCCTCCACACCCCTGCCCAGCCCTTCCCACCATGGGCCCTAATCTCCTGTCTGCCTATAGCCCCGCTCCCTCCACCACTGCTCCCATGCACTGTGGTGCCAGCCCTGGCTACACCTGCTGACAGCATGGAGCAATTGGAGCCAGCACCAGCAGCGGCCAGTGCCCTCAGGGATGATCAGGGCCAGCAGCCACCACTCACATCCACTGACAGCACCGAGCAATGGGGACCAGCACTGGGCACTGGCAGTGGGTGCAAGCAGTGGCTCCAGTGCTGGCTGCGGGTGTGAGCAGGGCCAGCGCAGGCAGTGGGTGTGAGAGGCAGCTGCTGCCTCACTTGCTCCTCAGAAGCAGGGTGACGTGGAGAAGCCCCGAGGGGCGATTGGGGCCAGCACCGGCAGCAGGTGCAAGTGCCAGGCAGAACCTCAACATACGGGAGCAAAGATTTTCAGTAACCACCAGAGGCTCACCCCCATGACAGTAACCAGCACCCCACCTTGGTCTGGTACCCCCACTCACCTGCTCCATCATCCCATCATGGCTGATGCCTACCATGTTCTGTGCTCCGCCAATGCCCACCATGTTTCATATGCATCACCTCATGGTCAGTGGCATGTCATAGCAACTGGTTGTTTGGGTGTTCAGTTGTTCTGCTGTTTGGTCTACTTGCATATTGGGGATATATATATATAATGTTCTAGAATGCTGAAAACTTTCAGAATCAAGATTCTGCCATCTAAAATTTATTTTCCCTTTGTATTCATAATGTTTGCCATGTATCAAACCATCCCACACTTAATGGATTAAAATAATAATTTGGCTCCTAATTCTGTGTCAGAACTTAGGTTGTGCTTAGCTTAGTGCTTCTTTTGAATTTGACAGGCTTTTTTATGTATCTTTAGTCAGCTATAAGGTCAGTTGGGAGCTGGTGGGTGTAGAAGCACCTCAGTTGAGATGGGCAGGTCTCTCTATTCTACCTGTTTTCTCATCCTTCAACAGGCTATTCTAGGCTTGCCCACATATTGGAAGAAGGGTCCCAAGACATCAAATGAAACCAAAAAAGGCCCCATAACTTTTAATCTCAAGACAGGGACATTATTATTTTCTCCATATTCTATTGGCTAAAGCAAGTTCCAAGGCCAGCTACCTTCAAAGGCTGGGGAAACAGACTTCATCTTTTGTACAAGGAGCTTCAAAGTCTCTTTACAGAGGACCTCGATATAAGAAAGCATGATAATTGTGTCCCTTTAAAAATCTACCACACTCTTAGGATCATGGCATTTATGACCCAATGAGTATGGTTGATTTTTAAATGAACACAATTAGCCTCTCTTTAATCAATGTTTTATAAGCAGGTAATCAAAATTACCCTTTAAAATTTTATAGGAATTTTAATTTATTAAGATTTTAAAATAGAGTGCTATGTAGCATACTATTTTGCTCTTACAATCTACTTAGGCAATCATAAAAATACACTGTAAACCAGTGGTTCTCAACCTTCCTAAGGCCGCGATCCTTGCATACAGTTCCTCATGTGGTGGTGACCCCCAACCATGAAATTTTGCTACTGTATGCATCATGATGTAAATATCTGCATTTTCCGATGGTCTTAGGCGACCCCTGTGAAAGGGTCGTTCGACCCCCAAAGAGGTCACAACCCACAGGTTGAGAACCACTGCTGTAAAGTGAAAGCAAAAATTTACATGCTAAACTATTCTGTTCTCTTTCTAAAGAGTCTTAATTTAGAGAACCAAGAGATCTGCAGGGGCCACCACCAGGAAAGTGCAGATCAAGTTTAAACTTGATCTGGATTTGAAAAATAAAAACAAATAAGGCTAGAATGCATATTGGGAAAGAGACATGAGAAACTGTTCAGATTAGGGATTAGCATGGGCACAAGCACACAGAATCAGAGAGTAGACTGGAGTGACAATATTGAGTTTCTCAGAAGAATGAGTGGTAAATGAAAGAATGGCTAGGTGATAAAGGATCTATAATAAAATTGAGAAACCAAAAGTAGGAATTTTTGAATTTATTTTGTTAGCATTAGTGAACTATGGATGTCTCTTGAGCCAAAAGATAATGTGATTAAATTTTTGCACAACCAGCCTAATATTAGTTTGAATGGGACATTTTTGTGTCTTTGGAATCAGTGAAACCACTGAGAAGAACTTTAGAGCTTTTTTTTTTTTAATTTTGATTAAAATTAAGTACCTAATACCATTTCCCCTAAGATAGTTTTAAAAAAGACTTAAATAATTACCCTGCCAGTAAGTTTCATTTCTGCCAATTTAAGGAGCAGACAGAAGGTGCCAACATCTGGAAAGAGGTGAATATGTTCTTTTTCTTAAAGAGAAGAAAAGGAATGTAATTAATTCTGCTTAAATTGGAGGCATGTAGGTCATGTGTACAGAATTTCAAGGTTGTTTCCCCCAATGGCAAAATGAGCGCTTGTGGCAATTAATAGCTGACATTTTCAAGATTCAAAAAGTTAGTAAAAACCTTGAGTAGTTACAAATGTCTTAGTTTCCCATTCTAGTATAGAATTGCTACTTACTGTAAGAGGACAGAACAAACGCCCCAACCTTCTCCAATATTCTCTTAGTCTGAATCCTATTGTAGGGTCTCTGTAAATAATGGAATCTCTCTTTAAGCAGTGTTTTAAAAAATACCTACCCACAGAATAAAATCCTGGGAACATGTATAATGATTTGCTATTGTAATAGAGTAAGACTTTCTAAGCTTAAAAGTACATATTGAAACACGGGTGCGCTAATGGATCTAGGAAGCAATTATTAATGACCATTAAAACTGGCAGCTCAAACATTTAATTAGGAATTTTATAAAGGAGAGGTCAGGCTGACAATACCTGCAAGCACTAATTAATTTTAACATCACTAAAAGTGGGGCACTCAGACTTTATATGTCCCATGATGTGATAAAAAAGAGTTTTATAGCAACACCTGTGAAGTATTCTGGCTCCAAAAATTAAACCAGAAGCTAACAACTCTGTAGCTCTAACTGCCACTTGGGACAAAATTTAGGGGACAGAGGAACATGGTAAATGACATCCCAAGGAAATAGTCATCCAGATCCAAAAAGTGGGAAATTCCTTAGGGCAATGACACAGAATCTTCAACAAATAAGTGGCATAGAATATAAAAGTGAGGAGAAACCTTAGTGACATGTCAGCCAAACGTAGCACATAAACTGTATTTTAATCTGGATTTTAAAATCTAATACTGAATGATATATTTTTAAAAAAGAGAGAAAACCAAGCCAGACAGGATAATAGATATAAGGAGCTATTACAGGTATTGATGGGTGTGTTAGTTGTTATTTGAAAAGACCTCATCAGCTAGAGAAATATTCTGAAGTACTGATATATGACAAGATATTATGTCTGAGATTTACTTTAAAATACTTCAGCAAAAGAACAGTGAATGGTGGGAGGGAATAAATGCAACAAGAATTGCAGAATGTTGATAATTATTATACTGGTAAATGAGTGCATGTCAGTTTATTATAATACTAGAGGCTCAGTGCATGGCATTCATGCACTGGGTGGGGAGGGGAGGGACAGGGAGGGTGGTTCCTCAGCCCGGTCTGCACCCTCTTGACGTCCAGGACCCCTTGGGGGATTTCTGCCTGCCACAGAAGCTGGAGAGGTGAGCCCAACTTCTGGCTGAACAGTGCTCCCCCTGTGCAAGCCCACTCACCACCTTGGGGCAGCTCCTGCATTAAGCATCTGCCCCCTGGTGGTTAGTGGACATCATAGCGAGCAGTCATTCTGTTGTTCAGTTGATTTGCATATTAGTCTTTTATTATATAGGATTCCCTTTACTTTTGTATGTTTGGGAATCTTTGTTTAAATTATTTGAAAGTTGTTGGTAAAAATCATAAAGAAAGAGGTTAATACATTTTTCATAAACAAAATTAAGAATTGCTATGACTTCTTAAACAATAGACTGGAGAAAATATTTGTTACAGATGTGGCAGACAAAGAGTCAAAATCTGTTTTGAAACACACACATGCATATACCTATACATATACAAGCCAATGGGAAGACTAAAAACCCAATAGCTAAATGATATAAACATGAAATTCAACAGTGGAAATGCAAATTGCTTTAAATATCCCATTAGAAATAGTAATTAAAAAAGCAAATTAAAAATTTTTGAACTTCTAATGCAAGCTATTCTCCAGAACATATATGCCTTTTATGTCCTGGAAAACAGTCATTTCCTATGATCAATAGAGAAATGTTTAAAAATAGCAGCAGCTTTTTTGTTAAATGCCAAAAAGTGTCATGTGCTATACAGTCAGGACTATTTTTGGAAAGTCTTTCTAACACTTCTCCAGTGCTGATAAAATCCTGGCCAAAAATCCCTGCTGTGGTTGAAGAGGGATTTATACAAAACACACCAAACTCGGGGAAAGGATTGTGACGAGGAAGGATTTCGAAGGGTGCATCCAGGGTTGCTGACAAAGCTCTTTATTTGGCTGAGAGCCATGTGGGCATTTCTTTATCATGGTCTCTTACATTGTACATATGCTTTGTAGTTTGCAGTATATAGGTCCTTCATGTCCTTTGCTCAGTTTATTCCCATGCCCTCTTTAATAAGTGCATTATAATTTATAATAAAAGTGTGTTTTTTTAAGTTAAATCCAGCAAGTGTGGTCACTGGCATGCTTTGAGTTTCTTTATGAGGTGGTTGGCCTGCAATCATCCTGAGTGAGCAGAGAGAGTCCAGTGTGGGAGTGGGCTAGAGGCCTATAGTGATAGAAGCAATTTCTCAAGGGGAACTCTTACCTAGGGTTTGGTTATAGGGGATCCCCAGGGGCACTTGTCTGTTAAGGGAATGTTCAGCTCTGGAACAACCCTAAAATTAGAATACCACAGGAATACCCAAGAATCCCGAGGATTGTTTTTTTCTTTTTTTAAATCTATTTATATAGGATATTTTTAATCACCAGAAGAGCTCCATGTATATTACTCATGACGATACTCTGAAGATCCTGGCATCAGAACTTTCTAAGAATGGGCAGACTGCAAGATGGCTTTCTAATAGTGAAGATGAACTAATTATTTTTACGCTCTTACCAAGTTCCTCGAGGTGACTAATTCCACATATTTTCAAGATGGAAGAGGGTAGGGGTAAAGGGTTGGATGATTTGGTTAAGCTATGATATTAGAAAATCAACCAAGTTTGCTCCCCAAAAGTTAAGTTTGCTGGGTGCAATCTGTAACTGTGCAGAAAGTGTGTGTGTTTAGCAGTTGTATCTGGTCAATATCAAATTCTATTTTAGCGTCACTCAACCATGATTTGTCCGTGGTCAGACAAATTAAAAAAGAAGATAAATAAAAACTCAAATATATCCAAAAAAGTTATGACCAAATTGTGGAAATAATCTACTAAAAAGTGCTTTTTCAAAAACCTATTGTCTCAGACAAATGGGAAAACGTAAATGTAATAATAATTCATCTTCAAGGGCTTCTAATAATGTGTTGCCTTCTTTATCATTTAGAACAAGGAACTAAGGCTTTTCCTGAACAATGCAACTCACATTATGTTCTATAATTCTCTCTCCAGTTCCCTCCAACTTTATCAGATTACCTGGAACCTGGGTATTATACTCTATCTTCTCCCAGGAACAAGGGATTTAGTTCTTAACTTTCATCTATGAGTTTGAAATATTAATTCATGACAAATAGGAGTGGCATTTGATCATGTACAAGAGAATTTTGATGTTTTCTTTTTGGTTCTAAAAAACAAAACAAAAACTCGCCTCTTTTTCTGATTATGGAAGTGATAACTCTCTCATTCTTCTTCATGTTGGGTAATTTGGAAAATTCAGGGAAGTTCAGAAGGAAACAAAAATTTCCACAATCCAAATATAACGTATTTGGTGCATTTAACAGTTAACATTTTGGTGCATTTCTTTCCTATGTATGTGTATATTTGTGTTATGTAACTGAGATTATTCAACATATGCAGTTTTCTGTTCAATAGAAATAGTTTTAACTTAACACTACTGCATGAGCATTTTATAATGTCATAAAATTTCAAAAATATTGATTTTTATAAGTGATACTCTTTCATTCTTGAGAGTATCACTATTGCTTTAATTATTTTTACCATCAAACCAATTCTTTTTGGTTGCTTCTAATTTTTATCATTATAAATAATGCTAAGATAAATGATGAATATAAGTAAATATGGATCTATGAATGTTTTTCTGATTATTTCTTTTAATAATTATTTCTAGAGGTGGCAAACGTTAGAGACTTTTAAATGTTCATGATATGCACTACCTAGTTGCATTTCAAAAATGCTGTTCAGTCTGTATTTCTACTAGCATTACATAAGGATGCCAATCTTTTTTTTTTAATTTATAAATATTTATTGTTCAGATTATTACAGCTGTTCCTCATTTTTCCTCCCATAGCTCCCCTCCATCTGGCTCCCACCCCACCTTCTGTCTTTACCTCCTCCACATTGTCCTCATCCATAGGTGTATGATTTTTATCCAGTCTCTCTCCACACCCTGCTCACCCCTTTCTCCCAGAGAATTGTCAGTCCACTCCCTTTCTATGCCCCTGATTCTATTATATTCACCAGTTTATTCTATTCATCAGATTTTTAGTTCACTTGATTTTTAGATTCACTTGTTGTTAGATACGTATTTGTTGTTTATAATTTTTATCTTTACCTTTTTCTTCTTCTTTCTCTTCTTAAAGAGTATCTTTCAGCATTTCATGTAATACTGTTAGGTGCTGATGAACTGCTTTAGCTTTTTCTTATCTGTGAAGCTCTTTATCTGCCCTTCAATTCTGAATGATAGCTTTGCTGGGGAGAGTAATCTTGGTTGTAGGTTCTTGCTATTCATCACGTTGAATATTTCTTGCCACTCCCATCTGGCTTGCATAGTTTCTGTTGAGAAATCACCTGACAATCTTATGGATGCTTCCTTGTTGGTAATTAACTGTTTTTCTCTTGCTGCTTTTAATATTCTCTCTTCATCTTTTGCTCTTGGCATTTTAATTATGATGTGTCTTGGTGTAGTCCTCTTTGGATTCCTTTTGTTTGGGGTTCTGTGCATTTCCTGGACTTGTAAGTCTACTTCTTTCACTAGGTGGGGGAAGTTTTCATTCATTATTTCTTCAGATAGGTCTTCAGTATCTCGCTCTCTCTCTTCTTCTGGCACCCCCATAATTCTGATGTTGGTATGCCTGAGGTTGTCCCAGAGGCTCCTTACACTATCTTCACATTTTGGATTCTTTTTTCTTTTTTCTTTTCCAGTTGAGTGTTTTTTTGCTTCTTTGTATTTCAAATCTTTGACTTGATTCTTATGTTCCTCTAATCTGCTGTTAGATCTCTATATAATATTTTTATTTCAGTCAGTGTATGTTTAATATCTAGTTGGTTCTTTTTCATCACCTCTTGAGTCTCACTAAATTTATCCATCTTTTCCAGGAAATTGGTGAAAAACCTTATAACCATGGTTTTGAACTCTATATCCAGTCATTTTTTTTTTCCATTTCTTTCATTTGTGATCTATTCCTTTGTCTCCACATTTTTGCTGCTTCTCTGAGTTGGTAGAGTAGCTTTGTGTGCTAGGTATCCTATATGGCCCAATAACTCCCCAGTTACTGAGGTGGACTCTCTTGGTGCACCCCTTTGTGGACTATGTGTATAGCCTTGTTGTAGTTAAGTCTTGATTGTTACTATCACTGGGGGAATTGACCTCCAAGCCAATTGGTTGTGAGGATCAGCTGTGTCTAAACCAGGAGGACTTATGTACTGGAGTCATCCTTATGATACAAGACTTACAAAAGCCTCTATGCTCTGCCTGGATGGGGCGGAGTCATGCCCTACACGGCCCCCAGGTTTCAGGGTCCCTCAATAATCGCTGTAACCCTGTCTGTGCACAGGCATGCGCACCTCTAGATCTCTGCCCTTTGTGTCCCCCCGCCCCGACCCCTGTAGGAGTCTGGGTCTCCAGGGTCTTGCCCAAAACTGGGGTTCAGTACAGTTGGAAGTGGAATTCAGCGCAGTTGGGAGGTTCAGTCTTCCTCCCACTAGAGAAAGCAATGGTACAATCAGCACTCAGTCCTCTCTGTGCACACTGGTGCGTGTGCCTCCAAACCTCTGCCTTTCCTGATTCCCCTGAGTTTCCATGCACTCCTCCCTTTTTTTGAAAGTCCAGCGACCCCCCTACCATCCCCGTATGAGTTTTGCCTTGAACTGGGATTCAGTGCAGTTGGGAGTTTCTGTCTTCTTCCTGCTAAAGGAAGCCAGCTAGACCCTCTGCCACCCATCCTCTCCACATGTGTGTTTCCGTACCTCAGCTTTTTGCAGCTCTTCTGAGTCTCCATGAGTCCCTCTCTTTCCTTCTAATTGTAGAATTTCCACTCAGCCAGCTTTCCTGTGCTACTGGATGATGACCATTTTGTCTTTTATCTGTAGTTTTGAAATTATTGTGCGAGGCAGCAGTTTAGGTGTTCACCTATGCCAACATCTTGGTTTTCTCTCTCAAGGAGGCCAATCTTACTATACCTCCATCAGCATTGAATATTACAATTTTTAATTTTTTCTAGGTAAAATCATGTTATACTCTTGTTTTGATTTGTTATTGCTTACTACTTGGGTTAATTTTTTTCTATGCCCATTTGTTATTTTTATATTTCCACTTTCATATAGTATATGTTCATATCTTTGATCCATTTTTCTATTAGAACTTTAGTATTTTTATACTGATTCTAGAGGCCAAGTGCACAAAATTTGTGCATGAGGGGGCTGGTGTCCCTCAGCCCAGCCTGTACCCTTTGTAATTTGGGACCCCTCAAGGGATGCCTGACCAGGATCAGACCTAAATGGGCAGTTGGACAACCATCGCACAATCCAGGACTGCTGGCTCCCAACTGCTCACATGCATGAGTTCCTGATTGCCCCTAACCACACCCCTACAAGCCTGATCAAAGCCTAACTGCTCCCCTGCCAGACAGATTGCCCCTAACTGCCCTTTCCTGCTGGCCTGGTTCCCCTACAACTGCCCTCCCTTGCAGTCCTGGTCCCCCCTAATTACCCTCCTCTGCAGGCCTAATTGTCTGAAACTGCCCTCCCTTACAGGCCTGGTCCCTCCCAACTGCCCTCCACTGCTGGCAGTCTTGTGAAAGCCATATTGTGTTCACATTGGAGCAGCCATTGTTAACCACATTGGGGTGGCCATTTCTGTGTTGTGCATGGTGGGGGGGTGTCCCTCAGCCCAGCCTGCACCCTCTCCAGTCTGGGACCACTCGAGGGATGTCCGACTGCCTATTTAGGCCTGATTATAAACTGGCCTAAACGGGCTTTAGGATATCCCTCTCACAATCCAGGACTGCTGGCTCCCAACTGCTTGCCTACCTGCCTTCCTGATTGCCCCTAACTGCTTCTGCCTGCTAGCCTGATCAGCCCCAAACCATTCCTCTACCAGCCTGATTGATGCCTAACTGCTCCCCTGCCAGTCTGATTGCCCCTAACTTCTCTCCCCTGCAGGTTGGTCACCCCTAACTTCCCTCTCTTACAGGCCTGGTCCCTCCCAACTGCTGGCCATCTTGTGGTGGCCATCTTGTGTCCACATGGGGACAGGATCTTTTGACCACATGGGGACAGCCATCTTGTGTGTTGGAGTAAATGTCAATCTGCATATTACTCTTTTATTAGATAGGATAAAGGTCTGGTGCATGAGTGGGGGCCAGCTGGTTTGCCCTGAAGGGTCCTGGATCAGGGTGGAGGTTCCCTTGGGGCATGGGGTAGCCTCAGTGAGGAGCTTGTGGTGGTTTGCAGGCCGGCCATGACCCCCAGTGACCCAAGCAGAGGCCCTGGTATCTGGAATTTATTTATCTTCTACAATTGAAACTTTGTAGCCTGGAGTGGAGCCAAGCCCTCTGCTGGCACAGCCATTGAAACTTTGTTGCCTTAAGCAGAGGCCTGGTCTGGCCAGGGTGTATGGAAAGCTTGGCTTTCTCCATCACCATGGGCAACCCAAGCTTCACTCCTGCTCTCTATGGCCATAGCCATCTTGGTTGGGTTAATTTGCATACTCTCTCTGATAGGCTGGTAAGTGTGGATGATGGGCGTGGCTTGGGGTATGGCAGAGGTATGGTCAATTTGCATATTATTCTTTTATTAGATTGGATTTTTTCCATCACCATGTATCTCCTCTATATCTTCTTGCACGTCCACCTACCCCTCTTCTCACCAAGCCTGCAACCACCACACTGCTGTCCATGTTCATGAGTTCTTCTCCCTCTTTTTTTTTTTCTCTTTTTGGCTCCATGCCTCCACCCTCTTTTCCCCTCCTCCAACTCTCGCCCCCAACCCCCACCTCACCACCAGAGCTGTCTACCTCATCTCTAACTATAGCTTAGGCCCTGGCTGGAGCATTGTCCCTTACACCAAAAGATTATTTTTAAAAATATCTAGTTTGTTCTAATGTCATTGTTGGAGAATTAATTCCTTCTCTGTTAGTATGTGACACTTTGTTGCATAGCAGATTCTTATTTCTTATGAGTATTAGAACCATTCAACTTTGTCTTTTTTTCTAGTAACATGCTATATTGATTTTTTGTAGATTTATAGTATCTTTTGATATTCCTTCATTGCTTTTTCAAAATAATTTGGATACTAGTATGTTCTAAAATTCTTTTAAAATTTTACTGAAAGTACATTAACCTGTAAATTACTTTGCAAAGAACTGACCACTTTATCACATTGGTTTATCACACTCAGAATAGGGATATCGCTCTGTTCCAATATTTTTTATGTTCCATCAGAAAAAAATTTACAATTTTTCTTTTCTAATTTTTTAATCTTTTTTTAAATTAAATCTTTATTATTCAGATTATTACATTTGTTTCTCTTTTTTCCCCTCCATAGCATCCCTCCACCCAGCTTCCACCCTTCCCTCTGCCCTTACCTCCCTCCCATTGATCTCATCCATAGGTGTATGATTTTTGTGTAGTCTCTCCCTGTACACCCCTCACCTCTTTCCCCCTGAGAATTATCAGTCCATTCCCTTTCTGTGCTCCTGATTCTATTATATTCACCAGTTTATTCTGTTGATCAAATTTTTAATTCACTTAATTTTTAGATTCACTTGTTGATAGATATGTATTTGTTGTTCATAATTTTTTGTCTTTTACCTTTTTCTTCTTCCTCTTCTAAAAGAGTACCTTTCAGCATTTCATATAATACTGGTTTGGAGTTGATGAACTCCTTTAACTTTTTTTTCTCTGTGAAGCTCTTTAACTGTTTTCCTTGTTGGTAATTAACTGGTTTTCTCTTGCTGCTTTTAATATTCTCTCTTTGTCTTTTGCTCTTGGTATTTTAATTATGATGTGTCTTGGTGTGGTCCTCTTTGGATTCCTTTGATATGGGGTTCTGTGGGCTTCATGGACTTGTAAGTCTATATCCTTTACCAGATGTGGGAAGTTTTCAGTCATTATTTCTTTAAATAGGTTTTCAGTATCTTGCTCTCTCTCTTCTTCTGGCACTCCCACAATTCTGATGTTGGTACGCTTGAAGCTGTCCCAGAGGCTCCTTACATTATCTTCACATTTTTGGATTCTTTTCTCTTCTTGCTTTCCAAGTTGAGTGTTTTCTGCTTCTTTATATTTCAAATTTTTGACTTGATTCTTGCCTTCCTCTAGTCTGCAGTTAGGACTCTGTATAATATTTTTTATTTCAGTCAGTGTCTCTAGTTGGTCCTTTTTCATCTCCTCTTGGGACTCGCTAAATTTATCCATCATCTCTAGCATATTCTTGAAAAACCTTGTAAGCGTGGTTTTGAACTCTCTATCCAGTCATTTTTTTCCCTCCATTTCTTTTGTTTGTGATCCCTTCCCTTGTCTCGGCATGTTCACTATGCCGGGGAAACTTCTGTTTGAATTCAGCCTTACGATACCAGACTTGTAAAACCGAAGAAGCCTCTGTTGAGCTTGGGATGGGTGGAATCTCAGGGCTTAAGTGACCGCCTTGCCTTCCAGTCGGCCCCGCCCTCCACGGCCCTTGAGTCTCACGTGACTGGAGCGGTCCTTGTGCGCACGCGCCAGCAGTGCCTCTAGACCCCTGCCTTTCCAGCTCCCCTGCACACCAGGACCACACAAGTCTAGGTCTCCAGGGTTTCGCCTGAAACAGGGGCTTAGTGGAGTCAGAAGTGGCACAGTTGGGAGGGTCTCTCTCCTGCCCACTCGCGAAAGCCAGTGGCACAATCAGTAGTCTGTCCTCTGCGCAGTGCCGTGCGAGCCACCTAAATTTTTTGCGACTCCCCTAAATTTCCGTGCACCTCTCCCTTTTCACAGTCCAAACTCCCCCGCCCCGTATGAGTTTCGGCTGGATCTGGGGTTTAGTGTCGTAAGATAAGGGGTTCAATGCCATTGGAAATCTCCGTTTCCCTCCCGCCAGAGAAAGCCAGGTTCTCTGGCACCTGCTCTCTCAGCATGCGCGTCTCCGTACCTCAGCTTTTTGCAGCTCCTCTGCATTTCTGTGAGCCCCTCTCTTTCCTTCTAGCTGTAGAACTTCCACTCAGCGAGCTTTCCTGTGGTTCTGGATGATGTCTGTTCTGTCTTTTAGTTGTAGTTTTGAAATTGTTGTGCAAGGCAGCAGTGTAGGTGTTTACCTATGCTGCCGTCTTGGATTTTCCCCCTACAATTTTTCTTTATATAAGGTACCACGGTATTTAAAATCAAAGTTATTTGTTATATAGTTTATATATTTTGTTACTGTATAAATGGGATCTCTCCCTCCCCCATCATTTTTTTTCTAACTGGTTGCTCTTAATACATAGAACAACTTTTAATTTTAGAGATTTAATTTTAATCTGGTCACCATACTGAACTTTAAAAAATTAATTTAAATATATTATTAGTTGATTTTCCTGGAGTTTTCTAAACAGAGATTTATTTATACTATCTATAGCTAGAATTAAAATATCAGAAAGGAGCCGAAATGGGTTTGGCTCAGTGGATAGAGCATCAGCCTGGGGACTGAAGGATCCCTGTCAAGCGCATGTGCCTTGGTTCCAGGCATATCCCCCATGGGGGCGTGCAGAAGGCAGCTAATTGATGTTTCTCTCTCATCGATGTTTCTAACTCTCTATTCCTCTCTCTTCCTCTCTGTAAAAAATCAAGAAAATATATTTTAAAAAGATAAAATAAAATATCAGTCAGGAGATAAAATCAATTCCATTTCTTATATTTTAATTGGAAGATTTTTCAAGAAAAATTTTATGTAATATTAAAAAATAATGGAATCATTGCTAACCATGTAACATCAGTGGCATTCCCATTGAATTCAGAAACAAGATAAGGATATCCACATTCAGACAATCTTAAAAATACCTTTTAATCTTTTCATAAACTTACTGAGGAAGACATTTATACAGAATATATTTAACCTGAATGAAATACATAATACATTAGTAATACCACAATACTGATGAGAAAAGCAAAATGCAGAGTGATGAGGAATTTGCCCAGGATCAAGTCAGTAGGATTTAAACCCAAATCTGATATTCCAATCTATTCTGTTCCCTAATCTTTTTTCTTGACCTTCTAGCAAAAGAAAGAATTTTATTTGTGAACTAGGGGCCCAGTGCATGAATTCGTGCACCTTGAAAGTAACTGTGGGCCTCGAGGCTGTGATAGGCACAGGGGAAGATCTTGGCCCATCCTCTGCACCCTCTCCTGGCCTCCCCTGCCACATCCCCAGGCCTCCTGTCTGCCAGCAGCCCTGCTCCAGCCACCACTGCTTCCTTGTGTTGATGGTGCCAGCCCCACTAGCCCCCGCTGGTGGTGCAGAGTGATTGGGGCCAGTGCCAGCAGTGGGTACAAGCAGGGTCAGCACCATCAATGGGTGCAAGCAGTGGCTGCTTCCCCAATTGCCCCTCAGGAGCAGGGGGAGGAGGGGAATCCCTCAAGTGTGATCAGAGCCAGTAGCCAACGCTCGTATCTGCTGATGGTGCCAAGTAATTGGGACCGGTGCTGAGCACCAGCAGCGGGTGTGTGCTCTGGCGCCGGCTGTGGGTGTGAGTGGGACAGGCACTGGCAGCAGGTGTGAACAGTGCCAGTGCCAGTAGCAGGTGCAAGCACCAGGCGGAACATGGCGGATGGGAGCAAAGAATTTTTAGTAACCACCAGAGGCTCTCCCTGATGACAGCGTTCAGTGCCCTGCCTTGGCCTGGTGTATTTCATAATATTGAGTAGGCATAACTTCTGAGAGGTTAGGGATTTGGGGGAAACCCAGCTTAGAAAGACTAGTTTTTCTATTATGCTGGAAAGGAGAGCTATTGAAGAATTTTCAAATCACCATGTAGAAGACATTTGTATGAAGGGAGGTAACTGACTTTCACCAAACAATTCCCAAACCCCAACAACTCATTGGCTTCACCTCTCAGTCTTCCAGTTCCAAATCCAGAAACTGATTGGCTCAGCTTGACTTTTTTAGTCAGCCCACAACTCAGAGTCCTTAGGCAATCTAAGAATGGGCAGCCCTTGAGGCTGGCGGCCAGAAAGATCCGTCACTTCGGCATAAGGTATGTAGACTTAGGTTAGAGTTCTAGGTGAAATGCATCATAAATGTGACTAGTATTCAAATACTATGTGGAAATACGTATGAATAGAAAACTGAATCAGGGAAATAAAATAGTTAATAGCGGTTATTTCTGGGCAGTGATATTACAAAGATTTCTTTTCCTTCACTTTTGTCTAGTTTTCCTTCAGTGAGCACGTTATTTCATAATCACAGACATAATAAACTTCAACATGCTAAAAATATATTTTTTTAGAAGAATGGTGATGTTAAAATGGAAAGCGGCTTCAGGATGATATAATTTAACACCATTTCAGTTTATGAAGCTAAAACAGGCCCACACAGTAAAATGAATGCCCCATAGTTACAGAACAAGGGAGTGACTGAGCTCCGAGTCTCCTGACTTATTCCTTAATGATCTCAGCCACAAACGGTACTGCCTTGCCTAAACCACATGAGATAAATGCTTCTGATTGCAAGTCGGAGCCTGTAGCTAGCAGATCTCTAAGGGTGAGATCTAACTGTAAACAGAGCTCTAAAGCTTTAGGACTTGGGCAAGTTTGTTAAAAAGAATACCCCATTGCTTTGAATGCCAATTCCCAGGTTTCATTAAGCCATCATTTTGCAATGAGTTATACTGTATTTTGCTAAGGGCTTCTAACTACTCCAAATTGTCAGCTCTACTTTATGTTAAAATAATACCAACAGTAGAGAAATAAAAGAAGAATAAGGAAATTTCCAGATGTGAAGTCCCGTCTCCCTCTACATGTGTGTCTGTCTCTCCACTCTGGTGGTTTTGGCTTCCTTTCCTCCAATGTGTTTTCTCTTGATGGATTAATATGATTTCTTAAGAAGGAAATAAAATATTTGGGGGTGAGAGTAACGTAGAGGCAAGAGGGGTACAAAATTAGATCTATGCTAAGGGAGAAAAGAAAAGTTAGAAATCTCTTAAGGGTTGCATTCAAAAACAGAACTTTAAGCTGAAATGAAATACCATGCCTGGCAGGAAAAGGTTCCCACACAGTTTGAAGCTGGCTCCTACTTAACTTGGAAGAAACAAAAGCCCTGAGCAATATAGTCAGTTCTGGGTATCATGCTCAGATAATCCCAGTTCTGGGTATCATGCTCAGATAATCCCAGCTCTAAAGCACTTACAGTGTGTAAATTCCTCCTGCATCATGCCTTAGAGAAGCTCATAAACTAACCAGGTAGAAGTCCCTGGTTAGAAGAGGATGAGCTAATATGAGATATATTACATGAATGACAGACTCAAGATTCAAAAAGACCCAATAGTCTGTCATGGTAGTTTGAAAAATCATTTCCAAATAAATAAGATGAAAAAAATTAAAAATAAATAAAGTCCTAAACTCAGAAGCAAACAGAAATTAACCATACAAATAAAAGATAAGCCAATGTTGCTTAAGAGTAGTTGATATAAAATTGAGGTGTCGATATTAAGCTTAATATGAGTTAAGTATGTCTAAGAAAACGAATATAGAAAAAAGTATCCAAAAATTGTTTTTGGATATCAGCATTTTATGTTTAAAAAATTGCACAATCAAACTGGAACATACTCAAAACAGGGAGGAGGGTCTGAAAACCATGTCTTAGGGAATCAGAAATATTTGTCTTGGATAAGGATATTCTGTTTGGGGGAGAAAGGAAGAAAAAGAAAAATCTACACTAATGAAAGAGAAAGATACAAATTGACTGTCACTTTGTGATGTCTATTAGCCGTTCAGGAGTGAGTATGCAAATTAACCTGGCAAAGATGGCTGCAGGCACCAAGCAGCCGGGGTGGGGAGGGAACATGGTAGATGTTCCTGCCCCGTGGCCGCTTGCATGTGCACCGGCACCAAGTGGCTTGCGTCCCAGGGACAGGTGTTCTTGGGAGCTAGGCCGCTCTGAGCCTGTAGGCCCGCACATAGGCTCGGAGCGGCCAGGGTACTGAAATGCCCCTGGCCACTCTGGGCCTATGCTCGCAGGCACTGAGCAGCTGGGGGGGGGGGCAGGAACATCCCCTGCAGCAAGCCAGAGGCAAGCAATTCCCTGTAGTGAGAGAGCAAACAGCAGGGCTCCCACAGAGTGCAGACACCAGGGCCTGCCATGGTGTCAAGCAGGCAGATCTACAGAGAGCAGAGAATCACAGGGAGGAGGCCTAAGCTATCAGTAGGACATCTCCTGAGGGCTTCCAGATTGGAGAGGGTGCAGGTCCCTAGTATATAATAATGTTTCTCAAATGTTTGAAGGATTCTCATGGAGTTAGAAGTCTTTAATAAAGGACCAAAGAGTTAATTTACAGGAGGCAAAATTCAGTTCAAAAGGAGGAAGATCTTTGTAACAATCAGAGCTATCCACGAACTGGAGTGAACTGTCTCGTGAGGTACTGTGCTCTATTATTAGAAGAATTTAAGTAGAGGTTAAAGAAAGTGCTAGAATCTATCAGAAACTTAAGTTATTATAATTATTTTTTTTCTTTTTACACCATCCTCTGCATTAGCTTAGTGATATCACTGCCATTGTAAATTCAAGGTAGATATTGAGATATTATAGGATATTAAAATGATAAAGTAACAGCAAAGAACCAGCAAGCAGCTAAGGTTGCCCCATACATCCCTTAAGTACTGTTCCTAAAATTCTCTCCATAATCATTTATTGAGCATCTGCCATGTGCCAGGCAAGCATTGTGCCAGAGTCCAGGATACAAACATGAAAAAAAAAAAGGACACAGTTTTATTTGGAGTAATGTTTAGAGTGATGTTTCTTCATGCTAAAATGAACTTCATTTGTTTTAAGCTCTTTGTGGATTTAATGCTTTGTTAGATGCTCTGATGTCCTTAGATCAGTGATTATTAACCTCATGGCACATATAAACTAATTACTAAAATTTTGCAGTACACCAAAAAATATATTTTTTTTGCCACTCTGACAAAAATAGGTATGACTTTGACTTATTTACACCAGACGGCTAATGTTCTGTTGGCTGTTGTCATTTTTTTTTAACTTGACAATTTAAGGGAAAAGAGTCCAGTGCCTCTGACTAAATAGTCAGGTATTATATGTTTAAAAAATTCTTTTGGCATTTTGGTTGCAAATTGCTGCCTTCAGTTAAAGTTGTTATTGGTGAGCTATCTCTAATGTAGTGACTTTCAGTTGCAACCTTTCAAAGTATGCATGCTAAGAAAATGGTTTTATTGCATTCTATTTAAGTAAAGTAGAAAACGAATGAGTGTATTTGTTTCCAGCATCTTCCTTTATGCTAGTCTTTGAATATCTAGCAGGTTTACTCAGTACTTGTACAAAAGGTAGCTCTAGCTTACGCATTGAGCTGGTGAAATTTAAGTTCCAAAAGCATCTCTGATAATTAGAGGCCTTTTGATGTGGAGTATTCCACATTTAATGTGTGAGCAGATGTTGGCTTGCATTAAGCATTAAGATGAAAAAAAAGTTAAATGGAAGGTTAACATTTTAGAAGGTTTAGTGATATCCAAAGGTTTTTTGGACTCTTGTGTAGACATGAGGAAGCTGGCAAATTATATCACAGTGTTATCTGCTCCTTGACTATTTTGCAACTAACTGCTTTCTTTGTGCTTTACAAATTATATCAAGTTCTTAAAAAAAAGAAAAAGTAACCTCTAAAGTTGCATTCAATTTGCTAAACCACCATCACCCATCTAAGTGTATAGGTGAGGAAGGTGGGGACATGGGATCCTTGACCAAGCTTGTCCTGTACTTTTGGGACTGAAATGTGATCATTTTCAACAAAAGAAAAGGCAGATTAACCACCCCCTCTCCCCGTCCCCGGAGAACAGCTAGGCTAGTTAGGAAGCTGACCACATTTTCATCGTTGTGTGAAGCTTAGGTTTGGCTATCTAATGAATCTGCATTTGGATGACTTAACTATAAGAGTCATGTTCTTAGAAAGATTCATATTCATTTTTTTGGAATACCCATTTCCTTAAACAGAACAGCGTAGTTGAGTTTAGGTTACTTTACTTCAGAATGTCCAACTACTATTTTAAAACAATAATGTCAGCCTATGACTATTTTTGTTTTAACATGTGTCAGCATTGAAACAAAGACACTCTTGATGAAACCCACACTCTGTCACCTAAGGTATAACTGTAGGAAATCTGAAGGAGCATAATAATAACAGTGAACCCACAGTATCACCAGATTATGTGACACATCCCTTTCTTCTTCGCTAGTGCAATTTTATGAAAGGCATTGTATCTGTATATATTAGTGGGAACAGAATATAGATGTTTCCAGCAGTTGCTGGGACCTGAGAAGAATCAATGATCTTTCCAGTCCTAGTGATCCTTCATTAGGGGTGGCTGAAATATCCATGCCTGGTGGCCTGATAGCCTGGTGGTCCCAGGAAGAGCACTTGTGGTCACACCCAGATCCTAGCTCTTGCAGAAGACTTTACTCACAGTAGTAAGAACTCACATTGAGCTTTTCATGGTTCCTCATAATGTTTAACAGTTATGTCATAAATGAACAGAAAGAGCAGACTCGAAAGGCAGAGCAGAGAAGGGCCATGGAAATAAATCTCCAAGACTGACTTGTCTTTTTTAGTGTGTAATGAAGCCTGTTCATGACTGATATTCTTACCAGGCAACCTCATCCTTTCAGCATCCTTTCATGCTTCCATCATACATCATGATACTATCAACCCAGGTAAGTCTTAATGCCATACATTTCAAAAAGCCAATGGAGAAAACCTCAAATCTCACTGCCAGAAATTCCAAAGTACTGCTCCTATATATATAGTTGTGACTGTTAATGTGAGAGATGGATTAAAATATACTGCATCATAATTAAGTTCTACAGTCTTGCAAAATTACTATAGGTGACTGTCTCATCATTCTTAATTAGTTGCTATGGCTTTACTATAGCCCTGGACCTTTATATTTTTCTCAAATTCTATTACAGAAAATTAGACATTAATTCTGGCCAAAACTTTTTCTTCTTTTAATAGTTTTCAGAGGTCCTGCATATAGTGTGGCCAAGATAAAATATGAATGTCTCAGGGATTAAGACTGTTCATAAGACATCAATATAAATTCCTTGTCATAAATGCTGAATTCCTATTATTGCTCTTATTGCAAGAGGCTGTGACTTCTCCCATCTCTCAGTATGACAGGAATCAATCTGACTCCTACTAATTAAATGTAAGTTGTTATTCTAATAATGAGGTGACTAGAGAAGTTTTCTAACATAAAAATTCTAGTTGGAACTGGCATACAATAAGTTAAGGTCCATCCTTAGAGATGATTCAAAATATCCACATTGGGTATAACAGCTCTTCCAGCTTCAATAAAGCACCTACAAAAGATTCCTGTTTAACTTGTATACAGGCATATAAGCCTAAACAATGGACACAGACACCAGGGGGTGAGGGCATGAAGAGGGTATGGGGCAATAGGGGATAAGGACACATTTGTAATACCTTAATCAAGAAAGAAAAAAAAGATTCCTGTTTAGTATCCTTGATGATGAATCGAAATAGGACATTCATTGATATTGGCCAAAGAAAAAGGCATCAGCCTATGAGACTATATTAAAATATTTAAATGAATTAATAGCTATTGATGACCATGTAACCTCTAAATTCAGACCAACAGAAGTCCCAGGCTAATGAGAGCCTAAGAGGTGTTACATTAGGGCTACCATCCTTCCCTGCTTATTGTGAGCCTTGAGCTATAGCCTCCATTAAACTTTATGATTCTAGTGACTCTTTTACCCTAGCATTTAAAAGAGGAACACTGTGGCTCAGTAGTTGAACTTCGACCTATGAACCAGGACAGTGGTCGGGAAACTCATTAGTCAATAGAGCTGCAAACCACGGCTCGTGAGCCGCATATGGCTCGCAGGCCGTGGTTTGCTAACCACTGCCCTAGATAACTATCTTAACCAGGACCATTTCCCATTGAATTGGACCTTGCTTCTCACCTCTCTTACTGGTTTTACTCTGGACTTCCAGGGTTAACTGAACATTTTTACCATGGCCAAATAGAGCCAAATATTTTGAAACTCAGACAAGAAGACTTCCTAACATCCCTTAGGTCTTTCTTTCTTTGTGACTACTAAGTCTGACCCAGATGGGATTGGTGGTTCCTCACCCTCCCTCAAAACTTGTTTTGATTTAGCAACTCTTCCTAGCTTTTCAAAGGGTCCTGAATTGGTACTGGCTTTTCTCCCAGGCAAAAGCTTCTATCACAGCATGGTTTTTGTCTAACCCATGTATGAGACCTAGAAGTATATTACATAACCCAAAGGAAAAGAAATTTTCCAAGAGTGTCAGTGATCTAGGACATTTCAGATATGCTTACATGCAAGAGACTACAGAAGGTAACTACTACCATTCTTTTTGCAGATTCAAGGATGTGGCAGGTTTAAGAAATTGTGCCTTTCAAAATCCATTAAATTGTAAATGAGGAATGTATTGCAAAAATCACATTAAGTGGCATTGCTTGATTTTTTTTTTAATTTGAGAGAGAGAGAGAGAGAGAGAGAGAGAGAGAGAGAGACCTCAATTTGTTGTTCCTTTATTTACACATTTATTGACTGTTTCTTATATGTGCCCAGGATCAAACCCACAGCCTTGGCGTATAGGGATGACACTCTAACCAACTGATCTACCCAAACAAGGATTTTATTTTTCTTTAATATTAAAATACTAGAGGCCTGATGCATGGAATTCATGCATGAGGGAGGGGCCCCTCAGCCCAGCCTGTACCCTCTCCAATATGGGACCCCTCAGGGGATGTCTGTTTTAGGCCCAAAACCAGTGATTAGGCCTAAACCAGCAGTCAGACATCCCTCTCACAATCCTGGACTGCTGCTTCCTAACTGTTCACCTGCCTGCTTGCCTGGTTGCCCCTCACTGCCCCCAAGCTGGCCTGATTGCCCCCAACTGCCTCCCTCGCAGGCCTGGTCACCCCCTACTGCCCTTCCTTCCAGCTTGGTTGCCCCCAACTGCCCTTCCTGTTGGCCTAGTCACCCCCAACTGCTTCCACCCCAGCCTGATCACCTCACTGCCCCCCTGTCAGCCTGGTCATCCCATGCAGCCTGCTGTTCAGTCATTTGGTTACCCCTCACTAACCCCTCTGCTGGCCTGGTTGCCCCACGCATCTGCTGTTCAGTAGTTTGGTTGTCCCTCATAACCCCCCTGCTGGCCTGGTTGTTTCGGTGGGGATGGTCCCTGGATTTTTATATATATGATGTGAATTGGATGTATTCAGCTAGTACTAGTATATAGTAATACATCTCAAAAATCTTAGTGATAGCCATTAATGATTCTATTGCAATGAATTCTAGCTGAGTTTTATTATAAATGTAGTTCATCAATAATTAGAAAAAATAATTAACCCCAAGGACATTTGCTAAAGTTGAAGGACTATATAACTATAATTGGCATCGATGAAACTGTTATGTGAACATGCAGGATGGCCTTTAACTTTTGAAAAGCCCGGGAAGACCTCAGAAAGGGACTTTGTTCACAGAGAGAATGAATGGCCAATGTAATCACCAGAAGAGGCCAACTATACAAAGTCACAAACATATATATCTGGTGTCACCTAAAAAAATTGGAACTTAAAAGTAGAATCTGTGCTATTATTACCAGCTTACTACTTTACTTGTATCTTGCAGAAGCATCTCTATTTGAATAAGTAATTGATGGCTGGGCTCTAGAGTTAGTATAATCTGAAACAGTGGTGTGCAAGTGTTCTGATCCATGAGAATCACCTAAAAAGTGATTAAAAGAGCAGGTTCCAGGCCCTACTGTGAGAGATTCTGGTTCAGTAGTTTAGGGGCGAGGCTCAGTAATTCTGAATTCAAAATAAGCACCCAGGTGATAATGATGCTGGTTCCATGTAACACACTTTGAAAAACTGAAGAAAGAGCATGGGTTTTGAAATCAAATAGATTTCAAATCCCAACTTAACCATTTATTTGTTTGTAGCTTTAGGCAAGTCATTGCACTCTCTGAGTCTGTTTCCTTATCTGTAAAACGAGGCTATACAATAATTTATAATTTATGGGATAAAGGAGTTCATCAACTCCAAACCAGTATTATATGAAATGCTGAAAGGTACTCTTTTAGAAGAGGGAGAAGAAAAAGGTAAAAGCCAAAAAATTATGAACAACAAATACATATCTATCAACAAGTGAATCTAAAAATTAAGTGAATTAAAAATTTGATCAACAGAATAAACTGGTGAATATAATAGAATCAGGAGCACAGAAAGGGAGTGGACTGATAATTCTCAGGGGGGAAGGGGTGAGGGGTGTACAGGGAGAGACTGGACAAAAATCATACACCTATGGATGAGATCAATGGGAGGGAGCTAAGGGCAGAGGGAGGGGTGGGAGCTGGGTGGAGGGGTGCTATGGAGGGGAAAAAAGAGAAACAAATGTAATAATCTGAATAATAAAGATTTAATTAAAAAAAAATCTTGCAGGCAGAATCTGCCTTTAATGCATTTTGACTGTTTCTGCAATGCCTTGTATTAATATCATGTAAGGAATATAGTAGATTCCTCAAAAGATAACTTTGAATGATAAAATAATATAGTTTCTCTGTTAAAAAAGTTATTTCCAGGTGGATCAGTTGCTTAGAGCATCATCCTGTGCACCAAATGATTGTGAGTTTACTCCCGGTCAGGGCATATACTTAGATTGCAGGTTTGATCCCAAATGAGGGATGTGCAGGAGGCAATTGATCAATGTTTCATTCTCACATTGATGTTTCTTTTTCTCCCTTCCTCTCTCTCTAACAAAATAAAAATAAAATCAACAAAGATATTTAAAAAATAAGAAATGGCCAAAACCGATTTGGCTCAGTGGATAGAGCATTGGCCTATGAACTGAAAGGTCTCAGGTTCGATTCCGGTCAAGGGCACGTACCTTGGTTGTGGGCACATCCCCAGTAGGGGGTGTGCAGGAGGCAGCTGATCAATGTTTCTCTCTTATCAATGTTTCTAACTATCTCTCTTCCTTCCTCTCTGTAAAAAAATCAATAAAATATATTTTAAAAATTACACCATTTCTCAAAGTGTCTACAAACCCCTGGGATTCACTGTGAGGTCAAAGTTATATTATAAATAATACTAAGACATTATTCATCTTTTTTCATTGTTTTGACATTCACACTGATAAAAACAATGGCAGGTAAAAATTCTGGTGCCTTAGCAGAATCAAGCCATTGGCGCTAAACTATGCTGCTGGTCTTTAATTATATTCTTCACCCCCATTCATGTCCATTAAAAAAGGAAAGAAAAAGCCAGTTTTACTTCCAAATACCCTTGATGAAGCAGTACAAATTATCAATTTCATTAAATTTTGATGACCCTTGAGTACTTGTTTTTCAGTATTTTGTGTGACAAAAATGGAAAGCATATAAAAAGCATAGCTGTGTACCAAAGTAGGGGGATTATCTCAAGGAAAAGCACTTATGCAATTATTTGAGTTGTAATAATGGAACATTTCACATGAAAAACTGACTGATGGGTAAAATGTAGTTATTCAGAATTGGGAATTTGGCAGGTACTTCCTCAAAAATAAGTAACGTGAACTTACCATGTCAAGGAAAACAATGGATCACATTTCTTGCCAATGGTAAAATTTGAGCTTTCAAGAGAAAATTAGAATTTTAAAAAACCACCAGGAATTTAATAAGTTCTCAATACTTAAAGGTCTTTCTGTGGAAATTGGTAGTGATATTAGTGAGTATTATTTTGTGATATGACATAATAAAATAGGTCAACATTTAGAAGATTTGTATAACTCAGTGAATTCCATTTTCCAAATAATTAATGCATCATGTTACATAATCCTACATGCATAAGTGATCCATTCAAAGTATGGATTAGACCAATAGTTCATATTACTCTATATCATATTTGAAAGCTGCTAAGAAATAGATCTTAAAAGTTATTATCACAAGAAAAAAATTCTGTTACTATGTATAGTGTATATGGTGACTATTGCACAATACATACAAACATTGAATCATTATGTTGTATACCTGAAACTAATATAATGTTGTATGTCAATTATACCTCAATTTTTTAAAAAGTGTAGGAGAGTCCAATAGACTTTAATGTAACAAAGAAGGAAAAGTTTGTTAATGTAGTTTCAGAATTTATATTGTAACTAACCTTTAAGAAGCTATGGCTTTGTTGAGTTTTAATGTAGTCAAGAGAATATTCACAATTATCTAGAGAGGTTATTAAAATACTCCTCCCTTTTCCAACTATATATCTATGTGAGACCAGATTTTATTTATGTATTTCCATCCAAACAACATTTTGCAACAGATTAAGTACAAAAGGAAATATGAGAATTTATTTGTATTTAATTAAGCTAAACATTAAAAGGATTTACAAAATTTATAAAGCAATACCATTTTTCACACTGAATCTGGAAAATATAATTTCCACAAAAAGTATTGATAACTGCCATTTAAATTAATTAGTATGTTTCAATTTTTTCAGAATTAATTTAGAATACATAGACATATACCAGTATAATATGTTACATAAATATCAATATAGATAAGAAAATATTGTTGGACTCTTCAATAATTTTAAGATATAAAAATTATATATATCCAGAGACCAAATGTTTGAGAACTTCTGAGTTATGTTATATTAATAAAATGGAGTTCTATGCAACAGGGAGATTTATAAGTACTTACTGGAATTCTCTCTATTATATATTGTTAAGTGAATAAACTGCATTGCATTATAATATGTAGAGTAGGCTTCCATTTGTATAAAAATGGGGGGAAATAAATATGTATGTATACTAGAAGCCCAGTGCATGGCATTGGTGCACTGTAGGCAGTGGGGAGGGGGATGTCCCTCAGTCCAGCCTGCACCCTCTTGCAGTCCAGGACCCCTTGAGGGATCTCCAACTGCTGAGGAGGTGGGAGAGGCTCCTGCCACCACCACTGCGCTCACCAGCCTTGAGCTTGGCTTCTGGCTGAGCAGTGCTCCGCCTGTGGAAGCACACTGACCACCAGGGGCAGCTCCTGCATTGAGCATCTGCCCCCTGGTGGTCAGTGCACATCATAGCGACCGGTCATTCTGACATTCAGTTAATTTGTATATTAGCCCTTTATTATAAAGAATATACACACACATATATACATTACTACTTATGAGTAGAAATTTCTTACATCTCCTAAACTGTGGTTACATCTGGGAAAGTGGCCTGGGGTGTGAGGAGATGGGAGAATAGCTTTTCATGATATATCCTTTTGTGTATAAAACTTTTTTTACAATAGACTTTTGCTATTGAGAACACTATTTCATAATTTAAAAATAGAAATCATACAAAGAAGTGGGAAATTGTCCATTATTAGATAAAAATACTCAGTAGGATAGAATTGGTAATAGGCCTTAGGCATTCCTAACATTGAGTTGGTGCTAACTTTGGTTCATTAGATATTAAAAAAAAATATCTTCTTTTGTGTTCACAGTCTCAAATTTTAACTTCAGCCATTGCAAATAAGTACTTTCTTGTCCTGCTTCTTATCTTTCTGCAAATATTTATTTTTCATTAATGTTAAGCAATTCTACTGACAGTGCTTATTTCTCTTAAAGTGGATTGGCAAATTTTTAAGACAGGAAATATCTTTTCTTGTTAAGATTCAGTTATTGGAAGAGGGAAAGACAGACAAGTAGAACATGAAGGACAGAAAAGATAAGAATCCTGGCAAAAATTACCAAGAAGAATAAGGGAAAGGATCAAAGTGGGAAGGGTTTACAATGGGAGGGGAATAAGGCCAGAAAAAGTGACGGAGGAGAAAGAGTTAAGAACAGCCTGGAAAGAAACCAGGAGAGGAGGAGGCAGAATTAGTATAAGGTCAGAGAGCAAGCACTTAGAGATAAGTAGAAAAGGGAAAGAAAAATAAAATCGAAACAAGAGCAAACTGAGTTGAAAACAAAAAAGATGTCTATTGAAGAGAAATGGCCCCCTCCCCAAGTAACTGAGGGAGGACTCACTTTGGCTCCAAGAGAAATGGGAATAAAAAATCACTAGACAGATATCCTGAGAAACTGAATGGGACATGACACTTGACAAGAGGGGATCAGAGTGTTTTGATTGAACAAATGGGATTTTTTAATTTAAGATAGAAATTATGAGTAGACAGTTTCCAGGCACAAATAATGGGCATGTCCACATTCTATGTTCTGTCCGGAAATTTGAAAGCACAGGGAAGGCGACCTTGGGCTGTGATGGTGGGTAGAAAGGCAGAAAGGGAGAAACTTCTGTGATCCCTTATCCTGTGAGGAGGAGAAAGAGAGGGGGTGCTGAAAGAGTCCTTTATCCGCTGGCTGCACAGCTGGCTTCTGAGTCTGTCTCTCCAGCTGAGTGTCGCCAGTCACTTCTGACCCAGACAGTCCCTGACTAACAGTGTTCCACCCACCAGCCTCAGGCTGTGGCCAAAGCCTGTGGGAGGTGAGGTGGGGTGGGGGAGGAGATAAGCAGAACAACCTCCTCTAGACTAGAATGTTAGGGAAATGGAAATTTTGAGAGAGAAGGGAAAGAGAGGATTGGCGTAGCAAAAGTGAAACTTCCACAATAGAAAAAAGTTTGGGTACTGAAATTGGGGAACAGAGGTAGAAAGAGGAGCACTTAAAAAAGTACAGAATCACTCAACTGCATTTTGACTTACTATTCATTTTAAGGATTGTTATTTATTCTGTGATACTAAAGGATTTGGGGGGTTCTAGATCAGCAGTTTGTTAGTGTTGTTATCACGTCCTGGATCCTAGATCCTCTGATTTGATCACTTAAGGCTGAGCTTTGGTCGCTATTGTCTCCTCCTTGCAAACCCCTGGTTGTGTCAAAGGGAGTTAGTTATACAGCAACTTACCCAAAGCACTGAAAAAACTAGCTGCACAGGAGCAATTTGCTGATGTGCTAGTGCAGTGGTCGGCAAACTGCGGCTTGCCGCTCTATTGACTAATTTGTTTGCTGACCACTGGGCTAGTGTAATATTTTATTAGCCTACAATAGATATCAGAATGAACATCTGTAAAAAACAAGGCTAAGTTAATTTAGTTACATTCTTATCCTTAGGAGCAGTTACCTCCTGTCTGTATGCTATCAGTCTATAGAGGAACTGTTAATGTAATAGTCTTAATATTGGGTCGATCTTCACCATGAAGCAAGTGTTCTCAAGTGATAAGAAAACTGAGCAAAAGGTAAAAAGATTACAATACCAATAAATTATCCAGAAACATCTGAGGTGAGTTATTCAATATAGTTGCCAATTGATTCCTTGAAGCACAAGAATATTTTTATTGTAGTTGTTTTATGTGGAAATCATATTAAACAACGTAATTCACTCTTCTTCTTCAAGAGTGTATTCTGGTTATATTTTTGCCTTTCCTTTCTTACTCAGTGTTAATTATTGTTAAAATTATTTTCCTTCACAATTATATAGTATGATCTGTACCTAGTGAAAGGATATAAACATTTTTGCCCCTATGTTTGATCTCTGGATCAACTGGGTGTTTCAGGGTTTTTTCTTGAATTTCCTTTTTTAAGCTTTCTGTCTCTCTCCTTGGTGCCAAGCTGTCAGCAGCTGGTCCACCCTCTATCCGCACCCCCACCCCCAAAACTTGCTGTCTCTAATGTATGGAGGTCTTGGAAGTCAAATAGCTATGTGTGTGAAAATGATGGATAAGGTGCCAGGAAAGAGGCTCTGCATCGTGCAGGAGCAAAATACCTGCCCTCCAGTGTGTCACATTTGTCGGCCTGTTGGTTTTAGTGTGTGAACTTTACGGCATCATTCGAATGCTTATAGGTATTTCTGTTTTATTTTCCATTTAATCTGTGATCTTGTTAACAGAGAAAGCCAGGTGAATTGAGGGAAAATGAAATACTTGGAACATATATTGAGGAAATCCTAGCCAGTTGTTAAAGCTTATGGAGCACAAATTTAGAGGGCAGATTGCCCCCTAAGCAAATCAAGACACACTTATTACTCTAAAAACTCAAATTCATGGTCATTTTACAAAATATCGGAAAGAAAGAAAAAAAAACACAAATATCTCAAAAAGGTTACCAAATATATCCACTATTAATATTAAGATATTAATATTGTGCCAGGAACCACTATTTAAATAATTGCTAGTTTACTTATCATGGATGCATTCATATAGGAATGTATTACTTCGCAGCCATCCAAATGGAGAGAATTGCTATTATAGAATGTATATGCTGCTCACTAGTGATCTTCCTCAGATCCTTAAGAAAAAAGCAACAATTTTTATGCATCTGCTTCTGAAGTACATAAAAAAAAAAAGGAAGGGATTTTAAATCAGATTAGATGACTTATCAAATTTGTTAATTCTAGTTAAATGAGTTTCTATAAGAGGAGAAACTTCCATTTAAAGCTTTAAAATAGGAGGATGAATGCCAAAGCTAGGAGAAGGGAGCAGCAGGGAGAGGTCAATAGGGAGAAAAGGGAAGATATATGTAATACTTTCAAAAATAAAGATTTAAAAATATATAAAGTGAGGCATACTTCTCCCAAAGATTTAGAAAGAGTGTAAATACAATAAGTCAAAGGAACAAAACTCATCTTCTGTGGGACATTTTAGTCATCTCGGATGTGACAGTAACAGGCTTTCTGACTTTGGGCTGGTCACTAGCTTGTGTAAGCCTTGATTTCCTCACTGGTAAGATGAAATGGTTGCATGAGGAGATCTGAGAACCACAGGATGCCACACCTGGAAGGAATCTTGGAAGAGTCAGCATTAGAATGTTGATATCCTTCAGTTAAAACACTTGCCCAATTACCTATAGAGGGGAAAAAACAAACAATACTTTCTCACTTTCATGATCACAGCCACTGGTTTCATTTCTTTGTAGGAAGCCCCTGCTGTGACGTACAGGAAGGATGCTTGAAATAGAAAGGAAAGCAGAAACCCCAGGCAATATAGGAAATACCAAGTGAGCCTCTATGCCTGCCAGGGGGGCCTGGCTATTTTATTGTTCTGGGTAATTTGGAAGGAAAGTTATTTAACCATATCCACTTCCTCAAATCACACCTTCCTTAAGTGATTGGTCTGCCTAAAGGATATTGAACATGTGAGTCTAAATTTCAACATACAACTTCTCCAAGAATTTTCTTAGAATAGAAATAAATGTTGTTACCTACTATCAGAGATCAGTTGAAATTTTCTGTTATAAATGTACCAGTTAAACAAAAACAGTTGTGGGGGAGGGTGCATCAAGTAGAAAAGCTCTTCAGCAAGGATAGCAATAGAGATAACTTGCAAAGAGAATAGATTCAGGGAGATTTATGAGTGGCTAGTTCAAGCCCATCCAAAGTACCATTTTATTTTGCCATTTATATAATTGGTATTGGTATGAACATGCTGCCCATATTCATCATTTCTCTGCTTGGTTACTTATGCTCCAAGCTATTTTCAGTAGTCCTGGCCATCTTTAAGGCTGGGTCTAGAATAGCATCTTTAGATCTTTTTTTTTCTTTTCTTTACAACTCATGATAGAAATACATGTTAAACCATGAATTACTCACATATGTGAATATATGCAAGTCCTATATGAAAAAGAGGTAATATGCAAATTGATCATCACTCCAACACACAAGATGGCCGTCCCCATGTGGTCAAAGATGGCTGCCCCAATGTAGACACAAGATGGCCCCACAAGATGTCCAGCAGGGGAGGACAGTTGGGGGCAATCAGGCCTGCAGGGGAGGACAGTTAAGGGTGACCAGGCCTGCAGGGGAGGGAGTTAGGGGCGACCAGACTGGCAAGGGAGGGAAGTTAGGGGTGACTGGGCCAGCAGGGGAGAGCAGTTGGGGGTGACCAGGCTGGCAGGTGAGTAGTTAGGGGGTGATCAGGCTGGCAGGCAGAAGCCATTAGGGGCAATCAGGCAGGCAGGCAGGCAAGCAGATAGGAACCAGTACTCCTGGATTGTGAGAGGGATGGCAGACTTCCTGTGGGATCGGGCCTAAATGAGCAGTTGGACATCCCTTGAGGAGTCCCAAATTGGAGAGGGTAGGCTGGGCTGAGGAACTACCCCCCATGCACAAATTTTGTGCACCAGGCCTTTGGTATGTATATAAGAAGTAATTACAGCCAAAAAGAGTCTCAGGTAATGATACACTCACCATATGGGCTCTGAGACTTTCTGTTTTAGTATGTGCTGCTTTATTTGTTGAAATGCTATGGCAACCCACTCTATTGACTATGCAATCATAGCCCATAGTTGGGAAAACATTGTTCTAGATTAATAATAATAATGATGATATATATTATAACATGGCGTGATATCCTATATAAAAAAAGCATAGTATGCATATTGTACCCTCAACCAGGAGTTCATCCAGGGGGTGGGGCCAGCTGGGGGAAGGGAGGGAGGCCCTGCCCAGCAGTTAGCAGCTGCTTGGGACCCTACCAGTGCATGAATTTCATGCACTGGGCCTCTAGTTAATACAATAAAAGCATCAACCAACAGAACCCTGAGCATTATTTAGACTAGGAAAGGTATGAAGGAATTCTCTTACAGCCCAGGGGAATTTTCTGAGATAACAGTTGACAACCACTTTAGAGACTCTTTGTCCTCATTTTACCTGTGTTTCTGACTGATCTAAATAGTGTTGCCTTAGATGTTTGAAAGATATGCTTTTATATGAATTCTGACCTTAATCGGATCTGGGAGTTAGAAGAAAATTCAATTGTATGACACACCATTATTTTATGAACTAAGAAGGAAAACATGATGTCAGTTTTAATTGTAAAATGCCATCAATTAGATAACGTATCTTCATTTTAGAGATGCTAATCCTGGGAGGACTCAGGGCTTCTAGGTTCTCTGCTCTTCCCTCGATAGGACCAACAGGGGGTTTCTTTTCCATGGGAAAATGAGCAGGATTGTGTTTTACTTAATTGTAAGCAATTTCATAGAATTATGAAGTTTAAAGGTATCCTCAGTGATAATGTAGATTATACTTCCTCGTGTTAGAATTGAAGAATCTGACACTGAGGAAAGTGACGTGACTTGCCCCAGATAACATACCAAAACAAGACAAAAATAGGTGAAAAACAAACAAAGGATCTAGGTCATCGTTAGGCTGGAAAGGAGAAATCCTAGCACAGAGAAAATCAAGGCTGGAACCAAAAACTTGCAGTCTGTTTATTCTGCCTCCTTAGTTCTTGATATGGGATTGGTCATATCAAAACAAGGGACCATAGGCCCCTTTTATCTTATGGATCCAGTATCTCCATTTTGTGGGTTGAGATAAATTATTGCCAGACATTGTCTTCTGCAAACATATTTTTAGTCAAGGTATTTGTCCTTTTCAAGATCTCAAGAGTTACCTTGGTTTCCATCTAATTATTTCCTGTTAGAACATAAGAATCTTTCACTATCAACTTAATTTGCTTATTTATAATTATATCGTACCCATTTCTCATAAGGACATACAAATATTAGTTCATCCTCATCCAAGAATATTTTTCTATTGATTTTTAGAGAGAGTGGAAGGGAGGGAGGGAAAAAGAGAGAGAAACATCCACATGAAACATATCAATTGGTTGCCTCCTGAACACACCCCAACCAGGGCCAAGGCTCAAACTTGCAACCCTTTGGTGCGTAGGCCCATGCTCTAACCACTGAGTCACACTTGTCAGGGCCCATAGGATATTTGAATCAGCCTTTCTACCTAGCTAACTTAATCCAGTCATACTGTCCTCATTCTCACTGATTCTCAACTAAGTCCCAATCTGCTGTTAAGTAAATTCACCTGACATCATCTATGTGTGATGTGAGGCTTCCCACTTCCATTGCTTTATAAATATTCCTCATGCCAATTCCTGTCCATCTTTTCTTTTTAATCCAACATATATACATCTGGAAAACACTAATTAATGTTGTTTTGCTGAGGCTGACCAGTAGTGGACCCTGAGTGAGAGATGAATGGATTACTCCAACACAGTGTTTGCTATGAAAGAGGACTGCTTGGCTAAAGGAACCAGATAGCCTCGATTGCCTGCCTCCTTAGGTTTTATTGTAGCAGCGTTTGCGGTAAAGTTTATCTTTTAGATACAATAAGAAGGGTAAGTTATATTGGAGGACACATGTGTCTGCAATGTCCTTTAAGCAAGAACATCTAAAGATTAAGCATAAGGATTCCAGTAAACACCCAGTAGTGTGCACATGCAGACTTGTTTGGAAAGGTCAAGGAATCATTAGGGGCACTGCCTTGGACACTCCCCTATGCCGGAATTCTGATAAACAGGGCAGGCTGCCTTCTGCGCACTTTCCTTTTCTTGGAATGTCCTTGCAAACTTTCTAACCAAGTCTTGTGTGCTCCCCAACATTGTTTTGTGCTCTCTGTGTACATTCCTTTCAGTTTTACTCAGCAATTTACTTGAAAATGCTTTCTAAATTATCTCAGCTTTTACATGTGTTCCTTTAGGATACCACTGCCCATGACTTTGAAGGTGATGCTCCTTCTGAAAAGTTCCCTGATTCATATGGCCCCTATCTAGCCATTTAGAAGGAAGGAATATTCAAGTACACACACACTCCTTACCAAGACACAGGAAGGGACACATAAACACAATCAATAGCAAAGCCTTTTGAATGTTGATTCATGAAGAATTAGCTCATCACCTGACAAACAGCCGAAGGTATGGAATATTTGACTAAATGAGAAAATTTGACCTATTGTGCCAGCACTATCTGCATGATAACACTTACCCCATACTTAACTTTTATTGTAACTACTAGTGGCCCATTGCCGAAATTCATGCACATTAAAAGGGGATTAATTAGAGGAAATAATTTAATATTGCCATTTACCCTTTCTCTATAATAGTGTCAGAAATGAAAGAAAATTAGTAAAATGTATATGAAAACCTTCCTCCTGTCAGAGTCTGGGGTTCACCATGGGACCCAGAGTCAAGTCTCCACCCACCCACATTTGCCTCAAAATCACATAAGACCCAGCCCCAGCCGCCCCGCCCCTTCCTCATTGGACTAGATTTAGACCTGGCTAGTCCCACCCTTGTCAAGCCCCATTGGGCAGGGAGTGTAGCCTCAGGTCCCCTGGCCCGATGCCAGGACAGGGGACATGGCCTGAGATTCCCCCATCAAGCCCTGCCAGGCAGGGGTGGGGGGGTGGGGGGGTGAGGGCACAGGCAGGGAGGGGGGGAGGGGAGGGCACAGCATCAGGTTTCCCAGCCTAGCACCGGGAGCGGGGCACAGCCTCAGGTACTCCATCAAGCCCCACTGGCAGGGGGAGCACAGCCTCAGGTCCCCCATCGAGCTATACTGGGTGGGAGCGCAGCCTGAGTTCCCCCGACCCAGCACTGGAGGTGCACCTTGAGGTCCTCCATCAAGCCCAGTGCTGGGGTGGGGCAAGAGCATGGCCTGAGGTCCCCTGTCCCTGGGCCTGGTGCTGGGATGGGGAGCGAGGCCTGAAGTCCCCTGTCAAGCCCAACCAGGTGGGGGGCACAGCCTGAGTCCCCC
>JAAGEH010002528.1:46541931-46716064 GCA_011751065.1 Lasiurus cinereus | reverse complement strand
GGTTAATCCCTTCACCTTCTTTCATCCAGTCCCCCAACACTCTCCACTCTGACAGCTGTCTGTCTGTTGGAACTGCATTTTGACCCAGTGATCCTATTTCTGAGAATATATCCTAAGAAACCAGAAAGAACCAATTCAAAAGAATATATGTACCCCTGCGTTCATTGCAGCATTATTTACATTAGACAAGATCTGGAAACAGCCCAGTGCCCATGAGTAGATGAGTAAATATGATGGTTACAATTTTTGATTTTTCCAAATTTTGTTATTTATTTCCTTTTTTAATCATAAACAATCACTTATTCTCATTCAGGCAGCAATATTTGTTTCCTATTTCTATTGCAAGGGAAGCTAATATAATTCAGAATCTATGGAAATCTCTTATTTGTATTATAATATTTATATGATTTCTCTTCTTTTCCTTCTCAAGAATAACATTTGTATCAGTTAATTTCTGTAGCCTGGATAGTGTTAGAGTTTGGGGTTTGCACATGGCAAATTGGCATCTAACTTGAGTTTAATAAACTTTTATAACATTGATGTAATCCATGTATTTAAGGTATTAGTTATACAATGGCATGTGTTCTCAATAGTCTCACCAGCTAGGCAAGCCTTATGATGTCTTCCCAGCTGTGCTGACACATTGACAAGTAGTTATATTTTTGTGGTCCTGCCCCAGTGGCTTTATCTTCTACATAAGCTGTGATCATGGAAAGGCAGTTTGGTTTGGCAGAGGAAAAGAGTGGACTTTGAAAAAAGGATACCTGGTTCATCTTAATGCTCCTGCTTAGCTGCGGGATCCTGAGGAAGTCAGTGCACCCCTCTGAACCTCCATTCCTGCATATGTGAAATAAGAATCAGGCACTTGTGCTGGGCAGATTAAGCAAAACACTGTTTATTACATGCTGGTAACAGAGTAGGCTCTGAAAAATGCCAGTTTTATCATCTAGTGATGTACTTCTCCCTGGAAGCTCAGCTGTCTCTATGGGTTTAATACAACATTCAGCTTTTAACAGTTATAAACTCATAAGTCTTTAGGGCTGGACGTTACCTTAGAGAGCAATTAGTGATATTTTACAATCGGGGAAGGCACAGCACAGGAAAGTTAAATGGTATAAAGGATCTTTTTCTGTATGTTTTGTATAGTAAAGACACTGCAGGCCAAATCACTACCAGGTTTAAGTTTCTATCTGAAAAGAGTGGGCAAAACAAATCCTTGGTAAAGTGATAACAGGTATGAGGCAAGCCTCGATGACAGTTTAGGTTTCTCACCTAAAGTAAGACAAAGCCAGGGTGTTTTGAGAATGGACTCCCTCACTTTACTGTGACCATGCACTTGAATGCTTTGGAGGATCCTGAACATGATGAACTGAATACCTGTAATCAGTTGTCCAGTATTGAAAAAGTAGACATCTGCATCCCAAAGATACTGCAGATACACTGGAGATATTTTTATCTGAGACTGTTCCTCTTACTATTGATTTGATTCAGAGAAATAAGAAATCTTAGGCCCTAGTTCCTATGAACTTATCACATATAACGGGCTTTGTATTTATCAGCAGCAGGAAAGAGAAGGATTAGAGGAATGTATCCCACAGTGCAATCCTTTACATTGCTGCAGTCACAATTTTTGTTGTGTATACATCTGTCATATTATTTCCTTTTAAAAAATAGCCTCACTTTTTAAACTTAACCTTCTTCTAAACAATAGTATCTGAGAAATGGCACATTTGCCATAATGATTCTATTTTTCTAATGTAAGGATAATTTCATGACTGTTAAAATAAAAGAAGACTTTAACCACCTAAAATTGTCTCGTGTGTACTCTGGTTCCTTACAGGGTTGGCCGCGCCTCACTCTTCTTCTGGTTTGTCCCCAGATCTATCAGAATAAAGTAAGATTTGCAGTGACAAAACCCTTTCTGTTCTTGCGTGTTTAGTGTCTGGAATACTAGTAAAATAAAAATAAAAACCCACCGTTCTGGATCATGTGGTTTTTCTTTTGTTTTGTTTTTTTGTGGGGGAGGGTTGGGTAGCTTCCATGTGCTTTTGGATAGGCACAGAGAACATGATACCAAATCCAGTAAAGCTTCCTGTTTAAAATAGTTTTTGTTTTGTTTTTTAAGATTTTTAAAAATTGCTTTTTTTTAGAGGAAAAGGAAGGAGGAAGGCGGAGGGGGGAAAGAAACATGATCGCTGACTCCTGCTCACTCCTACCGGAATGGAGCCTGAAACCCTGGGTATATATGTGCCCTGACTGGGAACTGAACTGGCAACCTCTCAGTGCACGGGATGACACCCAAGCAACTGGGCCACACCATCTAGGGCTGAAATGTTCTTTAAAGGGTTGAACCACCACCATTAGGAAGTATTATTTCTTTTCAAATTGCTTTCAGTAACATCATTAAGTCCAAATCTTTTACATCAATTCCTACTTACTAAAAAAAAAACTTGATCTAAAAACAGAATTTCTATTTTTAAAATATATTTTTATTGATTTCAGAGAGAAAGGAAGAGGAAGAGAGAGATAGAAACATCAATGATGAGAGAGACTCATTAATCAGCTGCCTCCTGCATGCCCCACACTGGGAATCAAGCCCACAACCCGGGCTTGTCCACTGACCAGGAATTGAACCGTAACTTCTTCATTCATAGGCCAACATTCAACCACTGAGCCAAGTTGGCCAGGCAAAACTAAGATTCTTTAATAACATTACTAAAATCTAAGAACATGCCTTAAAAAATAAAATATTTGAATAGGAACAAGTGGGAGAAAGTACCTAAAAAATTAACCCTCATTAATGAAGAATATATATTTTGGGAAAGATGTTGCAGAGTGGAAGGAAATCCCACCTCACATAAATGTTTCCCAGTGGACACAGACCCTCTTGATTGAACTGTTTCATTTCATCAAGAAGTTAAAGTTGCATTCTGCCATTCCTTTTAAATTTAAGTCCATTTTCTTTTCTTCTTTCTTCATTAATGTATAAATAGAATCATGGCTATTTTCAATTACATAGATAGGTAGATATCTATATATATATATATATATATATATATATATATATATATATATACACACACACACACACACTCTATAGACACACACATAGATATATATGCATATTTATACAGGGTATCCCCCAAAAATGTATACACACTTTAACAGTGATAGTTCAATTTTGAAGATGAAATGCATTTTAATAAACACCATCTTTATATTTATTTAAAATGTGTGTATACACTTTTGGGGGATACCCTATATTTATGTAATTAACACAGACAAAGGATGCTTTATTTGGGAGGACTTTAGTGTTCATTGAGCTCAGTATCACCCAAGCTGTGTTCCACAGTTTCCATGCAATGTTAACTGTGTGTTCCAGTGAAAAGGGGATCCATGATTAAGTACTTTGGTAAACATTGGGTTAAATAAAACTTAACACTATAAACATTTTACTTTCCAAGAAAAGCATATGGCAATGCTTCTCAAACTTTAATGTGCATATAAAATTGCATATTGGGTGGGTCTGGCATGGAGCCTGAGATTCTGCATTTCCAACAAGCTCCAGTGATACGGGCACTTCTGTTCAGGGCTTCATTTTGAAAAGCAAGGGCATCTTTTTAAAACCTTATTTAACCAGTGCACTCTGCCCCTTAACACAATTCATGTTATAATTTTTGGTTGGTTGGTTGGTTGGTTGGTTGGTTGACTGGTTGGCTAGCTGGCTTGTTTTGTTGGTTGGTGTTTGTTGGTTTTGAAAAGAAACATCAGTGGTCTATAATTTTTGAAACTGTTAATATAGTTGAATCTTTTATTCTTATAGGATGGTAGCTGTCATTTTTAAAATTCACCCTATGTGTACCTAATTACGTTTTCAGTGGCTTTTCTTGTTTCACTCAGATTATGCTTGGGAAAACTTGAAGTGCTATATCATTGCAGAAAAGGGGGAAGGAAACCCAAAGACACATGTCTTCTGAGTTCTATTCCAATGTGCAATGAAAGATGTGCTCATTTTATAAGCAAATTAAAAAATACACTTGACTCTTATAGGTGGTCTAAAATTTACTAGCAAACAACTGTTTGGATTTATATTATTGACACTTTTTGTTGGCTGATGAATACTTAATCATGGGATCATACAGAAAATCATCCAACTGCTTTAGATATCCAGCAAGAGAGCCACTCATACTCTTCTATGTACTCATCCACCCACTACCATTTACCTATTCAACCACCTGTCTAACCATACATTCATCCACTCACACATCCCATCTCCACCTATCCATTTAGTTACAAGTCCAGCATATGTTCACCCATCCATCCATATAACTATTCCTTTATATTAAGTTGTCAACAATATTTACATGGCATCACTTTTTTGTAAAAGTGAAGTAAAAGCAAAATCAATCTGTGAGATTAAAATAGGTAAAACCGTTAATTATATATTCTTTTGCAATCTTACAGTATACTTTATATGCTAAAACTTCATCTGTGAAAATGAGTTTTAAACAGTCCCTGACTTAAAATAGTTTGACTTATGATTTTTGACTTTATGATGATCCAAAATCAATACAAATTCAGAAGAAACTATAATTTTGAAATTTAAACTTTTCCTGGACTAGCAATATGCAGTATGAAGTTCTCTAGTGATCCTGGGAAGAGGCAGCAAGCCACAGCTCCCAGTCAGCCACATGATCATAAGGGTTAACAATGGATATTCTACATTGAACTGGATTGTCAGCATTTTGTGGGAATCCTGGTTTGTGTTTTGACATCCCATGATGTATACAAAGCCTTCATTTATGTCTCCTTGCTTCTGGTGAGAAGAAGAGGAAGGCAATTATTCTTGAGATGAAACTCAAGATAGTTGCCCAACTGTAGGCTAATGTATGTGTTTTAGGCATGTTCAGTGGAGGCTAGGCTAAGCTGTGTTATTTGGTTGGTTACGTGTATTAAGTGTATTTCCAATGCATTTGTCATATTGTCAACATACAGTGGGTTTGTAGGATTAACCCTATCACAAGTTGAGGAGCATCTCTATTTCAATGGTATATCTTAAACAGTGTCTGGGGTGGGGATAGTGTAGGAAGAGAAACAAATTTCCTGTGAGCTGAGGTTGGAACTTTCCAACATGTCTCCTCCACCTGGCATTCCCAATCCTTCATTCCACGACAGACTCATTCTGTCCTTTCCTACCACACTTCCTGGCATTCCTCTTTATGAGACTCTCCAGCCAGCCAATCTGAGCTGCTTGAAATTGCCCAAACCATGCCTCCGATGCCTGCTTTTTCCTGATTTGTCATCCACACTTCTCCTGTGGCACTCACCACTTTTGATATTATAATCTAGTATATTATGGGTATGCCTGATCACCTATTAGGTATAAAGTTCTCTAGAAAAATGAGATCTGTACCTGATTTATCTTTGAATCCTTCACAGAATCTCAAGCAAGGCCACTCTGCAAAGACTTCTTCAATGAATCAATCAATCTATCTACACTCAGAAAGAAGGCTTTGAGTGTGCTGATTTCATAAGTTACTGAGGAGTTTGAGGCTAATAAATATCCTGGTGCCTATAAAAGTTTTAGTTAATTTTATTAGTGCATTGTTATTGCTGAATCTTTCACAAAGTATTTTGCCATGCCTTTACCTGTATTTCAAAGTGTTGTTATAGTCTTGATTTAATTAAAGTATTGACTTTCTAGAGAAGAAGCTATTAAAATAATATATTCTTACTCCTAGATGTATTCTCACACTATTTATTTTTCCCTCTAAAACTTTCCTTCAATTAATAATCAATTCAGTGTCAAAGTTGTAAAGATTATATGAAATTATAATTTGGAACTTATAACCCAATGACAGTTTCTACTGGTTCCTTAGGCTTTCAGATCATATTGGAGATGCAAAGTCTCTTTACCATCAGAATTTACCAAAATTCTTATCTACTTTTTCCTATTCAAGAAAATGATTTTAGCCTTTGTTTTTCTTGCTTATTTGTTTCTTTACATTGCCCCAAACAATATCTGAATTCTCATTAATTACTAAATGAGAGAGAGAAAGACAAGAGAGAGAGAGAGAGAGAGAGAGAGAGAGAGAAGAGAGAAAGAGAGAGAGAAAGAGAGAGGGAGAAAGAAGGAAATGACTCATCTGGTAGCTCAAAGGAGTAGCCTACAGAATTATCCCAAGGCTGGAGACAAAGAGAGTTTGGGCTAAACTCTTACTTTTCTACAAACCTATTTCTTTAAGATGTAGTCCAGGAGAATCCAAGATGGCGGCATAGGTAAACACCTACACTGCTGCCTCGCACAACAATTTCAAAACTACAGCTAAAAGACAGAACGGACATCATCCAGAACCACAGGAAAGCTGGCAGAGTAGAAATTCTACAACTAGAAGGAAGAAAGGGGCTTAAAGTGACCCAGAGGAGCTGCAAAAAAGCTGAGGTACGGAGATGTGCGTGGAGAGAGCAGGTGCCGGAGAACCTGGCTGGCTTTCTCTGGTGGGAGGGAGATGGAGACTCTCAAAGGCATTGAACTCCTTATCCTAGGACTCTAAATCCCAGATCCAGCCAAAACTCAAACGGGGGGAGTTTGGACTGTGAAGGGGGAGAAGTACTTGGACATTTAGGGGCGTCTCAAAAGATCAGCATGCACAGCACTGCGCGCAGAGGACCGACTGCTGATTGTGCCGCTGGCTTTCAGGAGTGGGCGGGAGACAGACCCTCCCAACTGTGCCACTTCTAATTCCACTTAACCACAGTTTCGGGCAAAACCCTAGGGACCCAGACTCGTCTGGTCCCGGAGTGCAGGGGAGCCGGAGGGGCAGCAGTCTAGAGGCACTGAGAGAGTGCATAGGGACAGCTCCAGCAATTACCCAGTCACCTGAGACTCAGGGGCCATGGAGGGCGGGGCCGACTGGAAGGCAAGGCGGTCCCTTAAGCCCTGAGACTCCACCCATCCCAAGCTCAACAAAGAGGCTTTTGCAGTTTTTCAAGTCTGGTATCATAAGGCTGAATCCAACACAGAAGTTTTCTCAGCAGGGAAGGGATCACAAACAAAAGAAATGGAGGAAAACAAACAACTGGATATAGAGTTCAAAACCACACTTATAAGGTTTTTCAAGAATATCCTAGAAAAGTTGGATAAAGTTAGTGAGAGCCAAGAGAGATGAAAAAGGACCAACTAGAGATGAAAAAGAACCAACTAGAGATGGAAAAGATCCAACAAGAGATGGAAAAGGACCAACTAGAAATTAAACATACACTGACTGAAATAAAAAATATTATACAGAGACCTAACAGCAGACTAGAGGAACTCAAGAACCAAGTCAAAGATTTGAAATATAAAGAATCAGAAAACACTCAACTGGAAAAGCAAGAAGAGAAAAGAATCCAAAAATGTGAAGATAATGTAAGGAGCCTCTGGGACAGCTTCAAGCATACCAACATCAGAATTGTGGGGGTGCCAGAAGAAGAGAGAGAGCAAGATACTGAAAACATATTTAAAGAAATAATGACTGAAAACTTCCCACATCTGGCGAAAGAAATAGACAAGTCCAGGAGGCACACAGAACCCCATATCAAAGGAATCCAAAGAGGACCACACCAAGGCACATCATAATTAAAATACCAAGAGCAAAAGACAAAGAGAGAATATTAAAAGCAGCAAGAGAAAAACAGTTCATTACCTACAGGGAGCACCCATACAACTGTCAGCTGATTTCTCAACAGACATGATGCAGGCCAGATGGGAGTGGCAAGAAATATTCAACGTGCTGAACAGCAAGAACCTACAACCAAGAATACTCTATCCAGCAAAGCTATTATTCGGAATTGAAAGGCAGATAAAGAGCTTCACAGAGAAGAAAAAGCTAAAGGAGTTCCTCAACTCCTAACTAGTATTATATGAAATGCTGAAAGGTACTCTTTAAGAAGAGGAAGAAGAAAAAGGTAAAAGACAAAAAATTATGAACAACAAATACATATCTATCAACAAGTGAATCTAAAAATTAAGTGAATTAAAAATTTGATGAACAGAATAAACTGGTGAATACAATAGAATCAGGAGCACAGAAAGGGAGTGGACTGATAATTCTCAGGGGGAAAGGGGTGAGGGGTGTACAGGGAGAGACTGGACAAAAATCATACATCTATGCATGAGATCAATTGAAGGGAGGTAAGGGTAGAGGGAGGGGTGGGAGCCAGGTGGAGGGGAGTTATGGAGGGGAAAAAAGAGAAACAAATGTAATAATCTGAATAATAAAGATTTAATTTAAAAAATAATTTTAAAAAAAAAGATGTAGTCTAGCCCTTCAGGTCCTAGTCATAGTATCTTTGATAATTGGCGTACTTGTGTTGAATTTTCTTTCCTCTTCACTATTAAATCTTTCAATTTTGGAATGCCAATTTTGAAAATTATCTATTGTATATATGTATTCTTTTACTTTCAAATAGTGAGAGGAAAATATAAAAAGGGTTTCATTAATATTGATTCAGTTGTCGATTTAAATTTCCCTGGACCTTCCAGACTGCCTGTGAAACTGACAAGCTCTGAGGGACGGAGCTGCCTCCACAAATGCCCAGGATCTCCTGTCATTATTCAGCGACTATTTGTCATCCCTGTCAACTGAATGGACTCTTCAGTTAGAAAGAAATCATTTCATTTCGGTGACAGTGAATAATAGCACTTAACACATACTAGTATATCAAGTGTCCCATGGCCCACAGGTCTTCTCCATGGTGTCCCCTGCCAGGATCACACGGGTTCTCTGCTGCTGCCACGCTTCCATCTGCCTCTCGGATAGGGCTGTGGCCTCTGGCTGTCTGACCATCAGAATTAGAGCTATTGTGGCTTTAGACACGCAGCATGTTTGCCACTTCATTAAAGAGGAACAAAAGAAAACAGGGCAAGAGAAAGCACATGTCAGCCAATCAGAGTAGTTTTCCCTCTCTGAGCCTTCACCAGTTTGGTAGGCAAATGTTTGGACACACTTTTTAATTTCCAACACTCCAGAAAGGCACTTTGTCTTTTAGTATTTACAGATGGGTCCTCTACATGCCTCCTGGAAGTCCCATCTGGCCTGCCTCGCTTTGAAAGCCTCCCTTGATACTGGCATCCTCCATTGAAAAGCCCTCCATACTTGCCCCTACCCCCTCATTGTAGGCTGCCAGGATAGAGCCCTGCTGAGAGGTAGACCCCCGACTAGGGACACTCTCAACCTGGCACTTAACACAGTCCCTCTGCTGGATGTATCCCCCTGACTGCAGTGCTGCCCTTCAGTCTTTCCTCACCCAGCACTTCACCCTTCACCCTCACCTTGGAGGCAAGAAGGATCAGGGGAACATTCAGTACTTTTCCCTTTAGGGACTCAATCTACTTTTTCTAACACAGTCTCCTTTGGAAAAGATAGTTTAAATTCCAAGCAATCAACTTTCCAGTGAACTTGGAACATAGTCTGTTTGATTTGGGGACTGTGTGTACTCACATTGAGGAAGTAATGTTGCAGATACAGATACCAACTACTGTCTGACTGCTGAGTGAGCACTTAACATTTTTTTTATAATTTAATTCTCTAAAGTCAGGAAACTGCAGGCAGCTGCTTCTCACCCCCGCCCCCATTCAAGAGGTACTTTGCTCCTTTACAGCAAAAGAGCTGAACTGTGAAATGAACTGTGCTGTCTGGATTGGGACTAGGTAGTCTGGCAGCCATTCAAGTCTTTTCTCAATGGTGTGTCCATCAAATAGCAAGTTTGGGAAGTCCTGTTTAAAATGCTTGGTCTGACTCATTGTAGATTAGAGCAGGATGGGAAGAAAGTGGGAATCCAGAGTCACACATTTTTTCTTTCCAGCTGGAGAAACTGAGGCAAAGAAAAGAACATTATGTAAGTCACAGAGGGGAGCCTGCAATCTTGAGAAAATGATCTTCATTTACTCTGTCATTCCCAGGCAGCTGGTTGAGAGCTAATTTTATTTTTAAATAAGCTTAGTTGTCTGACATATTATTGAACTATCATTGGTTGGGGAAGGTGATGTGTTTTAGGAATAAGGTTAGTTGTCAGAAGTCTATTAAACATGGAATTTAAGAAAAATGGGTTTATTTCTTTATAAAATTATTTACAAGTTCACTTTTTGTTGTTGGATACAAACACAAATGAGTGTAACGCCAATTGAGGAATATATTTAAGTTATGAAACATAACATATCCCCAGCTTAGGAACTAGAATATTAACAACACCTTAGAAACTTCTTCAACCTTCCAGGTGTCCCCCACCCTCCACACAGAGGTGTGCATGTTCTTAGATTTATGTTTGTTCAGTGGCTTTATTTTCACAGCTTTATCATATATGCAGGTATTAGTAGATACTATAAAACTGTATTTTGGTTTTTTTTGAGATTTATTAGAAATGGTATCATATTGTATCTATTTTTCTGCATCTTACTTTTCATGCCAGTATTAAGTTTCTAAGATTCATCTATATTGTTTTTTTAAGCTGTGGTTTACTCATATTTACTGCTCTGTAATATTCATTGTGTGACTATATAAAAATTTAGCTAGTCACTCTGGACAGTGGATTTTGGGGTTTGTGAGTAGAGAAATAATAGTCAAGACTGGGCTGATGTACTTGTCCAACAATCCAGATCAGGGGCTTTCAAAAAAACTCTTTTTATTCTTCTCAAAAACATATATATTTTATACAGTATCTCAGTACTCATGCAAATGTAATTGAAACAAAGTTAAATGAAAAAAATACTGGTTTTACCATATGTGATGTACTCTAGCCTATTCTATTTCATTTTTACTTTTCAATGCTTAATTAGCATTGAGTGAGGCCCACCAAATTGATTTAATTACCCTCTGTGTTGAAGATCATAATTTATAAAACACTGCTTTAAGCCTTATAGTGAAGAACAAATTAGTAGGTTAGAAAAAAGGCATTTTATAGCATACTTTTAAAAAATTTTGTATTTATTTTATTGTTGATAGTATTACAGATGTCCCTCAACTACCACCACCACCACTACCCTCCCTGCCTCTTTACCCTCCCCCTCCCAGCCCCTACCCCACCCTAGGCCTTCACCACACTATTGTCTGTGTCCATTGGTTATGCATATATGTATATGAGTTATTTGCTTAATCTCTTCCTGTCTCCCCTCTTCCCCTCTGAGATATGTCAGTCTGTTCCATACCTCCATGTCTCTGGACTTACTTTGATTGTCAGTTTATTATGATCATCACATTCCACTTATAAGTGAGATCATGTCATATCTGTCTTTCTCTATCTGGCTTATTTCACTCAGCATAATACTCTCCAGGTCCATCTAGAGCACGCTAATTTTCAATATGAATTTGGGGAGGCGGGCAGGAAAAGCAATATAGCAAAACTTATGTAATAGTCATATTCATTGTTCTTTAATATGGTCACTATGGTTATAAGTTTTTGTCCCTCACATCAATAAAGCTCCCTTAGTGAGATAAAAAATGTTCTACAATCTCAAACACTTCCAGGTGTCTTTTTCTCTAAACTAAATTTTTATAAAATTTCAGCACAATATAAAAGATTTTCATAAAATATATTTTCATGTCACTTTAGATATTTTAATTTTGTCATTAGAAAAAGCAAAATCCTTTTTCTTTGTTGTAAGAGACAGTAGATGGCTTTCCAGATTAAGAGTTAGGAAGCTAAGCACCCATAGACCTTACACTTGGGCTTTTCCCCTGTGAGTTTTGAACTCAGCAGAAGGCAAGAGAGATCTTTGTCATGAGATCTACATCCATCTGTCCTTGAGGGCATACACCAGGAGCCCTAGACATTTTGGCTTGGTGGATAGAGTATCCGTCCAAGGGTTTGATTCCAGTCAAGGGCATGTACCTAGGTTGCAGGCTTCATCCCTGACTCTGGTAGGGGCTCCTGTGGGAGGCAAGCAATTGATGTGTCTCTCAACACATCGATGTTTCTCTCTCTCTCTCTCTCTCTCTCTCTCTCTCTCTCTCTCTCTCTCTCTTTCTCTCTCTCTCTTCCTCCCTTCCTTCCACTCTGAAAAAAAAATCAATGGAAAAATATCCTTGGTGAAGAGAAGATCAACAACAACAATAGCAACAACAAAAAATGATCAGGAAAATTCTGCATTTCAGTCTCCTCAGGGGACCATTGGAGAACAGTCTCTTTCATCTACCTCCAAACCCAAAGCAGCACTAAAAGCTCCTTTTTCTATTATATCAGAGCTGATGGGGATTGATCATTTTCCACTTCAAATTGTAGACATCTTCAAACCTCAAGTGACACAGTTTCCTTCCTGTTACAAGAGAATTCTGGAACACTGGGTACATTTGTATGCCAGGTATCCTCATCCCAAAAAGGACAGAGTTAACTGTTTCTCTGCTGCCACTTTCCCCTTTGTACTTCTCATACCCATTTGAGGAGTGGGTTAAAGAGTTTGGGGTCTTGAATGAGGTACCAAGATTTTAGACTATTCTGTTTGTCTCTAGACCCTCTCTTGCTTATTTGGGAATGGAATTATTTTATATTAGAACTACTACTAGAATCCTCCCAAGTAAAACAGGAAATATTTTCAGAAAAGATTAAAACCATATTTTTGTAATTATGATAACACTGGGTTATTCTTGGATTATAAATTAGTCTCTTCCTTTTTACCCTTTCTCTTTCTTCAGAAACTAGTAAAAAAGTTAGAAATGTTTCAAATTCTAATTCTTTAAGCAGATTTTTAAAGAATTTTTTTTCTTTGTTTCTATATAATTGTATTAAGGAATTTTGTTTAGCATTCACAATAGATCCTATTGCTTTTTTTCCCTCTTTATTTTTGTTTATAAATCATTGGACATTTCACAACTTTTCCTTAAGAAACAATGTTTACATAAGAGAAAATTTACATTCTGGGAAGAGTCTGGTGATTAAGAGTGAGAGTGCTGGAGCCAGACGTGCTGGGCTCAGAGCCCGGCTCTTCCACTTACTAGTTGTTTGACACTGGCAGGTTACTTATATCCTTGTGCCTCATTTTTCCTTATCTGTACTATGCAAATAATAATGACATCTTCACCATGGGGTTCTTATAGGACTAAGCCCATCAGTTCACATAAATGCATAGACCAGTACCAGATATATAGCAAAGGCTCAATCTATGTTATTCTTACAACTGTCATCATTACTTCATTATTACACAGTTTTTATATTGCATGGCAACCCACCACCTCCCTCTGACTTCCTAAGAAGCAAAGGCTGATTTTTTGTTTCTAAATCTGTTAAAACTAAGACATTTTATCCTCTGGGGAAATCTATATACGCAACATAACTTACTGATGAAAGTTTAGCTTTGCTTAGTTATTAAATTAGATCAAGTATACAATGTACTTTGCAAAGCATACACTACTATAAAAATGTCAGTTATTATAATACCTACTTCCAAGAAAATTTCTATTCTCCAGATGCCATTATTTAAGAGAGGGTTTATCTTTCTTTTTGGAAATAAATGTGAGATGATTTTCCCCATAAAGAATAATCTTTATGGAACCTCAAAAATCTTAGACTAAGATTTGTTGATGGCATTTTTCATTATTGGGATAAGGATTTAGATCGTATCAGATTTAAACACATTTGCAATTTCAGCTTTTCCTTCAACAAAGATATGAACAGATTGCTGTCAGAAAAAGCAAAGCACTCTTGGTTGCAGGAATTTAAAAAATAAATCTTAAATAAAATAGGTTTCCAGAAATTTCAACTCTAAGACCATTTGATGCCTACTTCATTTAGTTAATCATAATAAATTGCATATCTTAAGAAATTTCCTGGGAAGGAGACATTGAATCTTCAGTTGCTGGAATTTCTTTGACCATCAATGAACAATAGTCTCTCCTTGCTCAATTTCCTGTTCTACACACAGTGCAAGTCTCCCCTAAATAAGACTTAATCATGATATATATTATTTTTTTCTCAGCCTGTTGGCTCTACACATTCTGGCATTTTGTTATCAGTTAATAATGTTATCATAGGTGAAATTATTTCCTGAGCATATTTGCCTCCTCCACTAAATCTTAAGTCCTTGAAATCAAAGATCATATTTTATACTATTCACAATCCTTTTTATGATGGCCAGCAAAGCCTGAAGTATAGAATGATTGCTCAGGGAATGCTGATTGAGTGATTAATTGAAATTCACATGAACCTACTCTGGAATCCAATATGACAAAGCCTATATTCTTTCCAAATAAAATAAGACCTCATAACAGAATTTTTCCACTTATCCTCAGTCCCTACTACAGGCTTCTCTGTTGCTTCGGTAATGTGCAGATAGAGCAAGACAAACAAGAAAGCGTTTCAGTTGGAGTTAAACACATCTGGGTTTTGAGTACTGCATGTAAAGCAGGATACTTAACGTCTCAGAGCCTCAGTTTTCTCATCAATAAAATGGGGAAAATAATGTCTGCCTTGATATTTTGAAGACTGGAGAAAATACTTTATATAAAATGCCTAGCACAGTGCCTTGCTGGAGTGCAATGAAAATAGGCTGTTAAACATGTACTTAAGTAGAGATGCTGATTTGAAATTTATAGCTAGTTTTTTTTCAAAAACAATATGTCCAAAACCCAGCTCATGATTTTTCCCAACTCTCAAACCTAAACCTGATCCTCCTTCAGGGCATGGCATCATTACCCAACCACTTATGCAAACCAAAATCTAGAATTCGTCTCTAATACCTCTCATATCCTCTTCCACACCTCCGTTTCCAAACCAACACAAACACATTACCTTGTGAGTCTTCCCACATCTCCCCACTTCCCACAACCATTAGGTGGGTGGAAGCTACTGCTGTCATCTCGCACTTGGGTCCACCACAGCACCTCCACACCTCCAACTCAGCTCCCACTTCCTTCAGGAGTGGCTCCAATCTGCTCCTATTACCTGAATGACTCACCTTCCTTTATGAATGCAGGTCCGATCACATCTTTCCCTCAATGCCTATCACTTTTAGAAAAACAAATACATGAATCCTTTACTTGGCCTATAAGATCTGGTATGATCTGGCCCATGCTCTGAGGATATTTACCATTTGTCCTTTCTCCCCCCAGATCTACTTTATCCTTCTCCACCCAGCTCTGTGCCCTGGGAGCTGAGTTTGTAGGCTGCCTCAATGGGCTCCCTCATCATCTCACTTACAGTTCATTTGACTAAAGAAAGGCAGGAGCTGGCAGAGGGCTGAAGACTGCAGTACTTATTTGCATGGATCTCTTCCTACAGGGTAGCCTCAGATTGGCTTCTTACAGACACGGCTACTGTGAGGTCTCTCTTTCCTGGAACTGGTTTCTCTGATAAATATAGGCATAGGAGCAGCTTTTCATTCTTGGGTACTGTATAGCCCTTGTTGATTTCCCATAAACATTAAGACACCATTATAAAGAGTCCCTTTATTAAACTATCCTCAATGGCCCCATTTGAGTGTGCCCCGTGTTCTGCTAGAACCCTGACTGAATCATTCTTCCTTCCTTAAGCCTTTCAGTTTTTCAGATATTCCATGCTCCCTCCCACTTCTGCCTAGATGAATCTTTCTATGTCCTTGGTTAACACTAACTTATCCCTCAAATCTCAACTCTAACATCACTTCCTAGTGGAAGCTTTTCCTGACTCCTCAAGTAGGTCAAGTAACTCTGTAATATACTTTCTTACTTCTATGTAATTTTCCACAGCACTTATAAGAAGATAAGTGCATCATTTAATTAAAGTGTGCCTCTGCTGTGAATGTAGGAATTCTGTTTTCTCATCACTGTACTCCACCTCCTAACACAATGTCTGGCACATGTGGTTCTCAGAACAGAAATGGGAGAAGAATGAATACATACATTCAATTTGCTAGCCACTAACTAGAAATGTGCCAATCTTTAGGTGTACACAAATGGACTACATTTATCAATTTATTTTGTCCCATATGCTAATCATATTTTGGACAAAGAGATCTCATTTCCAATCACAATTTTCAAAGCAAGCATTTCAAACATTATGTTAGGAATGTCCTAGCTGCCTACTTGCCTCAAATGACTGTCTCTTTCTTCCTTTCATATTCTGCTCTTTCTGTTTTCCTCAGTGAATAGTTTTCCCTTTTTGTTATCTTATATTTGTAGGCTGGAATGTCCTTCCACCTCCACCAACCTACCCATGTCCATTTGACTAACTCCTCCCTCTCTTTCAAGGCTCTGTTTACAAGTTTCCCCACTGTAGCCTACCATTGCCACACTACTTAACATTTCTAACACAATTCCCTCCCCAAATCTCCCATGCCCTGCTCTATTTTTCAATAACTTTGATCATCATCTAGCATCATTTATATTTTCTGATGCTTATTGTTTATTTTCTCCATCCTCTAGTAAAATCTATATATCTCAGGTTCCAAGAGCAATACCTAGAACCTAGTAGACCTTTAAAAATAATTGTTGAATGAGTTAAATCAGTTTCCATTTCTCAACCTTTGAGTGGCTTATACTTCTTCGTTTATAACTTCCCCCATAAACCAAAAGGCAATTATAGATTGAAATATTCTCCATTTTCCCTTCCTCTTCCTGGACAAAACTTTATGATACAAAAATGTTAAAAGAAGTTCATGTGATTTAAAAGAAGTTCATGAAATGCCCTTACCATACCTACTTCCTAACTCAACAATTAAGCAATGTGAACACAGGAATCATGATTTTTGTATTTAATCTCCTACACTCAGTAAATATTTTGTTATGAGGGCAATAAAAGTGAAAGCAAGTGTTAATGAAAGTCCATAAAGGTGTAAGTAAAATGCCTAAATCTCTATTTGCTAATTTCTATCTCCATTTTATCTTTAAGTCACTTTGTCACATAAAAAGCAAATTTGTTATAAAATCTAGCAAAAGAAACTCATTATCCATTTGTAGTTTTATCATTCTGAATTATAATCATCATTGATATTCAAAACAATCAAGATTCTATAAGATCCCAAAGTGTCTCTGAATCATTAAATAGTAAATTTTAATAGCATCTTATTAATTGAATATTGGTTATCCATGCCCATTATGTATCCATCTAGTAACCAGAAAATTCCAACCAATCAACCTGACAAGAAGTATCTATTAAATGACTAACATGTGCTCACCCTAGCATTGTCTTATTAACCAGAACATGGTGCCTCTGCTAAATGCTGAGAATCTACTGGATCTGCAAATATCTGCTATTCTGAAATTACTTTTACCTAAGATGCTGCTAAATGGCTGAAGAAGTAAGGAGCTGGTTGACATTATGTCAGTTCTCATCCCCTCATGACACTGCCTCCTCTCTGAGGCATGTACCTCCTTTCTCCTTGTGATTAATCATGTCAAAACTCTAATTGGTTTTTCTCTCTTAAGAGAAACATGGTAGAAATTTTTTTCTGATATATTTTATGTATTTCCCCCTCTCTTTTATATTATATGTTAATAAATGAACAATTTAGAAAGTATAGGGGGTAGTGGGTAACAAAAAAAAAATTCTTAATTCTCCCACATATTTTATCACTAAAGATAACTACTATTAATTTGGGGATTTGTTTATTTTCATGGTTTTTACACACACACACACACACACACACATGCACACCAGTGATCTGAAACATGTCAGTAGTGGTGAGCTAGAAAAAGAACAGCCCAACCCCATAAAAGGGACATCTATAAAAAACATACCTAAAAGAGAAAAAAAGAGAAAGAATGAAACCTAGTCTTTAGGGTAAAGGTTAACAACTGAACTGTCATTTAGAGTTGATGATTTGCTTTCCCCTAAGCTTAGAGCTTTCGGGGAATTAGTTTATGATCCTAGGCAGCTTTCTCAGTAGGGGGCAGGGTGCCCAGTTAGCCCTAATTATTACATTTTGTTTCACATTCCCACTTAAACAGCTAACCTTTTCTTTCTAATGGGTCTGGACTCTGGCAGCCACAGCTTGAACTGACTGAGCTGTTCTTTCTCTAAATGGCCTTTTGTGTGTGGATAATGACCCCACTCTCTTGAATAGGGTTTTTCTCTACTTACTGTAGCTAAATGCACCATTGGAAAAAATAAAGCAAAGAGAAATTGCAGTAAAATGGTACATAATGGGGTGCAGGGTAGGCTTGGCTCTCAGACTTTCACACTTTCCTTCTTCTAAAGTTTCATACAGAATAATATGAAACCTCACAGTTGGGGGTAGGGGTAGCTGTGGTAGATGCACCCTGTGGGATTTGGCCTTGTTCTAGGCTATGATTTGAGAAGACAAGTTGCCACTGAGTGGAGGGGTGCCTGGGTCTTCTCAGTAGAAATGATGCTCTGCTTCTTGGTGCAGCTTATGGAGGCAGAGGCTGCCTCAGGATAAGTGCTCAGAAATATGAATTTCTTCCTGGTCAACCACAGGCTTCTTAGGGACGCTGCTCATTCTTGTCCCTGTGTTAGTTACAGTTCTGTGAAGGCTGAATGTACCTTGTCTATGACATGGGGAGCCTTGTGGAACCGATGAATGAACACCCACTGATGCACCACGATTTAGAATTATAAAAACTGAATGTCCTGTAAGAGGATGAATAATGGTTATCAAAGTTCACAAAACTTTACCGCAGATTTTGAACCATCTATTTTACATTTAAAATTAATTAAAGGGTATCTGAATCTCTTTGTAGTCCCAGTACAGTTTATTAACTGAAGGTAACTTAAAATCACAGTAAAACAATTTTAAGGTGTAAAGACTGTGTTACTGGAGCTTCCCTACTTGTACTGAGTCATTTTCCTCTTCTTCATTGCTTTGCTTACCCTCCTCTTATATGTAAAAAGCACTTTATAAATTACTAGGTGTTCTATAAATACCAGGCAGTATGATATAATCACTCCTCTTCTCTTCTGTACCTAATTCTCCCCATTACGGCCTTATTTACTTGGTACTTACAAATTCTGATCAATCCCTTTCTCCCACCTCATCCCTTAGGTATGTTAATGGCTTCATTTAATAAATAATAACCCATAATGGGTTAATAAAGGGCAGTTAGGAATGCTAGGGTATAACCCTTTGAAGATCTGTAAGATGCTTCCCTGTGGTGATTCATCCACTCCCACTTCTAAGTGCCTTAGGTACCTCATCTGAGAGGGGGTAATAATAATAATGCATCTCTTCTTTACTCAAGCTGGTGAAGAGATAAGTATGGCATGTGTATGTATGTTTAATATTTTTAAACATGGTCTCTGCATAAGCAAGAGGTCAAGAGAAAAGACTGAAACATGGACAGAAGAAAACTAAGGAGATTGCTTCCTACCCAGTGACTAGTTTTGGGAGGAGTGACAAATATTAGCAGTACAATGTCTATTAATTGAACATGATCATTTTTGTTTCATCACAAGAACTTCTAAATAGGTTTTAAGCATTTTACACTTCTATAAAATACTATCTGTCTTAAAAATCCAATGAAGTTTAGAGAAAATTCAGATAATCAAACTCATTCTGTATGAAGGTGTAGGATAGCCATTTATGTATATTCCTGGTCTTCCCAAAAAGTTTTGAGGCAAGTATAACCTTTCACAATAGCTTTAGGCTACAGCTGCTGAAGAGTAGAATGGCCCCAAGGAGAAGTATTCATTGGTTTATAAACCTTGACTTCACACATGGACTAAATGCCTTTTGATACTATTGAATTTGCAATTTACTGGTAGATGTGACCAAGTCTTTATAATCCATGTGAGAAACTGAAAAGACGACTAAAATTTCTAATACTGGGAAGGCTTATATGTTTTAGACTTAGAGCAACACTTCTCTTAATTGCTCTTTGTAGGGCTATACATGTGTCATCATGAGTGAAATCATTTGCTAGTCACCTGGATCAGTACAGAGACGCTTGAGACACCTTCAGAGTAGATGCTAAACAGTGATGGCTAAAGTAAAGGAAGGTCATATATTAGGGTAGAACAATTCTGATTAGATCATGGCTAATGAAACAGTGACATTCTAGATCACTTTGCCCTACATGTCACATTCACCCATCCACATATTTCCCACATCTTTATTGAGCATTTCTGATTTGCTAGCTATGGTATTAGGGTCCAGGGATACAGAAGGTAAATAAAGCAGGATTATCATTGTCCTCAGAAGGTCACAACTACTGGAAGAAATAGGAATATAAATAACAAAATAACAGGTCTCATTTATTTATCCCAAGTGAGTTCCTGCTACTGTTCTCAGTGTTTTGCCTGCACTCCCTCAGTTAATCTCACAACACTATATGGGATAAGTATTATCTTCCCTTTTCTACAGATAATTGAACTAAGGCACAGAGATTTTCATATTTGTGCATGATCACACAGTAGTAAGCGATGAAGCCAGATTCAGCTCAGACTTCATACTCTTTCCCACTGTGTCTGAAACCGTACTCTTAAAGAAAGGTATAGAAATGGTCCCAGTGAGATCAGTAATCCCAAGGAAGAAACTAGCACTATTTTTAAAACTTTATTTTATTCCTATCTCCCAAAAATAACTTTCTTTGAGGGTTTGGTAAATTTCCTTTCATGTTTCTATGTAATTGGTTTTGCTCTGTTAGGTTTTTTAAACATAAATGTAATTGTATTGTATATACAATCTTTAACATGTAATTCTGAAGTGTGTAGGCCTTGAATATTATTAGTAATGACAGGAAGTCCTTGAAATCATTTCTTAAGGGCTTACATAGCCCAAGAGATGCATTTTTAAGGTACATTTCAAAAGCTTAATTCACTGGGAAAGAAGTTATCTGCTTGTCTAATGTGTATCTATACTAATAAAAGGGTAAAAGGGTAATATGTTAACTAGACGGGGAGACCTTCTGGATGTCCTTCTGGACAAAACCATGGTGGTGGGGCCAAGGCAGAAGTGGTTAGGGGCGAGCAGGCTGGTGGGGTGGGGGGAGCAGTTGGGAGCAAAAAGGCTGGCATGGAGTGCAGTTGGGGGCAATGAGACCAGCAGAGCAGGGGGGAAGTTGGGGGCAAGCAGGCTGGAAAGGGGAGCAGTCAGAGGCAATAAGGCCAGCAAGGTGGGGGACAGTTGGGGAAAAGCAGCATGGCAGGGGAGGCAGTTGGGGGTGATCAGGCCAGCCTGAGGGGGGCGATCCGGCAGGAGGAAGGTGAGCCGTTAGGAGCCAGAGGTCCTGGATAGTGAGAGGGATGTCTGACTGCTGGTTTAGGTCCAATCCCACAAGGATTAGGCCTAAACCAGCAGTCGGACATCCCCTGAGGGGTCCCAGATTGGAGAGGGTGCAGGCTGGGCTGAGGGACACTTCCCCACTCATGCACGAATTTTGTGCACTGGTCCACTAGTATTATAATAATAAGCAATTTATGTTTAAGAATCATCATGAAGGCTCACTTATATATTGAAATAACTAGAAGTCTCAAGAGTCAAAGTGATATTTAAATATATTTACATCTTCTTGTTATTTAACCTATGTGAGTTAAGTTGGTGCTCAGAATTGTAAATGAATTTACAATTTTAGAAATTTCCACAAGTATTCATAACAAGCTCAGTTAGAATATTGTTTCTTTTACAACAATGTTAAACGTTAGAAATGGGGGAGGAGCGATTGAAAAATCATAATTATATCCAGTCTTTCCATAAGGAGTATGTCTGTTTAAACTTTAATGACAATATAAACAGGAGTGTGCTGCACTCCATGGGCTACACCTCTCACCTATTAAGAAGGCATATGAAACTCTTGTTAGAAAAATAAGGAAGTGGGTGGGTGAGGGGAAGAAAATGTGCTTCAGACTTTTTAACTATAGCTACTGCTTTCATATCAGAAGCCAATTTTTACATTTGAAACCTCAACTGATCTAAGCAGATTTTTAGCTTGCCAACTAATGAGTTTGAAAATGAAGCCCTCTTGTTGTTGCTGGGTTTTCTTTCTGCTTCAGTTGTTTTTTTAAATAAAATGCTGAAATGCCAAGGAAGCAATTTGCAGAAATGCATTGGTAGCTAAATTGCAGCTCTCTGTATCCCATGTAGCTGGTCTTCATTGGTGTTACCTGAAGACTCTATAACATTTTAATATTATTTAAAGGCAGAAAACTCAATGCCTAAGGAAGACCTCTTAGCCTAGGTTGACAGAAGCAAAGTAAAATTGCTTGGTCATGAAGTCATAAAAAAGATTCTAGTCTTGCCCTAACTGATTTGGCCCAGTGGATAGAGCGCCGGTCTATAGATTGAAGGGTCCCAGGTTTGATAACGGTAAAGTGCATGTTCCTTGGTTTCGGGCACATCCCCAGTAGGGAGTGTTCAGGAAGCAGCTGAATCGATATTTCTCTCTCATCAATGTTTCTCTCTATCCCTCTCCTTCCTCTCTGTAAAAAAATCAATAAAATATATATATTTTTTTAAAATTCTAGTCTTTCAGTGTAATTGCCAAATTCACTAAAACCTTGCTATAACATAGATAAGTCTTCAATATAAGATAAATTTGCTTACATTAAATTCAAGTTAGGCTTTTTAAAAACAATAGTACTTGACTCAAGCACAGTACTTAGATTACCTCATGTGATCTTTATTAAAACCTTATAAAATAGCTACCATAATTTCCATCATTTCACAGATAAGGAAATTGAGGCACAGAGTTGTAAGTAACTAGCCCTTGTTTACAGTCAAGGAGTGGCAAGGCTGGAATGTGAACATAGATAAGCCGTAATGTTTGCCAATTCCTCATCTAGAATCTCCAGTGGCAGCTAATAGACTATCAATCCAATTGACAAGGGATTAATGGGCCAGGATATGTCTTTGGAGAGCAGGGAGTGAAGGAAGGCCTAGGGAAGTGAAGGCATGACATTTTTTAAACCAGCTTTCAGTTTCTGTTCACATTATGGGCTGGTGATGCTGCTTGCCCCCATTACCAGATCTGTTCTCCCGCCTTTTCCATAGTCACTCTCTGGCTTCCAGTTAGGTACAGCCAATGGGAGGCACTGCAGGAACATGGAGGGCCAAAAGAGAGAGACGTCAGTGTATTTCTTCCCCATGTCATCCCTACTTCAGTGCTTATCTCAGGTAATAATTGCATCTTTTCTGCTAAGCTCTTGCCCTTTCAGCCTTAGGGTACTATCAACCTCTTCTTGCTAGTCTCTGAGTTCTGCAACATCTCTTATTTCTACCTTTAAGTCATTCCTTCATTAAAGCCACACTTGCATTATTTGGGAGGAAATCTGTTTCCTGCTGAAACCTGACTGATAGACTGTCTTTCTAGTCTTATTCCACACCACTTCTACTTAAATCCATTCATTCATTGAACAAATATTCACTGAGCCAGTACATCAAGGTGAATCAGACAGACAACATCTTTGCTTTCTTAAAACTTAAAAATATCTAAGGCCTTCACATCCCTAGACTGTTTTTTATTTCCTACTCCCCACACATCTCTTTCCAATTGTAATTCTTTAAGCTCTTTTTGGAATATTTTTTTTCTTCAAAATTGCAAATTGAGCCCACCACCTGCTTCTATATAGCCCATGAGCTAAGGATAATTTCTAGATTCCTTCCTTCCTTTTTTTTAAGCCTTCCATTGACTTTTAGAGAGAAAAGAAGGGTGGAGGGCAAGGAGGAGGGATGGGGGGGAGAGAGAGAGAGAGAGAGAGAGAGAGAGAGAGAGAGAGAGAGAGAGAGAGAGATATCAGTCACTTCCTATACATGCCCCAACCAGAAACTGAATCTGCAACCTGGGTATGTGCCCTGACCTGGAATCAAACCAGGACCTCCTGGTGTATGGGAAGACACTCCAACCAACTGAGCAATCCAGCCAGGACAACTTTTACATTTTTAAATGGTTGAAGAAAATCAAAAGAAGGAACGTATTTTGTGACACATGCATGCAGGTTATGTGAAACTGAAATATCAGTGCCCATAATAAAGTTTTATTGAAAAATAGCTACACTCATCCATGCGGCTGCTTTAGCAATGCTTTGCAGAGTTGAGTAGTTGCAACGAAGATACAAAAGTTGAAAATATTTACTACCTGGCCCTTTATACAAGTTCGCTAACCCTTGGTATAGAATGAATGTGGTAAGTCTCATTTGTAGGCTTTACATTTGGCTGCTCAAGAGAGGATCTAGTCCCCTAAGACCTAGGTTTATTTTGAGTTTTATAAGGAGTAGACAAAGGTTTTACTCATTTAGGGATGTGGTCAACATCAGAGCAGGCTAAATCCAAGATGGGACCATCTCTATTAGGTACACAGTACATTTTGAATAAGCTTAGCCTGAAACAGGAAGTTCTCTCCAAGACATTATAATAACAACTTCCATTTATAGAATTCTTACTATATACCGCATACTTCATTGGAAACTCAGTTTAATCCTCAAAACCACCCAGAAAGGTATTTTCAAGATGTTATAATGGTGGGGAAATGAATTAAAATCAAAAGATGTGTTTAATCCAGTTAGAGAGTGAAGAAGAAATATAATGCAAAGAACTGGGTTTTCTGCCCACTTGACATGAGGTCTGGTCTTGTGGCTGATAAAAAGACTAACTTTATTTAGACCATGTTGAAACACCACCCAGCCACCAATGTAAGTGACACACTCAAGGGCCAGACTTAGCAGGCACCAGAGCCCTATTCCATGGGGTTGACCCCTGAACAGTTGATCCTCTGTGTTGGTTAAAGCCAGTCCTTGCAGCCAATCAATCTGAGGGTAAATCTTTCCCGTTGAGGTTCCAATGTACCCACACATGGTATGCAACTAGAGTGCCCACCTTGGGTGAATGGGAAAGCTGTACCACTGAACTGTACAGAATACCTACTATATAAGACCACTCTACCAAGCCCAGGAGACATAACAGCACTATATAATATATTGAAACAAACACAGAGAACCTTCAAATTGAGGAGACAAATATGTTCCAAATTAAAGAGCAGACAAGACTGTAGAAAAAGGACTAAACAAAATGGACAAAGCAATCTACTAGATGCAGAGTTTGAAACTGGTTATAAGGATGCTCAATGCTTAGGGGAAGAGTAAGTGAACTTAGTGAGAACTTCAACAAAGAGGCAGGAAACAAAAAAGAAATGACTAGTATTTTAACTAAAATGAAGAATACTTTACAGGGATCCATCTGTGGGATACATGAAGCAGAGGATCAAATCAGAAGCATGTAAGATAATGGAACATAAAACATCCAATCAGAATAACAAAAAGAAAAAAAGAATTTTGAAAATGAGGATAGTGTAAGGAGTCTCTGGAACAACTTAAGCATACCAATATTTGCATGGCCAGGATAGTGGAAGGAGAAGAGAGAGAGCAAGGAATTGAAAACCTATATGAAAAAACTGCTGTAAAAGTTCTTTTAACTGGTGATGGAAATAGATATATAAGTTAAAAATAAAATAAAACACAGAGAGTCCCAAACAATATGAACCCAAAGATGCCTACACAAAGACATATTATAATGCCAAAGGTTAAAGACAAAGAGAAAATCTTAAAAACAGTGAGAGAAAATCAGTTACTTATCTATAAAGGAGCTTCTATAAGACTATCAGTCGATTTCTTAACAGAAACTTTGCAGGCCATAAGGGATGGCAAGAAATGTTCAAAGTGATCTACAACCAAGATTAATGTACTCAGCAAAGCTCTTTTAGAATTGAAGGACAGATAAAGAGTTTCCCAGACTAGAAAAAGCTGAAGGAGTTCATCATCACCAAACCAGTATTAGAAGAAATGTTAAAGGGTCTTTTTTAAGAACAAAAATATGAATAATAAAATATCAATAAATACATATCTATCAATAATTACTTTAAATTAAAATAGGTTAAATCAAAAGACATCTGGAGTCTGAATAGATAACAAAACAAGATTCTTATATAAGCTATCTACGAGAGAGTCACTTCAGACTAAAAGATTCAAACTGTAAATAAAGGAATGGAAAAAGATATTTCACAAAAACAGAAACAAGCAAATAAAAGCTGGTGTAGCAATGCTTATACCAGACAAAATAGACTTTAAAACAAAAGTTTGTAATAAGAGACAAAGAAGGACCCAGCAATTCCAGTTCTGAGTATTTATCAGAAGAAACTCAAAACAGTAAATTGACAAGACATATACACTGAGTGGCCAGATTATTATGATCTCTGAATGCATAATAATCTGGCCACTCAGTGTATATCCTATATAATAAAAGGCTAATATGCAAATTGTCCCCTTGACCAGGAGTTAATTCAGCAGTCAGGTTGGCCAACTGCCCATGTCCCCTCCCCCTGGCCAGGCTGGCTGGACCCCACCCATGCATGAATTCATGCACTGGGCCTCTCTCTATATATACTGAGTGGCCAGATTATTATGCGTTCAGAGATCATAATAATCTGGCCAGTGTATGTTCATTGCAGCATGAAATTCTTGCACCGGGGGTTGGGGAGTGTCTTTCAGCCCAGCCTGCACCCTCTCCAATCTGGGACCCCTCAGGGGATGTCCAACTGCTGGTTTAGACCCAATCCCTCTGGGACATCCCTCTCACAATCTGGGACTGCTGGCTCCCAATTGCTCGCTGCCTGCCTGCCTGATTGCCCCTAACCGCTTTTGTCTGCCAGCCTGATCGACACCTAACTGCTCTCCTGTTGGCCCAATTGCCCCACCTGGCCTCCTCTGACAACCCGATCACCCCCCAACTACTCTCCCCTGCTGGCCTGGTCATCCCTAACTACCCTCCCTACTGCCTAATTGCCCACAACTGTTCTCCCCTGCTGGCCATCTTATGGTGGCCATCTTGTGTGGGATATGATGGTCAATTTGCATATTACCTCTTTATTAAATAGGATAGCCAATATATGGAAGCAATCTATGTGTCTATCAGTAGATGAATGGGTTAAGAATAAGTGGTACATATATATGTACAATGGAATATGACTCCATTATAAAAAAGAATAAAATCTTGCCATCTGCAACAACATTGATGGTGCTGAGTAAAATAAGTCACAAGAGAAAGAATAATGCCATATGATTTCACTTATATGAAGAATCTAAAAATAACAAAATAAATAAACAAGTAGAACAGAAACAGATGCATAGATACAGAGAATATTTTGACTATTGCCAGATGGGAGGGAAGTTGGGGAGTGGGGTGTGTGAAAAAGGTGAAGGATTTAAGAAATACAAATTGGTTGTTAGAGAATAGTCATGGGGTTATAAAGTACAGCATAGGAAATAGAGTCAATAATATTATAACAACTATGTATGGTGTCACATGGGTACTAGGTTTATTGAGATGATCACTTTGTAAGTTATATAGTACCTAATCACTGGGTTGTATTATTATATTAATAATATAATATTATTTCAGCTGTAATTGAAAAATAACAAATTATTTAAAGTAAAAAATAAAAGACCAATTTTATAGAGTTGTTACAAGGAATCTGTGACCTAATTTATGAAAAAACACCTGTTAGTCTCTGGCAAGTAGTGATTGCCCAATTAAGGTTGGTTATCTCCTTCCTCCTTTTTTTTAAACTATATTTCATATTTGTCAAAGTAGAGGAGGAATTAATAAAAATGGTAAAAAGGATAAGGGCTAGAGAGTGGCTATGGGGTAGACAGAAACAGGAGTTGAAACATTGCTTCTCTATAAATTATATTCATATTGTTTTCATTTTGAAACCTGAAAATATGTTAGCTATCAAAAATTAAATAAAAAAACTGTAAAGAGGATTAATTTGGGATCTATAAATTTTAGAGCTACCCTAATAGACAAACCTATCCAATTTATGATAGTGATTTTTGAAAAATATTGGTTTTATTTCATCTGTTCTTTTTAAAAAAATCTACTTTGGAATCAATATATTCCTTGATTTGAACACATAATAAGAATCCAAATTTCTTTGTTTTTACAAATAACTCCTATGGATAATAGCAATTCTTCAGCCAGTGGTTAATTTTTATTACTGAAAGTTAGCTTCCAAGAGGTTGCCATAGCTGATTTTCATATATTGTTCTATCTACTGTTGTTTCAATCCAGGAGCATTATTTGTGCAAACACATGTACTCTGTAGTAGGAAAAATACTATTTATCAATGTTATATGAAATTAACTAATGACATACTTAATTGTTGAAGCATTTCAATGGCTAGTGACCGTACAGAGAATCAAGTCCTAGCCTTTACACAGAAAGTACATGGCCCTCTGCGTCCTGGTTCCTGCCTTCTGCCCTTGCCATCTCCTGGCACCCTCTAACATCACTACCACTTGCAGGTCCTAGTGTTTCCATGCTGCTTCTTACCTAAGTTCCTGCTTAGTAAATATTTAATAAATTGGTGAATAAATGACCAATATTGATTTAATTTTCCAGAATGCTGACCCTTTCCTGTTAGAGAGGAACTAATTAGGCTAAATCACTTGACATGTATATACCCCATTCTTCTTAATAATTATCTACAGCTTTCTAAATGATCAAACTGGCTTTTTATACCACAGCTATCCTGGAATTAGTTAATAGGGATCAAGCCACATATAGGTAAGTTGGTGAAAACAAGTTTCTAGACCCACTAAGCCTGTGGCTTGGAAGGAACACTTTAGAAGACAGCACTTGAGAAGCACCAACAACACCTTTACCTCCACTCCCATGACTCCAGCAGAGTTCCTGGGGCTTCACTGTCCCTGTTCATACTGAAGAGCGGGACCCTGATCCCATTATTTCTGATGACCTCATAGATCAGACTCTGTCAGGATAATTTTCAAGGCTCTTTATCTACTGGTTCCAATTTACTCTTTTTGAACCACTTTTCCCAGGTCGGTCAGCATCAGGAAAACATGTGCTCTGTTCATTTCTACCATCAAGTTTTAAACCATATTCTTTCTATTAAAAAAAAAACAACCCAGGTGTGTTTGTATTTAAAGTGGCTTGTTTATGCCAATTAAAGTTTTATATGTCATAAAAGCTTAAAAACAACGCATGCCTTTCCCACAATCTTTCTTGGCACCTGTTGTTTATATCATAACATCTAATACTTGTCTCTATGTGCCCTAATTGCTCCCCAATTGCATTTTATTTAGGTATCTTGTCTCCTCAAATAGAAGGAATGTTCTTCTGAGACAGTTTGAGGTTGCCACTTCTTTATCATTTCTCATAATCCCTACCACAGAGCTAGTGGACTGCATAAGTGATCTAAGGATGCCGGTTAAATGGAACTTCCAGAGAGCATTTCAAATTCAGAGGAAGGAAATGAATAGAATGAGTACATAATATCTGCCATGATAGGTGCTCATTCTTTGTTATCTAGTATAATCTTCACAAAATGCTGCCACATACATATTAGCAGCTTTATCATTTAGAGATGAGGCAATAGATGTTCACAAATATTTAGTGACTTACCCAACCTCATACAGCTAGCATGTGGCAGCACTGGAATTTGAAAACACATCTGCTTGAAGTCAAAGGTTTTTGTTCTTTTTTTTTTTCCCATTCAGTATTTTACTGGTACGTAGTTAACTGTGGGAACAAGATGGAAGACTAAAATGTTATTATGCATTCTTAGTGGGTAAGTTAATTTAAAACATTTATTTTTGCCTATAAAAAAGTATTTTACCTTTCTTTTAAAATAAAATTAAAATTACATAGGGGACAGCTTTTTTTTATCAAATAGAATATGGAAACAACCAGGAATCACTAGGGAAATGAAGTTAATTATTAGAGAAACAACGCCATGCCCATCTTAGTTAACTAACTAGAAATCCCAAATTTAGACCAACTTCACATTCCCCAATTTCTTAGAGAGACAGCAAGAAGATTAAGTTATAGTTTTTGCTGCCAGGTCTTTTCAAAACCCAGTTTTTTCTCCCTCCCTTCCTTCCTCCCTCCCTCCCTCCCTCCCTCCCTCCCTCCCTCTCCCCCTCTCTCTCATTTAACTTTAAAAGACAAACTAAAAAGTAGTTTAATTTCTAGTGCTTTCCACAGTAAAACCCAGGTCCACAATGCCAGGGAGGCAAAATGGCCACAGCAACAAAATTTTTTTTCCTGAAACCCAGATCCTCTTTCCATTTTTAAACCTCAACCACATTACCCACTCTGCCTGTCCTTGGGCCCCTTACCTACCCTGGAAACAGAGATCATGTTATCTCTTTTTTTCTCTGTTAGGCTTTTTTCTTTCTCTTTAGGTCCTCAGGGAATGGGAGACTCCATGCCCTGTAGTGGGTGTGCTGGAGGGAAGCAAACTGTGTCTCCAGGCAGGATGGTATGTGGGTGTACAGCCTGCCTCACAGAAGGGCAACTCCCTCTGAGAAGCTTTCAAGCCCCTCTATGAGATGACTACAGAAAAATACATTTTATTAACATCTCGGCCTCCAGGGGTTCCGTCCGCCTTTCCTTCCAGTGAGATCTGGGAAACCACATGATAAGTCAGACTCCTGGAAGTCCTCTGGCTGACAGATATCATTCTGAGGCTGGATAAGAAGAGGAAGGGAAAAGATTGAGAGGGAGGGAAGGGGCTTTTTGGAGGTTGATGCTTTCCTTATTTAGAAAACCCATTTCCCTTGATTCTGACCCCAGGCTTGTTTTAATTTTAAGTTATCAATTTGAAATAGCTAATCAGTTGCCCCAGGCATACACACATTGCCAATACTGCAAACTACCTGCCCCTTTCTAATCAATCCCAATGTGATAATGATTTATATGCATATGCACTTAGCCTGGGAAGCCCAGGCACTTTCTACAGGATGGTTTGCTGAGCTTATTCAGTAGAACTGTCTGATTTATACTAACAGCTGAGAAGCCCATAGAGGATTACAACATTTTCATGATTAAACAAGAGAGTGAATATACACTTTAAAATAAACACACACACATACCCTCCAAACTCTAGGAAGAGATTTCAAAAAGCTTATTTTCCCATTTATTTGGACAAGTGTTATTTTGTTTTGAATGTTTGCCATTCTCAATCAGGTACTAGCGGAAATGTCCTAGGAGCCAAAAGGAGAAGTAAGGTTTACATAGCGTGAGCTTTCATTGCCGCTCTGATACCAAATATTTACTGGGAAGCAGGATGGCTTTGTTCATTTAAATGAGAATTATTTGGTTTGGCTTAATGAAGCAAGAATTAACTGTTAGCTGTATCACTTAACCCACTGCTGTGTGATGTATCTGTCTTTATTAAGGAAATCTACTACATGCTTGGCAGGTCATAGCAACACTATTCTTTTGAGGGAATTGGTGAGAAAGAAGACCGTGGATTCTAATCAAAATGACAGCAGGAATTTGAGCAGAATGCAACAGTCTGCACTGAGACGTTACCGCCACCCCAATTAGAGTCTGTGTCTTGTCTTCTACCCTAATGGCCAATCAAATACCCACTGACCTTGCAAAGCAGTGAATGGCCACCCCCTTAGGTCCAACTCTGAGGGTTCCTTTTTCATAATGGGGTATTCTCTCAAGAGAAAGCACAACTCCAGCGTCATTAAGTGCCGAACCCAGCATAGCAGTTTCCCTTGGAGTTCTGCCATTGGAGTCAACTGCGATGATGACCCAACTGAGATTAGGAACTATCCGAGGGAACATCATAATTCTAGAGGGCATGGTGGCAAAGAGACTGGTTTACACTTACTTGAATTTGACTTATCTTTCCCAAACTAGGGTGTATTCAATATCATAATTAAAATATACTCAGCATTCAAATGAGTAGATTTATGAGGCAAAATATTTTTATTATTGGAGTCAATATAGTATTAGAGAGATGGAGTCATGAAAAAAGACAGTATGGGAAACAAGAGAAGAAATTAAAGATTAATTTTTCAACTAAAAATTCTTCTTTACAGTAATGCTATTTTATTTTAGTGCCTGCCTCCCAAATATCTCAATATACTTTACCAAAAATATCCTTTGATTGTGTCTTAGTTTCTAAATTTTGTAATTTCAAACATAGCCTTTTATCAGTAATAAAAGAGAACACTTCAAATTTTTTTTTATAGTATGTCCTTGAAACATGATATTGGTAGAATTATTTTTGTCCCTTTTTATAGATCCTTATTGCTATTTTCTAACCTAATATTTGAAGAGAAAAAGAAACCCTGTATAGCATAGAATAAATAGGAACATGAACTTTTTCAGGCTACATTTTCTTTATAGAATATTTTTCAATTAATTATTGAAAACATGGAAACAGAAGCAGAGGAATATTGAATTAACTTGTATTACGTGCCACTAAGGTTGTCAGTTTAGCAAGTGAATTGGTTGGACCTCAGATCAAAGACTTACCCAATACTATTTGGGTAGTTATAGTTTAAGCAATGATTTGGTGAAGACATATCTGCAGAACACAGATACCTTGGGAAGAAGTATGTATCGATAATTCACACCCTGCCCCCCCTCCCCCCCAATTCTGAACCAATCCCTGTAAGAGTTGCTAAGGGAACTGTGCATGTTCCTTAAAGATTCCCTGTAATTCTTCTGGCTCAAGACTTCCCTCTCTTTGTTATTACAGTCATATCCTAACTGAGATAATTCCATCCTTATGTTCCTGTGACCCATCAAAATGGATGTCACAGTACTTTTCTCACAGGAGATGGTTTCTGTGAAGAAGTGATGCACAGATACTTGGATTGTTACATGCACAAGAATCCCACTGGGTTTTACAAATGCTCCAAATTTATAGTTGCTAGTTGTAGGCTGTGTGAATATATAGGAGACTGTCAATCAAAAATGGGGCTTAACATTTACTGTGACTTTTGCTATTGAAACATAATTCTTTTTTCCCCTCTGCTGTAAGTCAGAAATGGAGTGGAACAAGTTAATTAAAATACTGGTGACTTAATGCTTTTCAGCCACTGAGAGTTTCCAGGTAGCCCTTCTCTGGTGCATTCTTTATCATTGTGAAGTTCATCAGGAGTCAATAGAGAGTCTTTAAAAAACAAAACAATTTTTTCTAAGCATTATCTGGCCTCTTTGTTTTAAAAATCTGAAGGCACAATTTTATAGACCATGATACCATGGAAGTGTGGGAAGCCATCCTATTTTATAAGCACATTGCTAGATAGTAGCTTTACTGGCAGGCATCAGCTTATCCATCAATGCCCAGCTATTGAAGCATCAGCCCACCAGCATTCAGCTGAATCCTGAGGAATAAATAACAACAAACTCTTTTATAATCTTTTTTGGGTTATTTTTGGCCCTTGATGTCTTAGATACAGAAATGTGTGGGAAGAGATTTATTTGTACATTGAACTCTTTGCTCTGTGTGGGATTATTTGAAATAAAACTGAAGTATTTTACTATACAAGGACTGAGAATATAATCATGGAATGTTCCTCTTCTAGAAGTTGCTAACGTGGCAGCCCATAGGCCACATCCAGCCTGCAGACATGCTTTTTTGTGGTCTATATGTTTATTTGCTTTTAAATCCTCACCGGAGGATATGTTTTCATTGACTTTTTAGAGAGAGGGGGAGAGTGTGTGTCAGAGAGAAACATCAGTTGGTTGCCCTCTGTACGCACCCCAACCAGAGATCAAATACACAACCTTTTGATATATGGGATGATGCTGCAACCAACTGAGCCATCTAGCCAGAGCTCTGTATGTTTTTTATTAATTGACTTAGGAGCCATTTTGTGTGAATTGGAAATTTACATAGAAATGAATTTGAGTTTTTTAAAAAATCTGTCAACATTGGGTATGCACTACTCCTAGGTAGGAGCTAAGTAGCAACTGTCCCCCTTCAAATAGGCATTGGCTCTCTAGTTTGCCATAGTTCTCCACAAAACACAAATCAAATCCTACTATAGGTTTATCAAAGATGTTGCTTTTGTGGTAACTGCTCATAACAAAGAACTTTTTGATATCATAATCTCTATTAGTCATAAGAGAGAAACTATGATATATGCTTGTTTGAGTTCCTTAAGTAATTTCCTTTCCAAGAAGATGAACCATCATTAAATAAACACCTATTTACCCTCTCTCTTGTGGTTATCACAACTCAATCAAGTAGGTGTTTTACAGAAAAGGAAAGTGGAGCTCAGAGAGACTAACTTGCTAAGATCTCACAGCTCTTAATTGGCAAAACTAAATTGCATTTCCAGGCTTGCTTGATTTCAAAGCCCAGACTCCTCCACAAGGCATTCTGAAGATTCAGATGACTCCATACCAGATCTCATTCCTCTTTCCACATCCCTGTCTACAGTAAGGAGTTGAGTAAGAGAGGTGGAAGAGGAAAAGGGAATTTTCTTTTCTCAATTGCTACATCATTTCCTTCTTAGAACTACAATATATTACCTATTTTGTGTGTGTGTTTTTTTTTTAATTCTTCAAGACAAGTTGTAAAAAGTAACCTATGTGTGGCTCTTATAGGCTACTATAAAGTGGGTACCCACATGGTTTTTATTTTTTCATTGGCCATGTATACTCACCGCTCAATTGTTGCACAGCTGTACAGAGCTCAAATTGCAATAAAAGTGGTTTAGTGCAAACTGTACATACATAATGATTTTTTATTTCTCCCCTAGGCTTTGCAAGTCTCTATTAATTACCTGCCTGTAGACTAGGAATTCTTTGCCAGATCTCTTCATTTACTGAGGTGTTTCTGAAGCAGCATTTTCAGAGCAGTTTCTTCAGAAGTGGAAACTGACCCCAAGCCCTCATGCTGGGCAGGTCAGTGCAATTAGTAAAGTTGACATAAAAAACTACTCCAGTCTGGCTGGCATGGCTCAGTAGTTGAGTGTTAACCTATGAACCAGGAGATCATGGTATGATTCCCGGTCAGGACATATACCAGGGTTGTGGTCTCGATCCCCAGAGTTGGGCATGCCAGAGGCAACCAATCAATGATTCTCTCTCATCATTGATGTTTCTATCTCTCTCTCCCTCTCCCTTTCTCTCTAAAATCAATAAAAATATTATTTTTTAAAGAAAAGGCATTCTGTCCCCATCTGTGAGGAAAGTTGTAAAAATGGCAATAAGAACACTATATGGGCCAGATCTGGGGGAAATAACAGTTGAGTTGAGCTGATTTCCTGGCTGAAGGGGAGCTCTTCCTTCAATCCCTGTTTGCCCCAACACACCTCTACAACCTTCCTGATACCTTCATTCATAGTCTTCCCTTCATTCCACTATCCATCCAAGTCACTTCTGAGCACCCATGTAAAATGATGCTTCTCTATCCCTCCCTATCCCCTTACCTGCTTTAATCTTTTCTTTTTATACTTATCACTGCCACATTATGTTATATATTCCATTTTTTATATATTACTTATCTCTACCACCTACATGTAAGCTCTCTGAACACAGAATGTGGTCTGTTATGTTCACTGCTATACACCTACCACCTTGTGCATGGCATATTGTAGGAACTCAATAAATATAAGAAATTGAATTTCCATTATATCATTAGGATCTAACGATAAATAAGACCTGGTTTTGACCTCGAAAGCATTCATAGATTTTTTTTTTTAGAGAGACAGGTATAAACATAAATGCAACTCATACGTGGAGAACTTGACTTGTATTCACGACTTCAGCAAAAGTGATTTTACTTGTTAGCTGTTGTACTCCTGGGTGTGATGGTTAATTTTATTTGTCAACTAGCCTGGGCCATGGAATACACAGATATTTGGTTAAATACTATTCTCAATGTGCCTGTGAGGGTATTTCTGGATGAAGTTAACATTTGAATCAGTAGACCAAATAAAGTACATTGTGCCCCCTAATGTGGGTGGGCCTCACCTAATCAATCATAGGCCTGAATAAAACAAAAAGGTTGATACCACCACCACCACTGCTGCCATAGCGCCCTCCCAACCCCTAGAAGTAAGAGGGAACTTCTTCTGCCTAACTGCTTTGACATTGGTCTTCTCCATCCCTCAGACTTAGAACTAAACATCAGCTTTTCTTGGATCTCAGGTCTGCCAGCTTCGGACTGGAGCTTCACCATTAGCTCTTAGGCCTTTGATTGGAACTGTACATTGGCTTCCTGAGTCTCTAGCTTGGCAACTTTAGATCTTGGGACTTCTCAGATTTGAGCAAGTTCCTACTAATAACATATGCACATGTTACTATGAAACAAGAGGGGATTATAAATATTTTATTTATATTATATGTTATATGTTGTATATTATATATAGGCCTATGTAGTATAGATAAATAACATTAATGTTATAATATATAATTATATATAACATGTAGTATCTCTATATATGATATCTAGCTAATATACATATGATTTCTTATTGGTTCTGTTTATCTGGAGAAGCTTAATGCAGTGTACCAGTCACACAAACTTTTGAAAGTGTCATGTTCTGTTTGTCCTAGAAGCAGATGTCAAATAGAATCAAATGTGCAAGGGTTCTACTGAGGGAAGTGTCTGTGAAGGATAAGGGAGGAAGGGGAAAGGAGCAGGAATAGGTAGGAGGAGCTTTTAGTCCGGGATGCAAGCCTGAGTCCTATAAAAGGGAAGAGGGAAGGGTTGAGTAGGAAGATATTCAGACCACAGGACAGTTCTGAGAAAGTTTTGGCCATACTAACGGAGAGTCCCCAAGCCATAGTGCCCATTTGAGGAATTCCCCTTGAGACAGGAATGGCCCTGCTCTGGTCCACCCAGAGTACTAAGTTATTGGCTGGGAATAGCCCCAGGGAAGTGTGGACTGGAGTGAATGCTGCAGCAGATGCAAAGCACAGCAGCTGGAGGCTGTAAACAAACTATGCTCCTCAATAGGGTACCTTCATGATCTTCTCTTCTAGAGTACTCTTCTGTGGCTAGGGGTGGGCTTTCACAAGTTTTGGTAATCATAGAGTATGTGGGAAGGACAATATGATTTTAAGGAGGTATCCTAAGGACTTACCTGAGAGCATATGGTCTTACTTAGTCTATTTACTAAAGCCAATCTGAAGTTGTCTCTTCCCTAGAGCAGGAATGGGCAGGGCTGCAGAAGGATGGTGGTGGCAATCCAGGGAAAGGGGATATGGAAGATGGACTATGTGTCAACTCTGCCAAAGCCAGCAGCACAAGAACAGTAGCCACCTGCCATCCCAAGCGATAGGAAGGGGCTGGTTTTTGAAACCAATAATACATCAATCCATGGACCAGCTTTGGTACCCACACTCTACTGACAGACCTTGGCTGAGACTTTGAGGATCTGGATACATTTCAATAGAACTGGGAGGAATGTGGCAGAGATGAGTTTTCCTTAGTTGGAACAGATAAATCTCCCACAAGTGGGCAGAAAATGATCGTAGGCCACCTGTTCTTCTGGCAAACCAAATAGTGCTTGTTTTGTTAAATGATTATAAATCAGGTTCTCTCTTTTATTTCTCCTTTAGGATCAAAATTTATTAGCAACCCAGAAGATTTATGTGGGCTGGGCTTCCCCTGTAAGCATTTCATTTCTTTAGTTAGTGTATTTGCCCATCTCTACAAATTAAGAGAACTGCTGCTAAAAGCTTATAAAAGAAACAATCTTGTCAATTAATTTTGATGGAGTCATAGTGATAAAACATTAGTGCTAGGCAGGAATTGGAAATCCTTTATTGTTACTTAAAGGGAAATTGAAACCCAGAAAAATGAGTGGTTGCCCAAGGTTGCCTGGCTGACAAATGGCAGGAAGCAGGCTGGAACCCAAGCTTTAGTTTTTAGGCCACAGCTCTGCCCATCATGACAGCCTAGCTTTCTTTTCTGAATGTACCCTCCTTTTAATTTTTACATACTTCAAGTTAAACACATATTTGATTAGACCAATATTTTTAAAAAATATATATTTTTATTGATTTTTTTACCCAGAGGAAGGGAGAGGGACAGAGAGCTAGAAACATCGATGAGAGACATCAATCAGCTGCCTTTTACACGCCCCCTACTGGGGATGTGCCCGCAACCAAGGTACATGCCCTTGACTGGAATCGAACCTGGGACATTTCACTCTGCAGACCGAAGCTCTATCCACAGAGCCAAACCGGTTTTGGCCATTTTTTTTTTTATCACACCTTCTTTAGGAAATCACATTTTTCTCTGGCCAAGGGTTTTGCAACCTAACTTAATTTTAGAAAAAAAATACAAAGAACAAAAAGCAGTGCTATACCTCAGGAGCTTATATGAATGCCATGCCATGAAAACAATGGCCAAAGCATAACATAAATCCTATGAAAGGAAAAGTAGGTCCCCCAATCACCCAGCCTTGTCACTGATAGAGCCAACACTTGTTTACTCATGTGTAAGATTCTGGCAGCTGTTAGCCCCGAGACTTTGAAACTTCTTTGAGCTGGAAAGAGCCTTGAAGATTATCTATGAGGAAACAAAGCACTAGAAAAAGCAAGTTAGGATTGGAACCCACACCTTCCAACTCTTACCCAGGTAATTGTTTACTACAAAATGCATTGACAGGTGCAGATGAGACTTTTAAGACAAACAAGTGCAAATGAGGAAGTCATATCAAGAGTCAAGACACATCGGCAATGATAATCACTATTGCTTCTTACTTATGTTACAGGCACTGTTCTAAGTGCTTTCCATGGATGGAGTATTTCTCTCATTAGACTATGAGTCAGCCTCACCAGGTTAGGTCCCAGCAACAACCTACAAAGGCTCAGTGGCTTACTACAGAGAGTTATTTCTCCTGTGTTGTATGATGGCTGAGGCTCTGCTCCACATGGCTTCTTTGTTGCAGGATCTGGCATGAAAGCCCTATTTGAGATATATCAATCTTGAAGCAGGAGGAAAAGGGCATAATGGCCCTGAAGGCCTCTGCTCACTTCCATTACTACTTCCACTCAAATTCCACAGGATAAAACAAATCATGTGGCCAAGCCTGATGCCAATGAAAGGAGCACAGCAAGTCATGTGACAGTGGGAATATAGTGGTATATGAAAGGCAACAAAATATTTAAAATAATATTGCAATCTACCACACTGGGAATCTCCACTATACATTAGCTTTTTTAAAACATTTACAAAAAAAACTATGAAGTAGGGAAAAATATCATCTGATGTCCAAAGTTGTAACATTTAAGAGACAGAGCTGGTAGGTGAATCCAAGCAGTATGGCTCTAGAGACCACACTTAATTAATAGACTATAATCGATACGTTGCTTTTCATACTGTGCTGCCTTTATTTTGATAACCCTCTGACACAATTCACCTCTGAGAGAGAACATCTGTGAGCATGACACGATACAAAGCGGTAGGCAAAGTGTGGTTACCAAGATAAACCAGAAATAGATTATTGGCCCTGCTCTCAGAAGCCTAGTCAGAAGATATATATCTAATATGCATGGAATAAACTGATAAATCCTAAATATATATGCACTACCATTAGAGTGCTGTGGGAAAGTAATAGATATCTTTTGAGAAGGGAGGCCTAGACCTGGGTGGGACAGGTTGGAAATGAAGATGTACAGATGGAATGGAAGGAGAAGAATGCATGAAGACAGGGCCTGAGGGCCTGAGGTGGAGCAGCGGGGCATTAGTTCAAGGCATGCACACATTCAGCAGGGGCCCAAGAAGAGCTTAGGCTTGTCTCAGGGATACATACACTGATAAGAATAACAAGGATCTTTGTCATTCTAGTTCAAATGGGTGTTCGATACTGGGTCACACTGCCTATAGCGACTAGGAATGAATTTTTTTATAACTCCTGTAATTATCTTTGAATAGCTCTATTATATTACATTGTGTTTAATAAATATTAAAAGCATTAAATTGATAAACATTACCTTCTAAAATACATCAAATATTTGAAAATCCTGTTTTGACTTTTCTTCATATTTCAAAAGTACACCTGCAGCTTCAAAAAGTGAAAGCACATTTCATGTCTTTCAACATCCAAACAGGCCCTTCAGCAAAACATAGTGCATACATAGTACCCTGACTTGGGCTGGGAATATTGTTTTTATTCATTTATTCATTCAACCTACAAATATTAAAGAGCACCTACTATAAACAGGACATTATTCTAGGTGTTGAGGGTGCAGAAATGAACAAGAGGCACATGTTCTGCCTGCATGGATTGTGCATTGTGCTGAGTGTGCAAAGAGAAGTAGTGAAAACCAAAGAGCTAAATTGCACATTTATAAAGGAAGTGAACCATTATTATTGAGCTGACTAGGATAATTGCTCTTCTGCAAAATGGAGGGAGTCATTGAAGGGCTTCTGCACAGAAGACATGATGAGAATTGTCTTTGGGTAACCGGACAGTATTGTTTTTATGTGTGTATGTGTATGTGGGGGGGGGGAGGTGAACTAGAAAGGAATTTGAGTAGAAGAAGTGGCATTCAGATGTCCAACAGATGGAAAAGCAGTCCTGAACCAGGGTAGTCAGAGGAATGGAAAGCATAAACAAGATGGGAAAGATTCCCACAAGGTGGAATAGGAGAGGAATTCCTGGTCATGGGGCTAGGGGACCAAGACAGAAGAATCAAATTTCCTGTATTTTGCAGGCTACTCTCTGGCAAGGGCAAGGTGCTTTAGCCAAGAGTGGGATTTGGATCAGATGGCCCTAGCTTCACAGTCTGGTCTGACACCAGCTGTGAAACTTTTGGTAGGTTGCTTAACCTTTCTGAGCTTTGATGGCCCTATCTGTAAAAGTGAAATATAACCCCTAACTTGCAGGATTAAAAAAATATATATGGTGCACCGGATACAGATTAAGCTTTCAATAATTTTTGTTATGATTTAATGGAGGATGAAGTGGCCTGGGGCATACACATGAAATAAGTGTAGGTCATCCAAAAACAGGTGTTGAGTGGACAGTCACAAAGATGATAGCCTTAGATGAGCCTCTACATAATAACAATGTATTAACATTTATTTTTGATCATTTATTGTGTGAATTGTTTGATGAACTCTAGTTCAATTATTCCTCACAGCAAGTCTGTGAGGAAAATATGGTTGTCATCATGATTTTATAAAGGAACAAACTGAGACTTAGTTAGCTGAACTTAAATCAAGACACACAATTAATGAGAGGCATAATTTGAATTCAGGCCCCCTTGCCTCCCAAGCCCATACTCCTTTATTTTCAACTAGAAGCCCAGTGCACAAAATTTGTGCATGGGAGGGGGGTTGTCCCTCAGCCCAGCCTGCACCCTCTCCAATCTGAGACCCCTTGAGGGTCGAGGGATGTCCGACTGCCAGTTTAGGCCCAATCTCTCACAATCCAGGACGAACCCCAGCTGTGAAACAAGGCAGGCTGCTGCTGCCAACCTTGGGTCTTTTTTTGATAGCTTTGTGGCTCTCTGACCCAGCTGCTGCCTGTTTGATAGGTTTTAGGCTGAGAAAGGACAGGCCATTCATATGCAAAAGCCACTGCACATAGCTTTGGTGGGGTTGTAAATTGGGTGGGGCAAGGTCTCAGGGAATCACCAGGGTGGAACAACCAGCAATGGCTGCCAGTCAGCCCTGCTCAAGAGAGGTCCCAGCTCAGGAACAATGACTGCTGCGAGCACCTCCTTCTGAAAGAAAGCCACCTTCTAATTCCTGCCCCAATGCCAGAGAGTCCAATTTCTCCTGAATGTGTCTGGGTCCCCCCAAGTCTCGCACAGAACTGGACTTCAGAGCAAGTGGGAGCTTGTCTCTCCCTTCTGATTAGAAAAGCAATGCACCTGAATGCTAGCCTTCCGTGCCTCCCCACCCGCTTACCAGTCTCAATGCGCTTTCTTCTTTACTTTTCTGGTTGTAGTACTTCCACTCAGCCAGCTTCCCCATGGTTCTGGATGATAGTTGTTCTGTCTTTTAGTTGTAATTTTGATGTGGTTGTGAGAGGCAGCATGTATAGGTGTTTACCTATGCTGCCAACTTGGTTCTCTCACCACAGCTTTTTTTATTCACTGGTCTATTGCAAATAAAGCTGCGTTGAACATGGGGTGCATATAGTCTTTCAAATTAGTGTTTTCGATTTCTCTGGCTACATTCCCAGAAATGGAATCACTGGATCATAAGGCAGTTCCATTTTTAATATTTTAAAAATATTTTTTTATTGATTTCAGAGAGGAAGGGAGAATGAGAGAGAGATAGAAATATCAATGATGAAAGAGAATCATGGATCAGCTGCCTCCTGCATGCCCCCTATTGAGGATCAGGCCGGAAACCTGGGCATGTGCCCTGACCCAGAGTTCAACTGTGGCCTCCTGGTTCATAGGTCAACACTCAACCACTGAATCACTCCTGCCAGACCATTTTTAATTTTTTAAGGAACTTTCATACTGTTTTCCATAGTCAAAGATTACACTCTTAAACATTCAAGGTTGGTTAATAGCAAACTTGGAGGTGGCATTTACAGTCAAGCATTGCATAACAGCATTTTGGTCAGAGACAGACCACATGATGGTGATCCCACAGGATTATAATGGACCTGAAAAATTCCTGTCACCTAATGATGTCATATCCATCTTAACATGGTAGCGGGTCACATTGCTCACGTGTTTGTTGTGATGCTGGTATAACATACCTGTTGCACTGCCAGTCATATAAAAGTATAGCACATACAATTTGTACAGTTCATCATACTCGATAATGGTAACAAATGACTATTATTGATTTACGTACTTACTATACTATACTTTTTATCATTATTTTAGTGTGCTCTTTCTACTTAAATAAAAATAGTTTGCTGGGTTATGCTGGGAACAGCCTCATATATGTTGTGTTTCCCACGTATCTTGATAGCATCGTTTTCTCTTATAATTGATTTAATATCTTGTTGTTATTATACAGTAACATGCTGTACAGGCTGGTAGCCTAGGAACAATAGAGTAGACCAGTGGTGGGCAGAAATGGTCGGGCCGGAGTAACTCATTAGTCAACAGAGCATGTGGCTCGTGAGCCGCAGTTTGCCAACCATTGGGCTAGACCAAATAGCCTACATGTGCAGTAGGCTATCCCATCTAGATCTATGTAAGTACAGTCCGGTGTTGAAACAAAAATGAAATCTCCTAACAATGCATTTCTTAGAACACATCCCTGTCATTAGCGAGCCAATGGCTATAATTTAGTTTAAGAACTGGAACTCCCCCTGCCCGTCACTCTCAGGCCACCACCCCACCCTGTGGCTGGCCCCATTCTCCTGCTGTGCCGGGGAGGCCTGAATTCAGTTAAAGGGAACTACCCTGCCCATCTGAGCAGCACCTTTCTTGTGAACTGGGGCATATTGTATGGTACTCCTGAGATACCAGTCGGTCAGCCTAATTACCATCACAGATTGCTCACTGCCCTTCCAGTTTACTTTTGCTGATAATCTTGACCAAATTTCCTGGGCTAGAAGCTACTGCGATGGAAACACAACTCAGGAGTCAAGGCCCAGGGTCAATTTGGGCCTCTACCTCTCCCTATCTGTGTGGTTTGGGGAAAGTCCCTTTTCCTTTTCTAAGTCTCTCTGTCTCTCTCTGTCTCGTTTGCAACTCAGAGATAATCAGATCAAACAACAGGGAAATGGCATATGCAGAAGGAATCACTATATAAATAGCCTCTGTTCTCCATGCTGCCCTAACAGTGCCCAGCTGGAGGACAGGAGGGAATCCGGGCTCCCTGCCCCAGAGGATGCTCAGGTCTTGAGCCACAGAATGCTCCTAAGGGAAACCCTCTTACCTGACCCTTTAATGAGAATGACTACCTTGAACTCATGTAAAACCTATCTTACCTTTTCTTTTGTTTCCCAAGTGCAGCCATATTGAGTCATTTTTCACACAAGAAAAAGTGTCACATTCACAGTTCTGCCCCTTCTCTTTTTGATGTTAATTTCAGCATTACCTATGCAGCGTACAGGTTTTTTTTTTTTTTTCATCCCAAACAAGCCCCACTTAGAACAGAATGGAGGCAGCACTCTGACTCACGGTGTAATACCAAGCATGTTAATAGCTTTGCCATTTCCCAGTGAACAAAACCTGGCAACAAAGCCAACTATAGTTCTTTCCTAATAATTTTCTGTGTGAGTATCTGAAAATTGCCTTTCAAAAATCCATGCTACAAAAAGCCTTTGCCAGCCAGTCTTTGAGAAGAATTTGGTATTATCAGAAGAAAGCCTGATGCAAACTGTCCTCTGCGTAAGTCACCTTGACTCTGCTTCTTATTCCAGTCAATTCCTTTATAATAGGAATGCATCCCAGTGAGCAAAGACCTGCTTTTTTTTTTTTTTTTTTTTTTTTATGAACATTCACTTCTCACACTGTCTCACAAGTAGGCATTTTCTTTCCTTTTTCTTTTGCGTACGATCTGGCCTAAGGAGATACCGAAATGCCAGAGCAGTCGAGCGAGTAATCGGCATTTGCTCTGGGCTCTGCCACGTTTTCTAACCAGAAGGACAGCCCAGTGGAGTGAGTGGGGGTCTCTCTTTGCATGTGGCTTTGTGCAGCAGGCCTGCCAAGCATTACAATTCCAGCCCTTAAACCTGTGCCAGACTGTTAATGTCTTAATGCTTATTGGAGTGTCAGGGAGTGCTGGCAGATGTCAGGGGGAATGGGAGGCTGTCAATAAGGAAATTACTTACATTCACAGGGTGATTGCCAGTGTCTGTCAGGTAGTGTTGCAGAGGATGTCAAGAAAGAAGGAAACAGAGGGCGGGGGAGGGGGTGAGACAGTAGACAGCATTGGGGGAGGGCCCTTGTTTTATATATATGTAAATTGTTTAGAGATATTTTATTTTCCTTTTATTTCAGATACAGCAATCACAGGTCAAGCAATAAACAAAAAGTGGTTGGCTGTTTTGGGAGATTTCACACATCAGAACTGCATGGCTGGGACCTTTTGTTTCTGACATGTGACAGATAATTCAAATATTTTTTTTCCTTAGAAGGCAGAAGGAGTCAGGTCCCTGGTCATCAGGAAACACATATTTTATTCAGCAATTACTTACTCACTGCCTACTCTGCGAGACGTGGTCAATAACCCAACGGCTACAGAGGCGCGGAAAAAGATTTTAGACACATTCTTTAAATTCTAGAGAGGAAAAAGGCATCCTCTTTGCTGTGTGGTTTTAAGATTAAGAATGTGAGCAAAGTGGAGTCCCACCCTTGTAACTAACAGCACCTGCGTTCCTTCTTTGCCTGTGTACAGAGGAGACCTGAGAATGGAGCTTCCGGGGAAAGAGGCTTGGAGGTAATCTTGCTTTTAAAAGCTTCTCTCAGTCCTGGATTTGCCATGGTGATTCTATTTATTGCCTCCTTAAGCCTGTAAAGCTCTACTCCTGTCTCATTTCTTTACTGGTCTTTACACCCCTCCCCCTCTCTCCCATGCGTGTACACTGAGTGCGCAGGCTGGGAAGAGGCGGTGGCAAAAATGCTGTCATTAGTCAATACTCAGTCACAATGGTCTAATTACAAGGGGGGAAATGCACATGAAGCTACAAACATTACCTTTGTAAGGAAAGATCAGCCCCCTCGGAATCACCCTGGAAACATAAAACACCTCCAGTGTTTAGCCCTGATGATGAGAAAAACACCATCTCACTTAAAGGGAACATGGCATTTCTATTCGTGGTCGACGGTGGCTTTTTAGGGTTGTCTACACTCAATGCCCCATATCTCCTATGGTAACCTAGCTCCCTTTAATATTTTAGAATTCCTCCCAGAAGGAACAGAAGAGAGGAAGTTAGGCACTAGTTGCTTTTGGACTATTTACGAAAAAGCAAATACTTTACTGATGGAAACTCCAGGGCTAAAGGTGTGCAGAAATAACAAAACAGGAAGCAAGGACAGGGAACTTTTCCCCAGAATACCTGAGTCAAGTGAACTGAAAGATGCCACTGTAAGGATTGACTCCATGGGGACAAATGAGCTGGGTTACCTGGGGAGAAAGCTGAAGTCCAGACTTAGCCTGGAAAAGAGATGGGCCAGGATGATTCCCTGAGGGCCCTCTCCCCACTGCCCTTCCTGTCCTAGCCAGTTCCTCCCACCCCCAGATGAAGCAGTGTGGAGTCTGGATTCCAGATGAGAATGTGCTGTCCCCATCAGCACAGCCCCAGGCGCTCCTCGCCCCCCTGCTGGTCTGGCTGTGTACTCAGAGTTCCAGGGCGAATACCTCCATGGAATTCAGCACTAGGCACTGTGGGGCTCCAAGGCTTTTCAAGTGTCCTCTGAACCTTTGAAGTGCTCTCCCCAAGGAGGCATGAACAAACTTCTGTCTGAGAAATGTGGCATTACTTAACCCCACCCCTGGAGACTCTTCCAGGGACACCTGACATTTCAGGAAAGAGTAAATACAGTTCTATCAACTTAACTCACAGCTTTCCTTCTTTTTCTTACTCTGTGACACTTATTATTAGCTTGGAAACATTTTTCCTCAGTAGCACCGCAGAATTCTTGCCCCTCTCGCCCCATAGCCCTTACACACCCAAGGGAAGTCAATCTAACCCTTTCTTTTATATGCTGCAATAGTAAACTCTGGGCAAAAGAGCATTTCAATCAATCAGTCAATCAGTCCAGGATTATGCTGAAAGGGATATTTAAAAACACAGAAAAAATATGCTATCAGCAGACATAAGCAATATCATGACAATATCCTAGGGGTATCAGAAAAAAACAACATTAACAAAATATTAAGTTTCCTGTGTGCATTTATTTTCCTATTTGGTTACTTAAAATATACTGCTCATACTGCTCGTTTTAGTGAAGAACTCTATTATGCAAAAATTATAATCCAAAGCATTTAAAAAATATTTTCTTATTCTTCCCCATCCTTTCTACTTTCATGGTTGTTATTATTCTAAATCTTTGTTTCTTTTTTTTCTTGTTCTCTAACTGGATACTGGACAAGGAGTAATAAGAAAAATAAGAATGACAAGACCGATAATTCTCATTAATTAAGTACTTACTAAGAGCTGGAATAACCTTTGCATTGCCTCACTAAGACTTGAGGACAATCCATTACCCCTACTTCACAGGTGAGGACTGAGGTTTAGAAATATTAAACAACTACACATAAGAAACTGTTTGAATATAGAAACTGGGACTCAGAACTATTGGACATTGAAATTGGGTCTTAAACATTTTTTGTTCTTATAGGTTTATTTCTAGCCTGCAGAGGCAAGATGTTTTTAAAGAAAAGAATCAGGGGGGCGGGGGGAACAGATATAGAGGCAAAGAAGCAATGAACAGACTGTTATACTACAGCAAGAAGACAGAGGAAATTGGGGTGGGGGTGGGGGGCTGTAAGGGATCAACCAAAGGACTTGTATGCATGTATATAAGCATAACCAATGGATACAAAACACTGGGGGTTGGGGGGCGGTGGCAGTTGAGGGCATGTACTGGGGGGTAGGGAAGGCTGGAGGGAGGTTAATGGAGAGTGGGGAAGGAGACATATGTACTACTATTTGTAATACTTAACAACAAAAAAACAAAACAAAACAACTCCAGACCTCATGTTCTGTAATCCCAGCTCAAAGGTTATTTCCTCAGGCACTGCCCACAACTAGAACAGATACCTCTTTCAATGTTTTTACAATCTTATAAAATACTACAGACCCCGTACACAAAATTCGGGAGAGATAACCATTGTAGAGGATGTGAGTCCCATAGCAGGGTATTACATATTTAATTTTTATACTATACTAGAGGCCTGGTGCACGAAATTTGTGTACAGGGGTGGTGTTCCTCAGCCCAGCCTGCAACGTCTCCAATATAGGACCCCTTGAGGGATATCTGACTACTGGGATGTCCAAATGGGCAGTTGGATATCCCTCACAGTCCAGGACTGCTGGCTCCAAACTACTCACCTGCCTCTGCCTGATTGCCCCTAAGAGCTTCTGCCTGCCAGCCTGATCACCCCCTAACCACTCCCCTGCCAGCCTGATTGATGCCTAACTGCTCCCCTGCCAGCCTGTTTGCCTCTAACTGCTCTCCCCTGCAGGCCTAGTCACTCCCAGCTGCTCTCCCCTGTAGGCCTGGATCTCCTCCCTCCCCCCCAGCTGTCCTTCCCTGAAGTCATGGTCACCTCCAACTTCCCTCTTCTGCTGGTCTGGTCACCCCTAACTGCCCTCCCCCAACTGCTCTCTCTTGCAGGCCTGATCACCCCCAACTGCCCTTTCTTGCAGGTCTGATCACCCACAACTTCCTTCCCTTCCTTCCCTGGTCTCTTCTAACTGCCTTCCCCTGCTGGCCATCTTGTCATGGCCATCTTGTGTCCACATGGGGGCAGTCATCTTTGACTGCATGGGGGGAAGCCATAGTTTGTATTGGAGTGATGGTCAATTTATATATTATCCTTTTATTACATAGGATAGAAACCTAGTGCATGGATGGGGGCTGGCTGGTTTGCCCTGAAAGGTGTCCTGGATCAGGGTGGGGGTTCCTTTGGGGTGTGGGGCAGCCTGGGTACAGGGTCTGTGGTGGTTTGCAGACTGGCCACATCCCCCAGTGACCCAAGCGGAGGCTCTGGTATCTGGGATTTATTTATCTTCTACAATTGAAACTTTGAGGCCTTGAGCGCAGCCCAAGGCAGGCCAGGGCTGCAGAAGCTTGGCTTCCTCCATTGCCGGGGCAACCCAAGCCTCCTGCGCTCTCCATGGCCATGGCCATCTTGATTGGGTTAATTTGCATACCTGCTCCTGATTGGCTGGTGGGTGTGGTTTGTGGGTATAGCAGAGATATGATCAATTTGCATATTACTCTTTTATTAGATAGAATATCTTTCTTTCATTCTTAGTATGAGAATTTGTAATTTTACATTATTTATGAAATTAAATGATTAAAGCATTTCTCCCCACAACACTCTGAGTTCCAGGAAAACAGAAACCACATCCATTTTTGCTATTACTGGTACTGATATGTAGTAGGATTATAATACATATTGAGTAAATGAATGAATATTGGAATGATTTAAGGAATAAATAAGTTGTTATCTATCCAACTGCCTAATTTGGGAGTTTTAGTTTAGGCAGCAGGATTGCTTTTTAAATAAAGTTCTATCCAAAGTGCTATATATGCCGAGACCGGTTTGGCTCAGAGGATAGAGCGTCGGCCTGCAGACTGAAAGGTCCCGGGTTCGATTCCAGTCAGGGGCATGTACCTTGCTTGCGGGCACATCTCCAGTGTGGGGTGTGCAGGAGGCGGCTGATCAATGTCTCTCTCTTATCGATGTTTCTGACTTTCTATCCCTCTCCCTTCCTCTCTGTGAAAAACAATAAAATATATTAAAAACAAACAAACAAAAAAAAGTGCTATATACTATGCAGCATTGATCCGTGCTAGCTGGACTGCGTGGATTTGAATCCCAGCTTCACCATGCTTCAACTGTGTAACCTCAGACAAGTTACTTGACCTCTCTGTATCTCAGTTACCTCATTTGCAAAATGGAGAAAATAAAACTCACTCCATATAGTTATGAAGATTCAATGAATATGTAACCTCTCAGAACAGTACACTTAGAAAATTTTGCATACATATTAGATATTATCAGATATTCAGGAACTTACCTAGCACAGGAAAATAAAACATTCCAGGCTAATTTCACTCAAAGACTGCTGTTTTAGTGTTTACGCATTGACTGAATCCCTTGTTCTGGTCCTTCGTGGAAGATCCTAAAGGAGTGAATCTTAAAGAAGTGGCCCAGGTTTTTCACTCTTATATAGAAGATACCCAACATGAGTCCATCATGAGATTTTTACTATTTCATTTACAACTTCAGAAAAGTTATTTAGTGAAGATAAATTATTTTAAAATTTTGAACATATATGATAAATATTATTTTTAAATATATAATACCCTGCTATTAGACTCACATCCTCTACAATAGCTCTCTTCCCCCCACCCCTTCTCTAAAGGCCTGCTGCATGAGATTCATGCACTTGGGTGGGGGTTCCCTCAGGCCAGCCTGCACCCTCTTGCAGTCTGGGACCCGTTGGGGGATGTCTGCTGGGCTCTTGCAGTCCGGGGCCCCTTGCTTCTTATTGCCCACCTGCAGTGGAGGTGGGAGAAGCTCTCGCCACCACTACTGTGCTTGCCAGCCATGAGTCCAGCTCTGGCTGAACAGCAGTCTCGTTGTGGGAGTGCACTGACCACCAGGGAGCAGCTCTTGGGTTGAAAGTCTGCCCCCTGGTGGTCATTGTGCGTCTAGCGATCGGTCATTCTGCTGTTTGGTCGATAAGCATATTAGGCTTTTTTTATACAAGATTGGCATTTGTTAATAAAATTTTATAAGTTTCAGGTATAATTGTGGGATGAGGCAGAGTGACTATGATCAGACTCAGTTCCACAGCCCCAGATTTCATCACAACCCTGCCACCTATTAGCTGTCTATCTTGCTTAAGTTCTTCAACTGCTTCTTGTCATGTTTCCTTAGCCAGAAAATAAAGATGACATTAATTAGATTGTGGTGGTTAAGCAAGATGAAATTCTAAAGACCCTGGTAGATCATAAATGCTTAGTAAAAGTTAGATTTTGGATCCAACTAGCACGGATCAATGCTGCATATATATATTATTGATTTTTTACTGAGAGGAAGGGAGAGGGATAGTTAGAAACACCGATGAGAGAGAAACATTGATCAGCTGCCTCCTGCACGCCACCTACTGGGGATGTGCCTGCAATCAAGGCACATGCCCTTGGCCAGAATCGAACCCAGGACCTTTCAGTCCGCAGGCCGATGCTCTATCCACTGAGCAAAACCAGTTTTGGCAAAAGTTAGATTTTTATTACCTCCCTTCCTTCTTATTTTCCCTTTTATAACCATTTCAACCAAGGCTTGACCAATATTCTGCTATCTTTTTGCGCTTTCTCTGATCCAATCTTCCCAAGACTAGAGTCATCAAGTGGCCTTTTTCCCTCTCATTTTCCATGTGCTGTCAAGGCTCACAGTAATAAAAGTAGATAGTAGAAAACTGAGACATTCAGTCAAAGCACCTGAATGAATGGGGATTTGTCTCCAGGTTTGCTTCTGACTGGATTTCGAGCAACTTATCAAGCCTAACTGGGTTTCCTTTAGCTCATGAAGCATATCCTGGAATAATTTATATTTTTCTTCCTCTACCCTTTCTCTGTATACCTGTGTCATAGCAATAACAGTAGTACTATTTTCAATTTACACCTTCCAAAGTCTTTGATATGTATTGTATTATTTAGTGACCATATCAAAATTCTGAGGTATTGCAATTAGGCACTAGCTCTCTATTTCCAGATAAGGATATTGAGGCGAGAGGGGATATATGACTTGGTAAGTTACAAAAACCTTAGCATACAGATGTATTTTACTATGGTCTGTCAGACTTCTATGATACACCTACTGTATGCCTTACACTGGTGAAATGCTGATGATGCAGCAAGGTCTCATACTTTTTTATAACAGAATACACACAAGAGTAAACTGATAACAAAGTGTTAGATGCTAAAAGCCAAATAAGTAACACAAAATTCCTTTCCCTTATACTGATTTGTCTGAAAAAAAGAATATCTTATTTTTCTGAGATGGAATTCCCCTATTATTGTGCAGCCCATCCCCTGGAGATCCCATGGAGAGTCCATAGCAGAAAGAGACTAATTTTACTTTGACAACATTATTTCAGTTTTATGTAAGCATCAGCCTCGGGATGACTATCATTCAACAACGGTCTGTTTGGACGTTAAACAGGGCATGTTTAAATATATGCTAAAACTCTGAATTTCTGTAAGGACAGGAAACTATCTTGATAAGTTTTCTTCTGAGTTTTTCCCCCAAATCCACGTTTTAGTTCTGGATGCACGAGAAGTGTGCAGAGTTTCAGTTTCACTTTTTGTAAAACCGAGAAAGAACAGAATTGACTCTGAAATTCCATAACAAGAATAAAGACTATTAAAATATCTGGAATATTTTCTATTATTAAGAAATACATTTAACAGGGAGTTTTAATAAGGTGTTTAAGGAATATTTGAATTTTTGAATATGTCATATATCCACAGACTTCAAGCACCATAAAGTATTGAAGAGAAATCTTGAAAAAGACTTCCTCTTTCTCCCTCTCACTGTCTGCCACTTGCCTAGTTCCCATCTTCTCCCCCAACAGCTAACCACTTATCATCCCTTATTTATCTACCCCCAAATTGTTATGTAAAAAATAATACAGTACAAATATACGTTCATTCTCTTTTATGTATGTTACAATATATACTACATAATAATCTGTACCTTTTTTCATTAATAGCATATGAGCATTCCATGACACTATAGTCTCCTTAGTAATTTTTATTACACTTGCAAAGTGTTTGATTCTGTGAATGTATCCAAACTTAGGGCAGTTAACACTGGCCAGGTAGTTCAGTTGACTAGAATGTGGTCCTGATACATTAGGGTTTAGGGTTTGATCCCCAGTCAGGGCACCTACAAGAGTCAACCAATGAATGCATGGATAGGTAGAAGAACAAATCAATGTTTCTTGCTCTCGCTAAAATTAATAAATAAAAAATTTAAAAAATCTTAGGACACTTAGTTGAGTCTACTTGTTTTCCTGAGGAAATGAATAACTTTGTCCATGTGTTATTTCATATCATGAGTGGAGTGTATCTATAGAATGATTTTCCTTAGCTGATATTGCTGAATCAATAGGTACATGTATTTGTAATCCCCTGCAATGGATTTTTACTAATCTGGTAAGCTATAGAAAAAGATGTCAGTATGGTTTTTATTTGCCTTTTTGTTAATGAGTCAGATTAAGCATTTTTCATCCATGTAAAAGGCTTTTCAGAAACAAATGATGTAATCATATCCTTTGATGATTTTCTTTTAGGTTGTTGATGATTTCCATTTAGGGGAAGTATAATAAATAACTGTATATTCTATGTTTTCTAAGTTTGCTATGGGATAAGTTTTTCTGTGTTGTTTTTTTTTTGTGTGTGTGTTTTTGTTTTTTTTTTGTAAAAGATGTCCGTTTTTTTTGTTTTTGTTTTTTTAATTTTGAAACTATGAACAATTAGTTTTGGAAAACCCAAAATCATACATCTTTTTATTCTGTTTTAAAGATCTGGCCAAAGTTGAATTGAACAAATAAAAGCATAAATATACCTGAAGTCCTTCTCTTTCTATTGCACTTCTCCACCTGGTTGAACTTTGCTCAGTATATTTGACAGAAACAATTACAGCTAAAACACGGGCAGTCTTTCTTCCTCTGTAAGTAATTTTAGAATCATTTCACCAGTCTTTACAATAAGAACTGGAAGAACTGGAAATGTGAATGTAATTTAAAAAGCGGAATTGTCTGCAACCAAGCTAATCTAACACTATAGCTAACTTATTGTTTGCACTTTCTCCTCTCTCAGAACTTGGAAATGATTCTTTTTCTGTCATATTGTAGCTTTCAGAAATTTGGAAAATAGTGGCATGTTCTCATTAAATCTGCTATAAAATTCACCTATTGGCTTCGTTGTATACATTTAGAAAAAGTAAATAAGCTTTAGTATGAAATGAAGATGCCTATCTGTTGAAACTTAATTCTGCACGTAGTACTGAGCAGTAATTACAAGTCAGGTATTCTACTGAACACTGAAAATATGTAGTAGTAAAGAAGAAAGGTGTGCCCCTTGCCTTCTCACAGTTTGAATTGTAAACCAGTCACTGTTTACCCTGATTACCTGGGAAGGCTTAACAACAATATCCATGCCTGGACCCTGGCCAAAAATTCAAGGGTGCAACTCAGTAATAAATATTTCTAAAACTCCCCAGAAGATTCTAAGTGAAGCCAGAGTGGAAAACCACTGCTTGGTCTAACCATACCCCAGAGAGAGCGACAAAACCACTTTTGAAGAGGAAGTGGTCATGGAAATTTTTATGTGATGTAATATGAACTACACAGCATCAACTTTGAAGCGTTCTTACCACAGTAAAAAAGCAGTACTGATAATGTAGAGGACAAACAACAAGTGAAAAGGCACCTTGAGGGAAAATATCAGACAAATCCAGAAAGTGGTACTTTCTCCAGGACAAGTGGCATGGTTTCTTCAAAAAAGGCAATGCTGTGAAAAGCAGCAAAGGGCTGGAAGTAGAGAGGGGACTGATAGAGACTGAAAGAGAACAAAGAAGCAACAAATATAACTCATCAACTGGATTGCATTCTGACACAAAACATCCTTTGGAATAGTTTTTGGAAACAATTTAGGAAATTTAAATATTTAAATATATAGTAGAAATTAAATGATGTTAGTTAATATTATTGATTTTTCTTAGGAGCTTAAGTATATACATATGTACAAGAATGTCCTTACTTTTAGGAGCTGCATGCTAAAGTATTTAAGGGTGGCGACAACTTTCAAATGGTTCTTCAACAGTCAAATCACACATATCATATAGAAAAGCAAAAACTGTCATACTTTTTAAAGGCGTTTAGAAGAGGCTGAGGTATTAAGGATGAAAGCGGCTGCTGAGTAGTGATGACTATTTAATTGACTACTATTTATTGAGTGAATTCTATGTTGTAGGTACTGTACTAATAACTTTATAGCATGATATTGTTTCTATTTTAAAATAAGCATCATTGTTTTAATTTCACAAGTGAAAAAATTGAAGCCTGCAATGATTAAACACCTTCACGTTCACATTGAGTCAAGATTTGAACCAAGTTCTTCCTGTTTCCGTTGTGGGTGATCTTAATCATTATAGCAGTGTTGTTCCACCCCCCAAACTGTGCCAAGACCACTTATGTGGTCATGGAAAGCACATAAACTTTGGATTTATTTCAATTACAGCACCTACTATAGTGCAATTCCACCTGCTGTTTATGTGTCTGCTCTGTGTCCTCCTTGTCATAGAAAGACTACAGAGTCAGGCCCACCTGGATCCAAATCTTAACTCTGTCATTTATTAGGGGTTTGTTCTTGGACAATTTTTAAACACTCAGCTTCTATAAAGATGGAGATAATATTTGTACTTTATATGATTGTTATGCAGATTAAATAAATATATGTACTGTATATAAAAAGCACTTAGCACAATCCCTGGCATGTAGTAAATGCTCAATATGTTAGTCATCCACCACCACATTTTCTTAAAATCAATTTGGATGACCAGAAATGATTCCTGCTTATACAGAAAACACCTCTGATGCTCAAAGTGGTTGTCAGTGCTGAATCCTACAGTCACTTCCATTACTATTAACTTAACACTAGGGACCATAGCTTTGAATCCCTAACACCTACAACAGGAGAATTCAACTAGTGTTCAAAAATATGTTTTGAAGTATTAATTATCATAGGGTAGTCATTATGATTATTATTAAGGCTGTGCCAGATATTAAATGTCCCCTATAGGAACTTAAATTTAATATAATTTCAATGGATTTCTAAAATGCAGGCAGAAACAGTCATTTGCAATACATTTTGGGACTATGAAAGTTTATTCCTGGTAAATATATGAGAAAAGTTATAGAGATGGGAAAACATAGACACCTTTTATCTCCTTAGAGTCAGTTCTCTCAATTGCATTATTATGTATGTAAAAGCAAAAATATGAGATAAGATTGGAAAGTTGGTTGAGAACCTTGATTTCTTCAATAGAGCAAACCACCATCAGATTTGAATCAAGTAAGCAATTCAAATTTCAGAGATATCACATATCAGGAATAGTCTATTCTAGCAGTATATTATATGTACATTTGTATGTGTTTTAGTGATGAAGAAGAGGGTATCAACCAATTAGGTGGTTGTTTCTTTAATCTTTTTTGTTTGTTTGTTTGTTTTGTTTTTTGTTTAAATATATTTTATTGATTTTTTACAGAGAAGAAGGGAGAGGGATAGAAAGTCAGAAACATCGATGAGAGACATCGATCAGCCGCCTCCTGCACGCCCCCTACTGGAGTTATGCCCGCAAGCAAGGTACATGCCCCCGACGGGAATCGAACCTGGGATCTTTCAGTCCACAGGCCGATGCTCTATCCACTGAGCCAAACCTGTTTTGGCTGTTTCTTTAATCTTTGAATGCAATTGGACCAGAAATGGCAAGGGAAGGGAAGGAGAATTTGGAAGGTAGAATATGAGAGGATATAGCTGGTGATTGAATGCAGGCAACAAGCTTCAATAAAGAAGCCAAGAGGACCCTGAGAATAAAAGTAACATGTTCAGAAATTAGAAGGTCATAAGAGGGAACTAATCTGGGGGAGGTGAGAAATTTCCTCATGGAAATGGTAAGTTTGTTAGACCTTTTAATTAGTAACACTACAACCCACTGTTGGAAGTCAGTTATCATAAAGCCGAAGGCTTGAAACTATGTGATAAATCTCTCCTCAACTTATTAAGCAGAGCACCTAACATCTTATGAGCCAATACATGGGTCCAGAGCAAAGGAAAATGCTTCAGAAATTTCACTTGCAGCTAATAGGTTCAGACTGGCTCAGAATGGCTCTAACCTAAAGCTTGAGTGCCCCATGGCCAACAGGATGTATAACTCCATCTGCTCTATGGTCAGGCTGGTGGGAAAGAGTAATAATTCAGGGAAGTGAGTTTAGGGAGCTACTTAGTAGATCAAAAGTAGCAAGATTTTCACTCATTTATTTATTTAGTATATGTTAAGCACTAAGTATTGTTGTGGGCATAGAAGTTATATATAAGGTCTTCGCTCGTGTACTTTTTATTCTAATTACTCTATTAGAATTTTTATTCCAGATATATATTTTAATAGTAAATATGTAAATGGATAAATAAGATAATTTTAGAGAATGATAAGATCTCCTTGAAACGCCTCTTAATTCTGAGAAATGACCTAGAATTAACAAGTCCTGGCAATACTCACATCTGACTCCTCGTCCTTCTTGTCTTACTTTAAGAGAAGCCTTCTCTGCCCCCTCCAAGCAGGGCCCCACAGCTGTTCTCTATTGGTTGTTTATTTTTCCCCTAGTTTAGTGTCTGTCTTGCCCACCTGGATGGGCAAAAACTTTGTCTATTTTGCTCTCATTGGTTCCCAATGCCTTTTCTAGGGCCTGGCCCACAGTAATATTTCAGTAAATATCTGTGGAATTAGGGTGACCAACCACTTCAGTGTGCTTGGAACTGAGGGTTTGCCCAAGACATAGGGCTTTCAGTGCTAAAACCAGGGCAGTCCTGAGCAAATTGGAATGTTTGGTCACCCTCTATGGAATGCATAGCCATTGGATAAAAAAGTAATCCCAGAAATGGACCTTCCATCATCATAGTTAAATCTCAAGTCTCCCTAACCAAGCCCAGAGCAGGTATCACTATGCCATGGCACACTTAGTTTCAGCTACTGACTCGAATATAGACCAAGCCTTAGGAAAACCTGAAAACAGATCCCTGGGGACTCTTGAAAGCATCATACTCACTATAGTAAGGCAGATATTGAACTGCATGGAAAGAATATGCCTATTATAATAAAATCAGTGGGTTTGGACAGGTCTATCACTTCTGGTTTTTCTCAACTCTCTTGGCTCATTTCTTGGGTATCCAGATGGAACTGGTCTAAAAATTAACAATTAAAACAAGCTTAGTACAAAGTAGTATTTGATAGCTAGAAGACAACTCTGAAATCATGTAATCCAATCCACAGCAAATTTTACACTGGAGGAAACTAAGAATCTGGGATGTTAATTTCTCCAATGGAGAGCCACATTTTATAGGACCCTCTTCATTTGTTCCTCCATTGACCAGAGTCCCTTTGCAAAATTGGCCAATTGCTCTTTTTCTGGTCCCTTACATTGCTCTGAGCAGGCTGTCCTGTTTTGCATTTCCTCCTTCATTTGTGTGCTCTTGAACAAGTCCTGCCAGCTATTTTGCATATTACTTATTTCAATATACTGGTTGTTTCTCCCTAAGAGAAACTATTGTTTAAGAGATTTAGACATTCCTTCTTCCTTGAAGGTAGGTTGATTACTATGAGATTTGAAGTGAAAATTTTTCACCATCTGTGTAGTTTGTTAATTGGAAGGAAGGAAGGAAGGAAAGAAAGAAGGAAGGGAGGGAGGAAAAGAAAGAAAAAAACATAAAATTATTAAAAATTTGTGAAACTTAATAGGCACCTTACTTGTCAGGTAATATGTTCCTGGAGTTTGTGTCATTGTGATATACTTTAAAAGATTGGTTCTGGAAATAGATATTTTTCCCCTCACTGACAGAAAGACACAGAACAAAAGTCACATTCATTTTTATTTTGTTGTATGTTCTGAATCAAAAAATGGTACAGGCCTGCCATTAGCCTTAATGTAACAGCAGAGGTAAGGCTAACAAGAATTGCATCTATTTAGAGATATTTTCAAATCAATATGTCCTAGTGTAACAATTTTGGGGAAAGTGTACAGCTTATTGTTAGTATTTTGGAAGTTAGAAAGTTTTGATTCATGACTGCCTTTTGTAATAGTTGGTCATAGAAATTTAAAGAAGAGGTTTGTTTTTTTTATGAGTTCTTAATAACAAAACAAAACAACACATGCACACACACACACACATACACACACACACACACAAAAAAAAAAAAACCCACCACCAAAAATCAGAACCTAAAGATGAATATTTTATTTAGCTGGGGAATTTTTTATTTTACCCTTTGTTGTGAATTTCATTCCATGAGAGATGTTAAATTCATACCTCTGTAGAAAAGACCTTGGTTTTTCTTAGGCCTATTTCTTTATGTATATTTTCTTAGGGTAAACATTTCTTTAAAATAATTGAAATTGAACCAATAATCTGAGTCAGAAAATTTCTCTTCTCTTCCAAACTCTATTTCTATAAGCAACAGCCACATCCTTTCACAGCAGTCATTCATCCAAACACTTCTTGAAACACACACCTTGACTCTCTCAACAGACCTGAAGTAAATGGACCATTCCTCTAGTGGGAACATTTTATCCATCTATACAACCTCCATTTGCCTTTCGTTCTTGACCACTCCTCAGAAACAGCTAATTAGAGACAATTATGTGAATAATTGTAGATTCTAAAATTATCACCAGTTAATTCCAGGCCCTAGAAACACTAATCATATGCTAGTGGTGCTAGTCTGTGGGAGACTTGACTTTAAACCAAGCTTTAGTCAAGAATCAAAGCTCTTTTGTGCGTTTATTCACAATGCACATCACTGTCTGAGAGGGGACACACACAATCACATCAAAAAGCAAGAGATGTTGATTTTAATAAACCATGGGAGATGCATAATATTCTTCAATAAACTTTTCACATATTATCATTTTGTACAGTGATACCAAATAAAGTTCTCTGTACTTTTGATTGACAATTTTATTTTAAAAATGTGACTAATTAGTGAGCAGAAAAAGGTAAAACATTAACTTTGCCAGTATATATTGCCTTAAAATGTAAGTTTAAATATAGTTGAAAACTAATCAGTATGGCTCTATTAAAATATCAAATTTTGATTATAAAAATTTTTTTAAAAGAAATTTACAAAATACAGTGGTACCTCGAGATACGAGTGCCCTAACATAGGAGATTTTTGAGATATGAGCCGTCGAGCGAGCGATTTTTGCTTTGAAATACGAGCAATATTTGAGATAGGAGTAATCGCTCGGATCAGCTGGCTGCACAGGACCCGCCAGTTTACCTCGATTCAAGTGTCTCATAGTTTCCCACGCCTCAAGGTTACGGAACGAATTAAACTCGTATCTCGAGATACCACTGTATATAAGTAAAAACACCTAGGTAACCATCATGCACAAATGGTACTAATGAACATTTTGTCACATCTGCTTTATGTCTTCATTTATGGAAGAGATCAAACATTACACATAAAGTTGAAGTTCCCATTGTCTTCCATCCCAGTCTCCCTTCCACTCGTTCCCAGAGACAGACATTTTCTCTAATTCACTGGAGAAAAAGAGTTAAACTACATAATTTGCTCCATTTGTTTTTGTGCAGAAGGTATATTTAACATTATGTTTTCACATAGCAATATCTAGCTAAATATATTTTACAGAAATTCTGGTTTTACTATGGAAATAATGATTTCCATGTGTTAAAATAAATGTTTGCACATTTTACAGAATTAACCTTCCCAGAATTATCTAGAAATCACAACAATGCTCTAATATTTTTTTAAGTGATACCATTTTATGAAAGTAAATTATTTTATTATATGAAAGAGGAAGTACCTTAGGGATATTTTCATGATGACAATAGAAATGCTTACTGGATAAGTTCTTTGATCAACATAATTTCCTTAATACACTTTATAAAGTCTAATTAATAGTCCAGACAATGTTACTTTTTTGATAAAGCACAGAGAGTTTACTAATTTACTAACTTAAATGTTACATAAGATAAATGGTATTAATAATATTTAGAAATTTCTAATAAAAGGCTTTAGCAACATCTAGAGAATACTTTATCACTTTATCAAGAAGTATTTAATAGAGAATATCTCTCACCAATATTTGAAAACAAATTGTACTTCTATAATGTCAAAGTAGCTCCATAGACTTCACGGCTGCAGGAATAATTAGGAAGTAAAATCATATAGTGTTTGAAGTCTTGGGCTTATTATGAAGGCTCTTTGACTCCTGTAACTTTGCTATTATCTTGTTGGATGGCCTTAAAGAGAGATAATTTAATCTCCCTAAGATTCAATTTCCTCATCTCAAAAATGCCTTTTAAAAACACTGTCTTGGCATGGGGTAGGGAAAGATGAAAAGAGATGATCATCAATATCTCTCCCAGCTCTAAAATTTTATTATTATATTATTCATTTTATTTCTTCTCCCTTCTCACTTAATGTTCTAGGACATAGATTGGTAATTAGTCAAAACTGAAGGGATCTAGCAAGACAATCAGACTTAATTATTAAAGGTAATAAGAATTTGAAACAAAAAAACCTTTTCTTAATTCATTATGAAATCAATTCATTCATAAGAAACAGACAAAAACTGTTCAAAAGAGACATTAGAAATAGAGAAATATATTTATACTTACTATTAACTATAAATATTTTATAGAATGAAGAACATTCTAAATATACTCTCATTAAACATAGTTGAATTTCTACTCAAAACAACAATATATGTATCTTATAAAAATGATGCACAGTTTAGGTTATAAAATATACTTTGTCAGTACAGAAATAATAATTCACTGTGCATTATATAATTGATGAAAATGATGAGACTGTCTCATGACCCTATGGTTAGGCCAAGTTATACTTAATTTCTCAATATCCGTATCCCTCTTAAGGATATTACAAATAATTACTTTGAAGAATATATAAAAATTGACAAATTAGTGAAACAATAAGGCTTATATAGGGGAAATAATGAATTTGCTTTTCAATAGTTCTTGTCTGCTATAATAAAAACAGTCATTTTTACATCTTCTTATGGGACTTTGAAACCCACTGTATCTGCTGTGGAATTTTCCAGGCAGCCATTGCATTCTTCTGTACGATTTTAAGGTCTGGAAGATAAAAAGTGACAGTGATTAGGGATCAGAGGGATGTGTGGAAGACACTTGCTGAAGTTATCTTTTCTCATCAATACCCTTCTATTTAGGAGTATTTTCTTAGCAAATTTAAATGAATAACTATCTATGATATGTTCAGTGATCCCAGGAAAGGAAAAGATATGCCTCTGAAATGACCACTGTTATAATTGACTGATCTTCACAGACCCAATGTTCTCCCTACCAGATAATGGATGTGAAAGAGCACTGTAAACTATAACAAATGTTGGGAATTATTATTGAGATAACCATTCCAAGGCTGATCCTGTATTTCATCACACACAAAAAAATTCCTTCTAAGTGGCGGATTCATTTTATAGTTTGAAGGGATTGATATGACTGGGCAGGGATGCAGGACCTTGACTATCAGAATCTTTGTGTCCATCCTTCATCATCCTTCTCTTAGGTTCCAGGGAAATGCATGTACAGAGCAATGCCAAATACACATACACTTTTATTACTCTGAAATTCCAAATCTGGCCCCTAGTAAGCTAGGTTGGCCCAGAAACAGAATTCCTCTTACTCAGGCTGGAAGCAGGAAGAGAGCATGAAACCCAAGCATGCATCCTTCCCCCTTTTCACTCTAGGCTCTCAGATGTAAGGAAAGGGAAGTCAAGGAAAACCACGTGCAAAAGCAAGGGGAAAGTAAGGGGTTTTCTCAATGGTCTGCCCTCTGTGAAGGGGGATGAGAGTGGAATGGTTACATTTTCTTCCTCTTCCTATAACTCTGTTCTCCGTGCAATAGCAATTGCTCTTTTCTTTATACAGAACTGGAGGCCAAGTATATGAATTGTTGCACGGACATTGGTGGGCGCACACTGTCTGGGTCCTTCCAGATCATGTCCTTGAGGCTCTGAACCTTGGCTGGGTCCAGCACAGATGGCAGTGGTGAGATGATTATGTTCAGTGGCACAGTGGGCACCGTGGTGATGCAGCCCGATGGATGGGTGCTGCCTCTCTCCCTGAGGGCTGCTGCTTGTTCTGCCTAGGGCCCCCCGGGGCTCCCCACCTGCCACCAGTCTGACCCAGTGCTCCCTCGCACAACCCTGTTGTGCCCCTGCACACACATCTACTAGTTTTAACAGCAATATCTTAGATATGTAAATTGAATCCAGTTAATGGTTGAGGATATTTTTTTCAGGCATTATTTCATAAACCTTACCCAGTTTATAGAGTGGGAAGATGGGAGCATTGGAATCAGAGAGATAAGCGTTTAATTAATGGATTCTTCAGCTGAAGGGCCTTGGCAAGTTACTTACCTTCCTAAGCCTCTCATCCCTTCATCTCAGAAATGGAGAGAATTGTACCTGTGGGTTTGATGATGATAGCAGATAATACACGTAAAAAAAAGCATAACACAAATATGGTGAAATACTCAACTGGGAGTAAAAGGAGTGAACAACATCAACATATCAACATGGATGGATGATCAAAATCAATAGCTAGAGGGAAACCAGTGAGCGGCAGAATGAGATGGATTGCACAGTAACATTTACATAAATACACTCATGGGCACTTACACAGAACAATACCATCGTTGCTCATGAAAGGTGGATTGAAAAACAAACTGAATACTACGTATGTGACTAAGCACCGTTGGGATGGTGGAAACTGGGACAGTAGGTGGGAAGGAGAATGGGATAAACTGAAGTGTCGGAATGGATCAGTCCTGATGCTTGCTATTATTGTGTGCACCTGAGGTTCAAGAGGAAAATAAAACAATGTTTAGCACAAAGCCTGCTATTTAGCAGAAGCTAAATATGGGAGGCTATTTTTGTTACTGGAGTAAAGGCCTACTCAACAGGCCTTTATATTCAAGGCATCACCTTGACTAGTATTACTGAGCTTACCAACCTTTACAAAGATAAGAATTGAGTTAATGGAGTCAAAAGACCAGACAGAAACTATTAAAAGTAGAGAACGTAAAGAATATCTTTTCATGATACGGAATAATTGATACATACTCATATTATTTCATGAGAGAATAATTGAAAACTCGTGTTATTTATTGAGTGCTTACCATGTGCTAGGCATTACTGAATTCAGCCAACTTATATTTAATTGAGTGCTTATAATGACTGAGATACTGCTATAGACACTGAAAATACAGAAGGAAAGCAACTACAATGGCAACAACAAACTGTGTTATTAAGCTTATATCATAGTTAGGGGAGGGGGCAGTAATAAGTAACATATAAGTATGTTTAATGGTGGTAAGTCCTATGGAGGAAACAAAACAGAGACGGAAGCTATGGAGTGGGGATCAGGAAAGGCTTCTCTAAATGGCATGATTTCCAAACCCATTTCATGTAGTATATCTCTTATTCTTATCAGCGCCCTATTGAGAAGTTACCTATGTAAACCACAATTGCTGTTTTCAGATGAGTAGAGAGGGGCCAGAGTCTTGTGGTGCCTTTTCTAAGGTTTGGTGGCTGACCAAGCACTAGAGATGGGATTAGGGTTTGGGCCATCTATCTTAGGAGCTTCCCATTGTGAATCACCTCTCATATAGGGAGCTGGAAGGAGCCCTAGGGACCCACCAGAAATGTGGTTTGATAAAGCATTGCCACATCCTATATAATAAAACCCTAATATACAAATAGACTGAACGACAGAATGACCAGTTGCTCTGATGTGCACTGACCACAAGTGGGTAGACACTCAATGCAGGAGCATCTGCCTCCCGAGAGGGAGGGAACAGTCAGCAGTGGCTGCGATTGAGGGGTGAGCCAGCCAGTGGGTGGCGCCAGGCCGCCAGCTAAGGCGGGTGCCAGCCAGGGCCCTCCGATCTCGCCTGCCCACTTATTGCCCCACAGATGGCCCCAATTGCTGTCCAGGCCTAGGGGCCCTACCCTATATATTGGGAACAGTCTGTTAGATTTAAAAATTAAAACCTGGCAAGGCTACTCTAACACTGAAAAAAAAAAGAATGATGCAGCAATGATATGCATGGACTCTGGCTTGCACATTTTGTGGTCAGTACTGATTCTGACACTTATAATTGTGACAAAGCCAATTGCTTAACTTCTCTTTGCTTCAATTTTTTCCACCCGTACGATGGAGAAAATGGTACTACTGCCTCAGAAGGATCACGTTATGTACTACTTTTTTATGATCAGGGCAAAAAAATATATAGCTGCCCATACAACAGCAAGATGCCTTTCACCTGTATGAAAAGTATGGTCACTGGTGCATTCAGTGTCCTGATTGCAAGAGGGATGTCTGACTGCCGGTTTAGGCACCACATCCCCTGAGCTGGAGGTCCTGGATTTTTTTGAACACAACTAGGCTAGTCTGAGAGTCCTCCCTTCCTCCCCTCCCCCCATTAATGAATTTCATGCACCAGGCCTCTAGTACTATAATAGTATCCATTTTATACTTTGAGAAAATAAAATAAACATTTTTTTTTGATGGGAGAAATCTTCATAAAATAAAACGGGCAAAATCTTTTGGGTTGGTGGGTGGATCCAGCGGTTCCAAAGGATATATCAAATATTTTCCAGTTAGAAGTCCTGATTTAGTCCAATCCTTTTAATTTATTGCTATAGGACCAGAAATCTCAAGATTGCAAATAACTTGGCTAACTTCCTATGGGTTGTTGGTTACAGAATCAGGATAGAAAACTGAACGTGAAAGACTAATCAGCCACAACAGCTGGGCTGGGCTGCCCACATCTCTGTGCTTTACTCTGCAGGAGTGGCCCCAGCTAATCTCTCTTGGCTTTTCGGTTTCTCCTTTAAGCTGCAGAGAGGCTGGGATAAGTGAGAGGGAATTACTGAGTCAGGGACACCCATTTGCAGAAGAGAAGGAGGGAGTATAATTAGAAGAAGAGAAGTGAAAGGAGGTGCAGATGAGGAAAATGAAGGTAGAAATTAGCTACGAATAGGCAAAGTGAATTGCAAGATGACTGTTTCCACCCCAGGAAGGAGGAGGGAGGGGGAGAAGATGGTGCAGGGCCAAGAAGATTTCTGTATCTCATTAAGCCTAATTATGGCCCTAAAATACAGGTGTGAATAGCGTTGCTTTATATATGGAAAAACTGAAGTTCATAAAAGCTACTTCACTTATTTAAGGTCACATAGCTGGCAAGATAGTCTCCCTGTGTGTGTGTGTGTGTGGTGTGTGTGTGTGTGTGTGTGTGTGTGTTTCTTCCTTTGGTCTTTTTCTACACTTCATTGGTTTCCATTGTTTCTTCCCTCCAACCTCCTTTTATTTGTACAAGGTGAAGTGCTGAGATATTTACCTTTCAAAAATAGCCATCAAATATACAATGATAGAATATATGGTTACCATGACAACAGCCTTTATTGAGGACTGACCTCCCCTTTTTGCCTCCCAAATACTATTTCACAACAAAGGTTCCCATCCTTTGTGGAACTGGTAGTAGCCACAATATTATATTTTATTTGGGTAACCATTTACTTAAGGCTTGCCCTAAAGGCAAGGGATAAACTGAAGTGTCGGAATGGATCAGTCCTGATGCTTGCTGTTATTGTGTGCACCTGAGGTTCAAGAGGAAAACAAAACAGTGTTTAGCACAAAGCCTGCTATTTAGCAGAAGCTCAATCTAGGAGGCTATTTTTGTTACTAGAGTAAAGTCTGTAAGCTAGACTGTAAGCTTCACAACGGCAGGGACCAGCCTACATTTGCCTGAAGGGTGCCCCTAGCGTTTTGCACAATGCCTAGCACTCAGGCGCTCTGTAAACACTTGCTGAGCGAAGGTTTCTTGTAATTGCTCTCAGCTTCCTTCTGAAAGTTACCTGGACAGTAAGCCTTAGTTCATAATTATGTTACTAGATACTGTATGACGAGTCTGGCCGGTATTTACAGTAGTACACAGGTAAATGAGTGCGCGCACACACACACACACACACACAGGAACGCGCAAACAGCCCCGGCAGGTGCACTCAGGAGGAATCGCTCACGCTCGGCGAGAGCCGACCCAGCGCGGGTAAACACCGCTGCGTGGGCTCCGCCAGCCTCCGCGGCGTGGGAGGGCACCCGGGTGACCGCACCGCTGGAGTCCGGTCCCTGGAGACGCGTGGGCAGGACCCGGCACCCGAGGCGGCCGCGCCGTGGGCGGTGAGCTGCGCTGTGATTGGCTCGTACTTACCGGAAGGCGGGCGCTCGGAGCCAAGTGGGTGTGCGAGGCGGCGGGCTGCAGTTTCAGTATAAACAAGGAGCCCGACTGGTTGTGCGGGGTCTTTCTCCACTTCCCGCGCGCCCCTGCTCCCCGTCCTGGGGCAGTATTTGTGGGCACGCGGCCAACAGCCGGGAAGGCCAGGACCTGGGGTCCATCTGCAGGTACGTGTTCCCTGGGCCAGGCTCCCCTCCTGGAGGGACGGAGCGGGGCGGCGGGAAGCAGGATGGGCTGCGCTGCGCTCCTCCTGGCGACCCGGGAGCCGCGCGCGAGCCAGCCCGGCTCTCCCTCTGCGCGCCCGCCCGGAGCTGCCCGGTGCGCTTTGGGTGGTGAGGAAGCCTGGGACCAGCGAGCTCTCACCGGCTCCAAGTGCTCCGCCAAAGCCACGGACCGGGGAGCCCCCCGCAGGTCCCGCCGCCGTGGACGCCTGGGGCTGCCCCGGGAGCGGACCTAGTGCCAACAGGTGCGGGGCCCAGCCCCCGGGGCCCGGACGGGGAGGGGCTTGGGGTTTGCCTTGCTGCTCTCACCCTGATCCCGCAGCCAGCCGGGCTTTCTGTGGAGAAGTCTTGGCACCGTTTTTTTTGAGGATTTGTCCCGAGTTCTAGTCGCGTTCATTCATCCTTTCTTCCCCTTTTTTCTGTGCACGGCGAAGCTGTTCCCTTGTACTTATTGGCTAGTGTGTGTGTGTGTGTGTGTGTGTGTGGTGGAGGGGGCAGAGGGAAACTTGTTTATTTTTAATGCCGGAGCCGATCGTCTAAGGGTCAGATTTAAGGAAGGGACGAGGGAACAGTCCAGCCCTGCGCTCGCCGCCAAGGAGGTGGTGGTGATATTCCTTTATCCCGCTCCCGTTCAGCTGGCGAACTTGGGGACGCCTGGCTCTTCTTGCCTGGGCTCAGGTGAGTCGCCGCGGGTGACCTGGCCGGACAGTAATAACCTGAACTCTGGGGGTGGCGGGTACCTGGGTGCTTTGTGGGCAGCCAGCGTGAGGAAGGCTCGCCTCTTTCTAGGGCACAACTTCAGTGGCGTGCAGGAGAAAAGAGCAAAGCGGGGGGAGAAGGGGGCCGGGTGTGCCCATCGGTGCGCCCCTGGAGTGTTGCTTCTCCCCTTACCCCAACCAACCCCGTTGGCACAGTTCAAGCCAACGCAATGTGTGGAGGGTGGCACAAGTGGGGTAAACAGCAGGAGGAGATCTCCAGGGAGCGACTTTCTCTGGGGAATGTAGATGTATTTGTGTCTGTCATCGCCTCCTTAACTTGGTGGCCGCAGTGTGTGTATGGATGGATGGATACACTGAAATTTGCGTAGGTGTTTTTTGGGCTGAGCGCAGCACCGAGGAATCTTTCCCAAGCAGCGCCATGTGACGTCGAGGAGGAACTGCTGGTGTGCGTAGATCTAAATTTAGTCCTGGGACGATCCCTAATGACCCAGGGAAGGTCTCTGAACTGGGTACATTAAAAAGGGGAAGAGTCCAAGGAGCAGGTTTTTTGCATTCTTCAGTAATGTCTGGTACAGTCAGACTCATATGGGGTGAATAATTGTGTTTTTTTTTTCCCTCTGAAAACAGTAGCTAGGGCTTGTCATGTGGTATCTGTGTCTCAATTTAAAACATAGCTGGGCCATAGTGATAAGCTTATTATGCTAAGAAACAGGGAGGTGAGAATTAACCAGACAGTGCATATGGGTCTTGACAGGACAGGTGAGGGTTGGAGCAAGTGTAGAATTGATGTCAACAAAGAAATAACAAAAGTGAAAATGCTTGCCTATTGAGATTTTCATGGAAAATAAAGTGACAGCTTGTTAGACCTTTTCAATTAATGGCTCTTTATTTGGGGGGGAGACAGTGATTGAGCCGATGAGGGCCCAGGGCACTGTTGATAGAAATCAAGGTTCACAAGCAGTGCTGTGTTATGCCTTTTTTTTTCCCCCCCAAGCAGATTGTCTGGCAAAGGTGAGAAGATCAGCTACTGACTAGCAACTTTCTTGTTGGCATGCTTCCATTACACTCTGTCAGTCCTTTGTTTTCCTAGAGGTGGCTACTAAACATACTGGCCTTGGTCTTTCTGGTTGTCTAATGGAGTGTTAAATTCTTAGAATTTATTTCTCCCATGTGTATTTTCAATCTTGCTTGGTTTTATGTGCCCCATTAGACAGTGAATCTGCTACTACCACACCTGATACCTGGGGATCATACTATCTTTTGGAATAGAATATCACCAGAAAACATTTACATTTATTGTATATCCTCTCCATGCCCACCCCCCACTCCCCAGATTAGTATCTAATTTAACTTTATTTTTATGGGTATATATTTGAAAATATCATTTCAAAATAAGACATTTCTTATATTATTGCTAACATTACTTTCTTATAACCTAAAATTAACTACTGGTTAATAAACTGCAATAAGGCAAAAAAAAATCGATTGAGTAATACCTATCCAGGAAAAAGAGAAATGGTCAGAAAATTGAAAGGGAGAAATTGTGACTATCTATGCTAGGCAAGGTACCCAATATGGCACAGAAGTGATGGGATCAACTGTATTAATCTCCCCAGGGGAACCTGGAAGAATTGGACTTTGGATGAGCATATAGATAGCCCCAAGAAAGTATCTCCTTGGAGAGGAAATGGGGAAAGGAAGGTAGTTTTCCTAATGAGAGAAGAATCTGTAATCTCTGAAGCATGGATTGAGAAACTTGAGTGTGATGTCCACAAACAATCAATGGAAAGACCATTATAACATTTTGTGAGCGCTTAAAGACACAAATTATGCTGTTGTGGTTGAATTCAGGAGTTGCCTCCCCATCCTCTTCATTTTTCAAGAACCACAGTTGTCCTTTCTCGGTCCTCCAGTGAAATCTACAAAAACTGTATTCCTGCAGCCCTCCCTTATCCTAAAATGACAGATGCTATAGCCTAGTGCTATGGACAGATTTCTGAATAGAGAGAGACTAAGGTTCTGGCAGACCTGGTGCCTTAACAAGTCACTTTCTTTCTCCCTGTACCTGCAGTATTTGTAAAATTAGAGAGGATGCTGAACTCGATGATTTGAGGGTCTCTTTCAGCTCTGTGATAACTTATTTATTTTGCTGTGCTATCACTTCCTGCATTTGCACCTTGTATTAGCGGGGGAAGAATGAGGATTGTAAGTGATCTGCAGGCAGATGTTCACTTACTTTCTGGGTGGTACATGGAAGAGAGGATAGGAAAATGAAGTTTATTTTTCTTTTTTAAAAATATTTTTATTTCAGTGAGGAAGGAAGAGGGAGAGATAGAAACATCAATGATGAGAATCATTGATCAGCTGCCTCCTGCACGCCCCCTACTGGGGATCAAGCCTGAAATTTGGGCATATATTCTGATCCAGAATCTAACCTTGATCTCCTGGTTCATAGTTTGACGCTCACCCACTGCCGGACTGAGGTTTATTTTTATTGATGAAAACTATGTAGAGATTTAATAGTCCCTTAAACTGCTTTTCTCTCTCTCTCTCTCTTGTTAGTATGTTTAAAAAAATACTGATTATCAAGAGGTTGAGTCAGGACATTTTTTTGAATTAAGCCAGTGTTACTATTTACTAAATTTTTAACCAGTTTTTTGACCAGTCATTTTTTCCTTAGGTTTATATGTTTACTATTTTACTTCAAGGTATGTCTACATCTGGGAAATCATTCAATTGATAGAAATTTTATTAGGAAACCCTGGTATGAAAATTTTAGTTGAACACAGGGAAAATACAAATAAGCCTTGTAAGAAAGAAAAGACACTTTAGACTACTAGTACCTTTCTATTGATCTAAAAGAATGGAGGGGGAGACATTAGGGAATTTTTTTAAGAACTTGCAGCCAAAAAATAAAATTATCTCAGTAATCAGGTTTTATAGTGCAATGCAAATCGAAAAATCTGCTTGTTTACTAAATGTCCTCTTACGTATTAGGCCATTTAACTGCTGAGATGAATTGGGTTGAGAAAAATATATCTTGTTGGTAAAGGATTCTCCCCAAATAATATTCTGTAATTTGGCTTGGGATGCATTATGTATAAATGATGATTCAGCTACTTTCTTTGGCCTTCGGTATGACAGCAAATAGCCACATGGGGGTATTTCAGCTTAAGTTTAAATAAAATAAAATAAAGAATTTAGTTTCTCAGTTGTGCTAGCCACATCTGAAGTGCTCAATGGGCAGATGTGGCTAACAGCACAACATTGGGCAGTGCTGAAGGGGAACATTTCCAATATCCTAGAAAGTTTTTTTTTTGGCAGCACTTAATTAGCTAGTGATGATTTTGATTATCCAGAAGATCACTTTTATTCCTCTGGGAAAACAAAATAATTAAATCTTGTCCTACACAGGCACCTAAGACATAGGAAATAAGACGAACTGGCTTTATCAGCCAGTATATATTTTCAACTGTACAAAATGAACAATGCCACTTTCCTAAGATCAGTGATATACCAAGATTACAAATACTTCTCAAAATTTCTTCCCAAAACTGTAGTTGTCCTTTTTTACTTTTCTAATCCAGCACCAGCTGTTATTGCTGGAAAGCACCAACTCTTTCAAAAGACAAGGGACGTGGAGCCATCTGCTGTTAAATTTAGGAACTGCAGGAAAGTTGTAAATTAAACCAATGCATGTTCTGTGATCAGTTCCCACACCGCAAAGATTTATCTCATAGAGAAGTTTTAAATGATTATCCAAGCCCATTTAGAGTTTCCATGTACTGAAATGTCATTTTGTGTTTTAATAAACTACTAGCAAGATATCCCTAAGACAAAAGATAATAAGTTTTAGCTTTGTTTATCTTCCACGGAAACCAGATAGTAGTTACCTGACTCAGAATCCCCTCCTTCCATCAATTAGAAATTAGTAAAGACTTTTTGTTTTTAAGTAACACTAGGAGAAATCAATAAAAATGCAAAATGTTTTTTGTATAGAAGCCTGTAATAAAAATAAGCAAATAATACTGCCATTTCATTATTATGGAGAAAAATTGGACCTTCTTTCCTTAAAAATACTCATTTTTTCTCCCTTGACTTTGAAATGTACTCAGCATTTGGGGCTCCTTTTCAAAGAATGTACTTGTCTGGAAATTACTTTTTGTTCAGATGCCATAGAAGTGAGTTGCTCTGAGTTGCTGTTTGTATGTTTGTACTCTTTACCTAGTACCTCTTTTTTTCAAGGAAGTGAGCAGAGGTGTGTACGATTTCTACAGTTCTCAGGGCCGTTGCTAGAGATCTTTGCTTTTAGATTGTCCCTGGCTGAGGAAAGACCTGAGAAGATAATCTTTTAGACATTTTCAAGCTCATATAAGCCATATTTTAGGGAGTATCAAAAACTTGACTTTGACTTTTACCCTGGTTCAAATATGTAGTTAGATACACTCTGGACTAAAGATGAAATATAGGAACTCTTTCTCATTCAGATCTCTGGAACTTCAAATGTAAATAGGAAGAAAATATATCTCACCCAAGTGCAAAGTTCCTTTAGGATTGAGATGGTAATTCCAGGATATTAAATTAAGCCACTCCTCACTACACGAACATGCTATCGGAGTTCAGCTATGATAGGAAGGCCTTCCTCCACCTGTTTTTTTTTTCTTTGTTTGTTTGTTTTTAAATTGGAACATATGCTCAGCATTTGAACAGAAGCTAAAAGATAGTGATCAATGCAAAGGCATTGGATATAAGTCTTTGGGGGGAAAAAAAGCAACACTTTTTCTTTGACTCCTGCCTTTTCTATCTCATTCACTTGAGGGTAAAGGGAATGCTGACTCGACCTTTTGGGAGAGATTTACAATGCAACTATAGCAGAATTTGAAGGATAGCTTTTGATTTAGTTCCCATACCCATCTTTTCCTAGAGCTCTTTTCCAATCCGAATTGTCACCTGAAACTACCTTAGCCTGGTGCACCTGCCTCATCATAAATAACGTTGTGCAAAGGCAGCCGCTAATTCAAACACAGTCTGCTGTTGAGAAAAAGGCAGCTTTTCATCTGGTGCTTTAGTTGGATTGAAACCATTAGGCATGCCTTTCAAATCCATTCATCTCGTAAATCACCCGGAGCTGGCTTCCTTGCTGCTGGATCAATGTCAGGCGGAACTCTTTCAGGGTCCTTGGGAGAACATGATATATCTTTGTGACTGAATTAGCTGCCCCTATACGATACCTGGCTTGTCAACCAACTTTCCAGCTTACCAAATTGATTTTTAAAAAGAACATTCATCTTGTCTACCTGGATTGGATGTATCTTTTACTTCCCTCAGGGAAGTCTTCTGGCAGGACCTGTAATCTGCATGCTAATTTTGGTGTGCCAAACTTTCTTCTAGCCCAATTCCTTGTTTAAAAAAAACAACACAGAATTTGTTTTCCATTGTCTCATGATGTCCTCTCTATCCCAAAGGGCTGCTCCAATATAAGAGGGGGAAAGTCTATTTAAATATCTCTAGCCAATTCAAAAGCAGTGTCCTTTTTATAATACTCTCCTCCAACTCCATATGATTGGTATTGCCCCAAAATACAGTATTCCTTGGTTTTGAAGGAGGAGTCTGGAATGTGGTAGATCAAGGTTCCCTGCAGAGCTACCACATTCTCCTCCTTTGAGCCAGAGTAGACAAATAACTAGATTCTGTACATGTGCCCATCCATGTGCGTACCAACCAGGGGTCTGAGCTCCCTGCAATGGGGAGAGGTGTATGATTTCCCCCCAAAAAAGTTAAGAGCCACTGACCAAATAGACTGTATTCTGAGTTTCCAGGAGCTGGTTTAAAAATGAAATTTAGTAAGGTGAGCATTACTTGGGAGATTAACTTGCCCTCTGCTTTATTTTATTGGCAGTGATTTGAATAAAGCCAACAGCTTGTTCAAGTGTCAATCATAAATCGATCTTTTTTTTTCTAAAGGAATGAACTACTTTGAAGTTTGCCTTATGGTTAAATTAATGCCAGTTTTTAACTTTATGCTGTCACACATTCTAATTTTGGGACAAAGTCTATTTTTCCTAAATAAGAACTTTGGTAAGAAGGTCCTCATAGATAGGTATATTGGGTTGAGCAAAATTTCTGCTAGAGAAGAATGACAAACCATGGAGAAGTTGATTTTGAGATTATGTTGGAAAGGGTACAGAGGAGTACATTGAGAGTTCACAGGACACCAGGAAATATTAATTGTGAGAGCTGTAAAGAAGTTCACTGCAGATAAGAAGTCAGAACTACAGTGACATTGGGGGGAAAAAAGAAAAAGGAAGCTATGAGATAAGAGCCTTACACTTAGCCCTTTTCCCACTAGGAAATCATTAGCATGTTAGTCCTAGAGTTGATAGTACCCAGGGTTAAATGGTTCTCTGGATCCTCATGTCCAGTACTTGGCTTTTATATCTGTCTTCTTACATAAGAATGAAGGCAGTATTTTAATCTTCTGAATCTTTTTCACTTTCATAAGTGAAGCAAGTAGAACTCAAAGTCCTGGTAGTGAAATTTGAGTAATACTGAACAACAGTAGTTCTTGATGTGGGTGATACTTGGGAGGGAAAAGAAATGTAGTGTGTTTACTTCTTAGGTATTTAAAAATACACTTCACAAACAGCACCTTCTGTACCATTCTACTGACCTTTCCCCTTGTTTATCAAAAGGATCTATTACTAGTACACTAGGCAACTGATCTTCCCAGAAAATGTCCAGGCAGGCCACTTGTTGGAGATTATCCAGAAGTGAGAGGTGAATGCTGTGATGCATGATCTTTGTTTTGGTTATTTGTCTTATTAAATCTTTTTACTGGAAATCTAGAGCATGCACACAAGCAAATATTTCTATATTTCATTGACTCTAAGATGCTATCCATTGTAAGATGCGCTTGTATTTTATATATCACTAAAAAAAAGACTTAATTAAACATGTTTCTTATCACATGACTATTTATGTCCATCCCAGTTTCAAAGACACTAAAATATAAAGGAATGTCTATTAGGATCTCTGAAATCTTTATTTAGATGGGATCATGTTTTGATTGCAAAGGTCAGTAGATTAAACTCTTGTTGATAGTGTTGCTTTGTAAGAAGAGTACTTAATGGTCATAATACATCTTTGGAGCCAGGATTTATGTAGAACATGTAAAATATATAAATTTCTCTAATAGCCTACAATTTGGGGCAAAATGACAGGCTTTTCTTTTTATGGTTAAACGTTAGAAGTTCAAAGAAGACCACTTGCTGTGGAATGATATGGTGTAATAAATTTTGAACTTGACATCTGAAGACCTAGGTTTGAAGCTCTGCCCTTTCTGCCCCTTATCTGATGTATAACCCCAGGCAAGTTATTACAGGTTTCCTGAACCTTAGCTTCTCATGCAGTCAAAACAGTGGGGATTCCTGCCAAACAGGGTGGTTGTAGAATCCAAAAAGGCATCTGTAGGTGGTGAACTTTACACAGATGGAGGCTGTGGACATTCTCAAAGCCTTCCACACCATGCTTCTCAGGTGAGTGGCCTTGAGGGGGAATCGGAGAAGTAAAGGACAGTGGAATTGTAGACCTTTTCATGCACACAGGATCCCATTGTAAAGGAATGCACAGATGAGGAAAGAGGGAGGCCTAAGGAGTTGTAAGATGCTCTTTTGAATACATGGCAAGGTAGAAAATACGACCACTGTGCATAAAGAAGAGGCTGGAATCTCTTAGAATGGCTTGAATCTCAGTAGTTGCTCTGTGCAAGTTCATCTATCAAGGTGACTCATGGGAAAAATCAAGTCATCTGATTAGCGACAGAACTTGGGGTAATTGGAAGGCAGAGAAGGATCTGTGACATACTCTCTTCTTCAAATTGATTTTTAAGTATAATAAGCTATAACCCCAACTAACTTACCCAACCTCGGTTTCATTTTCATTGCTACTTGTAATATTTTTTTTAATATATTTTATTGATTTTTTACAGAGAGGAAGGGAGAGGGATAGAGAGTTAGAAACATCGATGAGAGAGAGACATCGATCAGCTGCCTCCTGCACGCCCCCCACTGGGGATGTGCCCACAACCAAGATATATGCCCTTGACCAGAATCGAACCTGGGACGCTTCAATCCGAAGGCCAACACTCTATTCACTGAGCCAAACTGGTTTCGGCTACTTGTAGTATTTTTGTTAGGCCCCTGGTTGGAGGGCGTTTTCTAAGTGTTGAAATTTTGTACCTCATCAGACACATTCTGTGTGCGACACATTTCCAGGGGACACTGAAAAAGCCTTTTGCCATTGCTCTAATAAGGCTTTAAGAACTCTGCTATAAGGAAAATCGGTATTTTTGTTAGAATTTCGGAAAGGGTAAACAAAATTGGAAGTAATTTTCCAGATAAAAGACTTACTGGGGTGGAGGTTGCAGGACAAATGACCTTCCAAAATGTTCACGGCTGTGAAGCACCAGATTAGGACTTCACTAAACCTGAGTCCTTGTCTAGATTGCAGTCTTTATCTGCTTAATGGAAGCCCATAACTAACATATACAAGTACTTGGTGGCTTTTGGTGCTGAGTGACACCTGACTATTTTATGGGTTAATACTTAAGGTTATAAACCGAAGGCAGCGGGTGCAAGATTTTTTAGATACTACTTTTCCTAAATGCTGTTTTCATCTGCCAGGTCGGCTGTATCATGGGGGGTTTTGTTTTTTGTTGTTTTTTTCCCAACACTACCTTTGGCCGTCTCCTGCCAGGCATCTGCACACATTGTGAGGCTGTGGCCCATTCTCTGGAGTTGGCACTGATGCCTTAGCAATGAGGTAGGGATGTGCCTTCTGAGGCAGGGCTCCACACCCCTGCCCCATCGGGGTGCAGATGACTTTCAGCATCTTGAAAAGAAGAATTAGCCCAGGTTGTATCCTCCTGCAGCCTCTACACACCCTGTCCCTGTCAGCCCAAGGCTGGGGTTTGGCTTCCTCTCAATTGTGTGATTTCTGACACCCTCAGTCTGGGCAGCTCCTGAATGCCTCTGTTGTCTAGATACACCCCCAGAACAGGGGTCTGTTCTCAGGGCCGGGAGCTCTGCCCTTAGGAATCCAGATAATAACCTACTAACCTCTGGCCTTTGCTGAGCACCTCTGACCATGCCCTGTGAGCTGCACATGCACGGGTGGAGCGGACTGGCACCGTGCTCCTGTTCTCTACACCAGGTGCCTTCTCAGCCCGTGTGCTTACAGAGAACTCTGGGTCTCTAGAGCTCCTCACCCCCACAGGAATTTAACACAAAGTGGTAGAAACCAGCAGCATCCCCATCTTCCAAGAGGCCCTTAGGAGTCAGCATTCAGTCTCTTGACAGACACTCACATCTGTGAGCATATGCACTGTGTGCTGTACTGTGCACTTTCATTCTAGGCCACTGATTCTCAACCTTCCTACTGTCACGACCCTTTAGAACACTTCTTCATGTTGTGGTGACCCCCAACCATAAAATTATTTTTGTCGCTACTTCATAACTGTAATTTTGCTACTGGTAATGAATTGTAATGCAAATATCTGTGTTTTCCAATGGTTTTAGGCGACCCTGCTAAGCTGTTTGAGACCCACAGGTTGAGAACTGCTGTTGTAGAGCCTAAGACCATTGGAAAACACAGATATTTTACATTACAATTCATTAACAGTAGCAAAATTACAGTTAAGAAGTAGCGACAAAAATATGGTTGGGGGTCACCACAACAAGAGGAACTGTATTAAAGGGTCGTGGCATTAGGAAGGTTGAGAACCACTGTTCTAGGCCTCCTTTACTGTTTCAGTTTTTCAACTTTTGCTTCAGTTGCCTCCTAATGTATGCCCAATGCTACTCTGATATTAAGTGTTAGGTCATACTTCCTGATGCACTTTGAAGGCTTACGCATTTCCTCCTTAGGATAATACTTGCCCCACGGGGATAAAGCAGTGACCAAATGTGAAGGCCTGATATGTAGGTATGGCAGCCAGAAACTCGAATTTAAGTCCATACAATCCTTTGATCTAAGCACTTCATAGTATTTGATTGAATGAGATTGGTACTCAAAAGTATGCGTATACAGGTAACTCAAAAAGCAGTTTTCTTCTTGATAGATTCTGATGTTGTGTCAGAACCTAACCTCTTTTTTAAACTTCTTATTCCTGCCTTACAGTTAAAGCTTGTTAAAATTTTCTTTTCTTTTGGATTGTATATTACTAACAATGTACTTTCTCGATTTTTTGTTTACTTTAGGAAAGCATGCCTCAGACGCCTCCCTTTTCAGCCATGTTTGACAGCAGTGGTTATAACCGAAACCTCTATCAGTCTGCAGAGGACAGCTGCGGGGGCTTGTATTACCATGACAACAACCTCCTCTCTGGATCTCTGGAAGCACTCATCCAGCATTTAGTACCTAACGTGGATTACTATCCAGATGTAGGTATCCGTGTTCCTCTGAAATACATACTTGGTTTCTACTTCAGCAGAAAGTATGATATAATAGTCATGACTCTAGATACTACAGAATTATATCTGGGATGTTAAAGGTTTTTCTAATAAGAAATTGCATATGACTATTAACTGCTTTGAGGTCAAAGTGAGCGTGGGTATAAGCTCCCAGTTTTGGTTGTCTGCATATCAGTTTCTTCCCAGGGTTTGTACCAGATTGTAGGTAGTCAGGTACCATCTAAAGGAAGTATCTGCAGGTTTGATTCAGGCATGTGCCTTGGTCCTTAAATAGACATGCTGGAGAATGTTGGCTGCTCTCAGAATATTGAATGCCTTTGTGTTTCTAAGAGCATCACTATGCTGGGAAAAGTGAAGTCAGAGAAATTTTATAGCCAAGAGAACAAGTATTATATTCAAGATGCAATTTTTTGTGATTGGACATCAGATGATATGATAGCTTATGTTTTGCTTTGATAACGGACATTTCTATAGATCATACTTTCTAATCTAGTAAGTTCATTTACATTTGCTCAATCTTTACAGCAATACCAGAAGCTAGAGAAGAGAAAACAAAATTTGCACATGGTCTCACGCCTCATATTAGCAATCAAACCTGGCTTTTCTAATTATGGGGCAAGTGATATTCCCCTTTCTTGTTGCTATAGCTGCCCCTGCCAACCAGCAGCCGGCTGTTGATAATAACTTCATGAAAATCTGTGGACACTAGATTCATATGTTTTTATAAATATAACTAGAAGCCTGGTGCACGAAATTCATACACTAAGGATGGGGGCGGGGGGTCCCTCAGACTGGCCTGAGCCCTCACCCTGGTGCCCTGCCATTGATTGCCCTGCAGAGGGAGGCCCCGCCCATCTGCCACAGCACTGCTGGCCAGGTAGCCCAGGCCTCTCTCTTTGGGGCAGTTGATCACAGGGCTCCGAAATCACCCCAAAGAGGTAGGTCCCACCCACCAACCGGGGCTCCATGATTGATCACCCCACAGAGGGAAGCCCCGCCCACCTGCCTCAGTGCTGCCAGCTGGTAGCCTGAGCCTCTCCCTGGCTGGCGCTCAGCTATCGATTGCCCATCAGAAAGAGGCCCTGCCCACCCCCCACAGCACCACTGGCAGGGTAGCCTGGGCCTCTCTCTTTGGGGTGATCAATTGAGGAGCCCCCCCCCCCAATGGATCGCCCCACCATCCTGTGGCCTAGGCCTCTCTCTGTGGGGTGATCATAGGATGATGGCGCGCCCCTTCCTTCCCCCCTCTCCCCCACTTCCCCTCCCCCTTACTCCTCTCCCCCACTCCCCCTCCCCACCCCGCAACTAATTGCATTGCACCCACCTTGGCTGGCCTGGTTCCAATTCATGTCATAGTGTGATCATCAGGATGGTCGTTCTGCTGTTCGGCCATTTGGCCTATTTACCTATTACACTTTTATTATTTATTTTTAAATATATTTTATTAATTTTTTTTATAGAGAGAAAGGGAGAGAGAGAGTTAGAAACATGGATGAGAGAGAAACATCAATCAGTTGCCTCCTGCACACCTCCTACTGGGGATGTATGTGCCCACAACCAAGGTGTATGTCCTTGATCGGAATCAAACCTGGGACCCTTCAGTCCGCAGGCCAGTGCTCTACCCACTGAGTCAAACCAGTTAGGGCTACACTTTTATTATTACAGATAATGACCTTGGAGTGCAAAGGGTAGTGTGTGCTTAAACCTCTATAACTCAACATAATGTTCTTACTGAGTTGTCTATGTGTGATTTGTTATATAGCATTTTCAAATATGTTGCCACATGGGAAAAATTGTAATCAGAAGTAAAAGGAGCCCCTTGTTCAGCCCTGTAAGTGTTTATGAGCTACTGGAGGTGCCCAAGGTTGGGGAAAAAAATCCCATGGGCTTTTTTTTTCATTGTGAGTCTGAAACTATCATAACAAATAAGCATTATTTCATTACTGGCTTCTTGGGAGATAATGTGGTTAAAGAAAAGAATATAGTGTGATTTTGTATTTTATCAAATTGCTTAGCCTTTGAGCAAGTAAATAGATGACTTGAAAGCCTTCCTTTTAAAGCTTGACGGAGTGCACAGACACTGCAGCTCTGACAGAGTACACAAACACTGCAGTGTGTTGTTACACTGGGCACTCTGGAGAATTCCTGAGCTGATGTGATTGGCTGTTTTTTTGGTTTCCCTTGAGTTACCCTAATATTTGAACACAGAAGATGATTCTGTATGGGTAGTATATTTTAGTTAGATTTATCTTTCTGGGCTGAATTTCATTCTTTATTTTTCTAGAATGAGTTATATGCCCTGGTGTCCTGGCTCCCAGAGGATAGATATGAAAATGAGCTGTCGATAATTTCAGTAGCTAAACTTCTTTTGTACTTGTTATTTTTAGTATGGTTTAAAAGAAAAGAAACATGAAAAGAGATAAAAGAGAAATTCATCTTGTGGCATTTTGCTACTAGTAAGCATCACCTTTGGAACTGCAGCATTTAACTTTGAGATAACGTAATGAAAAAAGATGTGTAATATAGAGGGAAAATATTAGTTTCAGAAGGAATGTAACCATGTGATTTTTTTTTTACTCTTTCACAGAGAACATACATATTTACCTTTCTACTCAGTTCTCGGTTATTTATGCATCCGTATGAGCTAATGGCCAAAGTTTGCCACTTATGTGTTGAGCACCAGAGACTAAATGACCCAAACAGCGATAAGGTAATTATATGTTTGAACTTTACACTTTTTCTTCTACTAGTTTGGTAACTCTGTGACTTAGATTTTGTGAAATTGTTTTCCTTAAGTGATCCTAGCTTACCCCTAGGCTGAGATGCAAAAGTGATATTGTTGCTATGCAAAGGGGATTGCGAATGGCATAATGAGCACAATACACATCTAATGCAGGAATGTTCCGGATCCTGCCTTAAGTTGGTAGGACTTGGCATTGACTGGGGAAGGAGGAGCTAGAGCTTCTACAACCCCAAAGATTTTGCACTAGAAGTTTATCAGGGCCACTGTTTGTAATTATTTATTTGACGTGGTCCATGATGATAGACATCACTGAATTAGATTTTGCTTTTTCTCCCTAGAACCAGATAAGAAAAATTGCACCCAAAATTCTTCAACTTCTGACAGAATGGACAGAAACTTTTCCCTATGATTTTCGGGATGAAAGAATGATGAGAAACTTAAAAGATCTGGCTCACCGAATAGCCAGTGGCGAGGAGGTGGGTAACCTGACTTTAGCATGACTGCTTGCATCTCTGGGCAGAGCGTTGGTGAGTGAGGAATGATGCTAAATGAGGTATTGGAATCTCCACGGCTCCCTGTGTTGTGTGGGTTTTTTTTTTTGTTTGTTTGTTTTTTACCTTTGAGCAAGTTCTCTCCATAGCACCTTGGTCTGTTTGGGGTGTTAAGTGAGGATGATTATACAATCCCACTTCAAAGGGTATGATCTAGAGCTTTATGTGATTAATTTCAGGGTATGTTCATGTCAATTCATGCACAGGATTCCTCTTGAAATCGTGGGTGTTTTTTGTCTCTTATTTTTTTTAAATTCAATTTATTGGGATAACATTGGTTAATAACATTATATAAGTTTCAGGGGTACAACTTTGTAACACACCATCTGTATATTTCACACTTACCACCAAAGTCTAAGTCTTCTCTATCCTCTTCATCCTCCTTCTCCCCTTGAAGATGTTTTTAATTTGACAGTACATATACCTTTTTTCCTCCAAAAAGATTTGACATATTAAGATAGATCCTAGCTATCATATTGGTAGACATAGACACTAATAGATAGAAAATAACATATTAATATAGTAACAGAAGTAGTATATTAATAAAATAAAAATAGAGTTTGTACCATAGAAATGAGAAAACAAATAGGCTATTGTTGAGACCAGTCCAATAGGACAGGTGCACTGTGATTTGAGTGTAAGCACCAGAGAAAAGGGAAATACAGTTGGTTATGTAATTTTCACTGTCAGAAAAGAGAAAGCATTCTAATTTTTCAGGGTATTGAGTTAAATGCCATTTTAAAAAACATTTGTATGAGAGACTTTGTACAGGGACCATAGAATGAGGTCAGGGAAACCACTGTGTTTAGTGTTTATAACAAATGCTTAATAAAAATGGAGACCGTAAGATTAATGGATAAATTAGCAAAGGTGATTCTTTGTGAGAGAAGAGAAAGACAAGGATCCAAGGCGTCCGGAAGTTGATTCAAGGCTAGCACCTACAATAGGTGGAGATGGAAAGTAAGCCTCTTAGAAAATCTTTCATCAATATCACTTCCCTCAGGTGAGCCTTTGATAAGAGCTAACTAGTTGTGACAAATCCAAGGTTATCCTCTTTGAAGCAGGCCTGGAGGGTTGGTATTCTGTGTTGAGGCTTGTTGGGCAAAGATGTCTTTGTAGTTTCCGTGTTGCTGGTAAGCTCCTGGGAACAAGTTACGTAGGCACAGATACAACATTTTCACATAGAGATAGATGAAGCTCTTGGCTGTTGTAGTGATGTCTTGTTTCTTTCATCTTACAATGCATTTCCCATTTACAGTAACCTTCCTTGAGAATTCAGTCTTTCACTGGCATGCTATAAAGATTACGTAGTGAGACACTGTATCTCTTCTATTTCTCGTGAACACATTTTAATACCATTTCCCCTGACTAATAAAAAAAATCAGAATAAAATGTTATAAGATTAGAATTTGAAAAATTTGCACTTGCTTTCCAACATTATGTTCTCCTGAAAACAGAATTAACCCCTCTACTGTTTCCTTGTGACATATGGACTCTGTGCTGAAGATGGCACTGTTTCCATCAGGCCGAATGAGGGGTTTCCTGAGTCATTTTGCAAGTTACATCTGTTATAATCATTTTGCCAGTTTGTGTGACAGGTTTGAGCAGAGTATGAATTGGTAAGTCCCTCACTCACAAAGGCACACATTAAGCATCACAGTTCACTTTTGTAGTGAATGTTTTACTAGAGGCTTGGCTGTTGGGTTGCTTGGCAGGGTCGATGCAGGCTCAGTGACCTGACTATGACAAGCTGCTCAGAAAGTTAGTGACTTCACAGGAACTTGTTCTTGTATGAAGGCTGAGCCCAGAGTCCATCAGTGCTTCCTCCTGGTTACGTGGTGTTTTGAGTTCTTGATATGGCAGTATCTTGTTATGACTGAAATGGTGACTTGGTCCTTTCCAAAAGGAACACTGTTTTCTAATTAACACTAAAGAAAGTTAGTGGTTTGAAAATGCCAAATGGATGGGTTTCTGTCCTTCTTGTCTTGGGAGAAAAGGAAGTAGTTTCTATCTGTGTTGGCCAGGTGGATCTTGTTTTAAACAAAATCAAGCCACTTAAGGGTTGGATGAAACTGTGCAAAGAGCAAAGAGCCTTCTGACCTGGCTTCTTACCAGCATTTCTGTGTTAATAACACATCCTTGATAAACCTTTAGATTTGCAGATATTCTTGAGTGTGAAAAGAGATCAGAACATAATCCAAGTCTACAAAGAACTGATTAACCTTGGTGGTGAGTGGAGAGATGGTGAGGTCGGGTTCATAGTGAGATTTGTTCCTTCTATTGCTGTCCAGTATTCAGAATCGGGTCCACACTTGACAGCTACATGTGCTTTGGCAAGTCCATAAATTTCTTGCTCCTTCTTCATTTCTATAAATCATAGAGATGACTGTCCTATTAATATCCCTTTCAGCTCTAAAATTTTGGGATAGATGCTCTTTCCTCAGTTCTTTGCTACTTACCTGTGATGTGGTTAGGGGTCTTCCCAACCACAACCACCCTTCCCCCATTATTGGTTTTCATTTTTGTTTGTTTGTTTTTTTCCAAGCAGAATGAATGAACAAATGAACAATTTGTTTCTTATTCACTTACTGGATAGGAAAAGAATATTTCCCTCCACAGAAAAATTATTTCCCTCCATGAGAAGGAGCGTGGGCTGGGGTTGGGACTTGTTGCTTCTTGCCTGGGACTTTACAGATTTTTTTTGGCAGTCAATGAATCCAGGTGTGCCCCATATATACTTTAGTCAGATTTTTTTGAATCTGCTAGGACAGTTCCACATAATTTGGCTTAATATGTTTCCCCCTTGGGGGTTTGCCCAAAATAAAGTGGTTTATTAAGACTTGCCTGCAAGAAACATGAAATGAAACTAATGAGTGAATTGCATGACAAATGACTATCGTGGGTAGAATGCAGTTTTCTCTTTCTTAAGGAGCTGGTCGTTATTCTATCTTTATTTGCCAGGTAATTACTGTAACTGGCATTTGAAGTTATAAAAAAGAATAAATACATACTTAGCAATTCATGACTCAGTAAGGAAGCATGCTTAACAACACAAAGCTTGGTTTCTTAAGGAATCAAATGGCAAAAGGAAACTTTTAAAGAGGTCATGCACATATATATGTATTTTCTGTCTCTCAATATCTCTCTCCTACTCACACACGCACACACACACATAGAGAAAGAGACTATTTCTTTACTTACATAGCTTTCTCTCCTATACACTGTTGTATACGTTTTTCCTTTATGCTTTGTTGTTTTTGCTCATTAGCTGAATCCTTGACTGTACATTCCACTACCTCTTCCCTAAGAAAGCATTCCCTAATGTGTAGAGTAAGAATCACCAGGTATGCTAATGGAGCATTGGTTCTCACACTTTGCTGAATATCAGAATCACCTAGGGAGCGTGTATTAATGACATTTGAAACAGAAGACTGAAGAAATCATTTTAAATTCATAAACTTTTGTTGTAACTCAATTTTGAAAAGAAGAGGCAAAAGAATAGGGAAGAGGGGTTTTATTTTTTTATTTTTATTGAGGTATAAATATTATATTAGTTTCAGGTATATAACATAATGATTTAATATTAGTCTGTATTGTGAAATGATAATCACAGTAAGTCTGTCCAATACTCAGAATCATCACCTTACATAGTTACATTTTTTTCTTGTGATAACTTTCCAAGATCTACTCTCTTAGCAACTTTCAAATATGCGAAACAAGGTTATTAATTATAGTCGCCATGCTATGCATTATATCCCCAGGACTTGTTTATTTTATAACTGGAAGTTGATACCTTTTGACACTCCTCTCATTTGTGCTCCCTTTCTAACCCCTCAGCCCCCCAATGCAAGATTTGAAATAGCTCTTAACTCAGCCTTGAACTGCTTTGAATTTCAAAGAAAGATGTTTTCTGTGTGTGATAAGCATGATAGATAGATAGATAGATAGATAGATAGATAGATAGGATAGCATCTTCAAAACGGGTCATCTTAATGCTATGGAGAAGATATATTTTCAAAGGTTCAATTTTTTTAAACACTTAGGCATTTCATTAGTGATTTTAGGGTGGTTTTGAATGTTGAGAGAAAAGATGGTCATCTAATGGACAGTTTAAAGAAATTAGTGGACTATATACCAGATAAGTTGAGAAGAAGGAAAAAAGGGGTGTGTGTGTGGGGGGGTGTTGTGTAGGTCTTTTTGCCATGACTATGTGAGATCTGATCATTTCCAGATGTGGTTTTCCTTGGCTTCAATATGCAAATATCTATTCATTTGAGTTTTTGTAATATGCTCTGGTAACCAAATTACCTCTGTAAAATAATACGGTTCTTACACTTGTAGGTAAGATGCCATTTAATTTTCAGATAACTAATCTCAAGAAGTGATTTTGTGGCAAACGTTTAAAAAGAAGCTGATTAGGCAGTGGAATGTAAACAGGCCCTCTCTGTCCGTCAGTTCACTGGGACTGCCCTGTTAGAGCTGTCATCCTAAGGACTATGCTGGCATTGAACTGGCCAGAGTGCCATGCTCTGATACGGCCTCATGACTTCTCAGGAAGGATATATGTTTGTTTGGCAATTTGGTGCTAGAAAAGGAAGGTTGACACTTATGATTATATATGCATTGCTTTAAAAACCAGTTTCTCTTAAGTGTTGTGGCCGTAGCAAATGCAGTAGCGAACAGGTGGCAGATGGTGGTAGCATTACGGGGAGCATTGCCAGGTGAAAGAGTTAGGTTGTGAACTTGAGCACTGACTCCTGAGTACAAAAGAAATGGACATGAGTCAAGTGGAGGTCAGGCAGATATATGAATAAACACTGCTTCTTAATGTCACCGACGTTATGTGTGGAAGCCAGGAAAGTGATGGAGGGGTGAGTGGGAAGTATTGGTGTATTTCTGTCAAGTAGCTGTTCCTACCTTTGACTAATGAGATTGGAAATGTTAGGAGTGGGGAAATCACGGAGGTGGCTTGAAATAAGAAGTGTTAGGAAAAGGATGCTCTGACTTGAGATCCAAGTATTTTAACACACCAAAATTAAACCAGTACATTCCTATGTAACCCGGAGAACATTTAGTTATACATGGCGCTTAGTACCGTGGATTTCTTCTATAGGTAATCTCAAACATCACTGCAGGTTTTCTTGGTCCAGTCTACTCTCAAGAGCTGCCCAATTAAAGAACTAAATCTTACAAGCCTGAAAAGATAGCTCTTGTGTATTTTTCTCCTTTAAACTGTTAGGGTTTGGCTGGATTCTCCTGTAACTCCTCTGGGCTAAGATGGTTCTCCACCATCAAAATCATTTAAGTATATAGTATATACGTGAGTGTGTATAGTGGTGAAATAGACTTGCAGAGCGAGGACATAACCGGTTGCTTCTTCTCTTGGCAGACATACAGGAAAAACGTCCAACAGATGATCCAGTGTCTAATCCGAAAGCTTGCTACCCTCAGCCAGTACGAGGAAGTCCTGGCAAAAATCAGCTCCACATCTACAGACCGGCTCACAGTTATCAGGACCAAGCCACAGTCCATACAAAGGGACATCATCACTGTCTGCAGTGACCCTTACACGCTGGCCCAGCAGCTGACTCACATAGAGCTGGTAAGGTTATTGTCATCCTGCTCTCCGTGGCCATATACTTGGTTTGCTGTGGCAACCAGTGTGTGTGTCAGCAGCAATGTCACAGGAGAGGTTAGAACAATCCAAATGGAAACTAAACTCTGAAATAGCTGGAATGGGTTTTGTTTAGACGTTTGAATATGAATGTTTCTGATATTCTGGGAATTCACTTTAAAATAAATACTCAGTAAAGACTGAAAGAGCAAAGAGTTTATTGACCTTCCTCCTCTTACCCCTCTAATTAATTTTCCTGTAACTTGTTCAGCCTTTTGCTATCTAGTATAGCATTGACTCAAGCAGAAAATTGCTTCTGCTTAGGGTTAAAGGCTCATTTTACAAGCTGCATAAAAAAGTGGGAGTAGTGCCAAAAGTCAATAGACAGTTGAAAGTCCATTTCTTCTATTTCTTTTTAATGTTGACCTGCTGGGTTTGTGTTCCAGGAAAGGCTCAATTACATTGGACCAGAAGAATTTGTTCAGGCATTTGTGCAGAAGGACCCTTTGGACAATGACAAGGTAATCAGTCCTCCCAGAGGTCAGCCCTGAAATCAGAAATGTAATCCCTTAGCCTGTGACAGTGGGTATAAGAGACAGAAATTGGAACTATTTTGTTTTAGGTTTTAAAAACGAGAGTTTTATTTAATTAGCCATGTCTGATTCATGGCAGTTTTCTTGAGTCGAATGTCCAAGTGCCATTACATTATATTAATCCCATCACCAACTTTGAGACTATTCTTGCTCCTTAATGGAAAATTTAATAAGCAAGTGGATGCAGGCATTTGTGGTGATGAAGTTAGGAGATATAAGAGTGATGGTTTTAGCAGATTAAGTGAGAAAGAAAATACTCTGCTCATGACTCAACAGTCGCAGGGACAGGAAAGACAGGATGCACATCCAGGCTGCTGAGCAAGGGTGTTTACTGCTTGGCCTCTTGCTTCAAGGTGAATCCCTCATGAATGGTTTATTGCCTGAGTGAAGCCCATATGTAAGGAAAACAACACGGGGCATGGACTGTAAATTCAGTGTCCACACATAAGGAATTTTTCCCCAGTGACCTCAGAAACATTTCACATTTTTAGGTAAAGTCTGTATCACCAACTAATGACACTCTCCTTTGGGAGACTGGGCAACAGCTGTTTTCCTGCCTTAGAATAGTTTCCTGCGGTACAGGAAGTGAAGATTAGGTTTTGCAAGCAAAAGAAGGCTAGTGGACTTTTTTGGGTATTTGTTTCTTTTGGAAGGAAGGACAGAGGGGTGTACTTAACCTGTACAAGCTTGGCTTTGAACTCTGAGATGAGCTTACCTTCTTTGGTTTTTGAACCTTATGTTACTCACCCTCCTAAGGACCATGATGGTGTAGCATTCCATTTATCTACCTCAAAAGACACTTAGTTTCTTACTACATGATGCTCCAAAATTTTGTCCTAGACTTAGGTTTTAGAACAAATTGGCTAGTCTCTGGCACTCTCGGCTTCTCCTGGCTGTGTTGATAGCAACTGATATTTACACCCCATGCATCAGACGAGAAGGTCTTAGAATGCAGCCCAACCCTTCTTTTGACTTGTGTTTTGGAGGACAGTTCCGACCCAGAGTAACTTGGTTTCCTGGGAGCGAATGGCACCATAATGAATGCATCAGAATACATTTCTAGACCTTAGGGTTTTTGCTGGACTGTATATACTGAGAGATTCTGATATGTCTAAAAAGATATAAAGTTAGTCAAGAATGTTAGTGTCTCTGACTTTCTTTATCTCTTTATCTTTCTTTTCCCATAAAGCTTTCCTAATCCATAAAGTGAGAGTAAAATTCCACATATGACAAAAATTAGTGCCTCTTTTTTTCCCTCCTCCAATTCATCTGCTCATTTTTCTTTCTTTTAGAGTTGCTACAGTGAACGGAAGAAAACACGGAATTTAGAGGCTTATGTGGAATGGTTTAATCGCCTCAGCTACTTGGTTGCAACGGAAATCTGCATGGTGAGAAAATGAATTTTTTTCTGTTTCCTAGTTCTCTGTATTAATTTTCCATAGTTATTTTATATCTGTTGGGCCTGCATTTTGGATAACTTTCCTCATTTTGCTTTTCCTATACAGCCTGTGAAGAAGAAGCACCGGGCAAGGATGATTGAGTACTTCATTGATGTCGCTCGGGAGTGTTTTAACATCGGCAACTTTAATTCCTTAATGGCAATAATCTGTGAGTGTTTTCTGGAAGATACATGTCCTTTTTTAAATTCTTTGTAAATCTTTCTTTTTGGAAGTATTAGATATGTCCCTTTTTTTCCCCCTCTATTGCCCTCTCCCACCTCCTTTATTTTTATAGGTCCTGTGAAATGTATCCACTGAAAATTTGCAAAGAATACAGTTTTGTTAATGAAAACTGTACTTTTTAATCCTGAATTGTTTCAGAGTGTTCAGAATGCTTTAAATACCCAAATTGATACAAGTATGAATAATCTTTTATAAGTACACTAGAATTTATGGGATATATTTAGTCACTTTATCCTAATCTGAATATTTACTTATAAAAGCTTATAAGTGAGATATTTGTCTAAATTGTATTTAAAAAGTGGGCAGCTTTTGTATCCAGGATTAAAGAGATACTTGATCTGAGACTAAAATATATGATTCCATCAGCATGGACAAGAGAGTGGCTTGAGAAACTGGAACATTTTCTGAATGCCCATCTCTTAGTACTTACCAGTACAGAACTTATAACCCTATAATGCAGATTTTGCTACTCCTCTCTATGATGGGGATTTAAATGCCAGGGACCATGTGTCTTTCCATGCATCCTGTCAACATAGGGCATGGGGTTAGTTTTCCTAAATGATACTGGTTGTCTTGCCACATTGATTGACAAGGAATCTTTCATTGAAAGTGTCCTAATCCTATCAATTAGAGTAATATGCAAATTGACTCTCACTCCAGCACACAAGATGGCCGCCCTCATGTGGACACAAGATGGCCAGCAGGGGAGGGCAATTGGGAAGGACCAGGCCTACAAGGGAGGGCAGTTGGGGGCGATCAGGCCTGCAGGGGCAGGCAGTTGGGGGTGACTGGGCCTGCAGGGGAGGGCAGTTAGAGGGGACCAGACCAGCAGGGGAGGACAGTTAGGGATGACCAGGCCTTCAGAGGAGGGCAGTTTGGGGTGACTAGACCAGGCCTGCAGAGGCAGGCAGTTAGGAATGATTGGACCAGGAGGGGAGGGCAGTTGGAAGGACCAGGCCTGCATGGGAGGGCAGTTGGAAGGGACCAGGCCAGCAGGGTAGAGCAGTTGGAGGTGGGGGGATAGACCAGGTCTGCCTTGAAGGGCAGTTGCGGGTGACCAGGCCAGCAGGGGAGGGCAGTTAGGGACAATCAGGCTGACAAGGAAGGGCAGTTAGGGGTTACAGGGCCAGCAGTGAAGGGCAGTTAGGGGTTACCGGGCCAGCAGTGGAGGGCAGTTAGGGGCAATCGGGCTGGCAGGGGTATGGTTAGGGGGTGATCAGGCTGGCAGGCGAGCGGTTGGGAGCCAGCAGTCCGGGATTGTGAGAGGAATGTATGACTGCCCATTTAGACCTGATCCCCTAAATGGGCAGTTGGACATCCCTTAAGAGGTCCCTAATTGGAGAGGGTGCAGGCTAGGCTGAGGGACACACACACCTCCCTCCATGCATGAATTTCATGCACCAGGCCTTTATTTCATATAATAAATGATATGGCTATGCTTTACATTGTAGGTACTCAGTAAATATTTGAATATTTACCTGACTCTTTAGAGTCAGGGTCAGTTGAAAACCAGAGATTTATTAGGATCAAGATTCAGTTAATTTTGAGCCTAATAAATCTCTCCTCCCACCAGTTTCTTTTTCCATTTTCTTTTCATATCATTTCCCCTTTGTCTTTCCCAAAAAATACTGGCCAAGTTTCTGCTCTTTTATCTGGCTCACTCCATGAAAATAGTGAACAGAATCTATAATAATAAAAGCATAATATGCTAATTAGGCTGGATGTCCTTCTGGATAAAGCCGGGGCTGTGAGGGAAACCCTGGTCCTGGGTGCCTACTAGCAGCCAGAGGGAAGCTGGTGCTGGCAGCCAGGGGAAGGAAGGCCTACTCTGGCATGAATTTCATGCATCAGGCCTCTAGTGATATATAAATAGGTGACCTGATAGGACCACGGTCTAGGCAATAGATGATGACTTAATTTTAAGTATATAAATTCATGAAATATATTCAATATTTATTTTTCCTCCTATACTGTTAGGAAAATGTTAAGACAAGCCACATCATGGGAGAAAATATTTATCATATTTACAGTTGCAAAAAACTTGTATCTAGAACCTATAAAGAACCCTACAAATCAATAGACAAATAACCCAGTAAAAGAAGTGCAAAATATTTGAACAGACACTTCACAAAAGACATACTAGTGGATAATAAGTATATGAAAAGGTGCTCCATCCACACCATTCGTCATCAGAGAAATACAAATTAAAATCACAGTGACGTACCACTTCACATACTGGAATGACTTAAAACTCAAAAGATTGGTTGCATCAAATATTGGTGAGGATCTGGAACTAGTGGAACTCATGGAATTCTCAGACATTCTTGGGGGGAGTGTAAAACGGTATTACTACTTTGCAAAACTGTTTGGCAGTATTTTATAACATTTAACTTATACTTAGTAGTGAACACTTTTTCAGAGTATAAGTTAGAATGGCTTTTCTTACGTCTCTCTTTCAACTTTCTTTCCCTCTCCCCATTTTAAATGCAAAGCTGGCATGAATATGAGCCCAGTGTCTCGACTAAAGAAAACTTGGGCCAAAGTGAAGACGGCGAAGTTTGACGTTCTTGAGGTATGTGTAGCTGATATTTCGCTCCTAAGTAACATTTTATACCAGGAAAGTGGAATTCCTTGTGGATCTTGCCTTTTGATCAGATAGTTCTGCATAGAAGAAAACCCACCTTACAGACCCAAAGGGAGGAAAGGAAGTAGAATTGGAGGAGGGGGATAATCAGCTTGGAGACTAGACCTTTCACAGAGAAGACCGAAGAAATGGTGACCTGTCAGTCACATCGTATTGTATGCCAGGATGGAATTTGGATCCAAAAGAGTCTGGAGTTCTACTTCAGAGTGTGTCTACTAACTTAATTTATTCACAGTGTCCCAAAGGAGGAGTTCCCCAACCCCACAGAAATATTCAGTCTCCATCTTTTCAGTAAATTTAGCTAACCTGTGAAAAAGCCCTTCCCATAGAGTTCTCAGGATAGTAAGACTTACTCATATCATTATTGCCTTGGCATATTGGTGCTTTAAATGCACTATGTTTGCAGACATTACTAAAGCATTTTTCCCCCAACCTGAGGATTAACATTGGGTTTGTTACATTTTCTTTATTCATATTGTATAATAAACTTCCTTCTTGAAAGGCAGTATGCCTCAATTATTTGTGAGTGGTTTGTTACCTACCACAGAGCACAAGTTCACGCTGAAGTGCTGGGTCACTGTATGATGGCTAACCATCAACTGACACATTAACCTTCAAATGAAACTGGGAAATGGTTTCTCATGTTGGTGTTTGACTCTTTGTTATCAGTTTGAAGTCTAATCTCAGCAGTTCACCTGGAAAGAATTTGGTTTAACATTATCGAAGCTTACGTAGCACCTGTATAAATAAACCAAATCTGAGGAAAGGAAACCTTTGTGTTCTTATGTGTTTCATGCCTGTGTGTGTGTATAAGAGAGGAAAATGACATTCTTAAGGAGTTCCCTAGTTATTTTGGATTTTTTCTGTAGTGTTAAAAAGGATGGTCTCATAAATTTTCTGCAGGTGAGAAGTAGCTCACACTCTTCTCTCTTTTGTCCCTAGCATCAGATGGACCCTTCCAGTAATTTCTATAATTATCGAACGGCTCTTCGTGGGGCAGCACAAAGGTCTCTAACTGCTCACAGTAGCAGAGAGAAGGTATGTGTTTGCAGGCATTCTGGTCATGGTACAGTTGCCATTATTGCACTGAAACGCAATGTGAACTGTTAGGCTGAGCTGCTTTTACCTGTTCAAATCTAAGAAAGCTGATACACTGTGGAAATTGTATCGCTCGCCGCTCACCGTACAGGGAAGGGGAGAGTGCTAAAGGAAAGTTGGACTGCGGAAAGGGAAAGAGTAACTTGGTGTAGAATTTTGCCAATGTATATCACCGTGTTATTATTGCATATTTAAATGATTATTTTATAATGTGTCTTAGTTGTATTTCAAGCAATATATTAAGTCATATGTTAAGATGACTTATAGTATTAGAGAGTAATTTGATTGAATGGGAAATAACATGTTTAAGCTCTGCACAAGGTAGCTCACTTACTGTAACCTTTTAAAAGAATCGGCTTACCTCCCACGGTTAAGTCATTTATTTTCAGAAAGTAGGTTAGTGGCTGTAGCATTAGGCTTGCGATTACTCATTGGATATGTGGGTGGCAGAAAAAGTACAGAATGATGTTTGAGAAATTAATGATTGTTACTGTATGTACCCTGCCCTTAAACAGTGGCCTGCTATCCTGGATCCATCAGACTCTTGACACTGAGGGTCCTTCCTTGGCACATTTCAGTGTTGTATCTCCTTTCCTGGGAAGGATAAGCTGGTTGGACATTTGGATATCATGTTATCTGAGGAGTAGAGACCTGCTTGTGGGAAAGGGCTGATGAAGATTGCTTGACGAAAGTTGTTTTCTGTATAGATTCTGTCTATCTTTTAACTTAAACTGTATCTTCAACTAATAGAAGAACATAAAGGTAAAAAATAGTTCAGGGCTTTCCACCAGAAAGCTTCAGCCTCTGTGATCTAAAATAAAAGCAAACAGAAATAACTCCCCATTTTAAGAAGGCTAAATTGAGTCCCAACAAAATCTGAAATAGCAGTACTGATCGTGTTGGAGAGGTTTTATAAATGCATTAACTTTTCTTTAAATAAATAAATCGGGTCAGAGAAAGGATGAAGCAGAATTCACTTTCTCTCAATTAGCCCCGTGGAGTTCACCAGCTTTTCAGTTTTACCTGCCCAAATCCCCATACTCCTGTGACTAGATTGAGAAGAGATCTCATCGGAAGTTTTTCAAGCTTCTGAAAGTGAGCACGTGCCTGGGAATATCCCAGCACTCTGTGGCGTGAGGATGTGGTGGAGGCCATCTGCAGCTTCTCCTGTGCCTCTGAGCTTCTGCGTGTTGGATGCAGGCTCCCTCTGCCTGTCTGAGGGCTTGGTGGGCTCCACCTCAGTGAGGCAGCCACGGAATCAGCTCTCTTAACAGGGAGCTGTGGCAGTGGCTAGAATAATTTTCATTAAATGTTATACTTGTGAGCCTCTAATAGCTTTTTCTAGGGAAAAAAAACACCTCCACCAAAGTATTTACCTTTTACATAGTTTAATAAATGCTTAGTTTTGTTGTGTGTTTTTTTTTAAACCAATTCCAGGTGAGCATGTGAATTGTATCCTCTAGTTCATAAGACAAATGGAATCACCACCATTAACAAACACGCTGTTTCTCTTTCACATTTGTTCTCAACGGCTGTGAATATAAACATTTCTAGATATAACCCATTTTTTATTCGAGACTTGAGATTCCTTTCCTTTTCTGAAGTGAGGGTGAACTCTCTTATGCCATTTTAAATCCTTCCTGGCCCCATGATTAGAGTACTAGAATCTTCAGTATTTTTTTTCAGATCTGGAGTTTATGTGGCCAAAGTGGCATATCTCACACCACATTATGAAACAAATCAAAGCTGTCTTCCATAAAGGGGCCTTCAAAGGCCTTCTGGTTTGTGGTTGTTGTGTTTTTCCTATGGGAACATGTGTCTCTATGTTTTTAACCATTCTTGATTTGCTTGCATGTTTATAACTCCTTTTGTCATTCTCCTTGTGTTCATGGAAACTGTTTCGTGCTCATCAGCTTTCATTTCTAGGTGTGGAATTGATTATGCCTTTAAGGTGTAATGGCTGGATCTCTTTAATGGAGAACATTTTGAGAGGGAATTGGAAGACATTATTTTCTGAGACGTTCTCCCATGAAAGACATCATTGACAAAACCTCCTAGAAAGCAGACTTTTGCTAACTCCTGTTAGTAACCTGTGCATTCATCTTAGCTTAGGGAAATTCAATGTCCTTGGACTCTCCTGATTTTTCCTATGTTGGATTTAGATAGGGATGAGAGAGCTGAAGGGAACTATCCATGAGTGAATGAGAAGTTGAAGAAGTCTTTTTCTTGCAGATGGGCCTAAGGAACAGAGCAGGGACATATCTTAAGAAAGATTACCTATATTTCTACTAGAGGCCCAATGCATGAAATTCATACAGGTTGGGAAAGTTCCTTAGCCTGGCCTGCACCCTCTCAGTCCAGGAGCCCTCACTCCTTACTGCCTGCCTGCTCTCTGCTCCTTACTGCTCAACTCACTGCTCCTTAGTGCTCCCGCAGGGTCAGGAGAGGTTTCCACCACTGTCATTGCACTCGCCAGCTTTGAGCCCTACTTCTGGCTGAGTAACACTCCCCCTTTGGGAGCACACTGACCACTAGGGGTAGTTGCTGCATTGAGCATCTGCCCTCTGGTGGTCAGTGCGCATCATAGCAACCAGTTGTCCTGGTTCCACCAAAACAGTTGCTTATGCTTTTATTATATAGATTTTCTGGAAGAGTGATTCAGTCAGTAGTGGAGCATCATACAGACACCATGCATGCAAAGAGTACATAAGGTATAGCCGTGGCCACCCAACAAGAGGCACATGACATGAACTTATGAAAAGTTTAACTATCAGTATGAGACATAAATTATCAGCACCCCCTGGCTCTCGCGGCCCAGTACTGCAGAATAGAGCACAGAAATAGAGTTCTTGCTCAAAAGCGTTACACTATCTAAATATTGTGCCTCAATTATAATAGTGCTTCATTTCCTGGCAGCTGCCTTATGATAATGTATTCTTACTCTCTTTGAAGTGCATCAGTAATGTATCTGTCCCTTTGTATGGGGCCCATTGTTTTTTTGGGACTGCTTCAGTGAAGTCAAACCTGTATTATTTAATTTAATCCTCACCACAACGCAAGGAGGTAGTTGCTGCTGTTTTCATTTTAAGGCGAGGACACTAGGCTTTCTTAGTATGTTAGGGAAACGTTTTCCATTAAGGAGCAGATCATAAATATTTTAGACTTTGTGAGCTGTGCCTTTTCTATTGCAACTACTCAACTCTGACATAGTAGCACAAAAGCAGGCACAGACGTGTGGGTGAATGAGCGTGACTGTTCTCCAGTAAGGCTCTCTGGCTACTGTAATTGGAATTTTGTATCATTTTCATGCTCATGAAATATTATTCATTTGATGTTTTTCCAGCCATTTAAAACTGTAAACCATGCAGCTCTTAAGCAATCCCCAAACAGGTGGTGGGCTGGGGCCGGGCCCCGGGCCTCGGAGGGCAGACCCCTGCCTCATGTTGCCAGTAAATTGTGGAGCCAGATTTTAAACTGATGTTTGGCAGAGTCCCAAGTCCATTGCTTCCTAGTCACAAGTGGTCTTTCTAAGAAATGAGGTTCAGCTGTGCTTTCATCATTGGTGCTGTGCCTGCTGAATTCTAAAATTAACAGAAACAGTAACATTTGAAAGAAGAGGAGGACCTTTAATAACTCAGTTTAAGAGATTTCCACTGCAGACAATAGCAGATGATTAAATAGCCTTCAGAGAGGCTGTCAGAACCAAGATTCACTTGGAAACAGTGAATTTTCAGAGATCAGTGAAACAAAAAATAAAGTTATGTAATGACTTTAGGGGGAAATCTGAATTTCTCTCTAGAAGTGGAAATTGATATTTCATATGTTGGGGGTTGAGCCAGAATGGATGTTTTGCAGGCCTCCCGTTTATTTTGTATAGGTGTATCCCATGAGCCATAAGCTTAGGGAAACTTACAAAACCTGCTCTTGGGTAAACAACCTAGGCCCACAGTTTGTATGTGGAGCACTGTTTGCATCGTAGCAACTTTAGAGTCTTTAAAATCATGTTGGCATGTGAGGGAAAGTGGAAGTTACTGTGCCCAAGCTTTGTTCTTCCTTCATTAGGGGCGTAATAGGATTTAGGGCACTCTTAGAGATAATTATTACTTTAAGTTAGTTAATTAAATACCACTCATCAAACTAAAGATGAGAGGTAGGCAAGCCTTACTAAAGAAGGCTCGGTGTTTTTAAGTAACCATTAATTTTAATGTGCACATTTATATTCCTCCTTCACTCCGGCTCAGCTCACAATGTATTGTGTAAAGTACTCCTTCGGTGATTTCCCGTGAAAGCAGGTGCAAACTTGTTCTGTCATACGAAGGCCAGGTTTACTCAGTAGGAAGTTTGAATTAACAAACACCTAAAACCCTGAGCGCTCACATCACCTTGAGCAATGTCTTCTAAAGTAAAATGAAGTGTTTGTCTAAAAAAATTCATCTAAAATGTAGAATCAAAATGATGTAACAGTTAAGATTCCAGCAGGGAGATAGGTCATACCTCTTGAAATCTTGATTCCTGCAATGACAGGTATTCTATTAGTAATTTGCTAGGTGAAAAGCAAGTTATTTTAGCTCTTTTTTCTTTGATGATAGTTAGAATGGCCAGATGGTGTTATATACCATAACACAGAGAAAAATAGGAAAACTCGGGGAATAACATGAAGCCATCCACTTCCCAGTGCTACTCATCTTTACTGTGGTTTGGTTATTAAGAGCATTTGTGTCTTCAGCAAAATTATGTAAGTAAGAAACTAGTGTTATGGGTGGCAGACAAAACACTGTATCTTAATTCACCCCAGTCTTATGTAATCCAGAGTTAATGTTCATTAATTTCTTGTATTGTTTGGTGAGCGGCGAAAAGTTTATTTGCCCAAAACAAACCAGAATCTCTTTTTGTTTTCTTTAGATTGTGATACCATTCTTCAGTCTTTTAATCAAAGATATTTACTTCCTCAACGAGGGCTGTGCCAACCGCCTTCCAAATGGCCACGTCAACTTTGAAGTAAGTGCACAAATCTGAGTAGAGAGAAGGCAGACTTCTCCAGCATTGCACCTAAGGCCAGGCAGCCAAAGCTGATTCTGAAGTTCTAAACATTGAATAAATGGTTCTCTGTAGCAGGGATGGGAAACATTTGGCCCTCAGGCCTTATAAGACCCGAATCCTTTTGTTTGGCCCTCCCAAGGCATTAAGGGTGAGTTAATTAAATGTTTGACCATATGTAGCAGGGTGATTTTTAAGTTGATAATTTTGTATGGCTCAGGAATGATGTTATACATATCCAAATGACTCTTGGCAGAAAAAAATGTTCCCCATCCCTGAATACCTAATAGATACTTTGACCTAATTTTTATTAAATTAAGAAAATGATGTAGTCCAGAAGATTAGAAGCCAGAGAAAAACATTAAATAGAATTGGCTCTTCAGAGCTTATGCTTTGTGATGACTGCTTTTAAATTCTTTGATTCTTTTCTAGAAATTTTGGGAACTGGCCAAACAAGTGAGTGAATTCATGACGTGGAAACAAGTGGAGTGTCCATTTGAGAGGGACCGGAAGATCTTGCAGTATCTGCTCACAGTACCAGTCTTCAGTGAAGACTGTGAGTAGGCCATTCAGCTGAGCTGCCATCCATGTCCCCAGATCCTACTATTGGGAAATTAGTATTTAAATGCTGGTGTTTGGTTCTATAGCATGAGGCCTGTCTTCTGACCTATTCAGTTTTTTAAAAAGCACAGAAAACCATAGAATTTATCCCTAACATATTTTCCACACACTCACTTAATATTCACCATGAAGAGTATGTATTCTATTAGTAATTTGCTAGGTGAAAAGCAAGTTATTTTAGCTCTTTTTTCTTTGATGATAGTTAGAATGGCCAGATGGTGTTATATATCATAACACAGAGAAAAATAGGAAAACTCGGGGAATAACATGAAGCCATCCACTTCCCAGTGACATTCTTTCTAATATGAGATCTGCAGAAGTTTGGGCATCAATGGAGAGTTTCCAAAGGATCCCTCCTCCCCCAACTTGTTTGAGCTTGCTTCAGTGGAGAAAGATGTTTTGTGATAGATCAATATTCAAGTTAATTTGTGTAAAAAAAATATCCATTGCTACCCCCTGCTGTTTGAAAAGTAGTGGAAAGTCTTTTGGGAATTTGAGGCAGATATAAAGTGATTGATGATATACAGAAAAAATTGGCCAAAAGAGAGTTAAGGTTTATAAAAGACTTGCTGATTTATTCTATTGATTTTTTAGATCCTAATATTACAGAAATCAATAGCACCTGTTTACTGATAATATCCGATGGTAGATACATAGTGTTCATGATAATGTCTGAAAAATGTTTTGAATGAATATGATCACTTTAGAGTGATCACTATGATCATTTTAAACCTCTATGTAAGATTGATAAAAAGCTTTTAAACCTTTGATTGAAGATGCTTTTTAATTTAAAAAAATACATATCAGGAAGATGGAAAATTAGCCTTGAAAATCAGGCTTATTACCTAACTGTTTTTTTAAAAAGATGAAGGCTACCAGGAGTAGATCCTCCTCCCATCCCCTTTGTAAAGAACATAAATGTGAGTGTATGATAGCACACATGGCTTGTATTTGTAAGCCTATTGTTTGGCCTCATAAATTGTCTCATAGTTAAGTTCCACTTTGGCCCAGAGGCCCTTCAGTTTTTGTTGAGATGGTCAGTCCGAGGCAAAGCGATGTTCTGTATTCTTAATAAAACTATGACTATTCTTAGTCACAACTGGCGGGCTGAAGAATATGTTTGCTAGAGCATTTGGCTCAGGTTGAACAGGGGATGGGTGGTGGTGGGTAATCTATTAGGAGAAGGCTCCAGTGTTAATGTGTTCTTACTTTTGGTTGATTGTAGCTCTGTACTTGGCTTCCTATGAGAGTGAAGGACCTGAAAATCATATAGAGAAAGACAGATGGAAGTCTTTAAGGTGGGTCTCATTGCTGCTTATTGCTGCACACATTTAAAGGAGATGTCGCCTTACCTGAAGAAAGCTGCATGCTTTCTGCAGGAAGTCCCTGTCTTGTGTTCTAAGTCCTGTGTGTTTTATCTCCCTTTAACTGATTTTTTGTGGCTTAAAATCCTCATTGCTATCATTCAGCTTTATTGTCTTTCTTTTTTTATATTGGCAGATGTGCATGGTGTCTGTTTTTCTTTCCATCTCCCATTTTATGGAATGAAGAACTGAAATTACCCCTTGTTGTGGTAAAAAGAACAGTGACTCATTGTCTTTGTCTGAAAGATCTGAAAGATAAGAAGTTCAGACTATCTTTCTGAGTAGTTATTACACTATTTTATTAGACGTGAGATAAAAGAGACCTAAATGCCAGTTGGTTCAGTAAATTTGAGTGGGTCACATACCAATTGTATCGTGGTTCTCACTTTGGTTTGAGAAAGAGATAAAGTTGGGATTTTAAACATAATCCAGCATCTTTTCAAGTTTAAAAATTGTATTAATCTATTAGTATTTTCAAATAAATGTAGTTTCAAATTAAACTAGGATAGGTGGTAAATTTATATTTTAACCATTTGAGATACTTTAATAGGCAACAGCTCCCTAGTTCAGTGATTGGCAAACTCATTAGTCAACAGAGCCAAATATCAACAGTACAACGATTGAAATTTCTTTTGAGAGCTGAAAACCGACTTCTGTGCATGGACCACGAAGTTTCAATCGCACTGTACGTGCACGCCCACACGTGGTATTTTGTGGAAGAGCCACACTCAAGGGGTAAAGAGCCACATGTGGCTCAGGAGCCACAGTTTGCCGACCACTGCCCTAGTTGGTTTGGCTCAGCAGATAGAGCATCAACCTGTGGACTAAAGTGTCCCGGATTCAATTCTAGTCAAGGGCACATACCTTGGTTGCAAGCTCTTCCCCAGGCTGGGCCCTGTTCAAGGCTTATGTAGGAGGCAACCAATTGATGTGTTTCTCTAACATTAATGTTTCTCTCTCTGTCTTTCCCTCTCTTTTCCACTCTCCCTAAAAATAATGAAAAAATATCCTTGGGTGAGGATTAAAAACAACAACAAAAATAGGCAATAGCATCCTAGGATATCATATATAATAAAAGCCTAATATGCTAAATGTCCAGTCATCCATTCAACCAATCAAAGTATAATATGCTAATGATATGCTAAGGCCATTCAACCACTCCCTATGACATGCACTGACTATGCATGTAGGTAATATCATTTAATAACAGCACAAAGTAGTCAATCGGTCAACCAGTTGCTATGATGTGCACTGACCACCAGGGGCAGACACTCTGACTAGTAGGTTAGCTTGCTGCTGGGGTCTGGCTGATCGGGACTGAGAGAGACTGGCCAGACATGCCCTGGAGCCTTCCTTGATTCCTCCGTGGCTGGCCAACCTCCTACACCCCACCCCGATTATGCGTTAGTGGGGTTCCTCGACCTGTCCTGCACCCTCTTTCAATCTGGGACCCCTTGGGGGATGTCAGAGAGCCAGTTTCAGTCCAGTCCCACAGGCCAGGCCAAGGGACACCACTGATGCATGAATTCATGCACCAGGCCTCTAATAATAACATAATCAAAGTTGCAGTATTTGTTTTTCTCTTAAGACACTCTGGAAATGTGTACCTTTTTATACCAGGGTTGCCAAGCACATTCTCTCTTCCTACAGTCATTTGGGAGCCTTCATTAAATGATGGTTAGATTAGGTTTCATGATGTGTTTGGTTTGTGTAATTTTGTTTGTTTCAGTGGACAATTTAGACCTTCCTTGTATTTCCCAATGCGGAGGCTGAGGTACATTAATACTGGACTTACTATACTTAGAACAAATTGGGGTGAAGGTAGAGGACTGGAGATGCTTTTATCCTCAGACACAGACTTGAAGACAGTATGGCCAGCACCTAGAATCATGGGAATGTACAGTTTGCTGGGCTGATGCCTGGTTCTACTCTTATGAAATTTTGTGCCTGCTAATGGCACATTTACTGAAAATCATTTATTACTTTGTGCTGGTATTAAATGATATTACCTATACTCTTAAATGTCATTCATATGATGAAACCGGTTTGGCTCAGTGGATAGAGTGTCGGCCTGTGGACTGAAAGGTCCTGGGTTCAATTCCGGTCAAGGGCCTGTACCTTGGTTGCGGGCACATTCCCAGTAGGGGGCGTGCAGGAGGCGGCTGATTGATGTCTCTCTCTCATCGATGTTTCTAACTCTCTATCCCTCTCCCTTCCTCTCTGTAAGAAATCAGTAATTATATATATATATATAATCATTCATTCATGTGAAAAACATGAGCTTCAGAGTTCACATCTTGCTGGATAAAAGATTTGGAAATTTCTTTTTTTAAATTATCCTTTTTAGATAAAATTTGCCTTCTCTATTTTTCTTTTTAATCCTCCTTTCTGTTTTTTAAAAGCATTAAGTTGGTACTACCCCTAAGTACAACTTAGTTATTATTACTTTTCTTATAGATTTTTAAAAAATTGTTATACAACTGAGTTCATTATACATAAATGATACCTGCATTACCTATGAAATCCAGACATACTAAAATAATCCAAATGTACCACATACTTATCTAGTTGTTATTCTCCTGGATTGTTATTCTTTTATGTCATATTCCTATTAAGTATAGTTCATTGTGATCATTTGCACAGCCACATATGTTAAGTGGATACTAAGACTAATTAGTCTATCTGAAAACTTGTATTTACATTGGCTTTAAAGGCAGTAAGATATTTTAAAATAGATACTTTTCCTGCTGGCCTGAGAGCCATTCACTCAGACACTTAAGTTGAGCAGTGACAATGACAAACACACCTCTAAGGGCACTTGCCATTTAAAAGCCCTGATGGGCATGGAATTGGAGGATGTTTATGTTTCCTAAATTAGCCCATTGGTGATAAGACCAGTACGTATCTAAAAGCTTTTTATCATTAATGACTTTTTTGTTGTTGTTGTTTAATATATTTGTATTGATTTCAGAGGAAGGGAGAAGAAAAAAGAGAGAGAAACATCAATGATGAAAGAGAATCATTGTTTGACTGTCACCCGCACACCCCACACTGGGGATAGAACCGTGACCTCCTGGTTCATAGGTCAACATTCAACCAGTGAGACACCCTGGCTGAGCTTTGTTGTTTTAATATAAAGCCACTCAAGATATAGTCTTATCTATAAACAAAGTTTTTGCCATCTCCATTAATATATTTATTTTAAGTGACTAGCAGTTCTTCCCCCAAAATAGGACTACCACACTTAATAATTTTTTTTCTTCCTTTTTTAACATCTGTAAAACACACACACACACATATACACACACAAAATTAAAACACAGGAAGAATGAAACGAATGTTAGGCAAGGCGTTTAAATCCTATTTCAAATAAACCTGGCACACTTGTTCTTACATTGTCTTCTTTATTACTCAGGTCGAGCCTTTTAGGCAGAGTTTAACAAATGGGCTGCTGGCTGCCGCTGCGTCATGCCGTCACTGAGGGGTTGGCCTTCGTTGTTGGGCACCTGGGACTGCAAAGAGTCAGGAAGTCCCGCCAGCCTTGATTTGTAAGGGACCTTGAAGAACAAACTCTCAAGAGCAGACGGGGAACTCGTTCCCCACAGCTGACAGACTGACTCAGATCTTGTGAACTGAAGACACTCAAGAAAGAATCCTCTGAGGATCCCAGCTCTGCACATGACTCATCTCCTGGAATTTCCATGTGACTCACAGCTCTGCACCTGGATGGAGCTTTCTTTTGTGTGTGTTTTTATTATTGGTTGAACATTTGCTGCTAATGGGACTTGTCCAGCTGAGTGCTGGCTCTGAGGAAGCCCATGTTTCTTTGTTAACTTAAATGGAGGAGGGAGAGGAAAAATCGCTCCCATTTGATCCCAAACTTCAGCTCGGTGAATGGCCAGGAGAGGAAGACTGGTTGAAAGCTGGCTGTGGACTTTGTTTCCCTTAGTGTGTGCTGTGTTGTGAATTCCTCTCCTCCCTCTTCTGACAAGATTTTGAGTTGGCTGCTGGTTAGCAAACTCCTTTTTACCCACATAAGTTATTTAATATAATAATGAAGCTCAACACTGTGGTAGGAAAATAGCCACTAGAAAAAAGGAAAAGCAGAGTTTGTCATTGGACTGCTTCATGTTCTAGAAGGAGTTTTTGTTTCCTTTACCCCTCTGAGCTGTTTACAGCTGACCACTGTGCTGGACAGATATATTTTTCAGTAGTTTTTTTGTTACTTAGTTTTCCATGACTCATTTTTTTTTTCTCTTGTAAATTTAAATTATCTGACTTTAAGGGTCTTGGAAAAATCCAGACCTAATTACAACTTAATTTTTTTTTAACAGACCGTTATTTTTCATTGCCTTTTGGAGGCTGTCAGTGACTAAATATGTGAACAAAGAATAAGTTGCAAAGGTTACCACCCCCATGCCACCCCCGCCCTCGCTACAGCCGTGCACAAAGCAAATGAAAAACATCTTGCTGTTAACTGAAAGGTCAACCTAACTGTGAAAATTGTTCACCTTGTTAAACATCTCAGTAAGTCTATAGTTGCTCTGCAAAAAGGCATTGTACTTATTTACTCTAGGAGAAGCTGTAAGTAGTAAACCATGCTAATGAACAAAACAAAACATCGTGCTCAAAACAGAGATGTATTTGAAAATTTTAATGACGTGGTTTCAGAAAACAGAGCATGTGTGTGTGCTGCACGCCATCTCAGCAGACCTGCCATGTCTCCAAGTTCTCCCTTTAGAATCATCAATATAGTTCATACTCTGCAGCTGGACTGGTGGCGTCTTTTCTTCTACGGGTGGGTTGTTGGGTGGGGGTGGGCTGTCATTGCAGAAGTGCAGCGCACGTGACCCTCTAAAAGTGTGTGTGTCCTTAGGAAGTGGCCTTTGGGATATGTGTGTGGACACTGAATTGATGAAAATGAATCATAGTTAGCATTTAATAATCATTACTTTGAGCTGATGCCCGAGGCACTAGGTGTTTACCATAGATCATTATCCCCACTTCTTAGGTGTGGAAACAGGCATATTAATAATAATGATTTGTTCAAGGCCACAAAGCTAATGAGAAGACCAGTGATTTAAACTAAGCCTTCTAATTTCAGAGCCAAGCTTTCCACCCACTGCCAAGCCTTCACAAACTTCAACATAACCTTCAAATTTGCAGATAATCTGTGAGTCTTCTTTTCATGCAGATTTGGATTCTGTAGGTCTGGAGTGGGGTTCAAGGGATGCTGATGCTGCTGGGTCTGGAATCGGCTTAGAGTAGCAAGACACCCCCAAAAGCTGCCTCCTTTTCCCCTGCATTGCTTGTCCCTGAACTTTGTGGCCCTGTAGTTGTTGTTGGGACAGCAGTGATGTTTAACTTGCAACCACCTACATCCGGAGTCAGCAGCAGTGGGCTACTGGCCAAATCTGCCCCTTTCCTACAGCCCACAGGTAACAAACGTGAACTTGTTGAAAAAGAAATGAAAAGAAAATACTACATAATACATGAAAATGATAGGAAGCTCAAATTTCAGTACCCATAAATAGTGTTTTATTGAATACCACCACACATTTGTTTATGCATTTTCTTGTGGCTGATTTCGGCTACAGAGCCTTGTAGCTGCAACAGAGACTGAATGGCCAGCCCTCAAAGCCTCAAATATTTACTCTCTGACCCTTTAAAGAAAGTTTGCTGACTCCTGAACCTAGGTGGTTTTTTTGAACATTACAATGAGTCTGCAAAAAAGCTATCAGATCTCTATTATTGCATTAGATATATAAATGTGGCTCCTGGAAAAATAATTCCCTATTAGGCCTAAAACATGATTCGGAGGCCATTTAATCAATGCGTTTCACAAGAGTTCCCATTCTCACATATAGCTTCTTGTGTTTTTATTTTGTTTTGTTTTAAATATATTTTTATTGATTTCAGAGAGGGAAAAGGAGCGTTAGAAACACCAATAATGAGAGAGAATAATTGATCAGCCACCTCCCACATGCCCCCCATGGGTATAAAACCCACAACCTGGGTGTGTGTCCTGACCATGAATTGAACCTAGACTTCTTGGTTCATAGGTCGACATTCAACCACTGAGCCACACCAGCCAGGCAAGCCTCTTATTTTAATGTCCATATAAGCCAGAGATTTAGACCATGCATTAACTTGTGTGAAGAAATCATTTATTCTCCTCCTCTTAGTGCTGCGTGAGGATTTGGACTCCCAGCGGGTAACTGGTGCATTTATAATTCGTATAGCTGGCAGGAAGCCTGGGTAAACACGGCATGAGCGGCAGCAGGCAGTGTCAGTCGGGAGACTGCCGTTCAGGATGTGTTCTGTCCAGGCACACCAGGAATTGCTAAGCAGCAGGCTTTGAGCTGAGGCCCAAGGGAGCCTCAGAACATGACATGCTGGGTTCAGTAGAGAAGTTAAGAGTGCACCTTTCACTCTTTGAAGTGTCCCTTGTTTATTGGGACATGGGTACCCCAGGGGTGGCTTTTCATTGAACAAAGAACAAAGACAGTCATCAGAGATGGGTTGTCTTGCCTGGGTCTTTGAAGGTTTTCAGCTTTGCCTCTCCACCTGGCCTGGCGCTGGCACTGGCATCCCTGTCCATCTCCTCACTTCTCTTGTACTGCTACCTCCCTTTTACACCTTAACTGCTGTCCATATGCCTCTGTGTTTAGAATCTCAAGGAAGCATAGCCCCCATTGGAAGCTGAGTTGCTAAACTATATAGGAGTGTTGAACTGTAGATTGTTGACATTCTCTACCTTCTGCTTGGGTGCATTTTGTTGACCCCGGGCCTCTCTTAGCAAAAGACAGTGCCTACCTCGATTCCCAACACATCCTACTATTCTGATGGAGAAGAAACACTAGAATAGAAAGCAAGGTGAGGCTAACTTTCTTTTGGTGCTAAGGGTTCAAAGATATTCCTAGATTGGATTTCCAGGGAAGATAAATGTGGTTAGGGACCTGGAAACTGCTAACCAAACGTATAAATCTTGAAGATATTCTGATAGCAATACTATTAGCCTTACCCTAAGGCATTTTTAAAAGGAAGGGCATCTATCAAACTTGGGCTTTTTGAGGTTTAATAGTAAATGAGCACTTTTCTAAGGGGGGCACTTTCTTGATGATTCAAGCCAACGTCTTATTTTCTGACTACAAATGATCAGATAATTGCCTCAAGCCCCTGCTTCGTGAAATCAAGATCACATGACTGTTCAATGCTAACAGAAGAGAAATTGGGGTTTGTGGCTTATGTATCCAAACCTTATAGGCTAAGGACCGTCATTGAAAACTAGCACTTGCATGGAAGATCCCTGCCTTAATTCTGTGATAAGAATACACTCCTCTTAAAGGATGCTTTTTGTTTGGTTGGTTTTTTTACTTAATGCAATGAGGAAATTCCCAGATAGCCAATTCCTTTCTGAGTGCTGGCAGCCTTCCACAGACTTAAATCGCATTTTGCCAGCCTGAAACCCTGCTTCCTTACTCCATCTAATAAGAGAGGAAACATCCCAATGTGTGTGAGTGTTGGACAGTATGAGGCAGCTGTCATAGGATATTAACATACTTAAATTTCAATGTGCACATAAGCCAACATTTTAGAACATCTAAAAAATGATTTGTAGCCGAGACCGGTTTGGCTCAGTGGATAGAGCATCGGCTTGCGGACTGAAAGGTCCCAGGTTCGATTCCGGTTGGGGGCATGTACCTTGCTTGTGGGCACATCTCCACTGTGGGGCGTGCAGGAGGCAGCTGATCGATGTCTCTCTCTCATCGATGTTTCTGACTTTCTATCTCTCTCCCTTCCTTTCTGTAAAAAATCAATGAAATATATTAAAAAAAGAAGATTTGTAGAGATCACAATGTCGGGAACTAAAGAGGAAGAAGGGAACAGATACTTCTCAGAATAAACAAGAGAATTCAGCAGGTACTCCTTGAGGGGTGCCAAACCAGTGGGTTTTCTACTGTGAAACAAAGTTTGCTTTCTTTCCCTCCTCCCGCCTACGCTGCCTGGACAAAATTGAAGTTATGGTGAAATCATCTTTCTCTGGGTGAATCATCATGGGAAAGTAAGTTCAGCAGAATGTGTTGTCAATTTGGTTGAGATCTCGCAGTGTGGAGGCCCGTGGGCAGTGTTAACTTTTTCACAGTGCAATTATAAGTCCTCTCTTAAGTACAAGTGAGCCGGGGGAGGGGAGGGGGGATGTGTGCTCACTAAGTATCTATTGACTCCAAGAGCCAGTCTGTTACCAGTCTGGTTATTGGAGACACAGGGTTTTGGTTCATTTAGATTGAATAAATATCAAATGTCCCCCAAAGATATCTGGATTTTAGAAATTATGGATGGCACTATCCCCAAAGAACAGCAAAGGAAATCTGAGGCCCTGGTTTTATATTGTTATTAATTAGGTTGGTTACACTCCCAATAATTATTAGTAATGGTGTTTTTTAGTTACATGTTTATTAATACTGATAATCATGACAAGAAATCTATTTTCTAAGATAATATAAAAATCCATCATTAAAAAAAATCTGGGTCCAATATTTAAGGTCATGGGATACATCTGAAATACACCCTATGAGATTACTAGATGTGGAATGAGAACTAAGGTACCTCACTCCCCTCAGATTTCTGATGCTTTGGAGTCACATTCCCACCTTTTTCACCTGTTTCCTCATCCGCAAGTAATGGGTTTGGACTGAGTGATGTGGAATGTCCATCTAAGTGTGGTTTGAGGAAGCACTTTCTCAGTTTGAGGGACTGAAGGTGAATTAGCAAGTAAATATAGCATCCTGCATTTGTGCTTCCAACCTTTTCTTCTTCCCACCTGGCTCTTCTATGTTTAGCTTCATGGTGTTTGAAGAGGGAAGGGATAAGAGGCTAATTGCTAAGAGATAGAAGACAAAGGAGTGATAATGGCTCATAACTCACCCCTCCATTTGCACCTCATGCTACATAACAGGATAGAGTTCTTTTTTTTGTTGCTTGTTCTTTTGAAATATGATTTTTATTGATTTCAGAAAGGGGGAAGGAGTGGGAGAGAGAAATAGAAACATTGATGATAGAAACATCAATCACCTGCCTTCTGAATGCCCCTTATTGGGGATTGAGCCCAAAAACTGAGCATGTGCCCTGACAGGGAATTGAACTGGTGACCTCCTGGTGCATGGGACAATGATCAACCAACTAAGCTACACCGGCTAGGCTTCATTTGTTTCATTTTAAATGGACCCTGAACTCATGCATATCAATGTGCAGGCCAATGAACATTGCTTTTTCCTTTGCAAAGGAAGAGGTAAAAACTACTGTCAATTTTATTTTGTTTATGTTGGTATTTATAAGATGTTTTAGGGATTAAAAGAAAATTTTGAAAAAAATATAACTGGAAATCATATAGCTCAACTCTGAATTGCATTTTTGGCAGACAAATTATTTCTTGGCTACAAAAGTAGTCCAACCACTTATTTGCTCCTTAAAGCTGATCTTCAGAAGGAAACAGTGACTTTCATTGATCTCTAGTGTGGAATACTGCAGATGACCTGGTTCAACAGCACAAGTAAAAACCAGTAAAGATTGATTTGACAGCCTAGAGATGGATCACCTTGGAATGGGTGGGTCAAGAATCTGACTGGATGAAAATCCTCCAGCTCCTTTCAATATTTTTCTCATTATAGAGTTTGTAGGATTTTAATCTAGAACCACTAAATGGAAGTACTCATTTAGAATAATCATACATAGAGAAAAGCAACATCAACTGAAAAGCAAATTATACAGTTCTTTTAGCAACATCTTTTGTCTCAGAATTTCTATAGAGTCAAAAATCTATTTTTACATGCAGCTTTATATTAAGCAGACAAAATGATCTACAAAGGAACAAATAATGTATTCGTGTAATAAAAAAATGTAGTGTAAAAGCAATATCACGAGGGAGAATCCAAGATGGCGGCATAGGTAAACACCTATACTGCTGCCTCGCACAACAATTTCAAAACTACAACTAAAAGACAGAACGGACATCATCCAGAACCACAGGAAAGCTGGCTGAGTGGAAGTTCTACAACTAGAGGGAAAGAGAGGGGCTCACGGAGACCCAGAGGAGCTGCAAAAAGCTGAGGTACGGAGACTAGCGCGCTGAGAGAGCGGTGCCGGAGTACCTGGCTGGCTTTCTCTGGCGGGAGGGAAACGGAGACTCCCAACGGCATTGAACCCCTTCTCTTACGACACTAAACCCCAGATCCAGCCGAAACTCATACGGGGGGAGTTTGGACTGTGAAAAGGGAGAAGTGCACGGAAATTTAGGGGAGTTGCAAAGGATCGGAGGTCTGGTCGCTCACGGCACCACGCGGAGGACGGATTGCTGATTGTGCCGCTGGCTTTCGCGAGTGGGCGGGAGACAGACCCTCCGATCTGTGCCACTTCTGAGTCCACTGGGCCCCTGTTTTGGGCGAAACCCTGGAGACCTAGACTCGTGTGGTCCTGGTTCGCAGGGGAGCCGGAAAGGCAGCGGTTGGAGGCGCTGCGGGTGCGCGCACACAAGGACCGCTCCAGCCATTACCCAGTCACGTGAGACTCAGGGGCCGTGGAGGGCGGGGCCGACTGGAAGGCAAGGCGGTCCCTTAAGCCCTGAGACTCCACCCCTCCCAAGCTCAGCAGAGGCTTCTGCGGCTGAATCCAGCACAGAAGTTTCCCCGGAACAAACAGTGAAAATGCCGAGACAAGGGAAGGGATTACAAGCAAAAGAAATGGAGGAAAAAAAACGACTGGATATAGAGTTCAAAACCACGCTTATAAGGTTTTGCAAGAATATGCTAGAAAAGATGGATAAATTTAGTGAGACCCAAGAGAAGATAATAAATACACTGACTGAAATGAATACTATTACGCAGAGTACTAACAGCAGACTAGAGAAAGGCAAGGATCAAGTCAAAAATTTGAAATATAAAGAAGCAGAAAACATTCAACTGGAAAAGTTAGAAGAGAAAAGAATCCAAAAATGTGAAGATAATGTAAGGAGCCTCTGGGACAGCTTCAAGCGTACCAACATCAGAATTGTGGGGGTGCCAGAAGAAGAGAGAGAGCAAGATACTGAAAACCTGTTTAAAGAAATAATGACTGAAAACTTCCCACATCTGGTAAAAGAAATAGACTTACAAGTCGAGGAAGCACACAGAACCCCAAAGAAAAGGAACCCAAAGAGGACTACACCAAGACACATCATAATTAAAATGCCAAGAGCAAAAGAGAAAGAGAGAATATTAAAAGCAGCAAGAGAAAAACAGTTTATTACCTACAAGGGAGCACCCATACGACTGTCAGCTGATTTCTCAACAGAAACGATGCAGGCCAGACGGGAGTGGCAAGAAATATTCAACGTGATGAACAACAAGAACCTACAACCAAGAATAATCTATCCAGCAAAGCTATCATTCAGAATTGAAGGGCAGATAAAGAGCTTCACAGAGAAGAAAAAGCTTAAGGAGTTCATCAACTCCAAACCAGTATTATATGAAATGCTGAAAGGTACCCTTTTAGAAGAGGAAGAAGAAAAAGGTAAAAGACAAAAAATTATGAACAACAAATACACATCTGTCAACAAGTGAATCTAAAAATTAAGTGAATTAAAAATCTGATCAACAGAATAAACTGGTGAATATAATAGAATCAGGAGCACAGAAAGGGAGTAGACTGATAATTCTCAGGAGGACAAAAATCATAAAGCATCAAACAGACTGAAATTATAGCAGAAAGATTAAAGTTAGGTGAGGTAAATAAGTGATCAATCAAAGGACTTGTATGCATGCTTATAAACATAACCAATGATCACAGACACTGGGGGGTCGGGGTACGCCTGGGAGGGAGGGGGGGCAATGGGGAGATATGTATAAAAAATTAATAAAAATTAATTAAAAAAAAAAAAAGCAATATCACGAGACTAGTCTCAATTTATTGACATTGGTGAGTCATTTATGTCTCTGGAGTTCAGTTCTCTCTTTGGTAAAATGGGAGACAGCTAAGCTTAGTTTCCACAGATATTGTGACAACCCAATGAGGTCATGCAAGTGAACATATTCCTGTAAAAATGCTGCACACATATGAAGTTTGATATATGTTATTTTGCAGTGATTCTAGGGTCAATGATTTAACTTTTATGGTTTAATTTATCTTATTGTTGAAAGTATTACAGACATCTCTCTTTTTTCCCATTGGTCTTTCCACCACACATCTGCCCTCCCACCCTCAGGCCTTCACCACACTATTGTCTGTGTCCATAGGTTATACATATATGCATATAAATTTTTTGGTTGATCTCTTCCCAACCCTCACTCCCTAACCCACCTTCCCTCTGAGATTCATCCATTTGTTCCATGCTTCTATGTCTGTATTTTGTTCATCAGTTTATTTTCTTCATTAGATTCCACATATGAGTAAGATCATGTGATAGAGTTCTTTATAGCAACCAAAATTGCTACCCAGACCAAAACCCAGAAAACACCTCTTGTGTAAGGCAATTTGTATGATTATTATTTTATTTTATTTTAAATATATTTCATTGATTTTTTACAGAGAGGAAGGGAGAGAGATAGAAAGTTAGAAAGATCAATGAGAGAGAGACATCGATCAGCTGCCTCCTGCACGCCCCACAGTGGAGATGTGCCCACAAGCAAGGTACATGCCCCCAACCGGAATCGAACCTGGGACCTTTCAGTCCGCAAGCCGATGCTCTATCCACTGAGCCAAACTGGTCTTGGCCATTTGTATGATTTTAAAGGGGCTAGATTAAGAATGCATAGTTTCCAAAGACTACAAAAATAACTGGTGTGTAATTGCTCTTGTTTACATAGATAAAATCACATATAAAGTGCCAGTTCATACCTACTCATTGACAAATGAGTCAATATTTGGCTTAAAAGACCAAGATTCAGAAAAGTGATCAGAATCCATCTGCCTTTTACCAACTTTTATCCCTTGAACTGGAGCAGAGACCTCCTCTGAAGGCTGCCCAGACAATGGCCAGTTACTTTATTTAACATGCCTGTTAGAGGAAGCCTTGAAAGGGCAAGCTCCATCCCAGGGAAGACCACATATGCTCCCTGATCCAGGAAGATCTCTGTAAAAGAGAGAAGAGCCAAGGAAGGAAAAGACAAAGGAACTCAGAAGAGAAGAAAAATATAGAGGAATGTATAAAGAAAGCATTTGCCAAGCAGGAGAGTTCCAGAAGAGGTGTGATATTAGCAGTGTCAGAGCTTCTGAAATACTCAAACTCATTTCAAATCTATAAGACCACAGTGAAGCTAGGATATAAGCTCTCTTGGGAAATTACAAATAGGTAGTAGGTAAGCGAATACAACTAGATAATTAGGAGAATTCTTTTCAGTGACAGTAACTTACTGAACTAACTCCATAAAATAAATTGTATAAAACTCTGGACAGTAGACATCACTAGACCGTGGTGCAGGGCATTGAGGAAATGGCTGGAGTGCTTACTCTGCCAGCCAGTTCAGAGTTAGTAAAAAAAATAAGGATAACCCAAAGGGTTCTTAGGTATCCTCCAAAAGACTCATTAATTGTAAAATGCTTTCTTTTCTTTAAGGTATCCTCTTGGCTTAGAAATAAATGCAGCACATCTGTGATGTCCAGGAACAAAAGAGAAAGGAGGTGAGGGTACAGTGCTATTATAAAAAACTTTTACTGCCCAAACCGGTTTGGTTCAGTGGATAGAGAGTCATCCTGAGGACTAAAAGTTACCGGGTTTGATTCCGGTCAAGGGCACGTACCTTGGTTGCAGGCACATCTCTGGTAGGGGGTGTGCAGAAGGCAGCTGATTGATGTTTTTCTCTTATCAATGTTTCTCTTTCTCTCTATAAAAAGTCAATAAAATATATTTAAAAAAAAACCTTTTACTAATAGAATTTCCTGTGTTCAGAGTTCAGGATATGGTGCAAACTGTTTTTGGTCTTTTGTTCTTGAGTTATTTTGGGGGGCCATACTCTATCAAGATGTAACAACCCTGAAAGAAATTTTACTTTGCTCTCATCCAGGTGTAGGCTGTTGGGCCTTTAATTTCTAGGCACTTGCTCCTTCATTTACCTATTGGTTCTAGTGGAGATGGAAAGCATAAAGGAAGATAGTTCTGGTACTGCTAAGATTGGCTACCTCCTTCCACACAATTCCCAAGTGCTATTGTGTCTAGAAGACTTCTCTTTTCTTTACCGTAACAAAGAGTTCTATCAATTATCCTTGCTTGGAGCAGGTCTGGGCCCTGGGAGGTGGGTGGTCACCGGCCCCACCCACACCTGCAGAAGATTGGGGGATAAAGAGCAGAAACGCAGCTCTGGCAGTAACAAACAGTGCTGGTCCCATGATAGGAGTAAGTTGCCAACTTCCATTCTACTGCTTCACCATGTGAGGTATCCTCACTTCTCTCTCCAAATCAAAACATCTGTTTCTTTAGGGTCTCTTGACCTTAGCTAGCAAGTCAAAGGCTAAAATTTGTTCATTAATTTGTGTTATTACATGACTGACTGAAAATTATTTCATGCTACTTCCTAGGGCATAGAAGATAGTAAAATTTAAAAATTTAGGTAGTAAGAGAAGACATATGCTAAAGGAGACCTTGTAAAGCCATAAAATATGAGAGCTTTAAAGGTATATCCAAGTGGTTGATTCATTAACTATCAAACTGGTTGGTGACTGGCTTGGGATGAAAGCCACAGTCTAAGGCTATTCCCTTGTGCCAAGAAAATTCCCTCCAAAACAGGCCAGCTTGCCTGGGACTCTGCCCAGTTTTATACCCTTCAATTATTGGTGGGGTTTGCAGCCATTCCAGGACTTTTGAATTCACTAATTCTCTAATTGTCAGAAGAAGAAGGAGGAGGAGGAGGAGGAGAAAAAGGAGAAGGAAGAGGCAGAGGAGGAACCTCATTTGAGATTTACTGATTACCTACATAACTGCACACCATGCAGAATGCCAAGCTCCTGAGATGTGAGTAAGACCCAACACCCACATGAAGGAGCTCGCCTTCTGAGGAAATCAGCCTCATGCAGCAACAAGTGTTGGCAGTAGGTCTCTCCTTGATGCTCCCATTAAGTCCTCTATTCTTAGCTAATCAGCTTGGGAGATCAGAGAGCTTTTCCTGGTAGATGTAAACCTGAGATGTTATGAATGTTTGCCTGGGGAACTCCTATGCATGTGTGTACAGGGCCAGGCAACCATATGTGGATGTATCATGTTATTCTGCTCTAGGGGAGGAAGATGGCAGGGGCCTGAAACCCACCCAACCCTCACTTGTGTTTCTTATGGCTGAGATAAGGTTTAAGATGAGTTTTCAGAAGTAGTCAGCATCCTGATAGGGAAAAGATTTGGGCTCTGTACTGAGAAATAGAACTTCGTGCCGAGACCGGTTTGGCTCAGTGGATAGAGCGTCGGCCTGTGGACTGAAAGGTCCCAGGTTCGATTCCGGTCGGGGGCATGTACCTTGCTTGCGGGCACATCTTCAGTGGAGAGCGTGCGGAAGGTGGCTGATTGATGTCTCTCTCTCATCTATGTTTCTGACTTTCTATCCCTCTCCCTTCCTCTCTGTAAAGAAAATCAATAAAATATATTAAAAAAAAATAGCACTTTGTGCTATGGGTCTATGGAACCACTGATGGTGAGGTGCCAAGATCAGGGTGCATTCTAGCAAGATCACACTGGCCGCTTAGTAGAGGATGAATTGGCATTGGGGAGGTGATGATCCTGACCATCACTTAGAGGAACTGGGTAGGAGATCCTTGTCTTAGACCAGGTAATAGATCAGGAGGACCTCAGACAAAACAGAGGATGGAGAGGAGGATATACATTTATCAAGTGTTAAGAAGATAGAGATGAGAGCCCAGTGTGAGGTGACTGAGGGTATAGACACCTTGGAGAATTAAGAGGAACTGAGGTTAGGGGTTGCAGTTTAAAGTAGGTCTGTGTTATGGGCTGAACTCTGTCCCTCCAAAAAGATATGTAAGAGTGCTGACTCCAGCGCCTCAGAACGCAACCTTATTTGGAGAGAAGGTCTTTATAGAGATAACTAAGTTAACGTGATGTTATTAGTATGGGATCTAAAGCAATATGGTTAGCATTCTTTACCAAGGGGTGAGTGTGGAAACAGAGACAGACAGACACGGGGAAAACACCCTGTGAGCTGGAGTTGTGTGGTCACAAGCCAAGGAACTCCCAGGAGTTAGGAGAGAGGCCAGGCAAGGCCCTTCCCTGATTTTTTCAAAAGGAGCCCGTGCCCCTCCCCGCCCCCCCCCCCGCCAACACCCCTTCCAGCCTCCAGACCGCAAAGATGGTACTCTTCTGTTGTTTAAGCTGCTCAGTTTGTGTTCCCTTGTTATGGCAGTCTTAGAAAACTTTCTCTCCCTTTCATGAATAATTTATTTATTTGTTGAAATCTGCCATCAATTAACTCCTTCCAATAAAGAGAAGTTTATAAAGGAATTAGATAAGATTTCCTACACTTTACCTTGGACTCCACATCCATAAGCATTCCATTTTATTGCCAAATATCTTCTTTAGGTTCCACATTTCATTTATTTATTACCTCCAATCATACCCTAATCGATGTAAAATGATTAGGGAACTTGACACGTTTCTATAAATCAGGGAATGCAATAAAATAAAGATGGTGAAAGCTGATATGATGCAGTCTGAGGTGCTGCCCATGGTGCGATGGAGTCTGTGGGCCAACGGCAGAGTCAGAAAAATCTCTGGGGAAAAATATACACCCTCATTTTACAGATGCGTACACTAAGGGCCAGGGAATTGATGTGCCCTTGAGCTAGTGATTTAATAAGTAGTGACCGGGCTACATGTTCAGATTTCATCTCTTGACCATGAGTCAACTCTTCCTCCTTATATTGCTGATGCAATTCAATTTCCCCTTGAACTGTGTGTATCAGATGCTTCCCCCAGTTTCAGAATGCAGGTGTTAAAAATCAAATCATCTGAGACTTTCTAACCTGTAGTCATCAAGGAAAGGGATGCTACTTATAAAAATAAGTAGCAGCCTATCGGAGAGCAAGCACCTAGTAAATGAAGAGAAAGGAAGTTATTTTGTTATTGAAATGATCTCACTGGCTACTTCTCAGTCTCTTTGCCGATTGCCTCTCAGTCTCAAAGCACTGGGTTGCACTGGGGTTCAGGGGCTCCTTTATTGATATTCATTTATAGGTTACTTCATTCAGTCCTGTTACTTTAAAATCCTCAACTACCTGGTGAGTTCCCCCCTTATAGCTCTAGTCCTTCTTGACCGGAGGTAGAGTCACCTTAAAGCTTACAAAGCTTATACTCTATGGTCTTCCACTCGCACAGCCCTGTCTAAAAGGCTATATCTAACTTTATATTGAGTTCTTTATCTGAAAGAACCTTCCCCTAAAATGATATAAACTCTGGGTCCACAAGCCTGGGTCCACTCTTTACTGTCATCCCCTGGACTTCAGACTTGTACACTTGGACAGCCTGGTCCAAAAAAGAAAAACAAAAAACCTCCTGATTTCCCAACCCAAGGCCAGTTGCCCCCTAGCTCTCTCATTTCCAGGCATGTGGTGGGACTGCATTCCCACCATCCCCTTTGAAGTTAGGCAGAGCTCTGTGACTGCTTTGTCACCAGAAGCAACCTAATGTCCTCCTGGTGATGGTGGAAGAGGGTCACGCTGAAGTCTCAGCTCCCTGGTCCCTGAATGAACAGAGCTCCCTGCCAATGGGCAGCCGACATATACTAAAGGGTGAAAAAGAGATTGTTGTGGATTAGTCCAGTGACACTTGGAGGGTTTTACCACAAACAGCATAACCTAGCTTATGCAGAATGATACACTTCCAGAATCTCTGCCTCTTCCCATCTTCCTGTCTCAATACTTTGGGCTGCTCAAGCCAAATCACTTGATTCCTCTTTCTTTCGCTGCACATTAATAGTACTGTCGTCTACTCAAATATAAGGTATCCCCCAAAATGGATATACATATTTTGAATAATTATAAAGGTGATGTTTATTAAAATACATTTCTTTTTCAAAATTGAGTTATCAGCTGTGAAGTGTGTACATTTTTGGTGGACACCCTATATATCTAGAAACTGACTAGGTTTCACCATCTTCATCATTTCTAAGACATCATCATCTTTGATAGGATTATTGCAACAGCCTCCCAAACCCTTGCTTTCTGTGGCCACATATCGGCTAGGTGGTCATTTAGAACATTGTTGCTCATCCCCTTATTTATATTAATATAATGGTTTCTCATCTCACTCAAGTGAAATGGGAGGTTCTGTAAGATCTGACCCTACAGCCATTCAGCCTCCTCTCCTACTGACCTTCTCTTGCTCATAAGATCCAGTTCCACACTCCTCTCTAGTCTGAGAACATGCTAATCCTTGTTCTAACCCATCCCTTGGTCTGGAAAATTCTTCTCCAGACAGCCCATGGCTCATTTTCTCTTCATCAGCTCTGCTGAGATGTCTTCTCAATGAGGCCTCTGATGGTTTTTTTTTTTAGTTAATAAACTTTTTTATTGCCTAAAGTTTTATATATGTCTCCTTTTTCCCCAATTGACCTCTCCACCCCACCCCCACCCCCAGCCATTCCTACCCTGGGCAAGCCCCTACCTCCCCAGTGTCTAAGTCCATTGATTATGCCAATAGACATAAGTCCTTTGGTTGCTCTCTAACCCCCCCTCCCCTACCATTTGTCTCTAGATTGATCTATTCTTATTCATCAAATTATGCTGATCATTATATCCCACATATTAGTGAGATCATGTGATATTTATCTTTCTCTGACTGGCTTATTTTGCTTAGCATAATATTCTCCAGTTCCATCCATGTTGTTGCAAATGTTAAAAGTTCCTTATTTTTTTATAGCGGCATAGAATTCCATTGTGTAGACGTACCACAGTTTTTTTGTTTGTTTTTTGTTTTTTTACACTTCAACTGTTTATTCTGTAATCAGAAATGGATCTATATTACTGCAGAGGATGAAGCCCACTGTAAAGAGATTGAAAGCAGAAAATAGGTAATTTCACACAATGTCCCAGTTATCAACCCAGATGGGTGCACAGGAAAAATCACACATGAATGAGGGAAATCTAATAGGCTGAGGGGCTCAAGAACAATGTCACCCACATAGTAACAAAATCCAAGTGCTCTAGAAACCAACACCAGGCCGGCCACAGGCCTCACATCACAGGACGGCCTAATGTGCACGGGTGCTGGGTTCTGTGGTGGCTGCGATCTGTGGGCCAACTGCTCTCTTCCTTCTAATTTAGGGCGAGCAGCATGTGAGGGCAGAGTGCGCTGTTGTGGAATGCAGAGGGCTCCCTGGAGCTGAGGGAAGTGGCTGGGCCCAGAGGGGAGAGAAGCAGACACAAAGGACACTATCTCACCCAATTGTGGGGCGGGCTGGCCAGCCTTCATCTGGACCTTCTCTACTTGATGTCCCAGCTGCTTGATGACCCCATCCAGAGAGGGACCGAGCAGGGTGTCCACCTCTCCATTCTCCATCCTTCTGTCTGTGACACCTGTCACCCTTGCCACGCCTCCCCTAAAGTGAGTTCAGCTCAATCCCTGAATGTAATAGGGCAACTGGGGGGAAGGAGGGTGCCTCTACTCATGCCTCCTAATTCCCAGAAACAGGACCTGGTCTCAGGACAGTGGCTACAACCAAAGAATATAGATCTGTTTCAAGAAAAGGTGGGAATGCAGACTTCTGTATGAGCCCCTATTCCAGAAGGTGGCAGTTTATTCACATTGTGGCAGACACCTTCAAGAGTAACGTAAGTGGATCAAGTCAGGGCCAAGCCAGGCCATTTCCTCATCCAATCTCTCTGAGGCACATGGACAGAACCCAGTCTCAGCTCTTCTGAGGACACACTCCTGGCATTTTTTTTAAGCCTAAAGGACAGTCGCCTGTCTCCATTCTTTTTTTTTCTTCTTTTTTTAAAAATATATTTTATTGATTTTTTACAGAGAGGAAGAGAGAGAGATAGCTACTTTGGGGTTTTTTCATCATAGGATAAAAGGATACATACATTGGGACAGTCCTTTTCTCGAGATACAATATTCCAGTTGCACACATATGAAGACGACAGCGCCCCTCGGTGGGAGTCAACAGATGGGGAGCAGGGAATTCTGAAAACCAAAGCAATGACAGAGACACTAAGCCTTTCCTTCACGCGTCTGACACCCCTTCTCAGGCGCCTGCAGGCCGGTCGTCTGATGGACTTTTACCACTTGATGTCCCAGCTGCTGGCAGGCAGTCCTGGGCCCTGATAGGCAGTGTGCAGGGCCGCCTGGGCCCAGCGGGAGTGAGCCCCACCCAGCCACTCCTGGTACAGCTCCTGCATACGGGTGCTAGTCTCCGGGGGCCGCACCGGGATGGCGGTGTAGATGCCTTCCATCTGCCGCAGCAGCGCCCTGTCCGAATGCCCATCCTCTGCCTGGGCCTGGCCCCTGCCACTTAGACATCCCCCGGCACAGGCCAGAACCTCCACGAAGTGGTAGGGGAACGTGCCCCTCTTCAGTTTCAGGACCACTTCTGGATATTCCGAAAACCGTAGGCAGCCCCAAAGCACAGCAGTACCTCCCCGTCCCTTTCCAGGGCGACCTCCTGGAGGTCTTTGTTCCTCAGGCTTCGGTAGGGGAGTGCACCCGCGTCTTCGTGGAACAGCTCCTTGGCTACATGCCTGAAGATGTGCGCCAGGTACCCTTCAGAGCTGGCACCCTTGTGGCGCCTCACCTTCCCCTCCTTCACGTCTCCAGAGTATCCACGGCAGCGTCGTTGGCAGACAAGTCACTCTGCTCCATTATCTGGACAATCTCACCTGAGGTTAACACGCAGTCAGCACCCTGGGAGCTATGCAAAGCTGTGGGAACATCCTCTTGAAGGGCCTCCAGTTTCTTATCATAACATGGGGCCATAATGACATGGAACATCTTGTCTGGGGACAGGTTCTGCCGTCTGGCGAAGTAATGCTTCACGAGAGAGCCCATGATCTGCTGGGGAGACTTGGCCTTGCAGAGGTGGGGTGAGATGGGGTGATCCAGCACGTGCTCCACATATTGGACCCAGAAGGGCAGGCAGAGGTCAGCATAGGTAGCCGGGGCTCTTCCTCACAGTGCTGGTGGTACAGACACACAAACTCCTTCTGACTCTCCAGGATGCTGAAGTCTGCGGCTGTTGTCATGTCAAAGACATAGTGCACCCCAAGGCTTTTGAGGAAGCTGCAGAGCCTTCTGGATGCATCCATGACACTGAGGTTGAATTTAGCAGCAAAATAAGGTAGAGACTGAGGAAACAGGAACACTGCTAGCACCTTGTGCTGTGAGGTATTACATTTCTTATTAAGGTTCAGGACACGGAAGAAGTAATTGGCATTCTCCTGAGAAACTTGGACTCCTTCCTCTGCAGTCACACAACTGTCACATGCCAGGCAGTCACTCAGAAATATCTTGGCATCGACCAACTTACTGAATTCTCTCTTCTCTCCGTCCTCCTGGGCCGGATTCAGGGCATCAACTGAGGCATTCTCTTGGTGGTTGGTTTTTGTTTTTTTGCTACATTCCTTCCGCATGCAGTGCTCATACTTCATCTGGCAGGGATTAGCACGCATGACCTGGAGGAGGCACGGGGAGAGCGGTCGGTCATCCAACATACCATAGTTTTTTAATCCATTCATCAGCTGATGGGCAATTAGGCTGTTTCCAAATCTTAGCTATTGTAAATTGTGTTGCTGTGAACATGGGAGTGCATATATCCTTTCTGATTGATGTTTCTAGTTTCTAGGGATATAGTCCTAGGCGTGGGATTACTGGGTCAAATGGGAGTTCCATTTTTAACTTTTTGAGGAAACTCCATAGTGTTCTCCACAGTGACTGCAGCAGTTTGCATTCCACTAGTAGTGTGGGAGAATTTCTTTATCCCCACATCCTCTCCAGCACTTGTCATTTGTTGATTTGTTGATGATAGCCATTCTGACAGGCATGAGATGATATTTTATTGTTGTTTTGATTTGCATCTCTCAGATGACTAGTGACTAAGCATGTTTTCATGCCTTTCGGCCTTCTATGTGTCCTCTTTTGAAAAGTGTCTTTTTACATCCTTTGACCATTTTTTGATTGACTCATTTATCTCCTTTTGTTAAGTTGTATGAGTTCTCTGTAAATTTTAGAGATTAAGCCCTGATCAGAAATATCATTGGCAAATATGTTCTCCCATGCAGTAGGCTTTCTTGTTGTTTTGTTGATGATTTCTTTTGCTGTGCAGAAGCTTTTAAGTTGGATATAGTCTCATTTCTTTATTTTCTCTTTAATCTCCATCACCCTAGGAGCTGTGTCTGTAAAGATATCACTGCAACGTATGTCTGCTATTTTTGCTCTCTATGGAGTCTTGTAGGATTTTTATGGTTTGCCATCTTACATTCAAGTCCTTTAGCCATTTTGAGTTTGTTTTTGTGTATGGTGTAAGTTGGTGGTCTAGTTTCATTTTTTTTTTTTGCATGTATCTGTCCAAACTTCCCAGCACCATTTATTAAAGAGACTGTTTTGACTCTATTGTGTGATCTTGCCTTCTTTGTCAAATATTAATTAAGCATAATGGCTTGGGTCAATTTCTGGGTTCTCTGTTCTGTTCCATTAGTCTATATGTCTGCTCTTGTGCCAGTACCAGGCAGTTTTGAGAACTGTGGCTTTGTAATAAAACTTGATATCTGGTATTGTGATCCCTCTTTGTTCTTCTTTCTCAGGATTGCTGTGGCTACTCGGGGTCTTGATTTATTCCAGATGAATTTTTCAAGAGTTCATTCTAGATTTCTGAAATATGCTATTAGTATTTTAATGGGGATTACATTGAATCTGTAGATTGCTTTGAATAGTATGGAAATTTAATGATATTGATTCTACCAATCCATGAACATGGTATGTTCTTCTATTTTGTTTATATCTTTCTCTATCTCTTTTTTTCAATGTCCTGAAGTTTTCCAAGTCTTTTATGTCCTTGGTTAAGTTTATTCCTAGTATCTTAATTTTTTTTGGTGCAATGGTAAATGGAATTTTTTTTTTTTAGTTTCTCTTTCTGTAAGTTCATTATTGGTTTATTAAAAGGCCATAGATTTCTGGGTGTTAAGTTTGTATCTTGCTATGTTGTCAAATTCCTGTATTGGTTCTAGTAGTGTTTTGATGGAGTCTTTGGGGTTTTCTATGTATAGTATCATGTCATGTGCAAACAAGGAGGGTTTTACTTCTTATTTTCCAATTTGGATGCCTTTTATGATCGCTATGGCCAGCACTTCCAGTACTATATCAAACAGGGGTGGTGACAGTGGGCATCCCTGTCTTGTTCTTATTCTTAGGGAAAATGACTTTAGTTTTTGCCCATTGAGTGTGATGTTGGCTGTAGGTTTCTCATATAAGGCTTTTATTATGTTGAGGTATGACCCCTCTATTCCCACTTTGCTGAGAATTTTTATCAAGAAAGGGTGTTGGATTTTGTCAAATGCTTTTTCTGCATAGATTGATATTATTATGTGATTTTTGTCTCTCAGTTTGTTTATGTGATATATCACATTTATTGATTTGTGAATACTGTACCAGCCTTGCATCCCCAGAATAAATCCTACTTGGTCTTGGTGTATGATATTTCTAATGTAATGTTGAATCCGATTTGCTAGAACTTTGTTGAGGATTTTAGCATCTATGTTCTTCAAGTATATTGGGCTATAGTTCTCTTTTCTTGTGTATGGTGTCTTTATCTGGTTTTGAGATTAAGGTAATGCTGTTTCATAGAAAGGGCTTAGAAGTGTGCTTTCCTCTTGGATTTTTTTGGAATAGTCTAAGGAGAATAGGCTTTAGTTATTCTTTGAATGTTTGGTAGAACTTCTCTGTAAAGCTGTCTGGACCAGGGCTTTTGTTTGCTGGAAGATTTTTGATCACTGTTTCAATTTCTTTGGTAATTTTTGACCTATTCGGGTTTTTTTATTTCTTCTTGATTGAGTTTTGGGAGCTTGTAGTTTTCTAAGAATCTGTCCATTTTATCTAGGTCTGTGGTCAGCAAACTGAGGCTCTCAAGCCACATGTGGCTCTTTGGCCCCTTGAGTGTGGCTATTCCACAAATACCACGGCCTGGGCAAGTTTATTTTGAAGAAGTAGCATTAGAAGAAGTTTAAGTTTAAAAAAATTTGGCTCTCAAAAGAAATTTCAATTACTGTGCTGTTGATATTTGGCTCTCAAAAGAAATTTCAATTACTGTGCTGTTGATATTTGGCTCTGTTGACTAATGAGTTTGCCAACCACTGATCTAGGTTGTCCATTTTGTTGGAATATAGTTGTTCGTAGTATTTTTTCATAATCATTTGTATTTCTGTGAATTGGTTGTTACTTTACCTCTTTTATTTCTGATTTTGTTTATTTGGGTCCTCTCTTTGCTTCTTGGTGAGCCTGGCTAGAGATTCATCAATCTTGTTTACACTTTCAGAGAACTAGCTCTTGGTTTTGTTGATCTATTTTATTTTTATTTATTTATTTTTTGGTCTCTATATTGTTTATCTCTGCTCTGATCTTTATTATTTCCTTCCTTCTGCTTACATTGGGCTTTTCTTGTTGCTCTCTTTCTAATTCTTTAAGTTGTAGAGTTAGATGATTTATTACCATTGTTTCTTGTTTTTTGAGATAGGCCTTTAGAGCTATGAACTTCCTTCTTAAGACTGCTTTCATTGTGTCCTATAGATTTTGAATTGTTGCATTTTCATTTTCATTTATTGCCATGATGCTTTTTATTTCTTCTTTGATCTCTTTGGTAACCCAATCATTTTTTAGTAGCATGCTATTTAGCCTCCAGGTGCTTGTTTTTTTTATTGTTTTTATTGTAGTTGATTTCTAATTTTATGCCATTGTAATCTGAGAAGATACTTGATATGATTTCTATCTTCTTGAATTTGAAAAGACTTTGCCTGTATCTCAATATGTGGTCTATCTTTGAAAAAGATCCAAGTGCACTTGAGAAGAATGTATATTCTGTGGCTTTGGGGTGAAATGTTTATAGATGTCAATTAATTACATCTGATCTAATGAGTCATTTAGGATTGTTGTTTTTTTACTGATTTTTTTCTTTAGAGGATTTGTTTTTTGAGGTACTGAAGTCCCCTACTATGATTGTATTTGCTGTCCATCTCTCCCATAATATCCTCCAGAAGTTTTTTTTTTAAATGTATTAGGTCATATATGATTACTAGAGTTATATCTTCTTGTTGAATTGCTCCCTTTAGTATTATGAAGGGGCCTTCCTTTCTTGTTATGGCCTTCACTTTGAAGTCTAATTTGTCAGATATAAATATTGCTACCCCAGCTTTTTTTTTTTTATTTCTATTCTTCTGATAAATCTTTTTCCATCCCTTTACCACCGTCAGTTTGTGTGAATCCTTTGTTCTGAGATGGGTTTCCTGTAGACAGCAGATTTATGGATGATATTTTCTTATACACTCAGCTATCCTATGTCTTTTGATTGGGGCATTTAATCCATTTACATTCAAAGTTATTATTGAGAGGTACTTGTTTGTTGCCACTTTTATTCTTTATGCCTGTGTTCCTTCTTCCCTTCATATTTCTTCTTTTTTGACCCTTTAGCATAGCGGTTCTCAACCTGTGGGTTGTGACCCCTTTGGGGGTCGAACGACCCTTTCACAGGGGTCGCCTAAGACCATCGGAAAATGCAGATATTTACATGATGATGCATAACAGTAGCAAAATTTCATGGTTGGGGGTCACCACCACATGAGGAACTATATGCAAGGGTCACGGCCTTAGGAAGGTTGAGAACCACTGCTTTAGCATTTCATTGCTGGTTTGGTGTAATATACCTCCTTAGTCCTTTTTTGTCTGTGAAGCTCCTCATTTCACCCTCAGTTTTGATTGATAGTCTTGCTGGGTACAGTATTCTTGGATTCAGACCCTTTCTTTGCATGACTTTATATATTTTATTCCATTTTCTTCTAGTCTAGCCATATGTTTCTGATGAGAAATCAGTCATTAGTCTGATGGGGGATCCTTTGTAGATAACTTTCTGTCTCTCTCTAGTAACCTTTAAGATTCTTATGTTGTCGCTAGTGTTTTCCAATTTAATTATAAGGTGTCTTGGTGTTGATATTTTGGGGTTCATCTTCTCTGGAACTCTGTGAGCTTCTTGGTTTTCTGTGAATTTTTTCTTCCATATGTCAGGGAAGTTTTCTGTCATTACTTCTTCAAACAAGTTTTCTATTCCTTGCTCAGTTCCCTCTCCTTCTAGCACCCTATTATGTGGATGTTGTTTCATTTCATGTTGTCCCAAAGTTCCCTTAGGCTCTCCTCCTGTTTTTTAAGTTTTTTTTCCTAGATGCTGCTCTGCTTGGATATTTTTTTTTCTACCTTGTCTTCTAGCTCACTGATGTGGTCCTCTGCTTCTTCTAGTCTACTATTCTTCTAGTCTTTCTATTGAATTCTTCATTGCAGCAATGTCATTTTTCATTTATTCTTAGTTCTTCTTCATTTCCTCTTGGTTCTTACACATGTTGTTGTATCTGTCTTCTATCCTTTTCACTGACCTAATGACCATTGTTCTGAATTCCTTCTCTTATATATTGCTTACCTCCATTTCGTTTACTTCCTTTTCTGGTGATTCCTCCTTTTCTTTCATATGTGGGCTGTTTCTTTGTCTCCCTATGATCCCCCTCTCTGGATATCTGGTTATGTAGCTCTCTCTCTCATACATTGACTTAAAGGCACAAAATACAACACAACAAGACACAATTCACAAGGCTCAAATAAAAATGTATTCGTGGTTCTAATAACCCCAAATAAAGGTGACACCTGAGAAAAGAGAGTTAGGGGACAGAAAAGAGTGCAAGAATGATATTGAAAAAGGAAACAATGTAAGAGAGGAAAGATAGAGCAGAAAAAGAAATTGGAGAAATATATGTATATGGGGAGAAAACTCCAATAAAACAACAACTAACCCAATAAATGCAAACAAATACCCAGACATGAATGCAAACTACAAACAACAACTAATACAAAATATGTAAACTATAAGCCCCCAAACAACAAACACCCAGATGAATCTGTGGAAGCAGAGCTTATTTCCAGAAAGTAAAGTTAAGGAATTGAATGAATGGGGAAATAGCCACAATTCAGTATAGAGGAGGTAGATTGAGAATGAGTGTTTAAAAGAAAATTAAAAGAACGAAATACTAAATAAAAAAGAAAAAATATATATTAAAGTATATATATAAAAATATATATTTTCCCCATTCTTTAATCTATATATCTATGTATTCATTTACTATTGGAAAAGAAGAATAGAGAGTAGATAGGCCTGAGTTTGTGAGTGGAATTTGTTAAGCTATTAGTAGGAGAAGAAAACAAGTGAGAAGAGGAATAACAGAAGTAAAACAAACATAACAAAACAAAAAGAACAAAAACAAACAAGAAATAATAACTAACTAATCAATAATTAAACAAACAATAAGACAGAAAGAAAAAGGCAAAAAAAAGGAAGAAAAAGAAAATTTAGATAATGAAGAAATAAAAGAGAGAAATGTGTATGGACTTGGAGTAGGGGAGCAGAAATTAGATATGTGTAAGGTCAATTTTTAACAGGGAGTAAAGAGAAAAGATAAAGAAAACCGAAAGCAGGAACAGAATAAGAGAGACGGGAAAAGGAGAAAGTGAGGAAGAGAGAGTTGGCATAAAGAAAAAATTGAGGTAGAGTAAAATAATGCTACAGGAAAAATAAAAATAAAATGTAGAACACTAATCCCAAAATAAAATAAAATAAAAATAAAATCAAACTTAAAAAGATAAAATAATAGTGTAATAATAATAATTAAAAATAAAAATATAATAAAAATGGTAAAATCAAGTGAGAAAAAATTAGTTTCTCAAGTAAAAGATAAAAAATAAAAATATGAAGTAGTGAAAGCTATTCATGTCCTCTACTGTTCTGCTTGGCAGGTCTGTTTCCTGTCAGGTAGACAGCACAGTACTGAAGTTCCCTGCACTCCACCACTCCTCTGTTTCATAAGCCACAACCCTGTTTTCAATCAGTTGGGACCTCTTTGTTTCTCAGCCTGCTTTTAGTTGTATTTACACAGAGTAAATTTCTGATACAACCCCTGGGTGGCAATGTTTCTATATTGATATCCAGTGCTAAAAGGCCCTTTCCCTACCAAGTGTTTAGGTTGCTTTCTCTGTAGCACTCAATACTGGGGGAATAAACCGCCCTAGAGCTGGTTTTCTGCTCATCTCTTCCCACTCTGAACGCCAGGTTCCACAAAAACAACTTTTCCCTGTAGTCTCAGTGAGTGTTTTTTAATTGGAAGATCCTGTGTACTGGACTTAGCAATTAAAAGCAAGGATTTAAAAAGAAAAAGAAGGGACAAAAAGCCACAGGATGCCCACAGACTTGCATCTTTTTTTCCCTTGGCACTGTGTAGCCACTAAACTGGGGAATCAATCAGAGGCTTCACTGAGATCCAAGATGGCTGCCGATGAGACTCCAGGCTGCCTTTCTGGGCCTAGCCCTCCGTTAGGTTAATTTCTATAGTTTCTTTCTGCCAGCATCCCTGTGGATCCCCTTCCACATTCGAGAGCTACACTGACCCCTGTAGCTGCTGATTTTAAAAGGTGCAGTCTTTCTCTGAGACTTTAGTTCCCGCTGCATGCATTTTGCATGTGTTTCTCCCTCCAGCCTGGATCCCAGACCTCACCTTTCCCTAGGTGATATCTGACCTGTGTTTAATTTGCCAATTCCAGGAGGATATTAATTGATTTAGCTGTTCCTTTTCTGCTCTGTGAGAAGGTACAGGGCTCGTCAATGTATTTGTGCTGCTTTGCCTCCTTCTGGACAGACTTTCTAGTGCCCGTAGTCAGACAGTCTGCAGTCTTGGTGTTCTTGGGTTCGAAGCTGAGGCAACATGTCCCTGGGGGTTGTGGTTGTAGGATCCCGGGAGGATCCTAGGTCTCTGGTTGAAGGTAAGGCTGGACTTCAAATCACCACCACTCTCCTCTTCAAGATGGTGCAGTCTCTACAGCAGAGCCAGCTGCTCCAGGAAAGATTTCATCAGCAGTAGAGGCTGCCCAGACAGGAAAGCCCAGTCTGGCAGTCCTCAACAATTCCTTGGAATATAATTGTCCCTCACTCACAGATACAAACAATAGCCACACATCCATGCACTATCCTTTTATTCTTTCATTCACACACTATCTTGTAGCTTGCTATCTCATCAGCAGCTTCTTGGATCTCAATGAGGCCTCTGATTGATCACCCTTAAATCAGCATGCCCTCCCAAACATGTCCATTATTTTGTAATAACATGTATTGAACTTGTTACTGCTATATGCTGTTAATATAAATAGATTTATTCATACAATTATCCTATGAAACAAAACCATTATTTTTATTTAAGGGGCAGAGGAACCATGGAATAGAGATTTGAACTAGTAGATCGTACAACTCAGATTATCTGTGTCAGACTAAAAGTAATTTTACTTTGTAGATTAGGAAGATTCCAAAGATATGTTAAAATTTGATTTTGGGGCATTTTAAAAATAAGTATTTATGTCATCCTATTGGCAAAAAAAAAAATCACCTGGATCACAGTACAGGGACATTTAGAGCTCAGAGCTTGCACTGGTTCCCACAGACTATGCGTTAGTCAGTGTCTGCCTGGATACAGGTTTATCATGGAATGACAGCATTCTCAGTCTGTCCTGGTCTTGCTCTTATCTTTATCACGGGCCAGCATGAAGCCTGAGAAGTTTACAAAACAAATGTGATATCAGTATTCAAAAATTTTCTTTAGCTGAAATAATAAATTAAATCAAATCAGATGAAACTTGACAGATTGAAGTTAGGTTCAAAACTTACTCTTGGTGGAAGAAAATAGGTCTTACAGAAATTCATGTAAAGGATCCTAGTGATTTGAACTGCCTCTTCTCTCCATGACCACAAGCATGACATTGTGTAGATGTTTTTAGCTTCCATCTCAACTCATTAAGAAAAACTCTGTGTTTAGAGGGACTAGAAGTCTATAGTCAATTGGGCTGCTAAACCACATTTTTATTTTATTCCATTGTTTTGCTATCTTCTTTTTTTAGTTCTGAGCACTATCTATCTATGTAAGATAGATATTGACAAACTCAGGAGCATCGAGAGTGATAAGGGTAGTGAAGCCTTGGGAAACAAAGCTATGTGAGACTCTGACTGGACCAGAGTTTTTAAGCTTAAAGGGAAAACATGGTGGAATGTTACCACCATTAGGGGGCTGACTCTATTGTATAAAAGGAAAGAACTAGGTCCAAAAAGTAAAAATTATAATTTTTACTATAGATTTAATTATAGATTTCAAGTCAATGTAAAGAATTCCCTAATCCACAGATATGCAGTGTCCCTAATGGTTACAGATATCCAAGTGAATCTTAGCATACCCCTACCTTCAAAGTACACATGGACATTAAGATGGACAGCTGTCTGACAGTTTAAATGCAACCATTGAAGTTGCTCTAAAAGTCAGCATGGCACAGAGAAAGGAGTGATTGCATCTCTCTCTTGAGTGGTCAGGGACACTTCACAGAGGAGAAAGGAGCGTAACTCAGGAGCACAGGTATGAGTTCTGTGGGAGGATTCAGGCTGGAGGAGGGCTTCCAGGAGAACCCTGGGAGGGAGTTAGGACTATCAGGAAGGGACAGGAAGAAGCCAAACAAGAGTATAATTTCAGGTGGACTCCCTGGTTCAGGCAGTTCTCTGATTCCCGTGGGAAGTTCGGGAGCATAAATCACACCTCAGAGTCTTCCCCCCTTGAGGCAAAAAACTGGACTTTGGTAGTTCCACACTTGTCTGTCACTGGTTATGGGCTACCCTGATGGAAGAGCCAGGAGAGCTGGTATAGGCAGGATTTCTGCAGAGCAATTCTCTGAGGGTCTACGGTGCTTGTGTGAGCCTTTAGTAGCAGAGCCTGGAGAATCTGAGGAAAGCAATGAGATGTGTTTAAAGGATCATGTATGGTTAAGGGGATCTGGTCCTCTCCAGACATGGGAAGGATGACCTTCTAACAAAAGGGCTAACTGAGCAAAGGTATAAAAAATGATGTTTAGAAGAAGAGATAGAATATCACTATACATAAAACTAGAACATAAGAAGGAAAGGCTAAAAAAAACCTAGAGTGGTAGATTTTTGTGTTACCAATGGGAAAAATTCTACCAGGCTAGCTCAGCAGAGGCAGGAATCATGATGAAATAAGTGTGGGCCATCAGTTCTTCATGTAACTGCTTCACGGATGCTGAATCTGGAAGGCAAGTCAGGAATCAAGGATGCTCTGGGGAGTGTGGAGGTGAGAGATAATGGGTCAGTATTTTTGTTCTCTATTATATTTTTCTCTACATTTCCTGATTCAAAATCCAAGGTTAAGAGTCTCTTGGTCTAGCTAACACCACTTGCCTTCTCTGAGTAGAATTTTTTGTAACAGGACACTTCTTAATTTGCTGTAAAGCTTTGGGCAGGTAACTGACCCTGGTGCCCACAGGTGGCATAGAAGTAGAGGTCAATAGGTCATATATAGGACACACCTACCTGGACACCTGTGATCAGACACAGCAGGGAGATAAAGGGTTGGAGTGGAGAGGTCACAGTATAGGTACTGTGATTCCCCAGCATAATTTCTCCAGGGGCCAAATCAAGAAGATGCTTGTGCCAATCATCCATGGCTGTGTAACCAACCACACAGGGCCAGAGCAAGGACAAAGCTAGTCAGGCACCAGGGCACCAAATTTAAGGGGTGCTCTCTCTCAAGATCTTCAAAACAGTTTGGACATTTTATACAAATAAGGTGTTTAATAATGAGGTTTCTTTGTCCTCGGTTCCAATTTTGGAGCTGTTTGAAAATGGTTAACTCTCCCCTACATCCCCACACTCTATTTTTCATCTGGGTACCTCTAGTATTGTATACTAGACAATGAACTGTCAGCGAGGTGCTCTGGGGCCTAGAAGGAGATGGAAATACTGGAAGGAGATCAGAGAGTAAGGGCAGACATGACAGAGGAGTGGGAGGGATCCATCTGTGTGGAAACATGAAAGCAGAACTAACTAGCAATGACTAATGATATGATAACTGTCTACAGACACCCCGAGTGGATGGTCTGAGTGCCAAGATGCCGTTGCTTCATTTGGCACAAAGATACAATCTGAGCAGTCACATGAGAGGCGAAAGGAACAGTACATCCTGGAAAAGAAAGTATAGAGACTGAAATTATCTTATGAAGGCCACTTTCTTTTTCTGAAGGTGACTCCTGTCCATTCATTCATTCATTTCTTTTTTCAGCAAACTGTAAGAACTTGAGGAGCCAGATAGAAACCTTCTTATCACCTTCCCCCATCAATACTGCAGACATGCCAGCCTCTAGCCTTTTCATTTCCTGAGTGGCCTTCCTAAATCTTCTCCATTGTTTCTTTCCAACAATGTTCAGCCAAGAAATCATCACTAAGGAGGCCAAAGTGATGTATAATTGAACTCATTTCAGGAAAACAGTTTCCATATCAGGCATTCAAGCCAACTGCTGATCCTAGAGGCACAGCAGCCTAGAGCAGTGGTCGGCAAACTGCAGCTCTTGAGCCACCTGTGGCTCTTTGGCCCCTTGAGTGTGGCTCTTCCACAAAATACCACAGCCTGGATGAGTCTAGTTTGAAGAAGTGGCATTAGAAGAAGTTTAAGTTTAAAAAATTTGACTCTCAAAAGAAATTTCAATCGTTGTACTGTTGATATTTGGCTCTGTTGACTAATGAGTTTGCCGACCACTGGCCTAGAGAGAGCAAGGGTCAGTGTGGGCCATTACCTCTGCTGTAAATGCCATCAAGAGCTGTGTTGCAGACTCAAGTCAGCACACTGTGCTCACAGGACTCTCCCTCACTTTCTAATTCTTCCCTTTTCCTATCCCCTTTGCTATCATCTTCTTTGTGGGTCACGAGGGCATCAGTAGGCTTATGTTAAAGCAGAGGTACTGAAAGTGTTCTTTTCTCAAGAAATGTATCAGCAGTGTCACTGAAGCAAAGGAACTCACAATTTCACAATTACCTGTTCTTTCAATAACCCCACATGGAGTGCACTGTGCTAGGTTCTTTGCTGGAAACTTAAATTTGGCCTCAGAAAGAATGTCCAAGACATGGCCTCAGCTTCTAGGAGCTGTCTGGTGGCTGCTTGCACCACTAGATACAGTGCGTGAGGAACCGCATTTCACAGTGTCAGTGTCCAAGGCCCGGTGTGAAATGCTGGGCAACTGAGGATAATGGGTGTTGCAGGTATAGATGTGATAGGCCAAACAGGAAGGAGATGGTCACTCACAAGCTATTTGCAGGAGGAACCAGAGAAGGCTTGGTTAATTATGGAGGGGATTAGAGATAGAAAGTTACTAGACCAACTAAAAAGAACGTGTGAATCTGTGAGTTCCCCACACTAGCTCCCAGCGACAGTTCAGAGATAGGCCATCGGCCTAACGCAGGATCAGAACAGCCTTCCCACAGAAGCATAAGCAGGAGAAACTGGAGCCTGGATAAAGGCAGAGGCCCCTGGACTTCTGGGACAGAATGACCAACTTTCAAAACAGAAAATGGGTATTAGGTAGCTGAGGGGTCATATTGCCACCATGTGGTGGAAACAAGGACAGCTCTAAAATCACCCAATAGAGTGAACTTTTCTAAGCAGCAGAGGGGCTGGAGGCTATTACATTTGAAAGTAATGATTGGATTTGAAACCCGTTATTTTGTCTGGGCATCATTACCATTTTGGAACTTTTCATTTTTACCTGTTTGATATCAATTCCCTGATTTCTGTTTCTAGTGCTATTGTCCGATTCCTCTAACTTTAGTTGCTGACAACTGTATTTTTGGAGAAATACTGCCACCTTGCGGGAGATGTAAAAAGAAGCACTGAGGGCAAGCAAAAAATGGCTTAACTTTGTGAGAAATCTGGGCCCTTAAAAAGCAGATAGTTAGCCTTAAGCGAAATTCTTAAGTGAGCAGCATTTGTCTTTGACATACATGTCTGTGCTTTTTGTAGGAAAAGGGCATACACTATTTTTGAGTTATAGTTGGATAACATCTGTGTGACTCCAGGTAAATTAATCTGTGTAATGGACATCATAACACTTATAGAACACAATCAATATTAATTATTTTCCTTTATTCTTTGCCTCTTTACTCACAAGAGCTTCTTATATTTTCCTATCTCCCAGATAGAAAAATATACAAAAATCCTCTTATTACATTAATTCACACCAAAGTATGTTTGACTGCTGAGCTGTTTTATAGTTATGGCAGTCCATAAAATATAGGGATACAAATATTAATCTTTGTTTTTATAACTGACCATAATTTTCTAGGCTTTGGAACTACCTCCCTTTCTTTGGCAATTCCTCGTTTTTCCAGTTCAACTCAGTAGAATTTCAGTCAAACTTAAGATTCATTTAACTCTGTTCCCGATTCAAGCCTCCTCTGGCAATCCCCACACAGCTCATGTGGTGCACGTCACCACTTACTCTGGTATTCAGACCCTGAAACATAGGCGTCCCAGAGCAGAGTCAGAGGACCTTGTCTAAATCTTCCCTGCTCAAGGATGTGGAAGCTCTGCTCATGTATTCGCTTTCTTCCTGTTCCTTTACAGCGGTGAAGGAAGCTGCAGATTAGAGGTTATACAACTGGAGAAGTACTTTTTATGAAGTCTTATTTTTAACAATGAGTAAGAAACAGGGTCCATTTTCTAAAGTAAGCAACTTGAAAGTTGGTTAAGTTGGCACTGCAAACCTAGGAAGTTCCTCTATGGCTTAAATTTCCTGAAGATTGCTGCTCATTCTCTGTAGATACCACCTGCCTTCATTAGTTTTACTTAGTGCCCTGTTTGTCGGATCCTGCAGGTTCTGGACTTCCTGGGAAATGCTCCTGACTTCACAGGTGGCCAGGAGGGAAGGCCTGCAGCTTTCTGGGTGAGCAGAGGCTCCTCCCTAGGCTGGGATCTCCTTAGATCTACCCCCTTTCCATTAGCACAGGACTTTCTCCCTGGATGATCTTAGCTTTGCTTATCTTCAGTTTACAACATGGAAAAACTGTGGAATCATGGATTTTTTTTTCAGCTTGAGAGACCCAGCTGTATTTACAAATACATGTCTTAGGAACATGTAGCAGGCCTCAGCCTCTGGGGTTTTAGGTAAATGCAGATGAAAGAGCAATTACATATTAAAGCCATGTCAGTGTCCAGTGTAGTCATTACTGAGATGTGAGGAATGTGTCCAGGTGGGTTTTTCAAAAAGTTTCTGAAAATGTGCAAACTTTAGCACCATAGATAAGGTGGGCATGTAGGGGTACTGAGAAACAACGGTGGCTGCATGGATTTCCTCTGTGCCTCCCCCGTCTTCCTGATGCTGTAAGACACACAGACATTGTGGTCCTTATGCTGCAGCCAGCCCTTTCTGCGACACTGGTCAGAGGACTTTAATTTTCAACATTCTGCTTTCGGAGTTAAGCCTTTCAAAGTTACTGTAATTGGATGTTCTACTGTGTAGGCTCATTGTATGGATATTTTATTTCATATAAATGATGTTAAAGTTCCAACATGCCACCTTTTCTCTTCTGCAAATGTGGAGGCAGGAGATGAGGGGAAATGATAGCCCTGGAGTGATGGAGTAATAGGGGTTCCCCTCCTTGATGGGAAAAATACATATATCAGGTTCCCAGAATCTGTGTTCCCACTCAGTTCAGTGTGTTCAAAGTGGAAGGTCATGTCCTGCAAGGAAAAGACTGGCACATATTATTTGGGAAGAAATGTACAAAGCCCTGCAGGGTCTGTCACCCCTGCACATGTCCACTTTATACATAGCGGGATCTTCAGTACCCTCACTCTTTGTTCAGGAGACTCACCTTAAATAGTATATGTCATTCCAGTGGGTTTCGTGAATGAAGACCTATTTTTCCCATTGAAATGAGCAGACTACGAGAGATAGTAAATGCAAACATTATTTGGGGTTATGTTTGGGTCTTTGTTAGTGGTAGTGTTGTGATCATAGTTACAGCTTGAACGTCTTTTATAATTCTATAATTCTGAATTAAAGCTGCACAGATGTTTCTGAGGATATTCTGACATTACTGGGTAAATCCGTGCCACACATCACAGCAAATGCTAGTGTCAAAGATATTCAGGGAACTATAAATCATTCTAACAGTTGTGAGGATCAATATCCTGACTTTACCTCATTTTATCTACCCATGGCTCACAATTCAGCCCTCTCTGTGGCTCAGTGACAGAGCCAATGCCTCTAGGAATCAGTGCTGATCTGACCTTGTCCTGCCTTTGCTACCAAAGGGCAAGTTAACATCATTCCCCAAATGTGGGAATGAAGGATTTCAGAATTTCCCCTGCAACGTTCTGTAAGGAACCAAACACTCATGCACAGCAAAGGTTAAATCCCAGGTCAGATTCCAGATTCTTATCCTCTTAAGTCCTAAGAGAGAGATATTACAGTGTTTAGAGAATGAGCATCTGGCCCACTAAAAACAAACCAATCTTTAACTCTTACAGACACATTCCACTGGTAACTCTCAACTAAGAGACATTACATGCCAAATGTGCAGCCCAGTAACCAGGGTTACTGCCAGACCCAAAGCAGATTCATTCAAGTTTTAGATATGGGGTTCTTGGGTTCAGACCCACCAAATTCTGCATACCCAGAAGGCTGCTCAGGTTGGAGCACCTGTAACTACTACTTAGGGCAGTGATTCTCAACCTTTCTAAAGCCGAGACCCTTTAATACAGTTCCTTGTGTTGTGGTGACCCCCAACCATAAAATTATTTTTATTGCTACTTCATAATTGTAATTTTGCTACTGTTAATGAATCGTAATGTAAATATCTGTGGTCTTAGGCAACCCTGGTAGTGACCCACAGGTTGAGAACTGCTGCTGTAGGGCCTAAGACCATAGGAAAACACAGATATTTACATTATAATTAATAATAGTAGCAAAATTACAGCTATGAAGTAGCAACAAAAATAATTTTATGACTGGGGTCACCACAACATGAGGAACTGAATTAAAGAGTGTCAGCATTAGAAAGGTTGAGAACCACTGACTTAGGGGATGGAGAAGCACTTCTTTCAGCTGTACACTCTGCCAAACATAACCATACAACAGAAAGGTGATCTGGTCAGCCTGCATCATATTCTTCCAGGCTTGATGTGCTCAGCAACTAAAGTGGAAACAGCTTTACCTCCACTCATGGCCAACTGAGTGTACAATATAGTGTACTGTCGCCAAATATCAGGCTTAATGGTAACTACCTCTGCACTAAGAGACTCCAGAGAGCTATCTAGGACCTCCCTGAGGGCATGAGTTTGGGGACAACAGTTCTTTACCAGGAAGAAGAATTAGCCAATGTGCTTCTGGAAGAAGGTGAAAATTAGAATGGCAGTGACGGTATAGTTAATATTTAAGTTGCTTCCTTTATTTAGGTGAACAGGTAAGAAGTTATAGATGTGATACAATAATACAGAACAGAATGAATGGTTCTGGAACTTCTATGTAAAACAATAATCTTGTCCCATCAAGGGGGGCCCAGTTGGATAGGCAGACACGTAGATTCTTCAGTGGATCTCTCTGTGACTTGACTCCTAGGAGCAGGAGCTGGGAGAGGCAGCTTGGAGCTGACTCAACAAATCTTGGCCAATGGCACACTGGAAATGGTTCCAGCGAAGGTAGAGCCCTGATTGTGGTCTTTGTGCTTAGGCCTCCCTGGCTCTCTCTCAGCGCCCCCCTACCCCAGAGGGGGGATTCCAAAGATGAGTGGCAAGTGGCAGCTAGTTTAGTAGGTTTTTTTTTTCCTATGCTCAAACCATACTTTCAAGCATTATTTTTAACAAGGGCCCTTTTGCCACCTAACTTGTCTCACTTTAATTTCCTATTATCTCCATCTCTTTTTTCTTCAGAGGTAAATTAATAGGGTATTCTGGAAAAGACTTAGACCTGACTTTTTTTTTTTCTAAACTGATTAAGGAGAAACTAAGAAAAATTTCATTTAATTTTTTAAAAGTGATCTTCTGCTTTATTAGAAATGGTGGATTAAATTTACCTTTAGAGTATACTATTTTTTTCATTCTAGGCAAACCTGAAACAAAACAGAAATACTTTATTTATTTACCAGTTTAGTTTTACAAACTTATTCATCATTGTTCTTGGGAAAAAAACCTAAATGCAGTGAAGCAACCCAAAACTGAGAAATTAAATATTCTGTTGGGAATGTTACCAGTGAACCTGAAGTTAGTAACATTGCCCTTGTGTCTTGTTGAATCTAGACATGGACAAGTAGTGATGTCCAGCACAGAGCAGGCACCCAACAAGTATCTGTTGACTGATGGACTGACTTGCTGCCAGGACTTTAGAAATTGTGGAATTACTTTGTTCCAGATTGGGTTGGTCTCTTATCTTGGACAATAATAGGGTAGGCCTTGTTTTAAGCAAATGGCATGTGTTTCTCAAGTAGTGTGTGACTTAAATTTTTATAAAATAAAAATTTAAAACACAACAGGGAAAAACCATTTAGGGAACCCCACTGTAAATTGGTTGTAGAGTTATCTTAGAAAGATAAAAGTGAAATACGTGTTATTTGTTCACTTTTCTTTTTTTTCTTTATTGATTAAGGTATTACATATGTGTTCTTATCCCCTCATTGCCTCCCTACCCTCCTCCCCCCACCACTCATGTCCTCATCTTCCTGGTGTCTGTTTCCCATACAAGCCCTTTGGTTGATCATTCTTCCTTACCCCCAACCTCCCCTACCTTTGCTCTGAGGTGTGACAGTTTGATTGATGCTTCTCTGTCTCTGGATCTGTTTTTTCTTCATCAGATTATGTTGTTCATTATATTGCACAAATGAGTGAAATCATGTGATATTTATCTTTCTCTGACTGGCTTATTTCACTTAGCATAATGCTCTCCAGTTCCATCTATGCTGTTGCAAATGGTAGGAGTTCCTTCTTTTTTTACCACAGTGTAGTATTCCACTGTATAGATGTACCATAGTTTTTTAATCTACTCATTTGCTGATGGGCACTTAGGCTGTTTCCAAATCTTACTATGGTAAACTGTACCGCTATGGACATAAAGGTACATATATCCTTTCTGATTGATGTTTCTAGTTTCCTGGGATATATTTCTAGAAATGGGATCACTGGGTCAAATGGAAGTTCATTTTTAACTTTTTGAGGAAACTCCATACTGTTCTACACAATGGCTGCACCAGTCTGCATTCCTACCAGCAGTGCACAAGGGTTCCTTTTTCTCTGCATCCTCATCAGCACTTAACATCTGTTGATTTGTTGATGATAGCCATTCTGACAGGTGTGAGATGGTACTGCATTGTCATTTTGATTTGCATCTCTCAGATGATTAGTGACTTTGAGCATGTTTTAACATGTCTCTTGACCTTTCTTATGTCCTCTTTCGAAAAGTATCTATTTAGATCCATTGCTATTTTTTTCATTGGGTTGTTTATCTTCCCTCTGTTAAGTTGTATGAGTTCCCTGTAAATGTTGGAGATTAAACTTTATCAGTGATAACACTGGCAAATATGTTCTCCGATGGCTTTCTTATTGTTTTGTTAATGGTTTCTTTTGCTATACAAAAGCTTTTTATTTTGATGTAATCCCATTTGTTTATTTTATTTTTAGTTTCCATTGCCCTAGGAGCTGTTGGTGAAGAAATTGTTTCAGCATATGTTTGAGATTTTGCTGTCTGTGGATTCCCCTAAGATTTTTATGGTTTCCCATCTTACGTTTAAGTCCTTTATCCATTTTGAGTTTATTTTTGTGTATGCTGTAAGTTGGTAATCGAGTTTCTTTTTTTTTTTTTGCATGCATCTGTCCAATTTTCCCAACACCATTTATTGAAGAGACTGTCTTGACTTCATTGTATGTTCTATGTCAAATACTAATGGTTATCATCAACAAATCAACAGATGACAAGTGCAGGTGAGGATGCAGAGAAAAAGGAACCCTCATGCCTCTAATGTCAAATATTAATTGAGCATAGTGGCTTGGGTCAATTTCTGGGTTCTCTATTCTATTCCATTGGTCTATATGTCTGCCAGTGCCATGCAGTTTTGAGAACAGTGGCTTTGTAATACAGCTCAATATTTGGTATTGAGATCCCTCCTACTTTGTTCTTTCTCAGGATCACTGCAGCTAGTCAGGGTCTTTTCTTATTCCAGATAAATTTTTAGAGAGTTCGTTCTAGATCTTTGAAATATGCCATTGGTTATTTTAATGGGATTGCATTGAATCTATAGATTGCTTTGGGTAGTATGAAAATTTTAATGATGTTGATCCCACCAATCCATGAACATGGTATGTTCTTCCATCTGTTTATGTCTTCTTCACTTTTTTCATTGTCCTGTACTTTTCCAAGCACAGTCTTTTACCTCCTTAGTTAAGTTTATTCCTAAGTATCTTATTTTTTTTTGTGCAATGGTAAATGGGATTTTTTTTTAGTCTTTCCTTCTGTAAGTTCACTATTGGTGTATAGAAATGTCATAGATTTTTTGGCATTAATTTTATATCCTACTACATTGCTAAATTTATTTAATAAGTTTAATAATTTTTTGATGGAGTCTTTAGGGTTTTCTATGTACAGTATCATGTTATCTGTGAATAATGACAGTTTTATGTCTTCTTTTCCAAATTGGATACCTATTATTTCTTCTTCTTGTCTAATTGCTATGGTTAGCACTTCTAGTACTATGTCAAACAGTAGTGGTGAAAGAAGAAATCCCTATCTCATTCCTGTTCTTAGGGGAAATGGTTTTCATTTTTGCTCATTGAGTATGATGTTGGCTGTAGGTTTCTTATATAAGGCTTTAATTATGTTAAGTTCTGATCCCTATATTTCCATTTTGTTGAGGGTTTTTATCAAGAAAGGGTGTTGGATTTTGTCAAATGCTTTTTCTGCATCAATTGATAAGACTATGTGATTTTTATCTCTCAATTTGTTTATGTGATGTATCATGTTTATTGATTTGCGGATATTATACCATCCTTGCATTCCCAAGATAAATCCTACTTGGTCATGGTATATGATCTTTCTGATGTAATGCTGGACCCAATTTGGTAGAATTTTGTTGATGATTTTTTCATCTATGTTCATGAGGAATATTGGACTTTAATTCTCTTTCTTTGTGTTGTCTTTATATGGTTTTGGTATTAGGATAATGCTGGCTTCATGGAAGATGTTTGGAAGTGTTCCTTCTTCTTGAATATTTTTGAATAGTCTGAGGAGGATAGGTTTTAATTCCTCCTTGAATGTTTGGGAAAACTCTCCTCTGTAGCCATCTGGTCCAGGGCTTTTGCTTGCTGGAAGCTTTTTGATGACTGCTTCAATTTCTTCCATAGTTATTGGACTATTCAGATGTTTAGATTCTTCCAGATTGAGTTTTGGAAGGTTATATTTTTCTAGGAATATGTCCATTTTTTGCTGGTTGTCCAATTTGTTGGAATAGAGTTGTTCATAGTATTTTTTTAAGAATCCTTTGTATTTCTGCGGGGTCTGTTGTTATTTCTCCTCTTTCATTTCTAATTTTGTGTATTTGGGTCTTTTCTCTTTGCTTCTTGGTGAGCCTGGCTAGAGGTCCATCAATCTTGTTTATCCTTTCAAAGAACCAGCTCTTGGTTTTGTTGATCTTTTGAATTGTTTCTTTGGTCTCCATGTTGTTTATTTCCGCTCTGATCTTTACTATTTCCTTCCTTCTGCTTTCACTGGGCTTTTCTTGTTTCTCTCTTTCTAGCTCTTTGAATTGTAGGGTTAGGAAATTTTTACCATTGTTTCCTGTTTTTTTTTTCAGTAGGCTTGTAGGGCTATGAACTTTCCTCTCAAGACTGCTTTCACTGTGTCCCATAAATTTTGTATTGTTGTGTTGTCATTGTCATTTGTTGCTATGATGTTTTTTATTTCTTCCTTGATATCTCTGGTTTCCCAGTAATTGTTTAATAGCATGCTGTTTAGTCTCCATGTGTTTGATTTCTTTATATTGTTTTTAATATAGTTGATTTCCAGTTTTATGCCACTGTGGTCTGAGAAAATGCTTGATATGATTTCTATCTTCTTGAATTTGAAGAGACTTTTCTTTTGAAAATGACCCATGTGCACTGGAGAAGAATGTATATTCTGTGGCTTTGGGGTGAAATGTTGTGAAGATGTCAATTAATTCCATCTGGTCTAGTGAGTCATTTAGGATTGATTTTTCTTTGCTGATTTTTGGTTTAGAGGATTTGTCCAGTGGTGACAGTGGGGTATTAAAGTCTCCTACTATGATTGTATTGCTGTCAATCTCTCCCTTAATATCTTCCAGGAGTTTTTTTTATGTATTTAGGTGCTCCTATATTGGGTGCATATATGTTTACCAGAATTATTTCTTCTTGTTGGATTGTTACTTTTAGTATTATGAAGTGGCCTTCTTTATCTCTTGTTACGTCCTTCACTTGGAGATCTAATTTTTCAGATATAAGTATTGCAACCCCAGCTTTTTTTTCATTTCCATTTGCCTGAAATACCATCTTCCATCCCTTCACCCTCAATCTGTGTGCATCTATTCTCCTGAGGTGTGTTTCTTGTAGACAGCAAATATATGGATCATGTTTTCTTATCCAATCGGTTACCCTATGTCTTTTGATTGGAGCATTTAATCCATTTACATTTAAAGTTATTATTGATAGGTACTTATCTGTCGCCATTTTTAGTCTTTACCCCTGAGTTCCTTCTTTGCTTCCTATTTCTTTTTATTACAGCAGATTGTTTAACATTTCTTGCATTGCTGGTTTGGTGGTAATATATTCCCTTAGTCCTTTTTTGTCTTTGAATCTTCTGATTCCACCTTCAATTTTGATTGAAAGCCTTGCAGGGTACAGTATTCTTGGATTCAGACCCTTCCTTTGCATGACTTTGTATATTTCATTCCATTCCCTTCTGGCCTGATGAGTTTCTGTTGAGAAATCAGTTGCTAGTCTTAAGGGGGTTCCTTTGTAGGTAACTTCTGTTTTTCTGTGGGCACTTTTAAGATTCTTACTTTGTCGTTGGTGTTTGCCAGTTTAATTATAATGTGCCTTGGTGTCAGTTTTTTGGGGTTCATTTCGCTTGGGACTCTGTGAGCTTCTTGGATTTGTGTGGGTTTTTTCTTTTCTATATTAGGGAAGTTTTCTGTCATTATTTCTTCCAACAGGTTTTCTATTTCTTGCTCAGTTTCCACTCTTTCTGGAACCCCAAATATGCAGATGTTGTTTTGTTTCCTGTTATGCCAAAGTTCCCTTAGGCTCTCCTCTTGCTTTTTAATTTTTTTTTTCTAGAAGCTACTGTACTTGGGTATTTTTTCCTAACTTGTCTTCTAGCTCACTGATGCGGTCCTCTGCTTCTTCTAGTCTACTTTTGATGCTTTTTATTGAGTTATTTATAGCAGTGATGTCATTTTTCATTTCTTCTTCATTATTCTGCATTTCTTCTTGGTTCTTCTTCATTTCCTCTTGGCTCTTACTCACATTGTCAATTTTGTCCCATTCTTTTCATCCACCTTATGATCATTTCTCTGAACTCTTTCTCTGGCAGGCTTATTTCTGCTTTTATTTCATTTACTTTCTCTTCTGGTGATACCTGCCTTTCTGTCATATGCGAGCTATTTCTTTGTCTGCCCATGGTCTTTCTTCTCCGGGTGTCTGGTTATGTAGTTCTTTCTCCTACGTTGATTCAAAGGCACAAAGTACAACACGACCAGGTACAATACACAAGGCACTGAATAGAAATGTATTCCCAATGTTAATAACCACAAATAAGGTCACCGCCAATGAAAGACAAATTAGGTGTAAGTAGAGAAAGAAGAAGAGAAAAATGAGGAAAAAGGAAAAGAAAGAAGTACCAAAATCAAATTGGAAAAAGGGAGAAAGAAAAATAAATAAATTAAAAAAAATTAAGTTAAAAAAGAAAGGAGAAGAAGAAAAAGAAAAGAGAAAGAGAAAAATAGTCAGAGAGAAAAGAAAGAGGATAAGAGAGAAAAGGGGAACAAAATATAGATGTGAGGAGAAAAATCCAATAGAACAGCAACTAATCCCAACAAATGCTGGCAACAAGTACATGGAGATTAATACAAACTACAAATAACAACTAATATCAAGGGATGCAAGGGAAAAGAGAGGTAAAAAACAAACCAAAACAAGCAAACAAAAAGCAAAATAAAACAAGTAGAATAAGCTAAAACAATCTCACAAAAAAGTACAAAAAATTGATATAATCACCATTCAGGCAAACAGCAACAAAAGGACATAGAGAAAAGCAACTTTTTGGATAGTGAAGATAAGAAGAGAGAGGTTTGTATGGACTTGCAGTAGGGGATTTGAAATTATATATGTAAGTGGGGTGAAATTTTATCCAGGTAAAGAGAAAGAATAGGGAGATTCTAAAGTTGGAAAAAGGAAAGAGAAACAAGACAACAAAATGGGGAAAGTTAGGAGGAGAGTGTTGGCACAAAGGTAGAGTTGAGATAGAGTAAAATTATGCTAAAGGGAAGATGAAAATAGAATGTTGACCTCTAATCCCAAAGTAAAATAAAAAGAAAACAAAATGACACTTGTTTTGTTTTGTTTTTTTCCAAGAAGGTAAAATAGTAATAGTAATAATACTAGTTGAAAACAAAAATGTAATAATTAAAAAGGTAAAATCAATTGAGGAGAAAAGAAAAAAATAGTTTTTAATTAAAATATGCAAAAATAAAAAATAAAATAAAATAAATTTAAAAAAAGAAAAAGAAAGAATGGGCAGTAGTGGAGGTCATTCACTTTCATTATTGTTTTGCTTGGCACTCCTGTTTCCCAGTCGGGAAGGTATTGCAGTTTCCTGTGTTCCACTGCTGAAGTGTGCCTTAATCTCTTTATTCTTTTGTGGTTATCCACGAGTCAATTTGTGCGTCATCCACTGGGTGGCAGTGTTTCGGAATTGACCTCTGAGACTAAGCACAGGACCTATTTAGGCTGTGCTTAGATCCTGCTACTTGGTGGTTCTCAGTACCGGTTTGTGGGGATTCGAGCAGCCAGGAGACTGTATAACTCCCAGGCTGTCCTTCTGTCTCAGATCAAAATGAGTTGTTTTCTAGAGTTCCCCTCTGTCAACAGCTCCTAGAGTCCCCTTCCACACTTAGGCATCATGCCCTGCCCCACATCCATGGACTTCTCCAGAAGTAGCTTTCCCGCAGCCCAGTTCCCACAGTGTGTGCATCTCTGTTCTGCAAGACAGGAGATCTCACCTTATCCCAGGCGAAATCTGACCTTCCTGTGTGCCTTGTGGAGTTCCTCTGAGTCCCTGTGTCTGCGCTGATTGGAGAGTGGTGTTCTGGGTCCCCCGGCTGTTCGTTGGGTGCTGAGGCTGCAGCTTTCAGACCGCCGCAGACATCCATCTTTCTCTGCAAGATGGCTCGGTCTCCACGTTTGCGCTGGTGACTCCGGGAGACAAAAATCCCATGGCAGTGGGGCTGCCTGTTCAGGGGAGCCCTGTCCAGCAGTCCTCCACCTTCTCCTGGAGAATAACTGACTCTTAACTTGCTAACAAACACTCCCAGTGTGACTCTCAGCTGCTGTCTCTCCCTCTGCCCAGTGAAAAGGCTCCAGAAGTGTCCGTCTATTCTGCTGCCATTTTTTTCTCCTTCTCCCATAGATTTTGATTGTTGTGTTTTCATTGTCATTCATTTCCAGGATGTTTTTAATTTCTTCTTTGATTTCTTTGGTAACCCAATCATTGTTTAATAGCATGGTATTCAGCTTCCAAGTGTTTAAATTTTTGATTGTTTTTATTGTAGTTGAATTCTAATATTATGCCCTTGTGGTCTGAGAAGATGCTTGGTATGGTTTCAACCTTTTTGACTTTGGAGAGCTTTAGTCTGTGACCCAATATGTGGTCTATCTTTGAAAATGTCCCATGTGTACTTGAGGAGAACATATTCTAGTATTCCATGGCTTTGGGGTGAAATGTTCTGAAGATTTCAACTAAATCCATCTGATCTAGTGAGTTATTTAAGATTGCTGTTTCTTTAAGATATTTGTCTATAGGATATTTTTTCATTCCTTCACTTTCATTCTGTGTGAGTCCTGTGTTATGAATTGGGTCTCTTATAGACAACATATGTATGGGTCTTGCTTTTTCATCCATTTAGCCACTTGATATCTTTTGATTGGAACATTTAGACTGTTTACATTTAAAGTTATTATTAATAGATACTTGATTATAATAATTTTTATTTTTTTCTGCCTATGTCCCTTCTTCCCTTTTTATGCCTTCTTTTTATAATAGTCCCTTTACTATTTCATGCATTGCTGGCTTGGTTGTGATAAATTCCCTTAGCCTTTTTTTTTTTTTGTCTGTGAAGCTTTTTTCACCCCCCTTCAATTTTGAATGATAACCTTGCCATATAGAGTATTTTAAGATTCAGTCCCTTGCTTTTCATCATGTTGTCAATTTCCTTCCATTCCTTTCTGGCCGGATATGTTTCTGTTGAGAAATCATTTGATAATCTAATGGGAGATCTCTTGTATGTAACTTTCTTTATTTCTCTTGCAGTCTTTAAAATTTTCTCTTTGTCCTGAACTTTGCCATTGTATTTATAACATGTATTGATGTAGGTATTTTTGGGTTCATCTTGTTTGGGACTCTCTGTGCTTGTGTGACTTTTTTCTTCCCCACATCAGGGAAGTTTTTTGACATTATTTCTTCAAATAGATTTTCTAATCCCTATTTCTATTCCTATTACTCTGGCACCCCTATTATTCGAATGTTGCTTCATTTCATGTTGTCCCAAAGCTCCCTTAGGCTCTCCTCCTGATTTTTAATTTTTTTCTCCAATTGCAATTCAGATTTGGTGTGTTCTGCTTCCCTGTCTTCCAATTTGCTAATTTGGTCCTCTGCTTCTCCTAGTCTACTGTTGAAACTTTCCATAGTATTTTTATTGCAACTATATTACTCTTTTTTTCTTCTTGATTCTTACTAAGTTGTTCTGTATACCAGTTATTATGAATTCTTTTTCTGACATATTGCATGCCTCTGTTTCACTTAGCTCCTTTTCTGTTTTTTTTTTCTCCCCAATTTTGCTCTCACCAAAGATCTAGATATCAAGTTGTGTGTGGGCTGCTCTTAGGGTGGCAACAGCTCCTCAGGTGGTAATGGCTCCTCTGTGGGCACTGCTCACAGCAGTGGTGGCTCCTCTAGTTGGTGGCAGCAGACTGCTCCTTGGATGAAGGCAGTCTTCTCATGAGGCTGCTGCTCCTCTGATGGGGGCAGGCTGTTCACAGGGCTACTCCTGCTCATAGAGGGTCAGGATGCTTGCACAGCTGCTGCTTCTTGGACAGGCTTGGTCCACTCATGCTGCTGCTGCTCCTTGAATGGGGGCAGGCTGCTCATGGATTTGCTGCTCCTCAGATGGGAGCAGGCCGTGTGAATCTGCCACTCCTCAGCTGAGGTGGTCTATTCGCAGGGCTGCTGCTTCTCAGATGGCTGCTGTTCACGTGGTTGTGGTGCTCTGGGCTAAAGCATTAGGCCAGCCAGAGGGGAGCATTCTTTGGAGCTCACAGGAGCCCATGCCTAGGGTGGCTATAGTCTCAGTGACTGTGGGACTGCAGCCAAGGCAGCAGAACCCTGATGGGGATGGCTGTAGAGTCTGGGTGGTGTCTGAGGTCACTCTGGGTGGAGGTGAAGGCTAGGCTCTCCCCTTCAAAAAGGCATGGCCTCTGAGGAAGAACCAGCCATTCCAGGACTGTTTGCAATGGTAGCAGAGGCTGCCTTATTAGGCAATCCTGGTCAGCCTGCCTCCTAACGCCCTGAGGGATATAACTGTGACACACACACACACACACACACACCACGTCCACATATTCCTCTTTCACTCCTGCTCTCTCTCTCACTGCCACCTTCTTCCTGCCTCTGTGGTTAGGTCTGGAATGTTATTGATCCATTCATGAATGGAGTCACCTCTACAGGTGTCTGGTTATGTGGCTTGCTCTCTACCACATTGACCAAACAGGACAAAATGCAACTCAACAAGACATGACACAAAGGGAACAAAACATGAATGTACTCATGACATCAATAACCCCAATATAAGTGACCACCAGAGAAAAGAAAATTAGGGGAGTGAAAAGAGAGCACAAATGATATCAATGAGAGAAAAAATGACATGAGAGAAAAGAAAAAGAATAAGGAAGAAAAAGAAAAAAATTATATATAATAAAGAGGTAATATGCAAGATGGGGGTGGGCTGCTCGCAGAGCTACTCCTCTTCATACAGGGTCAGGCTGCTTGCACAAAATGGCTGCCCCCTATGTGGTCAAAAGATGGCTGCCCCCATGTGGTCACAAGATGGCCGCCACAAGATGACCAGCAGGGGAGGGCAGTTTTGGATGATCAGGCCAGCAAGAGAAGGAAGTTGGGGGCAACCAGGCCTGTAGGGGAGGGCAGTTGGGGGCAATCAGGCTGGCAGGGGAACAGTTAGGCATCAATCAAGCTGGCAGGGGAGTAGTTAGGGGATGATCAGGATGGCAGGAAGAAGCAGTTAAGGGCAATCAGGCAGGTAGGCAGGTGAGCAGTTAGGAGCCAGTATTACCAAATTGAGAGAGGGATGTCTGACTACTGGTTTAGATCAGGCCTAAACCAACAGTGGGACATCCCTCAAGGGGTCCCAGATTGGAGAGTGTAGGCTGGGCTGAGGGACACCTTCCAGTGCACAAATTTTGTGTACCAGGCCTCTAGTATATAAATATGGGGAGAAAATACCAAAAAGAACAAACAGACAAACCAAAACATACAAACACCAAATATCTAGTCAAGAGGGTGGGAGTAGAATCTCCAGAGGCTGAGCTTATTTACAGAAAGTAAGGTTAAAGAATTAGATGGATATGGGGAGGACCTCAGTTCAGTACAGAGGATGTGGAAGGAGGATGAGTGGATAAAAAGAAAGAGAAAGAGAAAGAAGAAAAAAATTAAAAAGTTAATTAAAAATAGGATAAAATAAAAATTAGAATGATGAAAAGATAATGTGAAACGAAATAGAAAATATAAAAACAAATGAAAAAATAAAAATAAAAAGAGAGATAACAAAATAATAATACAATAAAATGAAAAAGTGAAGTGTTGTTTCTTTCTATCAAGTTTTAATTTCCCATGGGGCTGGTTTAAGATCCCACTCTTCTGTACTGGCTGCTGTTTTCTCAGTTTCCTGTTGCTGGGACTGAAGGTCCTCTCTGTAGGCCAGTCCCTGAGGGACTATTCCACTTTTATTTTTTAAAGCAGAATACTTTTGCCATTAATTAGTAAGGACTACTAAGACTGATATAGTTGATACAGTAGCTTCCCCCTAAAAAGTTCTCCAGCAGATTATAATGAAGCAGTCTTTCTATTACTTTCCAGTAGGTGGCGATGAATCACAAGTTTGTTTACTAGTGGCTCTAGTTGCTGGGATGTGTCAGGATGGGGTGAGTTGGGGATTCCTCCAGGTTCTTTGTTGTTTTACACAATAATGATGGTTCTGGTCCTCAGCCTGGGTTCTTCCTGTGCTCTGGTTACAGAGTATATCCTTTGCTTGGAGAGAAATGTGATCCTGCAACATTAGAACTTAGGGGCACAATTAATGTGGTCCATACTTGACATCAAGGGCAAAGAGAGGCGACCTCTGGAAGGTTAAAGGGAGGTGGCAGACTTGATGATTTTGTTTCACTGTCTGAACTGTGGACCGCCTGACAACTGCAGCTGCTCTCCCTGGCTGTGTTCCTGCCCAGGTCTCTGGACTTAGCCACAGCTAGTGCTGCTTACTCCTGCAGGAGTGCCCACCCAGTCTCTTTGTTCCTCCTGACTGAAGAGGGTGTCCTCGACAACCAGAGTCCTTTCCTCTTTGGGCTGAGTCCCCACTGAGCTCCCAGCTTCCAGGATGCATTTCTGACTTGTATCAGCCCCTCCCTTTTTTCCTTCCCTTTTTGACCCACTTGCCTACCTTTAGATGTTTCAATGCATGGATCTCGCAGGCATATTTGTGCATTGAATAAGGAATCCTTTGTTGCTATATGGCTGTACATATAGATTGTTGTAACTTCTAGGGGAAAGGCTAAGGGAATCTCACACTGTTGTTCTTCTGACACCACCTCTCACCCTAATAATGTTTTTAGAATCATTACAACTATAGATGATAATAGCTTAATGGATCTCAATTGTTGACATCCTAAGCTAAGTGTGTATCCAGTCTCATTGTTTGTGGTATAAAGGATTTCTACAGTGTCTGTCAAAAATATGCAGCTCACAAAAAGTTCTAGCTAACAAAAGGTAAAAGAAAAGTAGATGAAAAATAGATTTGTTTCCTTCCTCTGAGCTCAATATCAGCATGTTTTGGGCTGACAGGTAAATATTGACTAAAGCAGACCCAAGAGCTGACAGAAGTCAAACATGCAGAAAGAATCCTTTCTTAATTCTTGAGGCAAAGGCTACAGTTTTTATTTTTCTGTTGGAAGTCAAGCATTGCATGGTAGTAGCAATGTGCTGCTCCCTGTCACCTTTGCAGGAAATGTAGATAATTCTGTCATAATTCATGAGGATATGACATCAACTCATCAAAACAGGTAGAGAAAAAAGCCAGGGAGTGTGGTGTAGAGGTTATAAAAAGGATTGGAGCTGAACAACTGGCAGAGGTGACTAGAGACATAGATTAAGACAGGGATGTGAAAAGTTGGTTCCCAAATAACCATTTTGTACTCATTCTTAACAAATTTGCTTTTACAAATTCTGTTCCAATATAGCAAATTGTCTTTCTACTCTGACCTGAATATGAATTAATTTTGTGGTCTGCAGTTGGTACAATATTAACTATATGCAGTAAGTGGGATAGTAACTTTTTTATTATTTTTTTAATTCTCTAAAGTATTAACATTTTACAGCAAATTACTTTTTTGCTTCTTCAGGAAATGAAGATATGATTCTCAGACTGAGTAATCAATATCAATAATAGAGAACATTATTCAACCACAAAGGCAAACTCCAGTATATATAATTAATGAAAATAATAGCTAACATTTATTATATACTTTTATGGAACAGGCACTGTTCTAGGTTGTTGCATGTATTATATCAGTCCTTGTTTGGTCCCATGAGGTAAATGGCCAAGGTGAATTAGTCCCTCATGATAGTGCTCATTTCTCCCAGCCCCACTTATGCTAGTCTCCCCTCTCCCATGTATCTCTGGGAGCACTGGGTTACCATCTAACTATACATGTTGTGTCCTGGTTGATTTTTTTTTGAAACCAAAACCGTTATTAGCTGTATTAGAAGTAGATGCTAACTTAGAAAAGGTGTAGAATCTGAGCATGCCCAGAAAGTAGAACCAACTACTGTAGACATGCAGTTATAAGAAAATGAGCAGAACTAAGCAAAATAGATTCATGAGCAAAATTGGGGAGACAGAGTCAGAGTTACATTATGAGGAGTGAAAGAAGGTGATTTCATAGGCAATTCAGAACTGTTGTAGGCTAGAATGGAAAGTGCCTTTTTTACCCAGGAGGTAAAAAGGGGAAATATGACATGAGGTTGGCAGAAACTAAGCCTGACAGAGCTTAGAGATCTAGATGTCAAAGGCCTAACATTGGAAGAAAAAGCTTGAGCTGGGATGTGCGCTGAAAATAATGCAAATAAAAATGGCACAATCCTTTGGCTCCCTTTGCCCATGAATTTCTCTAATATCTTTGGTGGTGTTAATTCTCACCCAAGGATGTTTTTCCATTGATTTTTAGAGAGAGTGGAAGGGAGGGAAGGGAGGAGAGAATGAGAGAGAGAGAGAGAGAGAAAAAAAAAAGAGAAACATCAATGTGAGAGAGACACATGGACCAGTTGCTTTGCACATACACCTTGACCAGGGCCAGGGATCGAACCTGCCACCCAGGTATGTGCCCTTGATTAGGAATCAAACCTGCAACCCTTCAGTGCATGGGCTTGATGCTCTATCCACTGAGACACATGGGCCAGGGCTCCAATATCATTTTTATCATTGACTTTAAGAATGGTTATGTCAACACATGTTCTCAACACATTTATTTGGAAGGCCCCACTTTGGACAAATGTCCCACTCCTTAACTCTCACCCCACCTCCAGCCTCAATACTGATGCCTGGAGCCAAGCCAGAGAAAGCAGATTCCAGATGGTCTGTGAACCCTCCCAGACTTTACCTAGCATGGGTGCCAAATGCAAACCAGCCATGGTCCAGTCCTGGTCCTGACTGGGATGATAAGGAACCAGAACCTGTGCTGGTTTTAGGATAGGAGCTGAAAACTACTACATGCTTCATTAGCACAAGGAACCCATGTTCTGTGAACTCATCCATTTCTTTGCTTTTGTGTTTTCCTTATCTTTGGTTGCTCTCCCACTATTGCACTGAAGTGATATTCTTTTAGAAACATGCTAACTTACCTCAATTGAACTAAGGCACTGAGCCCAGGTGAGGTGAAGCCACAGAAAGGGAGCTGATCCTGTTAACCTTGCCCTCCCTACCTCTATCCCACATCATGGGTGCTTCCATACAAATGGGGTCTTTTGTTTAGGGTCAAGGGGAGTCACTTGTTGGGAAATTAATATCTTTTGGAGCATTTTGTTAAACATTAGTGGAGGTAAGTGTTGGTAGCATCAACCAGAACAGGGAGGCCAAGGAGACTGAACCATCTGAATTTTGACCACTTCCTGGATCAGGAGGTCACAGAAAGTTGCCTGGATCTAAATCCAGCCCTCAGGAGTTTGAGTTCTGGTTTCAGATTTCTCTACTAGTTTACTAGGCACAAGCATCCTGTGGGCAAGAAGAGAACATGACAAAGAAGATAAGAGCATAAGCTTAGAGTCAGACAGATCTAGGTAGGAACACTGTACTTTAATAGCTATGTGGCCTTATGAAAATCTCATTATACAGTCCTGGCCACATAGCTCAGTTGGTGGGAAGGTTGTGAGTTTGATTCCTAGTCAGGGCACATTCCTAGATTGCAGGTTCAATCCCCAGTATGGGTCGATATGAGAAGCAATTGATTGATGTTTTTCACATCAAAGTTTCTCGCTCTCTCTTGCTCTCTTTCTCTCTCCCCTCTCTCTCTCTCCCCATTTCTCTCTCTGAACATATCCTCAAGTGAAGATTAAATAAAATCCCCTAATATTCCTATCTTAGTTTTCTCAATGGCAAACAAGGACAAAAAGTCATTATATAAACCAATTGGATGAGATAATATAGGTAAAATGCTTAGGGCAGATCCTGGCCTGTAATAAGAGTTCATAAGTGGAAATATTATTATTTATCTTGTACATAATAGAGTATCTGGAATATTGGGGATATACAATAATTACTTGTTAAATTTAATAGAACCCTGTTTTTTTTAGTGGACATGTTCAGCAACCTCGGTGAAGTAGTGGAAATTTAATATAAAGTTCTAGGTATGTGTACGATCGGTCTAGAGCAGTGGTTGGCAAACTCATTAGTCAACAGACCCAAATATCAAGAGTACAACAATTGAAATTTCTTTTGAAAGCCAAATTTTTTAAACTTAAACTTCTTCTAATGCCACTTCTTCAAAATAAACTCACCAAGGCCATGGTATTTTGTAGAAGGGCCACACTCAAGAGGCCAAAGAGCCACATGTGGCTCACGAGCCACAGTTTGCCAACCACAGGTTTAGAGTAATGGGGAGCTGCCACTTTCTCCATTAAACAAGCTCGCTAATGGCCCATGAGTCATCAGGGTTTCATACGTTTGCTTTTCAGACAGACAAATGAAACTGTGAACTGAAAGGAGGAGTAACCGAGAGCATGATCGCCAGGATTGGTGGCCAGGTTTCATGCAGCCAAGGATGTAGAGGCTCCCACCTTTGCTAAAAGCAAACTATAAAGTCCAAGCTTAATGACAGAAGAATAAAGACCACGTAGCAAGTGAGGGCCGCACAGGGTGGCACTCTAATCATTCTCTGCTTTTTTTAGGAATAGTCATTTCTTATCTTTGAAATAATAAATAACCTATTTAAAAATAGTAAAATTACTTCTTAAACTCCATCATTTAAGAGGATACAAATAGACATGCCAATAAAAAATAAAATAAGTAACTTAAAAGGCTTTTCCTAAGAGAAAGAGACAATTCCATCATCCAATCACTGATAGTTATTATTTTCTTTGTGCTAGGAGCTATGAATATGCAAATCATAGACCTAGATAAGGTGAAAAATGACTAAACAGATAATTCATTCTATGAATTTAGAGGAGAAAGAGATGTTTGAGCAAAAGTAAACTTAGAAACTGATTTACTTCAGTTCGGTTTTTCTACTTCTCTACTCCTCTGCACTCCATGACTGCACAATTTGGACCTCAGAGCCAGTATGGTTAGGGAGCACCTCCAGGCTGCAGCCAGTGAGTGAGGAGGACTGCTGACCTCTAGTCCAGAGCCCAAAGTCCTAGATGTCTCCCCTATTCCTTGGGATGGGTGTGGAGACTGGTGCAGGCTCGTGGGACAAGAGAGGACTTAACACGACTTTTGAAGGATGGATGTACTCTAGAAAAGTGGGATTGTTAGAAAATAGAAAGGTGGAAAAGTTATTCTAGCAAGGGAAAATAATATACATAAAATAAAGAAGTGGGAAAATAAAAGATGCATTCTGGGAACATTAAATGATTGAGTTTTATCAGTGGGCAAGATTCAGTTATGGTAATAGTCTATCTCATGATTTTTGTCCTTAATATGCTTCAGATAAGGGACATATGAGAAATCTGTATCAACTCCCTTCCTCATGCCCTGCTTCCCTCTGGAATCCATGTTGGTTCCCTTCTCAGTTAGAGAACCCCTGATCAGAAGATGCCTTTAGGTCTGATCTTGCTAGGTCAGACATGAAGAGAGCTCATTGTGCAGAAGAAAAGGAAAAGAGGGTTAAGAGAAGGAAAGCAAGGTCTTTCTAGTGTATTCCTGTTGGTTATCCCCTTCCTCTCCTGCTAACATATTCATCCTCTGATTGATGTCCTTATGTTTCCATGAAACTTTGATTTTAGTTTTGGTGAATAGACTGGGAAAAGGCTAACGTCCAGGTCAAACGTGTTATGATTCCATGAACTAAGAAATAACTTACTCCCCAAATTATTATTATTTTTAATCCTCACCTGAGGTTATGTTTATTATTGACTTTAGAGCAGTGAGGAGAAAGAAAGAGAAAGAAAAAGAGAGAGACTTTGATGTGAGAAACATCAATTGGTTACTTTTCTTCTGCAGCCCAACTAGGGATCAAATCCACACTGAAGAATGTGCCTTAACTGGGAATTGAACCCACCATCTTTCAGTATATGGGATGATGCTCCAACCAAATGAGCTAGGCTCCAAATTATTTTATGCTACCTTATTGGGTTTTGATCACTCAATTCTAACATGTGTGTGGGGGGTATCCCCCCACCTCCTACAAGCAATGCTGCCTGATCCCAGTGGGGTGTCCTAGAATTCAACTTAATGCTGACACAATCTACCAGGAGACAGTATCCAATTCCACATGTTAAGGCCTTAGACCCACAAGACAACCCTCCACTTCAGACACCAATGAGAAGTGTTGTGACATGGCCAAACAGCCTCTGTGTGCATAACCTTTAACTCCCCAACCCTGGGCCAAACTTACCCGGAACAGGGTAAGATAACAGAACATTCCCCCAAGTTAGTAAATGTCTCTGTTGAAGATAACAGAACATTCCACTGCTCTTAGAATGACTCCTCCAGGCAGCTGTGCTAACCGCAAACATTCGCTTCTGTAAATGGCACTTGCTTGCTCAAACCAGGCAATAGGGCTATAAAACAAGCCATTTTCAAGACCTCGGGACTGCAGTTCTCCTCTGCGTAGGTTGGCTGCAGTCCCTGCGCAGGAATAAAGCTCAAATTTCTATCTCTAAAACTCTGTGTCCGAGTGAGGTTGTCTCTTTGGGTTACAACAAGAAGCCCACCAGCAATACATCTAAGATTCCCATAGCTCCCTCCTTTGTTTCAATTAATTTTCCAGAGGGGCATACAGAACTCATGAAACCCATTTACTCACTACATTACCATTTTAGTACAAAGGATACTGACGTATGCAGATGGCTGTTCAATGAGAGAGATACAGAGGGTGAGGTATGTGAGTAGGGTGGGGCTTCCATTCCCTCTCCAGGCGTGCCACTCTCCCAGCTCCTCCATGTGTTCACCAACCTGGAAGTTCTCTGAACTGTCCTTTCGGGGGTTTTATGGGAGCTGCATTATATAGGTGTGGCTGATTAAATCGTTGGCCGTTTGTGATTGATTCGCCTTTAGCCCCTCTCCTTTATCTGAAGGTCAAGAAGTGGGTTGAAAGTTCCAACCCTTCAATCACAGGTTGGTTACTCTGGCAACCAGTATCCATCCTTAAGTGCTTTTCAAAAACCCTCTCATTAATATAACAAAGACAACCAGTATCCATCCTTAAGTGCTTTTCAAAAACCCTCTCATTAATATAACAAAGACACCTTTGTAGATCTCATCATTTAGGAAATTCCAAGGGTTTTAGGAGCAATGTGCCAGATATGGATGAAGACCAAACATCTGTTTCTTATTGTAAGTCACAACATCACAGTAACCCATTTGGCCATCATGACACCACTGATGGGCATCCTGCTTGAGAGCAGAGTATTGGAGACATAGGTGGTTACAAAACCTTAAGTGCAAACTTATGTACCAGGTGATCTCCTTTATTTTTAAATTGCATTTATTTGTTTTATAAGAAATGCACCCACAAGATTAAAATTTCAAGAGATATGAATGATTATAGTAAAAAAATTTCCCTTACTTTCTGGATCCTAAGCTATCCACTTTCCTTCCTCAAAGACAACAATATTTCCATGTTTTTTGTTAATGCTTTAGAGTCATTTTATGTGTGCATATGCCAGCAAATGTACATATATATCATGATCTCCACTTCAGTTCTGCGTATGCACAAGGGACTAAAATAGAAGCAACTCCTCAAAATAAAAATTGGTAACATTTAGGAGATCATCACACAAAAAGCCCTCTCCAGTTTCTCTAATCAACTGTGTTTATTTGCATCTTAACTATACTGCAATTTCACTTAAGTGTCAAACTAACTTTAGCTCTGCTGATTCAAAGAAAGAAATCTAGAGCTAGGTCTACTATGATGCAGAAAATAATAAGCCATACATGCTTCATTATCTTAATATTTTTTCCTGAAGCAATTATTTCTAAGAAAATATAGATCTCATGTCATTTAACTCATATGTATTTAAGGTTGAATCAGAAAAATTATAGGTATTTTCTTACATCATCCCAATGTCATTATCATCCTGACACTGGTAATAAATAATTCCTTGGAATCAGTGTAATACCAAGAACATTTTCAAAAAAAGCTTTTTCTTTTTTTTTACATATATAGTTAGTTTGACTCAAGTTTCAAACAAAGTCCAATTGTGGCATTGAATTTTAATTCCTTCTAATCTGGAGCAGTTCCTAGCCCACCCAGAATGTTCCACACTCTGGATTTGTCTGTGTATATTCTCATTATATTATTTAACTTGATTCTTTCTTAAAAAATATGTATTTTTTGATTTTTAGAGAGAGAGAGGAAGAGAGAGGGAGAGAGAGATAAAAACACCAATGAGAATGAAACATCAATCCTGCATACCCCCTACTGGGGACTGAGCCACAACCTGGGCATTGAACTGAGCCCTGATTGGGAATTGAACCAGTGACCTCTTGGTGCATGGGTCAATGCTCAACCACTGAGCAACACTGGCAGGGCTAACTTGATTCTTTAGCTCCTATATTGTAAACTTGAAGTTAGATTTAATCAAATTAAGTAAAACTCTTCGGAATAGGGGTTTTGTGCAAAATTACATTGTAGGTGGTGCTGGGAAGTGTCTGTTGCATGACATGGGGAGGTATGTGATACCTGTTTGCTCCATCTCCATGGTGCTTTATGTGATTTAATGCAGATGTCACAAACTAAGGCCCATGGGACAATTAGCATGTTGCTAACTTTTTTAAATAAGACATTGCTGGAGCACAGCCACACTCATTCCTTTCAGTATTATATGACTGCTTTTGCATGACAATGGCAGAGTGGAGTAGTTGTGACAGGTGGTGTGACCCATTAAGCCTAAAATATCTATTCTCTGGTCATTTACAGGAAAGTGTGTTGGTCCTTGGCATAGTGTGTTCATGTAATGACAGACTGAGCCTCCAAATGCACCTTATCACTTAGGCTCTAAATGCTAAACTAATTTGTCCAGCTTTCTTTCTCTAGATCCTGAGATAAACATCAAAGATACACTTATTTCTACACTCCTCCATCTGTGATAACGAGATACTCATTTATTTGAAAATTAGATTCTCCCTTTTGTCTGGACAAAGTTGTTTCTGCACTCCAATCAACATTGGGCCCTCTATCCAGGTAGCTATGTTTTCAGACTCACCTTCAATACCCTGTGTCTCTACTGGTTTTACAAAGACTCAGGAGCTACTTTATTATATAACTTGAAGAATACTGAGAAGTTTATCCTAGACAAAAGCACTTTCCCTCATCAAAATCCAGATTTTAATAGGTAGAAATTCTTTCCTGTAAGTTAAGGTATTATCATTGGATGTGTTCAATATATGCTTGACAGGTATAGTACAGTGAGTACATATTTCCCACAATTACTTTAGAAATTCGTGCACGGGGGGTTAGGGAGGAAGAGGTGGAAAGGAGGGAGGGGACATGTCCCTCACGCCAGCCTGCCCCTCGCCAATCTGGGACCACTTGAGGGATGTCTGACTGCCTGTTTAGGCCTGATCCTGGAAGGGCCTAAATGGGCAGCCAGACATCCCTCTCACAATCCAGGACTGCTAGCTCCCAACTGATCTCCTGCCTGCCTTCCTGATTGCCTCTAACCACTTCTGCCTGCTAGCCTGATCTTTCCCTAACCACTCCCCTGCCAGCCTAATTGATGCCTAACTGCTCTTCTGCCAGCCTGATTGCCCCTAACTGCCCTCCCTGAAGGCATGGTCACCCCCAACTACCCTCTGTTGCAGGCCTGGTCCCTCCCAACTGCCCTTCCCTGCTGGCCATCTTGTGGAGGCCATTTTGTGTCCACATAGGGACAGCCATCTTTGATCACATAGGGGCAGCCATCTTGTGTGTTGGAATGACTGTTGATTTGCATATTACTCTTTTATTAGATAGGATTTACTGGGGTATTTCAGGTGTGTGGTTAGCTGTGGACAGGATTTTAAATGAGAGAAGAGGAGGGAGAAAAAATAGAGAGTTGTGTCCAAGGTGCCCTTATGCTTCTATATGCTTGACAAGTGGCTAGATCTCCAGTTAAGAAAAAAGCCCTTACCTATAGCATTTGCAAATTTACATGGTGTAAATACCCCCATCATGAGCAATTTTTAGCTCCAAATGGAATTGGTAAGAGATTCAGAGAATCAGCTAGCATGAGCAGGTAGGAGCCAATTCCTGTATACTCCCCACACCAGGGGGTAGGGAGAATGTTTCTCAGATTATCTGGGAAATAGAGGAAATATTGTGGAACCCAGGAAAATTCTCCAAAAGACAGTGATGAGGCCACAAATGGGAGAAAAGAGTCTGTGGCTGCCCCACGTCTGTTGGCGACAGCCATGCTTAAGGGATGGGCTGTCTGACTCAGGAAGAATTTCTCTTTCCAGGGTTTAAGTAGAGTGGACACAGAGTTGTAGCCTCTCCATTATTTTTTTTAAATTAAAAAAATTTTATGGGGTGTTCTCATGACTTCATAGTTCAATGGAGAGTGGTTTATTTCTCCAAGAACATCTGTAGGCTTGAGCTGTAAATCTGTGAACCCGGAGTGTTCAGTTACTCTCTACTCAGATGGCAGACATGTAAGCATTTCTGGCTTTTGATCAAATAAATTTGAAGATCCTCATATTTGTGGTCCTCTTAAATATATATGCCCTATTATTTGTAGGGAAAGGGAGATGCCCAAGTACCAATTATATATATATATATATTTTAAATCTGTCTTTTTTTTTTTTTGTATCGTATTAGCAGTTATTCCTTAAAAGAGAACATCTGTGATGCGTTGTCCTTGGAGAGAGAAGGAATCATTGGGAGGCTTATAGGTGCCAAACATTTCAAAGTTTTGAGAAAATAATAATTAATACTTGAAATAGGTCTTTTAGACTTTAAATAAAGAATAAACTTTTCCTAGAAAGAGACTTGCATGAAAAGCTGCCTTTGGAATTTTTTTCTAATTATTTCTAATTAGTTGTGTGTTGATGCTATCTATGTATGAGTGTAGCATGTGAACCACTGAATTCCTCCCCTGAGATCAGGCCCTGAGTCATCAAAAGTCAGCATCCTCTGGTCAGAAAGGAACTGAAACAATTTTATTTATAGTGACATAGCAGATATAAAAGATGTAATAAAAAAGATTTCAAGTAAGAGAGGTAGAAGAGTGTAATACAATCTCTACCATTTTTTAAGTAGAAATGGAATTTTTAAATTTGTAAATTTATGGTTTTACATGAAAATTACATATGGGCTCAGATTCAGAAGAGCAATTCTTGTCAGGTTTGTCTCATTTAATGCTTTTTCCTATTCTTTCAGCTCTCTCCTTTCTCCCAGAAGATGAGAATGCCTGTCTCAGGAGAGGCTCCTGGATAAGCAGTAAATGAATGCTCTTCTCTATCTTGCCTGAATGGTCATGATTTGTTCATTTAATTGTCATTTAGGGCTGTTACTCCCTCACAAATATTTGTTGAACTTGGAAAAGTGCCAGGATTTTGATGGGTCTCAAATATAATTATGATAATAATTCCCCCTTTTTCTTAAAAACAATAATGTCATGCCCCAGCAGCCATTTAATGGAAAACAAAAACAAAGAAACAAGCAATAAACCTAAAAAATAAGTTCTTACAGAACCTCTAATTTGCAGATTGTATGTGTGAGTTGAGTAAATCTCTGCTTAACCAATCAAGTAGAAAAAATTGGACGAAGAGTTTTTTTTGTAGATAAAATAAATTAATTTGTGAATAAGTAAAATTAATTGTTACTAATATTAGAGATGGGTATTATTTATTTATTCCTCTTTGTTTTATTTTTTTTACACCCCTGAGACTTGCCCCAGATGGGCTAGGATGCTAAATCCATATCTGGATGGGGGGCAATTAGTGAGGACTGGGAAGTCACCAAAGGCATCACTATGTTGAGATTCTTCTTGTATAAAAGTTTCTTCACTTGTTTGATCGTGATTTGGGATGGGTTGTTTTTCCTGCACCTCCTTCATGGCACTGATCACAAATATCAGGCATGCATAGGTGTATGGATACTCTGAACAGAATTGCAGAAGTGAACAACTTGGACACATCTAGTCCCTCATTTCACTTTGATCTTTAGCCCCACCAGCCTGGAAGATTTGGTTGATCTTCACTTTGAGTAGCTTGCACTACTAAATTATTATGTGTGGTTTTTGTTCATTTTAAATTTGAGATATAATTGCCATAGAGCATTATATTAGATTCAGGTGCACAACATAATGATTTTGTATTTGTATATATTGCAAAATAACCATCACAATAAGCCTTGTTAGTAACTGTCACCATACATAGTTACACATTTTTTTATTGTGATGAGAACTTTTAAAATCTCCTCTCTATACACTTTTAAATACTAGTAGACAATACAGTATTATTAACTACTAGAGACCCAGTGCACAAAATTCGTGCATGGGGGGAGGGTTGTCCCTCAGCCCAGTCTGCACCCTCTCAAATATGGGACATCCCTCTCACAATCCAGGACTTCTGGCTCCCAACTGCTTGCCTGTCTGCCTTCCTGATTGCCCCTAATTGCTTTTGCCTGCCATCCTAATCACTCCCTAATCACTCCCCTGCCAGCCTGATTGATGCCTAACTGCTCCCCTGCCAGTCTGTTTGGCCCTAACTGTCCTCCCTTGCAGGACTGGTCCTACCCAACTGCTCTCCCCTGCAGGCCTGGGTTCCCCCAAACTGCCCTTCCCTGCAGGCCTGGTTGCCCCAAACTTCCTTCCTATGTTGTCCTGGTCACCCTTAACTGCCCTCCCCTTAAGGCTTGATCACCCATATCTGCCCTTCCTTGCAGGCCTGGTCCCTCTCAACTGCTCTCCCCTGCTGGCCATCTTGTGGTGGTCATCTTGGGTCCACATGGGGCAGCCATCTTTGACCACATGTGGGCAGCCATCTTGTGTGTTGGAGTGACTGTCAATTTGCATATCATGCTTTTATTAGATAGGATAGAGGCCTGGTGCAAGGATGGGGGCCAGCTGGTTTGCCCTGAAGGATGTCCTGGATCAGGGTGGGGTTTCCCTTGGGGCATGGGCAGCCTGGGCGAGGTGCCTGTGGTGGTTTGCAGACTGGCCATGCCTCCCAGTGATCCAAACAGAAGCCCTGGGATTTGGATTTATTTATCTTCTATAATTGAAACTTTATAGCCTTGAATGGAGGCCTGGGTCTGCCAGGGTATGCAGAAAGCTTGGCTTTCTCCATTGCCGAGGAAACCTAAGCCTCCTGCTCACACCCCGTGTCCACAGCCATCTTGGTTGGGTTAATTTGTTTACTTGTTCCTGATTGGCTGGTGGGCATGTCTTGTGGGTGTAGTGGAGATATGGTAAATTTGCATATTACTCTTTTATTAGATAGGATAATTACCATCCTGTACATTATATCCCCAGGACTTAGTTATTTTATAACTGGAATTTTGTACATTTTGACCCCCTTCACCCATTTATAAATATATAAGTATTTAAATGCATTTATATACATGCAAATATATATTTGTGATCATATAAACATTTCTATAAAATATTCTTGCTGGCTAGCTGTGTTGGTGAGCACTCCATAGCCCTGACTTGTAAACAGGATGCTTTCCTTGTCCTCCACTTGGAAACTTTTGCCAGATCTTTCAAAATGTAAATATAGCTACTTGGAACCAAATGAGTGTGCATGCTTTATGATAGCGAGGCAACACTTTTCCCCTAATGGCTTTTTCTAGATTCCCAAGGCTTTCTGGCACTATGACTAGTGGGGGGACACAGAATTTTCAGAAGGACAAGGTTGATGATTCAGGTTTGCCTTTTTGAATTGAGGTCAGTGTTTTATATTTCTCTTTCTTCCCAGGCCACCTTTTAATCCCTTCTTGAGTTACTAGCCATCTAGGCCACGAGATCCATATGCCTCCAAAGTGTTTATGGGGCACCTGCACCTGAGAATTTGATAAGGAATTCCTGCTGTGATAAAAAGTGCTCTCAGGTCAAATGCGTAGTGGTAAAATTAATTGTTCTGAGACTGTGTGTCTCAAGCCATCTATAAAAGCCATGTTATTTACTGCTGAGGATACCACCTGTGTAATGCAGCTGTCTCAGACATTTTACATACATACACACCCCCACACACATCCAGAAAAAGAGAGAGAGAGACAGAGAGAGAGAGAGAGAGAGAGAGAGAGAGAGAGAGAGAGAGAGAAATTATATTCAAGGAGAGGTTTTATTTGGGTTAAAGCCATACTCTCTGGGGGTTTTATTTTTCACCTAATTGAAAACATCTACAATGCTTCTGCCAAAGAAACCCGAACACAGGCCAGCCTGGAGGTGGGGCCCTCTCATCTCTAAACCATGAATCATTGATGATCTTGCCTCAGGTCTAGGCCCAAGTATAAGGTTCTGCTTATCAAATAAAAATAGTAGCAGCAGTAGGATCACTGAAGTGACAGCTACTTGATCCTGAGCCAAAGAATTGTCATTAGGCTTTTAGTCCCAAAATGTTTCATGGAAGTAGCTGAAGTGAGGCTAATTTTCAATCTCCCAGGGAGCTCAGTGAAAGGTCTTTCCTACTTGTGCTGCCTGGCGCATGGTTTATATCACCTTTGGGGATTTTCTTGCCCTCTCTACCCCACCTTTATTTCTCCTTACAGGTTTGAATAGTAACAAGGACTTGTTCAGTTAATTGATCTCTATTAATTTATAAATCTTAAGAATCTCTTGAGATCTAGTCTTTCATAGGACACAAACAGAGAGAGCAAAGACCATTCTGAGGCTAAAAGAGGGGAAGCTGCCCTGGCCAGACATACTATGCACCAAAGGGTTGCTGGTTGGATTCCAGGTCAGGGCACATGCCTGGGCAGCTGATGGATGTTTTGCTCACACAGATGTGTTGCTCACAGGGATGTTTCTTTCTCTCTCTTTTCTTCCCTCTCTCTAAAAATCAATAAACATCAATAAATAAGAGAGGTGAAGCTGAGGAGGCTACTGTTGTTTCAGTCTTGATCAAACTGTGCACCATGGGGCAAAGATGGCCCTTAGCTTATTTTAGTAAATAAAGTTTTATTGGACTAGAACTATGCCCGTTCATTTATACAGTGCCTGTAGGTACAACAGCAGAGTTGAGAAGTCATGACAGTTCACAAAACTGAAGATACTGATTTTCTGGCTCTGTTTAGGAAAGGTTTGCTGATCTCTGACACTAGGGATTAGTGTTGGAGGACTTCCTTGGGTTTTGGAAACAAGCAAGCAAGAGGGCAAGACTCCTGAGCCTCTGCAATAAAGTGGCAGATAAACCTCCTGAAAGTGAGGCAGTGGGGCATGCTTGGCCTTTGCATCCATCCTTGGGGAGCTGTCTGTGAGGACTCACCACCCTGGGCAGATCTAAATATGGAAAGGATATTTGGGATGACATTTCCCAAACATTGTTGCATCATTCATGTCCTGCAAAAGCTATATCGTTTCATGATAAAGGGATTCTCTTTGGGAAACAAGTTCATTCAATACTCAGGCTAAACAAAGTTCAAGAGTTTCCCTTACCCCAGGATTTGTAATTCACGATGTGTTGTGGAATACAAGAGGCATGTAATGTGCACGGTTATTTCTCAATCTTGTTTGACCATAGAAACTCCTTCTCTTGGAATCTAGAAGCATCATGGAATATGATGTAGAATCCTCTCCAGGGCCCCAGCACATGTGAAATATGAGTGTTTCCTTTTTTCAATATTAATCGCTCTAATGCTCTTCTTCAGCTGGCAGTGCTGCTGTTCGCTGGGTGCAGAGTACAGCTTGTCCAATTGTTAAATGTCTTGAAATACTTTTGTACCACTTGGCAAATAGCAGATTCTCTGAGCCCTCAAATGCCCTCTGCAGCCCTGGATATCCTGGCTTCTTCCCCTGAGATCCTCCAGGCTTCTGCTCATTCTAAGAAATGAAGGTTATTTGGGGAAGACATAGGTGGGCAGAGCCCTTAGGGTCATGCTTCAGCACTACCAGTATGTGTTCTGACTGGTCATTGCCCACATCCTGTGGGCCTGTTAAATAATTTGACTGTCACTATCCAAATTCCAGCAGGAGTGCATCTATTTTCTAGTCCACTAGGATGTCTTACCTGCCACAATAAAGTGTTGCAGCACCGCCAAACAGATATGTGGCACATCGAGCTTAGCAACATCAGGACCACTGTATTGGGGAAGCCTGGGACTTGGTTGGAAAGTCTGTAAGGATTCTCTGAAAGGTCAGAGGCCTCCAGTCAAGGCAGCAGACCCTGCCTTGATGTTTTCAAACACATCTGAGTCCCTGGGTGTTTTACTGGAATCTTTATGTTCAGTCTTTAGACCTTCTTGCTTAAAGGACATTGTAGATGCATGTGTTTTTTCAAGGATACTTTCCCTGCTGACAGTATCTAATAGTTAATTTTAGTTCAAGCTTTTGTTACCATAAAAGCCTAAAGAGGCAGGCAATGGGGCTGTTTGATTTCTCGAGTCAAGCAGTCCCTTAGCCCTCTCTTTTACAGAAACGTCTATTGAGTAATCATTCATCCGTCCCTCAGGGTCTGCCAGTCAGTTCCACTGCTATATGAATGACTGAAACTCACTTGAGAGAGCTAGATGATGCCCTTCATGTGTAGGGCACAATGTGAAATGCTCTATAATAGAAAGTAAATATGACCTCGAAAGGGAACTACTATAATCATCTGCATCTTGAGACTGAAAATACTTTGGGATAATTTGATTATTTATTTGTTATATTTTGCTCATGTTGTTTGGCTAAGCATGAATTTGGAAAATAAGGAAGGGATAAATCCTAAATTGGATGAGCCAATATTTATTATTATAAACTCAAATTTATTATCTTATTTATTTATTTAATCATTTGTAAGATATATCCTCATCAATTATTTTGGCAGGCCCACCTAGTATCAGAAGAAATGATATTTCTGTTCTTTCTTTGGACTTAATAAGAAGCTTCTTAAGCATTTCCAAGGATTCACACTCAAAGTACCTAAACTGGTTATAAAATAAGCTAATTACTTGCTGTCCTGAGGATATTTTTTTTATTTTATTCTATCTTAGATATTATTGTAAAGATGTCTCACTTTTCTCCCCTCATTGACCCCCCCCTTGACCCTCTTTCTACCCACTTTCCAGGCCTTCTCCACAGTATTGTCTGTGGCCATGGTTATGTATGTATGCATACAAGTTCTTTGGTTTATCTCTTCCCACCTCTCCCCCACCCTTTCTGACATTAATCAGTCTGTTACATACTTCTATGTCTCTGGATCTATTTTGTTCTTCTGTTTATTTTGTTTATTAGATTCCATATATAAGTGAGATCATGTGATACTTGTCTTTGACTAGCTTATTTCGCTTAGCATAATACTCTCCAGGGCCCTCCATGCTGTTTCAAAGGGTAAGAGATACTTCTTTTTTACAACTGTGTAGTATGCTATTGTGTAAATATACCATAGCCCTTTTATCCACTCATCTACTGATGGGCACTTGGACTATTTCCAGATCTTAACTATTGTAAATAGCATTACTATGAACATACGGGTGCATATATTCTTTCTGATTGGTGTTTTGGGATTCTTAGGATATAATCCTGAAAGTGGGATCACTGGTCAAATGGCAGTTCCATTTTTTAAAAGAATAATGTATTGATTTCAGAGAGAGGAAAGGAGAGGGAGAGATAGAAACATCAATAATGAGAGTCATTGATTGGCTGCCTCGTGCACATCCCCAAGTGGGGATCCAGCCTGTATGTGCCCTGACCAGGAATCAAACCATGATTTCTTAGTTTATGGGTTGACAGTCAACCACTGAGCCATACTGACTGGGCCCATTTTGAACTTTTTTAGGAAACTCCATAATGGCTGCATCAGTCTGCATTCCCACCAACAGTGTATTAGGATTCCCTTTTTCTCCTAATTCTCATCAGCACTTGTTATTTGTTGATTTGTTGATGGTAGCCATTCTGGATGGATCTTACTCCCTTGAAGGCTTTGTTCCCTTCCATGTACTAGTAAACAGGGTTTTTCAGCAGGATTATGATGCTCAGCTAGACAATTCCTTCTTATCTACCTTGGCTTTGCCCTCAGTTTTTTTCTTTCTTTTTTTTTTTAAATATATTTTATTGGTTTTTTTTACAGAGAGGAAGGGAGATAGTTAGAAACATTGATGAGAGACATTGATCAGCTGCCTCTTGCACGCCCCCTACTGGGGATGTGCCCACAATCAAGGTACATGCTCTTGACCAGAATCAAACCTGGGACCTTTCAGTCAGCAGACCTACGTACGCTCTATCCACTGAGCCAAACCGGTTGTCGGCAGTTTTTTTCTTTTTCCTATTTTTTCTCCCAGGAACTTCTTATTATTTTTTCCTTTCTCAACTGGCAATTTTCTATGTTTATTTCTCATCTTCGTAGTGTTTTATTTTTCATTATTTTTTAAATCCAAGGGGTCAAAATGCATTAACTTCCCTATAAATGTTATACTTAGTTATTTATCCTCATATAATTAGAGGCTGTATAAAGCCTTCGAGGGATGTAATTTGGCCATGCTGTTGTTAGGCACATTTCTGTTGTTCCCAAATAAGCTCCCAGCCTCGTCAAGTGTTTGTGGACATGTTTTGAAGTTCACACTGGTTAATCTTCCAATGAGAACTTACCACTTCTGTGATACCTCCAGACCCCTCATCTGCCTTGCAAGCCAGTAGGCAGTGAATCACAATTACCCAACTATTGTAAAAATGCAGACTTTTCATCTGTGTGGTCTGAGAATTATCAATCAACAAGTATTGATTAAGCATGTACCTATGTCATCTTTACTGCTGTGTGGAAAACCCCTGGTGACCGCCCCCCCACCCCCAAAAAAGAATGAAACACAGGTCTTATTCTGAGGAAGATTGCAATCTATAGTGACAGTAAAAAAATACAAAAAGACAACTAACAATAAAAGGCAGCAGACTATAAGTGCCAAAAGAAAATTGGAGATTCTTAGATGTTTTCAGACTCCAGAGGAAGAGGAGGAGAGTTCTCAGGGTGGGCTGAGTGGGTGGAATGAAGATCAGAAGACAGAAAAGCAGGGACCTGATTCAATAGAATGTCCTAAACTCTTTGTCAAAAATGGAAGGAACTGGGGGAGGACAAGCTGGGAAATGGACTTAGATTTTTAAACAAATTAAGTCAGAATTTATCTTAAAGACAATCCCAAATTTAAATTCATGAACATTACATATTATGATCTCTCATTCTTTCTCTCTCTTTCTCTTTCATATAAGTATAGAGTTCTGGGATAATATTCATCAAATATTAAAAATGGTTTTGCTTGGCTGGTGTGGTTCAGTGGTTGAAGGTCAGATCATGAACCAGAATATCATGGTTTAATTCCTGGTCAGGGCACATGCCCAGGTTGTGGGCTCGATCCCTGGTGGGAGAAGTGCAGGAGGCAGTGATTGATGTTTCTCTCTCATTGATGTTTTTATCTCTCTATTCCTTTCCGTTCCTCTCTCTAAAATACAAATATATTTTTAAAATATTTATTTTCAAGCAGCAAAATTTAGGGTCATCTGTAGTTTTTTTGTATTTTATTGTTTATAATTTTAAAATTATGAATGTGTTTGGTATTTATTTTTTTGTTTTTTCCCTTTTGTTTTCTCTTTTTCTTTTATTTATTTTTATAAATATATATTTTTCAAATAAAAACAATGGAATTATTATTCTAAAAAAATTAACGATGTAAAATCATTTGCAAGGAAGTTGCAAAAGGACAGTTTTAAGTCACATGTTCCACATAGCATGCAGGTCAGGTAGGCAGTGCCCCTCTGATTACTCTGGATGACAGTGGCAAAGTGTTTAGGCTGATTCTTTGTAAGAATTTTTGAACATTTCTATCTCTGAGGCCAGGTCAAATGACAGTGCTGGCTGACAGGTGAAAACTGAAGTTGAATTCTTTAACATGAGGAAGTCAAATAGGTGTCAACCATCTTGCTAATTTTGTAAGCATAAAAACAGGTCTTGAATTCACTCATCCAACAACTTTCTACTTGGCCTCTTTTTATCAAAGGGAAAAATGAAAACAATTAATAGGCAAACATTAAATGACCTTCAAATTAGAACATTTTTAACCGTACCACCTTACTTGGGACTTCTCTGCCTACTCATCTTACCCACGCTATCTAGGAGTCTGAATAATGTGGTCAATGCAGAAACTTTGGTTGCATGCGTAGCTTCAGGGGAGTGAACTAGCACCACATTATTCAGCCAAACCTAACAATTATTGCCGCCGACTTATTGTACCTTCCATGTGTTGACTATTTCAAGTCAAAGGGAGAAAGAGGTTAACATAGATTTATATCTATTTTAAATCAGAAGGCATTTCAGGATTTTGTTCTAATTATAAGACATTAACAGTTCAATGGCTTTTAACATATATATATATAACAAATTCTATTACTGCACAGTTTGAGTTATATTGACAATCAGACATTTCACCAAAACATGTTTCCATAAGTAAAAATCTGATACACATACCGCTGTTGGCCTATAAGACTAATTTGTCCCCTACCCTAGGACCAGCCAGCATTTTGTGCAACTCTGTACATTTTAACACTTAAGACTTATTCTGCTTTCTGACCAATATTTAAATCTGTATTAGTCAAACAACACTCATGTGATTACAAGATTGAGAAAGGAAAAAAAACAAACTGAGACACTTTTGGAGTACAAACAAAACTGTAAATTAATTCCCTAAGAATCAATATATATAGAAGGTGAATAAGTGAAAGCAGTGAGTAATATATTCACTTCATAAGGAGAATGCCCACTCACTGAACACTTGTAACAAGAAAAACTCTGACTTTTAAATAATTATCTGGATAGTTGTTTCAGTTCTTCAGTTTGCTTTGTAAGTAAAAACAAATGTCCCATATATAGCATTTTAGAGCTGAGAAGGATCTAAGAAATATTTTCATTCCACTTTGCAAGGATGTAAGCAAATAATGTTATGTTTTCTCAATTCTCAAAGGGAGAATTAGTCTTATAAAAAATCCTGTTTATAATTATAAAGCTATTCGATGTTCACTAAAGGTAATTTAATTAATAGAGACAAATTTTTAACATCAATGAGAGTCATCGATTGGCTGTCTTCTGCATGCCCATGCTGGGGACGGAGGCCGCATGCATATGCCCTAACTGGGAATCGAACTGTGACCTCTTGGTTCATAGGTCGAAGCTCAACCACTGAGCCATGCCAGCTGGGCAAAATGTTTTTTAACTGCTGCATGGCATTGCATTATGTGAATGAACTATAATTAGCTTAATACTATCATTATATTTATGGACATTTAGATTTTTTTCTGAATTTTTATTATAAAAATAAAGCTTGGATTAACTCTTTTTGTGTGCACCTCTGATTTATATCAGGACTAATTTTCAGAGATGGAATTATTATCAAAAGTTAAGGATTGTTGCCGAAACCGGTTTGGATCAGTGGATAGAGCATCGGCCTGCGGACTGAAAGGTCCCGGGTTTGATTCCGGCCAAAGGCACATGCCTTGGTTGCGGGCACATCTTCATTGGGGATGGTGCAGGAGGCGGCTGATCCATGTCTCTCTCTCATCAATGTTTCTGACTATCTCTCTCCCTTCTTCTATGTAAAAAAATCAATAAAATATATTTTTTAAAAAAAGTTAAGGATTGTTAATCTGCTTTCCAGAAATACAGTCAATAGCAGCATAATGGATGCCAATTTATCTTTCTTGACTGCAGCACTTAAATACTCTCATGAACTCACACATAATGTTGTTTTTGGTTCTATAATTAGTTGAGGACATACCTATATCATTATAGAGAAAAGAAAACCACAATCCAGATCATGTACTGGAGTTGCCCAAGTTCACATAATTAGTGATAGAACTAAAGTTAGAACCAAACTCTTGATTTGTATTCTTTTGCTCTAATTCTTTACATACTTCTTAACCAACTATGCTCTAATACATTTGTTATCCATTGTCTTTGAAGACAGTTCTAGATGGCCACTAAAATGCCAAGGTTTTACGTTGTGCCTTTTCTTGTATTTAGGAACTTTATGCCTCCCTCATCCAAATACCAGGCATTCTAATATTTTGATCTTGTTAGTCTAATGAGTCAGAATATGTATCTTAATAAGACCCCCAGGTAGTTTATAGGCACATTAAAATTTGAGAAATATTGGGTTATTTTTTCTGCAATATGGTAGCCATTTTTAAAAATTGTCATAATAGAGTGAATAAAAAACATGTATTAATACCTTAGATTGAATTGATAGATCATAATACCTTCCTCCAAAATATGGCTAAATAGATCCTAGACAGTCATTATAAGTAGGGCCAAAATAATAAAACCTTTATTTCTTATAGTGCAATTAAATACTTAAAGGTTTTGGTCCCTGGAAACTCATTTCTACCACAAAAGTAGCAAATTTGATCACTAAATAAAGGAATATGATATTAAACAGAAATAAGAAGTTTTAAACTATTAGGAAAAGTATTTCTTAGAGTCAGGCATTTTTTGCTGTCATTTGAGGATATTTCTACAGAGACTTAATTGGTGATGTTTCTTAAAATACACACCCATTGAAGTTAGGAGTATGATAAATTTCCCCTTCCCTGACAAACCTTTGTATTGCAAATGTAGCTATTCTTCATTGCTTCAGACTTCTATGTTTTATTTGAAATTATGGTAATCTCTTTTTAAAATGTTGTAGCCAATTTGATGCTTATGAATGCTGGGAAAATCTTGGGTTGAGAAATATGAGAGGAGAGGTGGTGTTCTTGGTAACTTTGATGTGGCTTTCTGCATCCTACATATGGGTTCGTCTTCAGGATGAGTTTTGGTTTTCCTTTGTGCAGCTGATGTAAAATAGGAAAAGTTATAAATGGTTTATAAGATTTTTATTGGTCCAGATTTGAATTTTGACCCACCTCTAAGGGAAGTTCAATGTCCATTGATTTCAAAAGCAGTTTTCTGAGAAAGGCTGACCAGTTGGCTGTGATGCAGAGAAAGGGAAGGAGCTATAGAGTGTACAAATCCATCCACTAAAGTCTTTCACAGACTTTCAAGGAGACAAGAGGAAAAGCTAAGTTACACGTTTTTGGCTTTCAAAAAATTATTGTAAAATAATAATTAACAATTAATAAGCTAATAATATAGGAATTATAGCAACACCCAACATTTAAGAAAAGTTTTCTTTTTTGAGTGTAGTCACTTTTTAATATTTAATACAAATTTGCTATAGAATGCTAAAACATTATTGAAAAAACAATTTGTTTTCAAAATATGAGATCCATTATTTGGACTTTATGAAATAAAATAACTCATTTGATTATTATAAATTTTTCTTCCCCATGACCCCTCCCCAACCTGCTAAATGTACCCCAGGACATTGACTCAACCTTAATTAACCTCCCAGAGAAAAGACAGTTAAACTGTTTACTTACAAAAACTGCATCTTTTTTAAATTTTAACTCAAACTTCTTTAACTTATGGAATAATAGTTCCACTTTCTAAAATTCTCTCAGAGGAAAAAAAAAGTAATTCTAACAAACCTTTTATTAAAAAAACAATTATAGTTGAAGGGGATCTTTCTCCTTCAATCTCACTCTTTGTAAAAATTGATTTCTTCTTTACAGTGTTGATAATCAATAAAAACCTTTACTCAAACTCCCCAAAGTGCTCCTCAGCCCTTCGATAAATCTGGGGACTGTCTCAGGGGTTTTCAGGCCAAACTACCCCTCCACCTTTAAGATGATGTATGAGGGTCATATGCAGGGACTTACCCGATATCCTCTAAATTAAAAGTCATTGGAGCAGGTAGTTTAAGGAACAGATTTATAACAAGTTTCAAATGAAACAAAGGTACTCCTCACAGCTGTGAGCCATCTGCAACCAATTTGCTCATACTCAAAGTATATTGAAGATAAATATTATCCCCATACCCACCCACCTCCTCAGCACATACAAGACTCATAATCTGCCACCCAAAGGAACCTTAACATATCCAAAGTATACAGCTGTTCGACTCCCTTTGGCCTTTCTCTTATAGTTCATATCAATTTTAAATCATTACTACACTTATTATGCAGACCCTTAACATTGTTGTTTAACCTGAAAATGCTGGTTAGAAAAGTAGGGATCATTTAATTTCCACAAGGTTCAGAGCTATGACGGACTGATTATTCAATGTGGTCATAAGTAATACTAGAATCATAGTCTGGATAATTTCCCATAAGAGTGAAGACAAAAAAAAAAAAGAATGCAGAACAATATAGCCTAGTGGTCCAGAGCGGGGCTTGAATCCTACAGACACAGGGTTAAGTTCTACTAGTTAAGACCTTCAATCTTGACCTTCAATTTTTCAACTACTGAGCATATATAAACAATATCTACCTCATAGGATTCTTGAGAAGATCTTCAGAGGGTAGTTAATACCAAATAAAAATTAGTTAGTATATTATTAATCTTTATAAATGATGCTACATTCAGAGTTACTTAAAAGAGAGAGTTTCAAGATTGATTTTTAGAGAGAGAGGAAAGGAGAGGGAGGAGGGAGAGAGAAACATTGATGTGAGAACAAAACATTAATCATTAATTGGCTGCCTTCTGCATGCCCCCTACAGGGAATCAAGCCTGAAACCAGGGTATGTGCACTGACTGGAAATTGAACCAGCAACTTTTTGGAGCACAGGATGACACCCAATTAGCTGAGCACCATGGCCAGGGCCAAAATTACTTTTATTAAACATGAGGATCATATAATAAAATATTAAGATGTGGATACTGAAAATAATTTCTTTAATCTATCACCTCATAGCACTGTATCCTACACTGTGCAATACAAACTAGTGTTTATCCCAGTGTTCACATTCATTTCCCTGACTGTCCTCCATAGAACATTAGCATCCCATAAGATGTAATAGTGGTGTCTTTCTCTCTCTCTCTCTCTCTCTCTCTCTCTCTCTCTCTCTCTCTCTCT